>CM061749.1:138337372-138937372 GCA_030979885.1 Lolium multiflorum | reverse complement strand
TTACTTGCAGGAATACAATATGTAGAGCAGACGTTTGTTAGTCGCCTAAGAAATAGGAAACTGGGCAAATAGAGCCTTTGTCGCGTGTCACGATGACACAATTGCAAAATATAGCTATCCAGTTGATCAACCGCACTGTAAGGGTGACGCGAATTTGGATTCTTATTATTAAAAAAACAAAATCACTGTAAGGGCTTTCCCTACCGTATTTCTTTTAAAAAAAGTTGATCAACCGCACTGTGTGCCTATGTCTTAGCTTGGATCCCTCATGTAGGGTTGGTCGAACTAGACTTCTTTCGCAAACATCCACCTAGAAATAGGGGCGGAAGCGGATTAAATATTGCTCTTTTCGTATCTATTTTTATGTCTATATTTTTTTTTATAAAACAAAGCATCACTAGAGAATTATTTAAATTGACTATCTTCATGTGCAGCCTACCTACCTCGTCATCATTTCAGAGCGTTTATAATCATCTCACGGTCCACTGAACCCGTGCTGGAGCGTTACAAACTCTGTCCCATGCTCGGGACATGCAAGGCTTCCACTCTGCCAAATCCTTTTTTGTCAATTTGTGAACAATTTTTAATTTGACATTTTCTCACCCCTGTTGCAACTCTTTTTTAACAAATGATTCCCCTTTACCATAACCAAATCCTACTTAATAGCCGTTGTGGTGCCATTCATCCCCTTCTCATTCCTTATACCCCTTCCCTCCCTTCTAGAGCGGTACCTCGCTAGACCGGACGAAGCCGGACCGGCGCTGAATTTTTCATCGTTTGTCCAACTCATGTGCATGTGTGAATTCCTTCAGCTGCGGTGGTGAAAACGGTGGTGATGTCTCCTAAGTGCGGTGGTGTCCAACATATTCCCTGTCGAGAGAGGACGATGGACGAGGGCATTGGCTAACTCTTAGAGCATCTCCACCGTGGCCTCCCAAATGGAACTCGACAACTGCATCAAAACCTTTGGGGCGCTAGCAAACGCTGTTGTGGACGAGGCTAGATGAGGAGATCTGGTGGTGGAGACTGACGCTTGCGAGGCAAGGCAAGACGTCATCGTGGACGGCGGGGAGTAGTAGCGGGGTCATGGACCATGGTAGTAGCAGGGTCGTGGACCATGGTATAGCATTGAGGGGTCGTTGTGCAGGTCGCCAACCACAGACATGGATGGCATTCGAGGTGTTCTCGAGTTATATCTTGAAATAAAATGGACTCCGCCTAGTAAATTAAAGGGAAGCAAAGAGGCATCATGTAGGATGAATCCATGTTGCCTATAACTGGTGCCAACGGGGCTCTAGCAAGCTAGATTCGTTGCCGGTGAGCCTGGTCCGTCAAAGTTGTTGCGATGGTACAAGTCAAAATTCCGTGAATTATTTGACGTCGTGTCGGTGTTCTTTAAATGTTATAAACTCGTCCGTGTTTTTGCTGCGAACACGCGGGCGAGGTGCTACAGTGATTCTGGGTGTCTGCTACAAATCTGTGATTAATGTTGCAACGTTTTGCTGCAATCGCACAATTCTTTTGCCACGACAATATCATAATTCTTTTCCTATGAGGTCTCTAGCGACAGCACTACTTTTTTTTTTGCTATGAGGTCTCTGATAAGGTCTTGTCAGATTTTCTTTGCTCGACGCGTTGTTTAGTTTTGTTTTGTTAGTGGTTGAACCTTTTTTGCTTTAATGATGTAAATGCGGGGCTTTTTCGATGTAGTGAAGCATTTGATGTATTAGGGAGGAAATTGGACATGCCACAATATCACAACAAATACTAATGAAAATTTTTAATTCAAAAAAAGCTCTGTGGAGATGATTCGGCGAAATATGGACCGGACACCCAGCGGGAGCTACTTTACACCGATCTGGTCGGTACCGATCGACGAGCCGCACACCCCCTGGTCTTTGTTGGGCCCGGCCCACGATTCTCCTCGGCAACGAGCTGAGACTGGTTTGATGTTTGGTAACAAGCTGAGTTTGAATCTCCTCGATAGCAAATTTAAATCTCGTCGTTAACGAGCTGAGACTACTTCTTAACGAGGTGAGTTCGAACCTACTCACTAGCAATTTTTTTATTTTCCATAATCCAAGTATTTTCGGAAAAAAATATATATTTTCACAAACATGAACTTTTTAAAAAATACGAATGTTCTTAAAAATATATTTTAAAAAAATTAGAACAGTTCTCAATTTAAACGATTTTTAAGTTCGAACGATTTTCATGTTTGAACGATTTTTAAGTTCGAACGATTTTCATGTTTGAACGATTTTTATGTTTGAACGAGTTTTAAGTTTGAACGATTTTGAAGTTTGAACGATTTTGAAGTTTGAACGATTTTTATGTTTGAACAATTTTTAAATTTGAACGATTTTTAAGTTAGTACGATTTTCAAACTTGAACATCTTTAAAAAACTGAAGATTATTTAAGTTAAATATTTCCAAATCTGAACATTTTTTAAAAAGTTAAACAGTTTTTCATTTTTGAACATTTTTAAATTTTTTAAGAAAAGAAAAAAGTAACCGAAAAAAGAAATCGAAAAAAGAAACCGTAAAAAGAAACCAGAAAAACAGAAAACAGAAAAAAATCGCGTAACGGGCCGACCAGGCCGGCCCATACCGCGCGCGCGGGGGTGTGCGGCGCGCGGTAAGTGCCGACCTGGTCGGTGTATAGGTTTTCTCCGCGCCGACCAGGTCGGCGTATAGCAGTTCCCGTCGCTTTCACCTTATCGTTGGATAGCTGGGCTTGTGAGGTTATTTTTCCATCCTGGACGCCATCACCGGGAAAACCTATACAAAAACCGTTCAAATATAAAAACCTTTAATTTATGTTTTCAGATTTGATATAAAAATCGTTTCAGATTTAATATAAAAACCTTATCGTTGGATAGCTGGGCTTGTGAGGTTATTTTTTCATGTTTGAACGATTTTTAAATTTGAACGGTTTTCAGATTTTAAAAGGTTTTTATATTTGAACAGTTTTTAATTTAATTTTTTAAAAAAAATTCTATTTTTCGAATCTGAAAAATAAAAGTAAAAAAGGGAAACAGAAAAGGCGAAAGAAAAACGAAAACAGAAAACAGAAAAAAGAAAACAAGAAAAAAAACAGAAAATAAGAAACAAAAAAATCGAAAAAGGAGGCAGCCCGCACCTAACTGGGCCGGCCCGTACCGCGCAAGAGGTGTGCGGCGCGCGGTACGCGCCGACCTGGTCGGTGTATAGGGTTTGCCCACCCATCACCGCCCTTTTTTTCAATTTCGTTCATCTTGATCAGATTTTGATGTCGCAGGCCGGCCTGCACGGAGGCGGGGACTATATCTTCTGTGTGACCGGGCCAACTGTTTTGTCCCGAGACACATTGTAGCAGCGCGCACGACCCACGAGCCCGCCCACGGAAGGAGGAGGCCCACGGTCTACCACCTAGCATAACCCACCGATTCAACTTGCCGTGCTCAATTCAACAAGCATGGATAAGCTCAAATTTCTGGTTTGGTTTCCGGCTGCGGGCTGCCTAGAAAGAGCTCGCCTAGAAACGAAGTCAGAAAGTCGTTCGCATACGACGACGTCGCGGAGAAGACAAAATTCACTATTTCCGCCAGAAACAAAACTCCTTGACCTGTAGGAGGCGGAACATGGAGGAAGGTTGCGAGTGCTCGGATATGTCGGAGAAAGAGGAAGGGCCTTCTCACGTCTGTGTGGTCCGCGGGTGTTTTGCGTCACTTCGTCCATGATGATGAGGTGTTGCGGTGGCAGCAGCGTGAATAATGTGGACGCTTTTCCCATTCCGGTGGATTGATAAGGGGAGGTGTGCGGCGATACGAACGCAAGTCTCGCCCGTCTTCAATCGGTGCCGGCGACGATGGCACCCGCGGGTGTTGTTCCCCTCCTTGGAGGGCGTTGCCTATGTGTGTTGACACTTCTCTCGCTCTTTGACCGGTTTAGTTGATGTCTCCGGGTAGGGGTGGGCATCCGGTCATGATCGAAAATTCGGTTTTTGTATTTCGGTCTATTCCAAATTCGGTCAGAAAAAAATAAAGACCAAAATATACTTGTTACTTTTACTACCCGAAAAATTCGGGTACCCAATAATTCGGGTTCGGGTTCGGTCAATATTTTAGATATATTTTGAACATTTCAGAGGCGCAATGCACACCATTGTTGGCGTGTCCAAGATGATGGCTTCTCGGGGCCGACCAAGTTCCACCATCTTTCTCCTTTAAATGTTGCATCGACAAGGAGAGTTCTTTTGGAGTTGTCGTTCTTCGGAGGCGTGCCATCGGTCGAGACAAGGCTTTGTTGTATACCTTAGGACATGCTCTTTCATGTTGTGTTGTTGTTTTGTATGTGTGGTTGTCTCGGGACTAGCTGGTGTGGAGTTGTTGCTACGCTTATTGTTAGCAGCGAGTCGTAGTGTTCTTGTACTTAAACATTTACCTTCTATAAAAATATGGTATGCCTTTGGTGTACTCTCGATTTTTTTTTTCAAGTAAGTAAGAAGCCACGAAAGACCAAACATGGCGTAACATGGAAGGAAATTTGAAGTGCAGGCCGAGCTACATGTAGCTCTTTATTCTAAAGAATTCGAAAATTATATTTTATAGTTTCAAAAACTGATTTTTTTACGTTGCCAATAGTATATAGAACGTGCAAAAATGTAAACACAAGCTACTATAAATTTTAGGCTACATAAAAAAGGATAGATGTGTGAATTCGCTATACTGAATAACACACATTTTAAAACTGTACTACTCTATAAGATTTGCCAGATATTGTCATTTTTTGTGTAGCTTAAAATATAAAGAATTTTAGATTAAAAAAATTAGGCTTGTAGGATACATCTTTAGTACAATCCAAACTTTTTTCTTGTAAGAAAGTTATAATATGGTTTTTGAATTATTAAAAACAAAAGGGCTGCATTTAGTAGCTAGGCCTCCTTTTTGTCCACACACGTAACATGGATCCCAATACACGCAAAGACAATCGCCTAGCACAAAATTGCAACAGCCTTGCACGGATGACACACGACGCCGCGCTGATTCTATCCGTCGTGTTGTTGTACCGGCAGCACCAAACGTCGGCACACGCCGCACAGCAAGTCAGCAGCAACCGGAGCTAGCGTTTGAGCTTGGAGAAGGACACATATATCAACCATAGGACACGCATCAGCTGAGCTCAGAAAGGAAAGACCACGTCGAAAGGGGTTAAGGTGCCCGTGCCTGTCTCCGCCCGCTGTTTCGGCCGAAACCCAGCGGCCGTCGGTTCGGCTAGCTTCGGACCAAACAAACCGGCGGCCATTCATGGCTTGTGCGCAGACGCCGTAACCGTAAACCACACGCGGCCCACCTTTAAACCTTGCCGGCGCCGCGCGGTATATAAACACACAGCCCCACACCCTTCTTCCCCATCCACAGCGCGCCATTATTTCCCAGCTACCACCACAGTTTCCAGCGAACATACACCCAGGCACACCACCAACAGCCAACAGAGTAGCAGCGCCATTGATGGCTTCGATCGTGCTGCTGCTGTCGGAGCTGCTCGGCGGCGCGGGGAGCGCCAGCATGCTCGCGGCAAACTGCTACGTGGGCGGCCACAGCCTGCGGGAGTTCCGGCCCGCCCCGGTCGCCGCGGCGGCCGCCACCAAGGGCGAACGCGCGCCGCCTGCGACGGGAACGAAGCAGGGGGCCGGCGCCGCGGAGGCCAAGGAGGAGGAATCTTCTTTCGAGGATCTCGCTGCCATTTCCAGGATTGCCGTGGACGTGATGTGGCCCTGACCAGCCCAGTCACCGTCTGCAGAGTCCCTATCGTTTCGAGTCTGTTGCCAAGGTCGACCGGGGAGAGATCGATCGATGTGATTCCTCCTCGTTGCCGCCTGTTCTTTGAACTGAATTTAGTCTGAAGATGTACATATTTGAACGCTATTCTTCTGTTCCTTTTTGTATCCCAGTTTTTCCCCCAAATTGAATTTTGTCAGGGATTCATGCGTTTGATGGCAGTGTGGCCATGTCTTAAACCTCTGAAACTGATGGATCAAGCGCGTTATCGAACAACCGTATACATATGACTTGTGATTTCTCAGGTGAGGAAAAAGTCCCATAGGAACGTCTGATCGCAGAATCACCGACCTTGTTTGCAAATATTTCCTCACAATTGAACGGATAATAACAATTCACCATGTTAATTAACTACATATAGTAAGTACTATACACTAAGAAAACAACAAATTTTCCATATACAAACTCGCATTCATTCTAATGAACTGTTGTCGTAACTGAACTTGCATTTGCAACAATACGATGTCTCTTGCATTGGTCTTGCAGGAGTGCAGGACATTGTTCAGATAATCCAGAAGAGTTGTGGAGTTTTAAAATCCCGTATATTACTGTTAAACCAGCACATAATCCAACAAAACCGTCAAGATCGAAGAGTATATTACGCAATAGATGGCTGTCGTTAGAAGCATATACGTATAGATGGATGGCAATGGCATCTTAGCTAGCTTAGCTAGGCTAAAAGCGTTCCATCCATCACAGTAACGGTTTATCCCTAAATACACACTTCCATTATCTCATTTGCGGGGCGACCTTCAGAAAAGAAATAACCAATTGGAAGTTTTTTAACTATACATCCCATGTCATTGTGCTCGGGAGATCGCAGAACCAACGACCTTGTTTGCATATCTTTCCTCACAATTAAGCGGATAATGGCAATTCCCCATGTTAATTAATTACATGTAGTAGAAGGGGAGCCTCGGCACAGTGGTAAAGCTGCTGTCTTGTGACCACAGGAGGTCCAAGAAAACAACAAATTTTCCATATACAAACTCGCATTCATTCTGATGAACTGAACTTGCAACAATACAATGTCACTTGCCTTGGTCTTGCGGGAGTGCAGGACATTGTTCAGATAATCCAGAAGAGTCACGGAGTTTTTATATCCCATATATTACTGTTAAAACCAGGACATAACATCAAACAAAACCGTGAAGATCGAAGAGCATATAACGCAATGGATGGTTGTCATTTGAAGCATATACGTAAAACACACTTTCAGTATCATTGCCCAGATCATGCATTGGTAGGGCGACCTTCAGAAAAGAAAATTTAACCAATTGGAAGTTTTTAAACTATACAGTCCATGTCATTGTGTTCGGAAGAGCAAAGTCACTACCTGAATATTTAGATCCCCTATCAACAATCGTAACAACACCGGTATTCAAAAAGACCAAGCCTAACATAAGCTCACTCACGACAAGTCATTTGATGTAAAAGTTCACAGTAAAGCGGAAATAAGTGTGAGTTTCGTTGTTCCTTAGTTGGCAGTTACAGCTTCAGGATTGCTCATGATTTGGCTCCAAGCTGTGGTCCAAATCAGCACAAGTTCCAGGGCGGTTGCTGTTAGTTCCGCTGGACAAGCTAGGTTCGAAGATGCTGCAAGTGACAACTCCTACAGGGCCACGATAGAGAGAGCCTCACATTTCATCATTAACATGCTTATTTGAAGTTCCCAAGCAAGTTGGGGTAGGCTAGGTTATTTTGTTGACATTGTTCAGGCATTCTTAGGAGAGTTCGGGTTTTCTCTCAAGCGATAAAAAGGCTCAGGATTTTTATTCCCCTTAACTATTTTACTCTCAAACCAGTACATAGTAGCATAGCCTAATTGGCCACACCGTAGCTCATATTACAACTCCTTTTCCTACAAAACATGCCTGAGTAGATGACATGTTACGCCAGCAGTGTCCCAGCCATGACAGTAACAGTTTCTCCCTGGATTTTCACTCTCCGGTTTGCGTCATCCAGTTCCAGGTACAGTGTTCCACCCCTTGGAGATGCCTGATGATACAAGATTACAAGGTCATATGAAGGAGAACTAACGTGGTGATTTAGCTCATCATCGGGAGCATGTAGCATTAATTTTCTAAAAGCAAAATAGGCCTCTAGATAACTAATTTGTCAATAACTTACTTGAAATGCCGTCAGTTTTTGCTTCCCAAGCTTCCTGCCCCAATAGGGTCCTAGTACACAATGTATACTGCCAGTAACAGGGTCCTGACAAAATATAGAGATCAGGGCTTATGAAATATGAAAGAGAAAGCAGCATTCCATGGAGAATATCGATAGCCAATGAATTCCCAAAGATTAATTAAATTAACAAGGCTTTTATATATCTTTCAATTAGTCACATGTAATACTAGATATGCGATTTCTTGAAGAAATTATCCGTCATAATTGCACCGGTGCCACTCTATCATTGAAAGCATCTCCACTAGTAATCATAAAAGCTATGTGCCTGCTAGCTGATATTATGAATGTACATACAGTTCTAATAAACAAAAGTAACTCCGATGATGTTCATTTATGCCAACAACAAACAGGGTTCAGAAAAAGCTGTTACTACCTCTGTTCGGGGGCTGGCGCAGGTCCCTAGATTGCCAATTTGACTAACATAACATGAATTATACAACACATACAGTTATATACCTTGAATTAGAAAGCAGAACATCTGAACTTTCTAATGATATATATTTTGCAATATATAGTTATATAACTTGAATTACGTCGATCAAATTTACGATCTAAGAATACACACCGGCCTTATAATCCCGGACAGAGCTAGTAGTAGACAACATTGCAGGACTATGGTATCCAGAATGAAAGATGTTACATATATGAGGCATGTTTTTTAGATCAATAACATATGTAAGACATGAGCACAATTAGGCATTGGGAGAGGCACTCCTGCACCGATTTTCTTACAGTTACCTACATATCATTTTACTCAAATGCTCGATGCCTGGTAAGTTAAAGAAGCTTCATTATGTTTATACATGTTTGGGCTTTGGACCAAGAAAGGAGATCACCTCATCCATCCCAAATTTCGGGCAGAATAAACGTGTGAAGAAGTCATAACCAGATCCAGCAGGTGCTGGTCCTGTAAGCATAACACCTCCGCAGGACAATTTTCTGATCTCATCGATGCTAGGAAGGATGTCAGCAACCTCCTTTGCTGAAGAAAGTTCCACCTGAAAGCCATGCAAGCAGTTTATTGAACATCTAAATTTTCTGAAGTAGAAGTGACATAAGTGAGCAACAGTTGATAAAAAGAAACTAAGAGAACAGCTGTTCAGCTCTGACCATAGCAGCTCCATTTTAAGCTGGCGAAGTTTATTTTCCAATGTAATTCTGCAGGCAAAAAAAGGGAGAGAGGCAGTACAATGAGATCGCCGTCGGCCGCCGATTTGTGAACGCTGACGATCGATGCTCCGTTCAGGGTCTCTGGGATTGACGGCATCTCGTCGCAATCTAGGAAATCAATCATGGGGAAATCCAGCTCAATAAACAGTTTCCCCTGCTCCTCACCCGGGACGCCGCCAGTGGTCCTTGGTACCCGAACTTTCTTCGCGGTCAGGATGCCGGACTTGGTCGTGAACTCGATCATGCCATCCTCGGCCAGAACGGTCGTGAAGAGGAAGTGGGCAGAGGCCAGCGTCGCATGCCCGCATAGCTCGACCTGATAAAAACGAGTACGCATGCGCAGAATTAAGGCGGATGGATCTGCGGAATCAGTCAAACGGGGGCTCCGAGAATCGTGGAGGAGATGGGTTGGAAGCTATGCTACCTCGGTGACTGGAGTGAACCATCGGAGGTGGAAGCGCGGGGCGGCGCCGGCTGGACGGGAGGAGTCGCGGACGAGGAAGGCGGTCTCGGAGAGATTGAACTCGGTGGCGACGGACTGCATCCACCGGTCATCCCCGGCCGCGGCGGCGTTCTCCCCTTCGAGGAGGCACACCGCGGCGGGGTTGCCCTTGAACGGCTCGGTCGCGAAAGCATCCACCTGCGACGACACCACGCCGTGCCGCGGCAACGTCACGTCCCGCCAACCAAGTCCGATTCAAGAGGAGAGAAGGGAGAAGAGGGACTGACCACGGCGTATCTGATGGCTTTCTTCCCCATTTCCACCAGCAAGGCGTCGGCGACTGCTGCTCCAAATTTGCTTGAGTACTCAGGATTGTGGACTAACATCATCTCCAGTCGGCGTCCCCAAACCGCGCGCCAGATTGAGCGTTTGGACTTTGGGGACGTGTTTCGTTCGTGCCGTGTTTGGGGGACGTCGCTCCCCAGTCGTTCCCCAAACCAAATTTCGCAAATTTTAAACTTAAGCGAGATTCATCCAAACTTGTCATATATTACATAGATTCGAACGAAATTTGACTAAATTTAAACTAAACCTAATCTAGAAGTACTTGCGGCGACCGGAGGCGTTGTAGTCGGTGGAAGTTGTACATGTCGTCGGTGACGACCTCTCGCTGACGCACTCTCGACAGCTCGTCCTTCACCAAGTCGCTTGGTCTGCCTCGCCGTCGTCGGTGAGGTCCACCAGCGGCTTGCCGGAGTCGCGGATGGACATGGCGATCGCCGCGTCGAGGTCGCCCCTCCAGGCGTCCTTGTCGTTCATGGACGCCAAGAACCGCCCGCAGCCCTGGGCAGTCCTCGGGTCGTCGCTGCGGCGATGAGCGCTGCGCTCGTACTCCGCCGGCGCCGCCGCGACGTTTCTCCGCTCCTCCTTCACCTTCGCCGGGATGAGGAGGGCACCGCCGCGCCTCCTGGCCGCCGGCTGCCGCCGCAACGCCTCGTGTTGACGGGTGTCGCGGCTCCTCCTTGACCTCCCGTTTGGGGACAGTGTAGGGCGCCGACCGGTACGACGAGGACGGCATCGATCGCGCCGGTCCTGAGGAAGAAGAGTGCGAGGAGGACATGTACGGCGTCCTCCTCGGCTGCTGTAACATCCCAAGTTTTCAATAATAAATAAAGAGAAGAGAAATTCAAATATCCAAAATTTGCAACAAACAAAAACTTTTATTATGCATATAGTGCCACATATAGTTTTATGCATAGTGTGCATTTCCCTTGTGCATTTTGCCTTGATGAGTGCTTATTGTTGATCACTTGCTCTTAAACCCTAAACCAAGATCACCTAACCCTAATTTGAGAAGAAGAAAAGAACTAGAAAATAACTCATTTCTCACTCACATACCACTTTGATCAATTATGCAAATCATCACCAAAGGCCACCATTGCTTGGTCTATGGTTGGTAAAACTCTTCTATAACAAAAACAAACACAAATGCATAAAAGAAACCAGATTCAAATCAAAGGAAATCTCAAATGCAACATACATATGATCATGGTCATATGACCACTTTATAAAATCTTCACCTCTTTGCACCCCTGCATTTGCATTTTCTTAAACTAAACTTAGTCAACCTTTGCCACCTCATCCAAGACTAAGTCAAAGTGAACAACCTTGCTGTTGACCACCCATGCTAGCTTTGACCAGGTTGACCAGAATAGAATGGACAAGAGAGGACTTTGAAACAAAGAGAAGATGACCCACTTTTTGAAATGTTGCAAACCTTCATCATAATGGACACCACCACCACCATTCCATCACATTAAATATATGAATGAAGTTCACCAAAAAGAATTTCGAAATTTGAAAATTATTTTCATGCGGCCATTCGGTCGAGCACATGGCAGGCAGCTTTCCAGAATTGGGTTACACCCTTTTACACATTGGATTTTTGCCTAAACCCACTTTAACCTGTGATGATCACACTTCCCTGCAACCCCTGCATCAAGCTCTGTTCTTGCCCCGTCGATTAAAGTTTGGAGAAACCCTAAACTAAGCAATGCCGTGCACCATGCCGGCCACACATGCACTTGATCGACCTGGCTCGCCCCTCCCTCCTCCACTATGTCTAAGAGCATCTCTGGAGCACCAGTACACTGACCATGCACGGCCCGAGCTCACCCACGCCCGGCATTGGCCGGAACGCGCGCGCCCAGCACCATGCCAGGGCATGTCAGGCTCGCGGTGAGCGCGCTCTGGGACGCGCCAGAGCATCTTGCGCCCGATCGCCCTCGTCCTCCCCCTGCATCCCTATGCCTGTAACGAGCGTCGCCACCCTTACCTCTACCGCATAGACACACTCGAATGACTGCGGCCGCCTTGTCACCGTCGCCCTCGCCGGAAACGTACCGCGGGTACCGCAGCATGATGAGCACGCGCTCGAGCCATCCCTTCACGCCCTGTGCCCGCTGCACCTTGAGCATTGCCAGGATGATGCCTACACATAGCCGTCCTCGCCTTGCCCTTTCGCACGCCGGAGACGCCGCGCCATGGACGCCTTCTCACAGCACTCGCCGGTCACCTCCCCATCTATAAATAGAAGCGCCCCGAGCACATCTCCTTCACACCAACTTGTTCTCCTCCCATCTCTGCCTCTACTCGACCACTTAATTGGACACCACCTCACCGGAGCCGCCTCAATTTGACGCTCGGAGCCGCCGGAGCCCGCAGATCATTGCCATCGATCCACGCCTCCCCAAGCTCCGCCACTGTACCAGGAGCTTCTTCACCCTCGCCAACGTCACCTCGTACCTCGCCATCGATCGACGGCGGCCTGGTACGCTCCCCGACCCCCTAGGTACGCCGCCAGCACGTCAGGATCTCGTCGGAGACGATGACGATCCACGACCGCTCGATCTGGTTCTGATCCAACGGATCTCATCGCGCGTACTGATTCGCTCGTTTAAGAGCCACTGACGGGTGGCCCCCACCTCGTCAGACGGCCCACTCACACTGGCTGTGTTGCTGGGCCGTGCTTCTCCGTTTAAATTCGTTTGGGCCGTAGGCTTTTCCCGTGCGGCCCAAATAATTCAAATCTTATTTAATTAGTTCATCTGAATTCAAATACGGGTGCCCACTTCAAATTTGAATAACTTTCAAACTACTGCACCAAATTTATCAAAATTTATATATTTGGAAAGCTCATGAAATTATCTAAACAATGCCACTGGTCTCTTTTCCAAATTAGTAATTAAATTTAAATGCCAAAAATAACAAGGAAGGGCCTTTTCTAACTTCAAATAAATATTAAAAATTATCTACAAATGATTTTGAGTTGATTCCAACTCTCATAAATCACATTTGACCTACTCTAATTGTTTATGCAAAAATATAGTATAGTGGTTTTACATGATCATGAACTAGAACTAAATAATGGCTATGGAGCCATTTCTAGTCCATTTAACTCATACCAATAAATTTATTTAATTAGTATGAGAGCTACTCCCTCATTTAAATCGTGATCCTAAGTAATTCAAATAGAGATACTGACCATGGTCTAATAAGCCTCATGTTTGGTTACTTAGAGATATTAAATCATTATCCTGCTAGTATTAAAATGCATGAGGTGTAGCACCTCATTTAAATTCTACTCTCAAATAATAGATATGAAGTGTTGACCTTGGTCAACCAATATTCATACCTTATTATTATGTGAAGAGATTAAATCTTAATAGGATTCAATGAGAGGAAATTATTTCCTCCAAAGCATTAAAAAGCTATACTAATAAATAATTATAATGAGAGAAAATTATTTTTTTAAAAAAATAAACAAAGTAAATCACCCTGCTAATAAGATATGATGCTAGCATAGGCTTGTGTGCATTTTTTGGTGTGTTTAGCTTAGCCCTAAGTTTGTGTGGTGATCGTTATACCTTGTATTCGTATATAGACGCTAGTCTCGAGGAATACCCGGAGGAGGAAGACTACAATCAAGAGGAGGAGGAAAACTTTGACTCCTATCCCAACCAAGGCAAGCTAACACTCTTGCAAGTCAACCTAATGCAAAGCTCTACAAGAGCAAGGCATCATTACTTTTACTTTACGCTTAATACTCCTATCCCAAGTTTTACTCTACAAGCTTTAATAAGTTTTTTTTATCAAAGTTTACTTTTGATTCATGATTCACTTGGGTTTATATCTAGAGTAGAACAAGAGCATCAAAGTTAGCCTAGAGCAAGGCAAGCTAATTAGCACCCTCATGACTAGTTGCTAGTGCTAACAAATAAAATTGACTACTCTAGATGGGAACATGTGCAATGAAATGACTTTGAAAACCTTGGAATGATGAATCATTCTATTGAAAGATTTTGGAAGGTGAATATGGCTGATGAATGACTCGGTGAATTTTACGAAAACTGATGGTTGGGTTCGGATGCGATACCATTCCAATTTGAAAGTACCCCCACAATACCCAACATGGGTAAGGGCTTAAATAGAAATTTATGTGCCTTAGTATGGGTTCCCTCTAAACAAGCATCACAGGGGTTATGCCGAGGCTGCCTCCGTTACAAGTGAAATGATGTGAAGATGAGGTGAATGTACGACCCAAGCCCTGTGCAGTTCCCGGGTTGGGTTGGTTTTCACCGGGAGGCCAAGCTCATGGGGAGAGGTGCCTATACTAGGGTATGTAAGTGAAAGGTTATGGTTGGTAGTCCGTGCACGGAGTGCGGTAAATCAGGGCCAGTTAACCCTGACGGATTATTGCAAATATTGTGGCACAAGTGTACGACCTTTGCAGAGTGTAGAACTATTCGAATAACCGTGTCCACGGTTACGGACGATTGGAAAGGCCATACTGTTCCGTCATCAGGATCTTTTCAAAAATATGACATGTGACTTGGGAAAACACAACGATGTTGTGGGAATGACACTAATGTTCCACTTGAGCTAGTCTAGAGATTCAAGCATCTTTACTAAATATTTACGAACTAAACTTGGCTTTATGCAAATAAACCTAGAGCTTAGTATCCCCTTACTAAAATTGATAATTACTTACATTAGTATTAGTTTGCGAGTACTTAAAGTACTCATGGCTGTGTCCCTGGCTATTCCAATGCCAGACTATGAAGAGGAGCAACACTATGAAGATGACGGTCAGCAGGACGTCTACCAGAACTAGGATGCTTCTAACGTCAAGCGTTGGCCTGTGGATAGATAGTTCCACCTACTACTTCGCTTCCTACTTGTTGTGTTCGTTGATCATTAGATCAACTATTTGTGTAATATTGGATCATGTGATCTATGGATGTAAGACATGTATGTGTTGTATTAAATGATGACTCCATGATATTCAACTGTTATGTCTCGCAACAACATTCTTCCTGGGATTGCGATGTACGACATAATAGGCACCGGGACTCAAAAATCCGGGTGTTGACAAGTTGGTATCAGAGCCATTGTTTGACCTTAGAAGCCCCTAGTTTAGAATGGACGTTTGAAACATTTAGATTTAAAAATAATAAAAGATATAGTTATGAAAACATATTCACATTCTTACCCTCGAGGATCTTTTGCAAAATAATAAGTTCAGGTTTTAGTACAAGTAACTTAACAATTTGCACACTTACACTCCTAATTTACTCATCCATGTCTCTACAGATGGAGCCCTTTGTCCAGACTGAGGTGTACCAGCTAGGGAATGGCGGAGACATGATCTTCGAAAGGGACCTTCATGCCCTCTCGGAGTTTCTTGGACGCTCGCCACCTGCGTTCTACGGGGGACAGGTCAATGACCAGCCCGGTGGACAGCTACAGTGGGTGATCATGGCTGATCTCCCCGGGAAGCCTGAGTCTCCCATGTTCGGCAGGATCCAGTTCTCTCTCAGGGAGAACAACTGGGCGGATGGACTCACCCGCGCCATGCAAGAAGCGCTCGCACGTCTGTGCGGGCAGAACGCCATGGCCCTCCAAGGAGGACGCTTTGCTCACCTCGCAAGGCACAACTCCCTTGGAGTACCCCTGAACCTGCCGTTCCACCCCGTGCTGAGGCACCATGTGGACCACCTCGACTTCATGCTGTGCGAAACTCGCACCGCGCTGGACAACTCCCGCGGCCTCACCAACTACGCCTACCTCCAGATGATCCAGAAGGACGAGACCATCAAAGTCATCGCCAAGGAACGCAGGACCCTTCGCCGTGAGAACGCGAAGAAGGACTACACCATCCACCGCCTCAAGGCCAAGATCGCCGCAATGAAGGAGACCATCAAGACCCAAGAGGACCAACTCCAGGTCTTCGAAGGAGAAGGAGAAGGGGAAAGCGTCCAAGGGGATGGCTACTCTTATGTGAGCAACGACAACGAGGAGGATGAGGATCTGGACTTCTATCCCTATGGAGATGACACCGTCCCGATCAATGTTGATGGAGAGTAGTCACTTGTGCACCTTACGTAGGTGTGAGTTGTATCGGTCCCACTGTATCGTAGCTTGGTGAAAGGGTTCTTCAAACCCTCCGATGTGTTAGCTTGTACTGTTTGCACCATGAATAAAATAAAAGTGTGGTTACCTTCTACTTGACAAGAACTCAAGTTTTAAATTTTGAACTTTACCTAAAATAAGCCATAGAAATTTCCCTCTCATCTCATGATCTATCTCAATGTTCAGATGGAACCTCCCGGCCGTGCATCACAGGATGCTATGATGCAACTGCTGCAGACTCTAATGGCAGATAGAGGGGCTGAAAGAGCTGAAAGGCAAGCCAACATTGCTGCACTGCAACAGATTTCCCAGAACAACCAAGGCCACGGAAACCATGATCATCCGGGCTCCAAGCTGAAGAACTTTCAGAACACCAACCCACCGGTGTTTAGCAAGACGGAGGAACCCCTCGATGCGGACGATTGGCTCCAGACCATGGAGAACAATCTGGAAGTGGCCGGAGTGGAGGCCAACGACAAGGTTCTGTTCGCCACGCACTATCAGCAGGACCAGCACGTGCCTGGTGGACTAGTGCCCGCGCATTGAATGCAGGGCAAATGATGACTTGGGCCGACTTCAAGCTCAAGTTCAGCAAGTACCATGTGCCCCCGGGCCTGATCAAAAAGATGAGGGATGAGTTCCGTGAAGTCAAACAGGGCAGAATGACTGTAGTGGAGTACCGCGACAAGTTCCTCACCTTATCAAGGTACGCCCCTGATGAGACTGATACCACCGAGAAGAGGAAGGAGAGGTTCTTGAACGGACTGCACGATGAGATGCAGACTGTTTTGGTCAACATCCCTTTTGCTGACCTCGAAGCCCTTGTTGACTCTGCAATTCAGATGGAGGGCAAGCTGAACCAGGCCAATGAAAACCGCAAGCGCCGCATGATGCACCAGGGTGGGCCCATCAATACCCCCAAGTTTCGCCCCAGCTCAAGCGGAGGGTTTACCCCCAGAAACATCAGGCCACCGGCACAGGTGTCGCGCCCCGGTTATCAGAACCGGAGTGGAGGAAACCCCAGGTCAGGAGGCCACCACCACAACAACAACAACAACTACGTCCACCACAACACCAACTTCAACCGCGCTCCGATGAGAGCCCCCGCCAACAACAACACCAACACCAACACTGCTCCGAGGACTGGGAGCAACGCTATTCCTGTCACTCCCAAGGACAAGTCAACCATCACCTGCTATGAATGCGGAGTTGTGGGATGATACGTCTCCAACGTATCGATAATTTCTTATGTTCCATGCTACTTTATTGATGATACCTACATGTTTTATGCACATTATATGTCGTATTTATGCATTTTCGGAACTAACCTATTAACAAGATGCCGAAGAGCCAGTTGCTGTTTTCTGCTGTTTTTGGTTTCAGAAATCCTAGTAAGGAAATATTCTCGGAATTGGACGAAATCACCGCCAGGGTCCTATTTTTGCACGGAGCTTCCAGAAGACCGAAGAGATAACGAAGTGGGCGACGAGGCGCCGCCACCATAGGGCCGCGCGGCGGAGGGGGCCGCGCCGCCCTATGGTGTGGGCCCTCGTCAGCCCCCTGACCTACCCTTCCGCCTACTTAAAGCCTCGCGAAAACCCCAATACGAGAGCCACGATACGGAAAACCTTCCAGACGCCGCCGCCGAATCCCATCTCGGGGATTCAGGAGATCGCCTCGGCACCCTGGGAGAGGGATTCATCTCTGGAGGACTCTTCATCGCCATGATCGCCTCCGGAGTGATGAGTGAGTAGTTCACCCCTGGACTATGGGTCCATAGCAGTAGCTAGATGGTCGTCTTCTCCTTGTTGTGCTTCATTGTTGGATCTTGTGAGCTGCCTAACATGATCAAGATCATCTATCTGTAATACTATATGTTGTGTTTGTCGGGATCCGATGGATAGAGAATACTATGTTATGGTGATTATCAATCTATTGTTTATGTGTTGTTTATGATCTTGCATGCTCTCCGTTATTAGTAGAGGCTCTGGCCAAGTTTGTACTCTTAACTCCAAGAGGGAGTATTTATGCTCGATAGTGGGTTCATGCCTTCATTGACACCTGGGACAGTGACAGAAAGTTCCAAGGTTGTGATGTGCTTTTGCCACTAGGGATAAAACATTGATTCTATGTCTAAGGATGTAGTTGTCGATTACATTACGCACCATACTTAATGCAATTGTCTGTTGCTTAGCAACTTAATACTGAATGGGGTTCGGATGATAACCTGAAGGTGGACTTTTTAGGCATAGATGCAGTTGGATGGCGGTCTATGTACTTTGTCGTAATGCCCGGATTAAATCTCACTATATTTATCATATCATGTACATGCATTGTTATGCTATTCTCTATTTGTCAATTGCCCGACTGTAATTTGTTCACCCAACATGCTTTTATCTTATGGGAGAGACACCTCTAGTGAACTGTGGACCCCGGTCCTATTCTTTACATAGCATACAATCTACTGCAATTGTTTTTACTGTTTTCTTGCAAACAATCATCTTCCACTCGATACGCTTAATCCTTTGTTACAGCAAGCCGGTGAGATTGACAACCTCACTGTTTCGTTGGGGCAAAGTACTTTGGTTTTGTTGTGCAGATTCCACGTTGGCGCCGGAATCCCTGTTGTTGCCGCATCACATTTCGCCACCATCAACCTTCAACGTGCTTCTTGGCTCCTCCTGGTTCGATTAAACCTTGGTTTCTTTCTGAGGGAAAACTTGCCACTGTGCGCATCATACCTTCCTCTTGGGGTTCCCAACGGACGTGTACATTTACGCGCATCAAGCCTGTTTTCTGGCGCCGTTGCCGGGAAGATCAAGACACGCTGCAAGGGGAGTCTCCACTTCTCAATCTCTTTACTTTGTTTTTGTCTTGCTTTATTTTATTTACTACTTTGTTTGCTGCACCTAAACAAAACACAAAAAAATTAGTTGCTAGTTTTACTTTATTTACTGTCTTGCTCACTATATCGAAAACACAAAAAAATTAGTTACTTGCATTTACTTTATCTAGTTTGTTTTAATTACCGTTGCTAAAATGAATACCCCTGAAAATACTAAGTTGTGTGACTTCACAAATGCAAATAATAATGATTTCCTATGCACACCTATTGCTCCACCTGCTACTACAGCAGAATTCTTTGAAATTAAACCTGCTTTACTAAATCTTGTTATGAGAGAACAATTTTCTGGTGCTAGTTCTGATGATGCTGCTGCCCATCTCAATAATTTTGTTGAACTTTGTGAAATGCAAAAATATAAGGATGTAGATGGTGATATTATTAAATTGAAAGTGTTTCCTTTCTCATTAAGAGGAAGAGCTAAAGATTGGTTGCTATCTTTACCTAAGAATAGTATTGATTCATGGACTAAATGTAAGGATGCTTTTATTGGTAGATATTATCCTCCCGCTAAAATTATATCTTTGAGAAGTAGCATAATGAATTTTAAGCAATTAGATACTGAACATGTTGCTCAAGCATGGGAGAGAATGAAAACTTTGATAAAGAATTGCCCAACCCATGGACTGACTACTTGGATGATCATCCAAACCTTCTATGCAGGACTAAATTTTTCTTCGCGGAATTTATTGGATTCAGCTGCTGGAGGTACCTTTATGTCCATCACATTGGGGGCGGCTACAAAACTTCTTGATGATATGATGATAAATTACTCTGAATGGCACACGGAAAGAGCTCCACAAGGTAAGAAGGTAAATTCTGTTGAAGAAACCTCTTCCTTGAGTGATAAGATTGATGTGATTATGTCTATGCTTGTGAACGGTAGATCTAATGTTGATCCAAATAATGTTCCTTTAGCTTCATTGGTTGCTCAAGAAGAAAATGTTGATGTGAATTTCATTAAAAATAATAATTTCAACAACAATGCTTATAGGAACAACTCTAGTAATAACTATAGGCCATATCCTTCTGCTAATGGTAATGGTTATGGTAATTCTTATGGGAATTCTTACAATAATAATAGGAGTGTACCCTCTGGTCTTGAAGCTATGCTTAAAGAATTTATTAGTACACAAACTGCTTTTAACAAATCTGTTGAGGAAAATCTTGATAAAATTGATATTCTTGCTTCTAGAGTTGATAGACTTGCCTCTGATGTTGATATTTTAAAATTGAAAGTTATGCCTAATAATGATATTGATAACAAGATTACTACTACAGCAAATGCCATCCAAGTTAGAATTAATGAGAATATAAGATTAATGGCTGAATTGCGTGCTAGGTGGGATAGAGAAGAAAATGAAAAACTAGCTAAAGAGAATAATGTAGCTAAAGTTTGGACTATCACCACCACTAGTAATGTTAATGCTTCACATGTTGCTGCACCTCCTACTATCAATGGAAAAATAATTGGTGTTGGCAATGTTTCTACTCCTAGTGCAAAGCGTTCAAAACTGCCTGAAATTGCTAAAACTGCTGAAACTGCTTGTGATAAAACTGCTGAAATTTTTTCCAACCTTGGGAACAATGATCCCATTGCTGTAGCTCATAATGATTTAGATTTTGATGATTGCCACATCTCTGAAGTTATAAAGTTCTTACAAAAACTTGCTAAAAGTCCTAATGCTAGTGCTATAAATTTAGCCTTTACAAAACATATTACAAATGCTCTCATAAAAGCTAGAGAAGAGAAACTAAAACTTGAAACTTCTATTCCTAGAAAGTTAGAAGATGGTTGGGAGCCCATCATTAAAATGAAATTCAATGACTTTGAATGTAATGCTTTATGTGATCTTGGTGCAAGTATTTCTGTTATGCCTAAAAAGATTTATGATATGCTTGACTTGCCACCATTGAAGAATTGTTATTTGGATGTTAATCTTGCCGATAATGTTAAAAAGAAACCTTTGGGGAGGATTGATAATGTGCGCATTATGGTTAACAATAACCTTGTCCCCGTTGATTTTGTTGTCTTGGATATCGAATGCAATGCATCTTGTCCTATTGTGTTGGGAAGACCTTTTCTTCGAACCGTTGGTGCTGTTATTGATATGAGGGAAGGTAATATTAAATATCAATTTCCTCTCAAGAAAGGTATGGAACACTTCCCTAGAAAGAGAATGAAGTTGCCTTTTGATTCTATTATTAGAACAAGTTATGATGTTGATGCTTCTACTCTCGATGTTACTTGATTTGCACTTTCTGCGCCTAGCTGAAAGGCGTTAAAGAAAAGCGCTTATGGGAGACAACCCATGTTTTTACTACAGTACTTTGTTTTATATTTGAGTCTTGGAAGTTGTTTACTACTGTAGCAACCTCTCCTTATCATGTTTTTGTGCCAAGTAAAGTTTCTATGTCAAAGTTGATGTTATATTTGGGATCGCTGCGCAGAAACAGCATTGCTGTCTGTCACGAATCTGGGCACAGGTCTCTGTAGAAAATTCAAACAAATCTGCCAATTTACGAGCGTGATCCTCAGATATGTACGCAACTTTCATTAGTTTTGAGTTTTTCCATTTGAGCAAGTCTGGTGCCATCTTAAAATTCGTCTTTACGGACTGTTCTGTTTTTGACAGATTCTGCCTTTTATTTCGCATTGCCTCTTTTGCTATGTTGGATTCATTTCTTTGATCCATTAATGTCCAGTAGCTTTATGCAATGTCCAGAAGTGTAAAGAATGATTGTGCCACCTCTGAACATGTGAATTATTAATTGTGCACTAACCCTCTAATGAGTTTGCTTGAAGTTTGGTGTGAAGGAAGTTTTCAAGGGTCAAGAGAGGAGAATGATATACTATGATCAAGAGGAGTGAAAGCTCTAAGCTTGGGATGCCCCCGTGGTTCACCCCTGCATATTTTAAGAAGACTCAAGCGTTTAAGCTTGGGGATGCCCAAGGCATCCCCTTCTTCATCGACAACATCATCAGGTTCCTCCTGAAACTATATTTTTATTCAGTCACATCTTGTGTTCTTTACTTGGAGCGTCGGTTTTTTTTGTTTGAATAAAATGGATCCTAGCATTCACTTTGTGGGAGAGAGACACGCTCGCTGTTGCATATGGACAAATATGTCCTTAGGCTTTACTCATAATGTTCAAGGCGAAGTTTCTTCTTCGTTAAATTGTTATATGGTTGGAATTGGAAAATGCTACATGTAGTAATTCTAAAATGTCTTGGATAATGTGATACTTGGCAATTGTTGTGCTCATGTTTAAGCTCTTGCATCATATGCTTTGCACCCATTAATGAAGAAATACATAGAGCTTGCTAAAATTTGATTTGCATATTTGGTCTCTCTAAGGTCTAGATAATATCTAGTATTGAGTTTTGAACAACAAGGAAGACGGTGTAGAGTCTTATAATGTTCACAATATGTCTTTTATGTGAGTTTTGCTGCACCGGTTCATCCTTGAGTTTGCTTCAAATAACCTTGCTAGCCTAAACCTTGTATCGAGAGGAATACTTCTCATGCATCCAAAATCCTTGAGCCAACCACTATGCCATTTGTGTCCACCATACCTACCTACTACATGGTATTTCTCCGCCATTCCAAAGTAAATTGCTTGAGTGCTACCTTTAAAATTCCATCATTCACCTTTGCAATATATAGCTCATGGGACAAAATAGCCTTAAAAACTATCGTAGTATTGAATATGTACTTATGCACTTTATCTTTTATTAAGTTGCTTGTTGTGCGATAACCATGCTTCTGGGGAACGCCATCAACTATTGTTGAATATCATGTGAGTTGTTATGCATGTCCGTCTTGTCTGAAGGATCTATCACCTTAGTGGTTGGAGCATGCAAAATTGTTAGAGAAGAACATTGGGCCGCTAACTAAAGCCATGAATCATGGTTGAAGTTTCAGTTTGGACATATATCCTCAATCTCATATGAGAATAATAATCATTGCTACATGCTTATGCATTTAAGAGGAGTCCATTATCTGTTGTCCATGTTGTCCCGGTATGGATGTCTAAGTTGAGAATAATAAAAAGCGAGAAATCCAAAATGCGAGCTTTCTCCTTAGACCTTTGTACAGGCGGCATGGAGGTACCCCTTTGTGACACTTGGTTGAAACATGGCATGCAAAGATCCGGTAGTCCAAGCTAAGTAGGACAAGGTGCGGGCACTATTAGTATACTATGCATGAGGCTTGCAACTTGTAAGATATAATTTACATAACTCATATGCTTTATTACTACCGTTGACAAAATTGTTTCATGTTTTCAAAATAAAAGCTCTAGCACAAATACAGCAATCGATGCTTTCCTCTTTGAAGGACCTTTCTTTTACTTTTATTGTTGAGTCAGTTTACCTATCTCCCTCCACCTTAAGAAGCAAACACTTGTGTGAACTGTGCATTGATTCCTACATACTTGCATATTGCACTTGTTATATTACTTTATGTTGACAATATCCATGAGATATACATGTTATAAGTTGAAAGCAACCGCTGAAACTTAATCTTCCTTTGTGTTGCTTCAACACCTTTACTTTGATTTATTGCTTTATGAGTTAACTCTTATGCAAGACTTATTGATGCTTGTCTTGAAGTACTATTCATGAAAAGTCTTTGCTTTATGATTCAGTTGTTTACTCATGTCATTACCATTGTTTTGATCGCTGCATTCATTACATATGTTTACAAATAGTATGATCAAGATTATGATGGCATGTCACTTCAGAAATTATCCTTGTTATCGTTTTACCTGCTCGGGACGAGCAGAACTAAGCTTGGGGATGCTGATACGTCTCCAACGTATCGATAATTTCTTATGTTCCATGCTACTTTATTGATGATACCTACATGTTTTATGCACATTATATGTCGTATTTACGCATTTTCGGAACTAACCTATTAACAAGATGCCGAAGAGCCAGTTGCTGTTTTCTGCTGTTTTTGGTTTCAGAAATCCTAGTAAGGAAATATTCTCGGAATTGGACGAAATCACCGCCCAGGGTCCTATTTTTGCACGGAGCTTCCGAAGACCGAAGAGATAACGAAGTGGGGCGACGAGGCGCCGCCACCATAGGGCCGCGCGGCGGAGGGGGCCGCGCGCCCTATGGTGTGGGCCCTCATCAGCCCCACGACCTACCCTTCCGCCGACTTAAAGCCTCCGTCGCGAAAACCCCACCGAGAGCCACGATACGGAAAACCTTCCGACGCCGCCGCCGCGAATCCCATCTCGGGGATTCGGAGATCGCCTCCGGCACCCTGCCGGAGAGGTGATTCATCTCCCGGAGGACTCTTCATCGCCATGATCGCCTCCGGAGTGATGAGTGAGTAGTTCACCCCTGGACTATGGGTCCATAGCAGTAGCTAGATGGTCGTCTTCTCCTTGTTGTGCTTCATTGTTGGATCTTGTGAGCTGCCTAACATGATCAAGATCATCTATCGTAATACTATATGTTGTGTTTGTCGGGATCCGATGGATAGAGAATACTATGTTATGGTGATTATCAATCTATTGTTTATGTGTTGTTTATGATCTTGCATGCTCTCCGTTATTAGTAGAGGCTCTGGCCAAGTTTGTACTCTTAACTCCAAGAGGGACTATTTATGCTCGATAGTGGGTTCATGCCTTCATTGACACCTGGGACAGTGACAGAAAGTTCTAAGGTTGTGATGTGCTGTTGCCACTAGGGATAAAACATTGATTCTATGTCTAAGGATGTAGTTGTCGATTACATTACGCACCATACTTAATGCAATTGTCTGTTGCTTAGCAACTTAATACTGAATGGGGTTCGGATGATAACCTGAAGGTGGACTTTTTAGGCATAGATGCAGTTGGATGGCGGTCTATGTACTTTGTCGTAATGCCGGATTAAATCTCACTATATTTATCATATCATGTACATGCATTGTTATGCTCTTCTCTATTTGTCAATTGCCCGACTGTAATTTGTTCACCCAACATGCTTTTATCTTATGGGAGAGACACCTCTAGTGAACTGTGGACCCCGGTCCTATTCTTTACATAGCATACAATCTACTGCAATTGTTTTACTGTTTTCTTGCAAACAATCATCTTCCACTCGATACGCTTAATCCTTTGTTACAACAAGCCGGTGAGATTGACAACCTCACTGTTCGTTGGGGCAAAGTACTTTGGTTTTGTTGTGCAGATTCCACGTTGGCGCCGGAATCCCTGTTGTTGCGCCGCATCACATTTCGCCACCATCAACCTTCAACGTGCTTCTTGGCTCCTCCTGGTTCGATTAAACCTTGGTTTCTTTCTGAGGGAAAACTTGCTCTGTGCGCATCATACCTTCCTCTTGGGGTTCCCAACGGACGTGTACATTTACGCGCATCATGGGACACTACTCCAATGAGTGCCCCAAGAGACTTGCCAAGATCGCCGCCAACACCGCTGCACCTGCTCAGCAGCAACGCCGTGTCACCAACGGCAAGAAGTTCGCCCCCAACAACCCCAACAACCGCAGCGGCCGCCTCTTTCACATGAGTGCGGAAGAAGCCCAGGAAGCGCCAGATGTCGTGCTGGGTATGTTCTCTGTTAACTCAGTACTGGCAAGAGTGTTGTTTGATTCTGGAGCATCGCATTCATTTGTCACCGAGGATTTTGCATGCACTAGTAAGATTCAACCCATCAGTTTGAAGCATGTCATGATAGTTCAAATACCCGGTTCAACTACAAAAGCGAGAAAAAATTGCAAAGATGTACCCATCAGAATTCATGAAATAGAGTTTTGTGCAAATTTGATTGTTCTGGGAACCAAGGGTTTGGAAGTAGTACTGGGTATGGATTGGATGTCCAAGCACCATGGACTGATTGATTGTGCCAAGAAGGCCATCACTATGACTAGTAGCACCGGAGTGTTAGTAGAACACATCTCAAGAAGCCCAGAAAGTTTACCTGCAACCAGAGTTTAGCCAAGCCCACCTTGGATCAGATCAGGGTCGTCTGTCGATACCCTGATGTGTTTCCTGATGATCTACCCGGTATGCCCCCAGATCGGGATATCGAGTTTATCATTGAGTTAATCCCTGGAACCGGACCGATAGCCCAGAGAGCTTACAGCATGAACCCCGCAGAATTAGTGGAGTTGAAGAAGCAACTGGATGATATGCTAACCAAAGGTTTAATTCAACCCAGTGCATCGCCCTGGAGATCGCCAGTTTTGTTTGTGGACAAGAAGGATGGGGCAAATCGTTTATGTACGGATTACCGCAAGCTTAATGATGTCACCATCAAGAATAAATATCCCTTGCCAAAGATAGAAGACCTGTTTGACCAGTTGACCGGTGCCACCGTGTTCTCCAAGATTGATCTTAGGACAGGTTACCATCAGCTGAAGATCCGTGCAACGGATATCCCGAAGACGGCATTCACCACCAGATATGAGTTGTATGAGTACAACGTTATGTCATTTGGACTGACCAATGCTCCCGCTTACTTCATGAACCTCAGGAATAAGATCTTCATGAACTTCTTGGACAAGTTTGTCGTTGTTTTCATCGATGACATCCTAATCTACTCCAAGTCCGAGGAGGAACATGAGCAACACCTGGAGATCATCCTAGAAACCCTTAGACAGCACAAGTTGTACGCCAAGTTCAGCAAGTGCGAGTTTTGGTTGAAGGAAGTAGGATTCCTGGGACACATCTTGTCGGCAGGAGGAATTGCCGTTGATCCCGCAAAGATTAAGACCGTTGCAGAATGGAAAACCCCAACCACTCAGACTGAAGTCCGTGCTTTTCTCGGATTGGCGGGATATTACCGCCGATTCGTTGAAGGATTCTCGAGCATAGCAAGACCAATGACTCAACTGTTGAAGAAGGATAAGAAGTTTGAATGGACTGACAAATGTGAAGAGAGCTTCCAGAAGCTCAAGACCAAGTTGACCACAGCCCCAATATTGATCATGCCGGACATCACCAAGCCATTTGATGTGTACTGTGACGCCTCCAAGATTGGTCTTGGATGTGTGTTGATGCAAGAAGGCAAGGTGATCTCATATCTGTCTAGGCAACTGAAGCCACATGAGCAGAATTATCCGACCCATGACTTAGAACTTGCAGCAGTTGTGTTAGCTTTGAAAGTGTGGCGTCATTACCTCATGGGTAATCGATGCGAGATCTATTCGGATCACAAGAGTTTGAAGTATATCTTCACCCAGAAGGAGCTGAATATGAGGCAAAGAAGATGGTTAGAGTTAATCAAGGATTATGATATGGAAATCCACTATCATTCCGGTAAGGCCAATGTGGTAGCGATGCTTTAAGTAGACTGCCGTGTCAGTTGAACTCCATGATCGCTGAAGAGCAACCCAGCCTGCACCAAGAGTTTGAGCAGTTTAGAATGGAGCTGGTTAGCGAAGGTTATCTCGCCAGCATAGAGCTCCAACCTACCTTGATTAGTCAGATCAAAGAAGCCCAGAAGGGAAATGCTAGTATTGACGGGATCAAGAACCAAATAGCTGCAGGAAAGGCACCTGGATTCACCGTAGATGAAGAAGGAATACTTTGGTACAACGGACGCTTGTGCGTGTGATACGTCTCCAACGTATCGATAATTTCTTATGTTCCATGCTACTTTATTGATGATACCTACATGTTTTATGCACATTATATGTCATATTTATGCATTTACGGAACTAACCTATTAACAAGATGCCGAAGAGCCGCCTGTTTTCTGCTGTTTTTGGTTTCAGAAATCCTAGTAAAGAAATATTCTCGGAATTGGACGAAACTTTCGCCCGGGGTCCTATTTTTGCACGAAGCTTCCAGAAGACCGAAGACCTAACGAAGTGGGGCCACGAGGAGGCCGGGGGGTGGGCGCGGCCAGGCCCGGCCGCGCCGACCTATCCCCTGGGCCCCTCGTGTGGCCCCCGCGTTGACCTTCCGCCTACTTAAAGCCTCCGTCGCGAAACCCCAGTACCGAGAGCCACGATACGGAAAACCTTTGAGACGCCGCCGCCGCGAATCCCATCTCGGGGGATTCGGAGATCGCCTCCGGCACCCTGCCGGAGGGGATTCATCTCCCGGAGGACTCTACACCGCCATGGTCGCCTCCGGAGTGATGAGTGAGTAGTTCACCCCTGGACCATGGGTCCATAGCAGTAGCTAGATGGTCGTCTTCTCCTTGTTGTGCTTCATTGTTAGATCTTGTGAGCTGCCTAACATGATCAAGATCATCTATATGTAATTCTATATGTTGTGTTTGTCGGGATCCGATGGATAGAGAGTACTATGATTATGGTGATTATCAATCTATTGTTCATGTGTTGTTTATGATCTTGCATGCTCTCCGTTTCTAGTAGAGGCTCTGGCCAAGTTTTTACTCTTAACTCCAAGAGGGAGTAATTATGCTCGATAGTGGGTTCATGCCTTCATTGATACCTGGGACAGTGTGAGAAAGTTCTAAGGTTGTGATGTGCTGTTGCCACTAGGGATAAAACATTGATGCTATGTCTAAGGATGTAGTTGTTGATTACATTACGCACCATACTTAATGCAATTGTCTGTTGCTTTGCAACTTAATACTGGAGGGGGTTCGGACGATAACCTGAAGGTGGACTTTTTAGGCATAGATGCAGTTGGATGGCGGTCTATGTTCTTTGTCGTAATGCCCAATTAAATCTCACTATATTTACCATGTCATGTATATGCATTATTATGCCTTTCTCTATTTGTCAATTGCCCGACTGTAATTTGTTCACCCAACATGCTTTATCTTATGGGAGAGACACCTCTAGTGAACTGTGGACCCCGGTCCTATTCTTTCCATAGCATACAATCTACTTGTTTTACTGTTTTCTTTGCAAACATCTTCCACTCGATACGTTTAATCCTTTGTTACAGCAAGCCGGTGAGATTGACAACCTCACTGTTTCGTTGGGGCAAAGTACTTTGGTTGTGTTGTGCAGGTTCCTAGTTGGCGCGGAATCCCTGGTGTTGCGCCGCATCACATTTCGCGACCATCAACCTTCAACGTGCTTCTTGGCTCCTACTGGTTCGATTAAACCTTGGTTTCATACTGAGGGAAAACTTGCCACTGTGCGCATCATACCTTCCTCTTGGGGTTCCCAACGGACGTGTACATCTACGCGCATCAAGCACTTTTTCTGGCGCCGTTGCTGGGGAGATCAAGACACGCTGCAAGGGGAGTCTCCACTTCTCAATCTCTTTACTTTGTTTTTGTCTTGCTTTATTTTATTTACTACTTTGTTTGCTGCACTAAATCAAAACACAAAAAAATTAGTTGCTAGTTTTACTTTATTTACTGTCTTGCTCTCTATATCGAAAACACAAAAAAATTAGTTACTTGCATTTACTCTATCTAGTTTGCTTTATTGTCCTGCACTCTATATTTAAAATACAAAATTTTTTTTAGTTACTTTTATTACCATGTCTAGCTCTGAACCTGTTACTTCTTCACCTGAAGACTTAGTTTTCACTTTCAAGCAAGGGGATGAGGAGAGTTTTAAGGATGCTTGGTCTAGAATTTTTACTTCTTATCGTAAAACTGAACCTCAAATGACTCTAAGTTTGCTCCTTAGTAATTTTTATTTTGGTCTTATGGTTCGCTATAGATATGCTTTGGACACTTTAGTAGGAGGAGATTTCCTTCATTGTAATGGGGATCAAGCTTTTAATGCCATAAAGAAATTGGTTGCATCACATGATTCAGCTAATAACTTTGATTCAGCCCTTATTAGCATTCATAATAGATTGAACAATCTCGAGATAAGTACATCTCGCTTAAATGACAATTATCACTGTGTTCGTAATCGTCTTGAACAAGTCTTAGAGAATCCTAAACCTTCATCATGGGACCCTTCTGTTAAAATTGTTATCGGTGATCGAACTCTTCATGCCTATTGTGATATTATGTATGAATTTTGCCTTATGCCTGAAAACATTTATAAATCTTTGAAACTTTGGGGAGTCGATAAAGGGGGAGAAGAAATAGCTCTTATTGATAACTCTATCATAATTCCTAAGGGAATAGCTGCAGGTGTGCATACAACCATTCGTGGAAGAACAGTATCCATTGATTATCTTATTATTGAAACAGGAAAAATCATATTCGGAAGATCCTTGCTGAAATTATTGGGAGCAGTCATTGATGTGGGAGAAGGCACTCTGAAATTCACCTCTATACCAGGGGGGAATCATATATTTCCTAAACCAAAAGGAAAGAAAAACATTAAGAAAGGTAAAGATGAAGCCCAAGGTAAGGTTGACACACCATCTCTTGATAATACTTGATTTGCACTTTCTGCGCCTAGCTGAAAGGCGTTAAAGAAAAGCGCTTATGGGAGACAACCCATGTTTTTACCTACAGCAATTTTTTGTTTTGTTGAGTCTTGGAAGTTGTTTACTACTGTAGCAACCTCTCCTTATCAAGTTTTTGTGCCAAGTAAAGTTTCTATGTCAAAGTTGATGTTATATTTGGGATCGCTGCGCAGAAACAGCATTGCTGTCTGTCACGAATCTGGGCATAATTCTCTGTAGAAAATTCGAAAAAATCTGCCAATTTACGAGCGTGATCCTCAGATATGTACGCAACTTTCATTAGTTTGAGTTTTTCCATTTGAGCAAGTCTGGTGCCATTTATAAATTCGTCTTTACGGACTGTTCTGTTTTGACAGATTCTGCCTTTTATTTCGCATTGCCTCTTTTGCTATGTTGGATTTATTTCTTTGATCCATTAATGTCCAGTAGCATTATGCAATGTCCAGAAGTGAAAAGAATGATTGTGTCACCTCTGAATGAGTGAATTATTAATGATGCACTAACCCTCTAATGAGTTTGCTTGAAGTTTGGTGTGAAGGAAGTTTTCAAGGGTCAAGAGAGGAGAATGATATACTAAGATCAAGAGGAGTGAAAGCTCTAAGCTTGGGGATGCCCCCGTGGTTCATCCCTGCATATTTTAAGAAGACTCAAGCGTCTAAGCTTGGGGATGCCCAAGGCATCCCCTTCTTCATCGACAACATCATCAGGTTCCTCCCCTGAAACTATATTTTTATTCAGTCACATCTGGTGTTCTTTACTTGGAGCGTCGGTTTGTTTTCGTTTTTGTTTTTGTTTGAATAAGATGGATCCTAGCATTCACTTTGTGGGAGAGAGACACGCTCCGCTGTTGCATATGGACACATGTGTCCTTAGGCTTTACTCATAATGTTCAAGGCGAAGTTTCTTCTTCGTTAATTTGTTATATGGTTGGAATTGGAAAATGCTACATGTAGTAATTCTAAAAATGTCTTGGATAATGTGATACTTGGCAATTGTTGTGCTCATGTTTAAGCTCTTGCATCATATGCTTTGCACCCATTAATGAAGAAATACATAGAGCTTGCTAAAATTTGATTTGCATATTTGGTTTCTCTAAGGTCTAGATAATATCTAGTATTGAGTTTTGAACAACAAGGAAGACAGTGTAGAGTCTTATAATGTTTACAATATGTCTTTTATGTGAGTCTTGCTGCACTTGTTCATCCTTGAGTTTGCTTCAAATAACCTTGCTAGCCTAAACCTTGTATCGAGAGGGAATACTTCTCATGCATCCAAAATCCTTGAGCCAACCACTATGCCATTTGTGTCCACCATACCTACCTACTACATGGTATTTACCCGCCATTCCAAAGTAAATTGCTTGAGTGCTACCTTTAAAATTCCATCATTCACCTTTGCAATATATAGCTCATGGGACAAAATAGCCTTAAAAACTATCGTAGTATTGAATATGTACTTATGCACTTTATATTTTATTAAGTTGCCTTGTTGTGCGATAACCATGTTTCTGGGGAACGCCATCAACTATTGTTGAATATCATGTGAGTTGCTATGCATGTCCGTCTTGTCTGAAGGTCTATCATTTTAGTGGTTGGAGCATGCAAAATTGTTAGAGAAGAACATTGGGCCGCTAACTAAAGCCATGAATCATGGTGGAAGTTTCAGTTTTGGACATATATCCTCAATCTCATATGAGAATAATAACTTTGCTACATGCTTATGCATTAAAGAGGAGTCCATTATCTGTTGTCCATGTTGTCCCGGTATGGATGTCTAAGTTGAGAATAATCAAAAGCGAGAAATCCAAATGCGAGCATTCTCCTTGGACCTTTGTACAGGCGGCATGGAGGTACCCCTTTGTGACACTTGGTTGAAACATGGCATGCAAAGATCCGGTAGTCCAAGTTAAGTAGGACGAGGTGCGGGCACTATTAGTATACTATGCGTGAGGCTTGCAACTTGTAAGATATAATTTTCATAACTCATATGCTTTATTACTACCGTTGACAAAATTGTTTCATGTTTTCAAAATAAAAGCTCTAGCACAAATACAGCAATCGATGCTTTCCTCTGCGAAGGACCATTCTTTTACTTTTATTGTTGAGTCAGTTTACCTATCTCCTTCCACCTTAAGAAGCAAACACTTGTGTGAACTGTGCATTGATTCCTACATATTTGCATATTGCACTTGTTATATTACTTTATGTTGACAATATCCATGAGATATACATGTTACAAGTTGAAAGCAACCGCTGAAACTTAATCTTCCTATGTGTTGCTTCAACACCTTTACTTTGATTTATTGCTTTATGAGTTAACTCTTATGCAAGACTTATTGATGCTTGTCTTGAAGTACTATTCATGAAAAGTCTTTGCTATATGATTCAGTTGTTTACTCATGTCATTACCTTTGCTTTGATCGCTGCATTCATTACATATGTTTACAAATAGTATGATCAAGATTATGATGGCATGTCACTTCAGAAATTATCTTTGTTATCGTTTTACCTGCTCGGGACGAGCAGAACTAAGCTTGGGGATGCTGATACGTCTCCAACGTATCGATAATTTCTTATGTTCCATGCTACTTTATTGATGATACCTACATGTTTTATGCACATTATATGTCATATTTATGCATTTTCTGGAACTAACCTATTAACAAGATGAGAAGAGCCGTTCTTTTTTCTGCTGTTTTTGGTTTCAGAAATCCTAGTAAAGAAATATTCTCGGAATTGGACGAAACTTTCGCCGGGGTCCTATTTTGCACGAAGCTTCCAAGACCGAAGACCTAACGAAGTGGGGCCACGAGGAGGCCGGGGGGTGGCCGGCGCGGCGGCCCGCCGCGCCGACTATCCCCTGGGCCCTCGTGTGGCCCCCGCGTTGACCTTCCGCCTACTTAAAGCCTCCGTCGCGAAACCCCGATCGAGAGCCACGATACGGAAAACCTTACGGAGACGCCGCCGCCGCGTCCCATCTCGGGGGATTAGGAGATCGCCTCCGGCACCCTGCGGAGAGGGGATTCATCTCCGGAGGACTCTACACCGCCATGGTCGCCTCCGGAGTGATGAGTGAGTAGTTCACCCCTGGACCATGGGTCCATAGCAGTAGCTAGATGGTCGTCTTCTCCTTGTTGTGCTTCATTGTTAGATCTTGTGAGCTGCCTAACATGATCAAGATCATCTATATGTAATTCTATATGTTGTGTTTGTCGGGATCCGATGGATAGAGAGTACTATGATTATGGTGATTATCAATCTATTGTTCATGTGTTGTTTATGATCTTGCATGCTCTCCGTTTCTAGTAGAGGCTCTGGCCAAGTTTTTACTCTTAACTCCAAGAGGGAGTAATTATGCTCGATAGTGGGTTCATGCCTTCATTGATACCTGGGACAGTGACAGAAAGTTCTAAGGTTGTGATGTGCTGTTGCCACTAGGGATAAAACATTGATGCTATGTCTAAGGATGTAGTTGTTGATTACATTACGCACCATACTTAATGCAATTGTCTGTTGCTTTGCAACTTAATACTGGAGGGGGTTCGGACGATAACCTGAAGGTGGACTTTTTAGGCATAGATGCAGTTGGATGGCGGTCTATGTTCTTTGTCGTAATGCCCGAATTAAATCTCACTATATTTACCATGTCATGTATATGCATTATTATGCCTTTCTCTATTTGTCAATTGCCCTTGTAATTTGTTCACCCAACATGCTTTATCTTATGGGAGAGACACCTCTAGTGAGCTGTGGACCCCGGTCCTATTCTTTCCATAGCATACAATCTACTTGTTTTACTGTTTTCTTTGCAAACATCTTCCACTCGATACGTTTAATCCTTTGTTACAGCAAGCCGGTGAGATTGACAACCTCACTGTTTCGTTGGGGCAAAGTACTTTGGTTGTGTTGTGCAGGTTCCTAGTTGGCGCGGAATCCCTGGTGTTGCGCCGCATCACATTTCGCGACCATCAACCTTCAACGTGCTTCTTGGCTCCTCTGGTTCGATTAAACCTTGGTTTCATGCTGAGGGAAAACTTGCCTTGTGCGCATCATACCTTCCTCTTGGGGTTCCCAACGGACGTGTACATCTACGCGCATCGGCCGATTCTGAATTGAAGCAAGTTATCCGAAGGAAGCCCATGACGCTTTATTCATTCACCCCGAGGTACCAAGATGTACCAAGACTTGAAGGAACAGTTCTGGTGGCATGGAATGAAGCGAGAAATCGGGAGCTACATCGCCAAGTGTGACATATGTCAGAGAGTCAAAGCCGAGCATCAACGACCCGCATGACTGCTACAGCCCCTGCAGATTCCCGAGTGGAAGTGGGATTCGGTAGGAATGGATTTCATCACCGGATTGCCCAAGTCTAGTAAAGGAAATGATTCTATCTGGGGAGTGGTTGATAGATTGACCAAGGTCGCTCATTTTATTCCCGTTAAGACCACCTACCAAGGACCGAAGCTAGCTGAGTTGTATATCTCACGGATAGTCACCCTGCATGGAACCCCAAAGTCAATCGTGTCAGATAGAGGATCTCAATTCACCTCGAGATTCTGGCAAAAAGTACATGAAGGACTAGGAACCCGGCTAAATTTCAGCACCGCCTACCACCCGCAGACTGATGGACAGACTGAACGAGTCAATCAAATCCTGGAAGATATGTTGAGAGCATGTGTACTAGAGTATGGATCCAAGTGGGAAGACTGTCTGCCCTACGCAGAATTTTCGTACAACAACAGCTATCAAGCCAGCTTGCAAATGGCCCCATTTGAAGCATTGTACGGAAGGAAGTGTCGTACCCCTCTGAACTGGTCGGAAGTCGGAGAGAGTCAAGTCTTTGGACCAGATATTCTCCGAGAAGCGGAAGAGAAGGTACACAAGATCCGAGAGTACCTCAAGACTGCCCAATAAAGACAGAAGAGCTACGCTGACAAAAGACGCCGAGAGATGACCTTCGAGATAGGAGATTTCGTGTATCTCAAAGTGTCTCCTCTTAAAGGAATGCAGAGATTCCAGCTTAGAGGAAAGCTTGCACCCCGCTATGTTGGACCATTCAAAGTCCTGAGTCGCCGCGGAGAAGTGTCTTATCAACTGGAATTGCCGGAAGAAATGGCAGCTGTGCACAATGTGTTTCACATCTCTCTACTTCGCAAATGCTTGGAAGTACCGGAGAAGACCGAAGTGTTCAAGAACATCGATCACAGGTCTGTGGACATCAACTCAGACTTGACCTATCGCGAAGTGCCAATTCGCATTCTAGAAGAAGCTTTCAGAACCACTCGTATCAGGAGTATCAAATTTCTGAAGATTCAATGGAGTAACCACACCGAAGAAGAAGCCACTTGGGAGAGAGAGGACTTCATGAAGACTGAGTACCCAAATCTCTTTAGTACCTAGTTTTCTTTAAGATCTCGGGACGAGATCTTTTGTAAGGGGGAAGGGTTTGTAACATCCCAAGTTTTCAATAATAAATAAAGAGAAGAGAAATTCAAATATCCAAAATTTGCAACAAACAAAAACTTTTATTATGCATATAGTGCCACATATAGTTTTATGCATAGTGTGCATTTCCCTTGTGCATTTTGCCTTGATGAGTGCTTATTGTTGATCACTTGCTCTTAAACCCTAAACCAAGATCACCTAACCCTAATTTGAGAAGAAGAAGAGAACTAGAAAATAACTCATTTCTCACTCACATACCACTTTGATCAATTATGCAAATCATCAACAAAGGCCACCATTGCTTGGTCTATGGTTGGTAAAACTCTTCTATAACAAAAACAAACACAAATGCATAAAAGAAACCAGATTCAAATCAAAGGAAATCTCAAATGCAACATACATATGATCATGGTCATATGACCACTTTATAAAATCTTCACCTCTTTGCACCCCTGCATTTGCATTTTCTTAAACTAAACTTAGTCAACCTTTGCCACCTCATCCAAGACTAAGTCAAAGTGAACAACTTTGCTGTTGACCACCCATGCTAGCTTTGACCAGGTTGACCAGAATAGAATGGACAAGAGAGGACTTTGAAACAAAGAGAAGATGACCCACTTTTTGAAATGTTGCAAACCTTCATCAAAATGGACACCACCACCACCATTCCATCACATTAAATATATGAATGAAGTTCACCAAAAAGAATTTTGAAATTTGAAAATTATTTTCATGCGGCCATTCTGTCGAGCACATGGCAGGCAACTTTCCAGAATTGGGTTACACCCTTTTACACATTGGATTTTTGCCTAAACCCACTTTAACATGTGATGATCACACTTCCCTGCAACCCCTGCATCAAGCTCTGTCCTTTCCCCGTCGATTAAAGTGTGGAGAAACCCTAAACTAAGCAATGCCGTGCACCATGCCGGCCACACATGCACTTGATCGACCTGGCTCGCCCCTTCCTCCTCCACCATGTCTAAGAGCATCTCTGGAGCACCAGTACACTGACCATGCACGGCCCGAGCTCACCCACGCCGGCATTGGCCGGAACGCGCGCGCCCAGCACCATGCCAGGGCATGTCAGGCACGCGGTGAGCGCGCTCTGGGACGCGCCAGAGCATCTTGCGCCCGATCGCCCTCGTCCCCCCTGCATCCCTATGCTTGTAACGAGCGTCGCCACCCTTACCTCTACCGCATAGACACACTCGAATGACTGCGGCCGCCTTGTCACCGTCGCCCTCGCCGGAAACATACCGCGGGTACCGCAGCATGATGAGCACTCGCTCGAGCCATCCCTTCACGCCCTAGCTGTGCCAGCTGCACCTTGAGCATCGCCAGGATGATGCCTACACATAGCCATCCTCGCCTTGCCCTTTCGCACGCCGGAGATGCCGCGCCATGGAAGCCTTCTCACAACACTCGCCGGTCACCTCCCCATCTATAAATAGAAGCGCCCCGAGCACATCTCCTTCACACCAACTTGTTCTCCTCCCATCTCTGCCTCTACTCGACCACTTAATTGGACACCACCTCGCCGGAGCCGCCTCAATTTGACGCTCGGAGCGGCCGAAGCCCGCAAATCATCGCCATCGATCCACGCCTCCCCAAGCTCCGCCACTGTACCAGGAGCTTCTTCACCCTCGCCAACGTCGCCTCGTACCTCTCCATAGATCGCCGGCGGCCTGGTACGCTCCCTGACCCCCTAGGTACGCCGCCAGCACGTCGGGATCTCGTCGGAGACGACGACGATCCACGACCGCTCGATCTGGTTCTGATCCAACGGATCTCATCGCGCGTACTGATTCGCTCGTTTAAGAGCCACTAACGGGTGGCCCCCACCTCGTCAGACGGCCCACTCACACTGGCTGTGTTGCTGGGCCGTGTTTCTCCGTTTAAATTCGTTTGGGCCGTAGGCTTTTCCCGCGCGGCCCAAATAATTCAAATCTTATTTAATTAGCTCATCTGAATTCAAATACTGGTGCCCACTTCAAATTTGAATAACTTTCAAACTACTGCACCAAATTTAGCAAAATTTATATATTTGGAAAGCTCATGAAATTATCTAAACAATGCCACTGGCCTCTTTTCCAAATTAGTAATTAAATTTAAATGCCAAAAATAACAAGGAAGGGCCTTTTCTAACTTCAAATAAATATTAAAAATTATCTACAAATGATTTTGAGTTGATTCCAACTCTCATAAATCACATTTGACCTACTCTAATTGTTTATGCAAAAATATAGTATAGTGGTTTTATATGATCGTGAACTAGAACTAAATAATTGCTATGGAGCCATTTCTAGTCCATTTAACTCATACCAATAAATTTATTTAATTAGTATGAGAGCTACTCCCTCATTTAAATCGTGATCCTAAGTAATTCAAATAGAGATACTGACCTTGGTCTAATAAGCCTCATGTTTGGTTACTTAGAGATATTAAATCATTATCCTGCTAGTATTAAAATGCATGAGGTGTAGCACCTCATTTAAATTCTACTCTCAAATAATAGATATGAAGTGTTGACCTTGGTCAACCAATATTCATACCTTATTATTATGTGAAGAGATTAAATCTTAATAGGATTCAATGAGAGGAAATTATTTCCTCCAAAGCATTAAAAAGCTATACTAATAAATAATTATAATGAGAGGAAATTATTTTTCTGTAAAAATAAACAAAGTAAATCACCCTGCTAATAAGATATGATGCTAGCATAGGCTTGTGTGCATTTTTTGGTGTGTTTAGCTTAGCCCTAAGTTTGTGTGGTGATCGTTATACCTTGTATTCGTATATAGATGCTAGTCTCGAGGAATACCCGGAGGAGGAAGACTACACTCAAGAGGAGGAGGAAAACTTTGACTCCTATCCCAACCAAGGCAAGCTAACACTCTTGCAAGTCAACCTAATGCAAAGCTCTACAAGAGCAAGGCATCATTACTTTTACTTTACGCTTAATACTCCTATCCCAAGTTTTACTCTACAAGCTTTAATAAGTTTGTTTATCAAAGTTTACTTTTGATTCATGATTCACTTGGGTTTATATCTAGAGTAGAACAAGAGCATCAAAGTTAGCCTAGAGCAAGGCAAGCTAATTAGCACCCCTCATGACTAGTTGCTAGTGCTAACAAATAAAATTGACTACTCTAGATGGGAACATGTGCAATGAAATGACTTTGAAAACCTTGGAATGATGAATCATTCTATTGAAAGATTTTGGAAGGTGAATATGGCTGGTGAATGACTCGGTGAATTTTACGAAAACTGATGGTTGGGTTCGGATGCGATACCATTCCAATTTGAAAGTACCCCCACAATACCCAACATGGGTAAGGACTTAACTAGAAATTTATGTGCCTTAGTATGGGTTCCCTCTAAACAAGCATCACAGGGGTTATGCCGAGGCTGCCTCCGTTACAAGTGAAATGATGTGAATATGAGGTGAATGTACGACCCAAGCCCTGTGCAGTTCCCGGGTTGACAGTTGGTTTTCACCGGGAGGCCAAACTCATGGGGAGAGGTGCCTATACCAGGGTATGTAAGTGAAAGGTTATGGTTGGTAGTCCGCGCACGGAGTGCGGTAAATCAGGGCCAGTTAACCCTGACGGATTATTGCAAATATTGTGGCACAAGTGTACGACCTCTGCAGAGTGTAGAACTATTCGAATAGCCGTGTCCACGGTTACGGACGATTGGAAAGGCCATACTGTTCCGTCATCAGGCTCTTTTCAAAAATATGACCTGTGACTGGTGACTGGAATTTTGAAAACACAACTGATGTTGTGGGAATGACACTAATGTTCCCACTTGAGCTAGTCTAGAGATTCAAGCATCTTTACTAAATATTTACGAACTAAACTTGGCTTTATGCAAATAAACCTAGAGCTTAGTATCCCCTTACTAAAATTGATAATTACTTACATTAGTATTAGTTTGCGAGTACTTAAAGTACTCATGGCTGTGTCCCTGGCTATTCCAATGCCGGACTATGAAGAGGAGCAACACTATGAAGATGACGGTCAGCAGGACGTCTACCAGAACTAGGATGCTTCTAACGTCAAGCGTTGGCCTGTGGATAGATAGTTCCACCTACTACTTCGCTTCCGCTACTTGTTGTGTTCGTTGATCATTAGATCAACTATTTGTGTAATATTGGATCATGTGATCTATGGATGTAAGACATGTATGTGTTGTATTAAATGATGACTCCATGATATTCAACTGTTATGTCTCGCAACAACATTCTTCATGGGATTGCGATGTACGACATAATAGGCACCGGGACTCAAAAATCCGGGTGTTGACAGCTGTCATTGAGGAGACGGCGGCGGTGACGACGACATCTCCAACCTTGGAGCGGCGTTGCGGATGCCGCGGATGACGTTGTCGAGGGTGTGCCCCGGAACGCCCCAGAACAGGGCGCGGCCGTCCTTGTTCCAGCTGTTGGTGCCGCCGACGAGCCCGTCGGTGCTGTACATCTCGATGTCGTACTTCGACTTGAAGTACGTCGTCCACCATTCGTCGTTGTCCTTGGCCGCCCATGTTGGATCCAACCGCTCCTCGACGGTGAGTTGAGCACGCCGGGCCTTGATGGCGTCCCTCCATTGGTCCGTGCCCGGCTTCGGCGGCGGCGGGACGCCAATGCCGTTCACGGTCATCTTCCACCGCCGCGCTTGGCAGCCGCATGTCCGGCGGGACTGGATACCGGGCGTGGTACAGAGCCCACGCCTCCTGCACGGTGAGGCTGCCGCGGCCGAAGCCGTTCGCCGCGGCGATCTTGCGGGAGGACGAGCTCGATATTTTTGGAGCGGCGAGGAGAAGATCTGGGAGGGGGGAGGCGGCGGCGACGAGAAGGTTTATGAGCGGTGAGAACTGCAGGGCGTCTTAAAACAGCGGCGGCAGCGGGTGGTTGCACGCAATAACGTCGGCGCGGACGGCCACGCGGCCTTCCACGACGAGACGCGTCCCTGCGTCGCCTGGGAAAATAGGGACGCCATTAACGTCGCTTGACCAAAGGTAGGCGACAGGGTTTTAGCCTTCCGAGCCGCTGACGGGTCGGGCCCGCGTCGGTTCGCCTCACTTTTCGTTGTGTCCGGCGTGCCCGAAGCGTCCCCTGTGGGACGGGAACGGGTTCGGGGCACCGGACACCGTATCAGGGCGCGCTAGACAAAAATGGGCTTTGGGGGACGCGGCTGGAACGCATTTTTTGTCCGGCGCGCCCCAAATCCTTTTGGGAGACGCTTTGGGGGACGCGGCTGGAGATGCTCTAATGATGAGCTAACCAGCAGTCAACGGTGGCGAATATCGAAGGTTTATTTATTCTTCTAGTATTATACATGTTCTGGATGGTATTTTTGTTCCTTCTATATATAACCCAAATTTGAAAAGTTCTAATTTTTCATACCTCAAATTATTGACTCGAGATTAGCACAAGCTAAGTACAGATCAACTTTTATAGCTCAATCTTTAACTCGACTTGGTATGAGCTCGCTCGAATATTTGTATGAGTTAAGCTAATTAAGCTAGGTCTAACTGGGCGAGCTCGACTCGTTTGCAACCCTAACTTCACGTACAGAACACAAATTTCTGGGCGCCTTTGGTAACCTACATGCGGTTTTTGCGCCACTGCGCCACCGAGATGGGCCTCTCTGCGCGTGCGAACGGGCCATGGGCCATGAAACACGGATCGTTTGGTGGCCTGTGCGGCCTTTTGCGAGCCGGAGAAGGAAGCCAGACCCCATCGTTTGGTTGCCCGTTTCCAGCCCAACTTGCACGCAGGAAAACAGGAATCAACTGTTTGGTTGTTCAAATCACAGTTCCATATTTTTACCACAATTCAAATAGGGTGAGATTACCATGCCATAGCATGTTACATACGATCAGACACCACTCAGAAGAACAAGATCCTCACGATCACCACGATGAGGAAGACGATGATGTAATCTTTGACCCGACTGGGACGTACCTCGGTGGTGCTCCTTGTAGAGCATGTACTTCCTCCGGCAGCTGTGCTAATGGCACTGCCTCATCGATGGTCTGATCTTCCAGGAGCTCCTCTTCCAGGAAGGTGAGGTACTCTTGTTGTGCCTCCTCCAATGTTTCATACCCTCGGTAGTTGTTGTTGGAGTAGCCACTGACATGGTCTTGACACACCCTACATGAGCTGTAGATTTCTCGAACCCATCCGCGGAACACCACATACCACTAGCACGGCATAAGAAGAACAAGTAATCCATCACAACCATGAAGCAATTCAGAAAAGAGCAATAGAACAACACAAGTGTTGACAGCAAATGATAAACTAACAGGGGCATGCATGATCATTCTAAAAGTGGATCGCAAGTTCATCCTACACCGTCATGGTGTCATCCTACCACCACAATAAAAGTGGGTGTCATCCTAACACCACAAGTTCACCATCACATGAGGGGTAAGTATGTACCACCTCATCATAGTTACAAAAGGGGGCCATCAAATGTTTTTCATCCCTAGCTACTGCCAGAATTTACATCATCATCATCATCACCAGCTCCATGCATGCATCCCTGAACCACCCCCTCAAGGGCAGCACTACACCTTTAAGTGGTACTTGCCAAGGTAGTTCCTCAGCCAGAGGACGCGGTGTGGCTTGATCATGCCGACGAAGCTAGAACCCTGGGCCTTGTGGTCGACGAGGTGGCTTAGGGAGGCCATGAGATCATCCTCGGCGAAGGCAAGCATGTCCATGACCGCATTGTACATGTCAGGGTGCATGTCCGTGGGCTTGTTGTCCCTGATTGCCTGTGCGACATCCTTCACAGCAACAGTCATGTTGGTGAAGGCCACCAGCTCGTCATCGGCGAAGGCGCCTCTCTTCCTCTTGCCGGCGCTCACCTTCTCAGGCGCGTCGGCAGCCTTCTCAGGTTCCCCATCGAGGTTGACCGTGTCGGACTCCTGGGTTTCAGCATCCTCAGGTGCAGGATTTGCTGCAGCCGAGCCTAGGGGCTCACTGGATCCCATGGCGTACTTTCCGGTGGCGAGGCCGAAAGAGAAGATGGTATGCATCTTGTCGTAGTTGGCAATGGGCACATTCAGGAACTCCGCGTCCTTTGGGTGATCCTACGATACGAAGGGACAATGATGTTAGTTCTCCTAGTGGCTGATCGAAAGAGTTAGTGAGGTGGAATGAGTTAGTGAGGTGCTCACCGCGACGTGCCCGCAGTAGTGCTCACCCTCAAGAATGATGCATTTGGTATCCTCGCACCACTGAGCCCCGCTTAGATCACGGAGCCTGCTAATGGTGAGCCACCTCTGCCTCCACTTCCTCAGGTGGTTGTACACCTGAGTGGAGCACACAGCGACACCACAGTGGTAAAAAAGGCCCTTGGCCACATCATTCACATGGACTTCCTAGAATCTTTTGTCAGTTCTCACTCCGGTCCGGATCAAGCCGCACATCTTCTCCAACACGACGGTGGACATGAATGGAAGCCATTTCATGGTCCCAGTCCCTTTCTGCCCGGTCTTCAAGGCTCTCTCCGCTTCCCTGCGGTTCTAGTTCTTCTTTGTGGTGGCCAACCTAGCCGCGACCTTTGCCGCTACCTGAGCCACTAGGTCAGACACATGCAGAGGGGTGACCGCCACCTGATACGTCTCAAACGTATCTATAATTTCTTATATTCCATGCTACTTTTATAACAATACTTGCATGTTTTATACACACTTTACAACATTATTATACATTTTCCGGCACTAACCTATTAACAAGATGCCGAAGAGCCAGTTGCTGTTTTCTGTTTTTGGTTTCAGAAATCCTACAAAGGAAATATTCTCGGAATTGGACGAAATCAACACCGAGGGTCTTATTTTTCCACGAAGCTTCCGAGAAGACCGAGGGGGAAACGAAGTGGGGCCACGGGGCGCCGCCACGCTAGGCGGCGCGGCCTAGGGGGGGGGGGCGCGCGGCCCTAGCGTGTGGGGCCCCCGTGACTCCTTCGACTCCGCCCTTCCGCCTACTTAAAGCCTTCGTCGCGAAACCCTTTGTACGGAGAGCCACGATACGGAAAACGCCGCGCCGCCAATCCCATCTCGGGGATTCAGGAGATCGCCTCCGGCACCCTGCCGAAGAGGGGAATCATCACCGGAGGGCTCTACATCATCATGCCCGCCTCCGGATTGATGCGTGAGTAGTTCATCCTTGGACTATGGGTCCATAGCAGTAGCTAGATGGTTGTCTTCTCCGCTTGTGCGATCATTGTTTAGATCTTGTGAGCTGCCTAACATGATCAAGATTATCTATTTGTAATGCTACATGTTGTGTTTGGTGGGATCCGATGAATCTAGAATATTATGTCAAGTTGATTATCAATTTATCATATATGTGTTGTTTATGTTCTTGCATGCTCTCCGTTGCTAGTAGAGGCTCTGGCCAAGTTGATACTTGTAACTCCAAGAGGGGTATTTATGCTCGATAGTGGGTTCATGCCTCCATTTAATCTGGGACAGTGACAGAAAGTTCTAAGGTTGTGGATGTGCTGTTGCTACTAGGTATAAAACATCGATGTTTTGTCTAAGGATATTTGTGTTGATTACATTTGATACGTCTCAAACGTATCTATAATTTCTTATGTTCCATGCTACTTTTATTACAATACTTGAATGTTTTATACATACTTTACATCATTATTATACATTTTCGGCACTAACCTATTAACAAGATGCCGAAGTGCAGTTCCTGTTTTTCTGCTGTTTTTGGTTTCAGAAATCCTAGTAAGGAAATATTCTCGGAATTGGACGAAATCAACGCCCAGGGGCCTATTTTTACACGAAGCTTCGAGACCGAAAGGGAGACGAAGTGGGGCCACGAGGTGGCGACACACCAGGGCAGCGCGGCCTGGCCCCTGGCCGCGCGGCCCTGTTGTGTGGGCCCCTCGCGTCGCCCCCTGAGCTACCCTTCCGCCTACAAATAGCCTTCGTCGCGAAACCCCCTGTACCGAGAGCCACGATACGGAAAACATTAGAGGCCGCCGCCGCCAATCCCATCTCGGGGGATTCAGGAGATCGCCTCGCGCCCTGCCGGAGAGGGGAATCATCACCGGAGGGGCTCTACATCATCATGCCCGCCTCCGGATTGATGCGTGAATAGTTCATCCTTGGACTATGGGTCCATAGCAGTAGCTAGATGGTTGTCTTCTCCGCTTGTGCTATCATTGTTTAGATCTTGTGAGCTGCCTAACATGATCAAGATCATCTATTTGTAATGCTACATGTTGTGTTTGGCGGGATCCGATGAATCTAGAATACTATGTTAAGTTGATTATCAATCTATCATATATGTATTGTTTATGTTCTTGCATGCTCTCCGTTGCTAGTAGAGACTCTGGCCAAGTTGATACTTGTAACTCCAAGAGGGAGTAATTATGCTCGATAGTGGGTTCATGCCTCCATTGAATCTGGGACAGTGACAGAAAGTTCTAAGGTTGTGGATGTGTTGTTGCTACTAGGGATAAAACATCGATGCTTTGTCTAAGGATATTTGTTTTGATTACATTACGCACCATACTTAATGCAATTATCTGTTGTTTACAACTTAATATCGGAAGGGTTCGGATGATAACCTGAAGGTGGATTATTTAGGCATAGATGCATGCTGGATAGCGGTCTATGTACTTTGTCGTAATGCCCGATTAAATCACATAGTAATCATCATTGATACGTATTGAATCTTTATTTGTCAATTGCCCGCCTGTAATTTGTTCACCCAGCATGTTAGTTATCTTATTGGAGAGACACCACTAGTGAACTGTGGACCCCGGTCCATTCTTTTACATCTGAATACATTCTACTGTTTTACTGTTCTTTGCAAACAAACACCATCTTCCACTCGATACGCTTAATCCTTTGTTTTCAGCAAGCCGGTGAGATTGACAACCTCACTGTTACGTTGGGGCAAAGTACTTTGATTGTGTTGTGCAGGTTCCACGTTGGCGCCGGTTTCACTGGTGTTGCGCCGCACTACACTCCTCCACCAACAACCTTCACGTGCTTCTTGGCTCCTACTGGTTCGATAACCTTGGTTTCTTTCTGAGGGAAAACTTGCCGCTGTGCGCATCATACCTTCCTCTTGGGGTTCCCAACGGACGTGTACATCTACGCGCATCAACATTACGCACCATACTTAATGCAATTATCTGTTGTTTACAACTTAATACTGGAGGGGTGCGGATGCTAACCCGAAGGTGGATTATTTAGGCATAGATGCATGCTGGATAGCGGTCTATGTACTTTGTCGTAATGCCCTGATTAAATCTCATAGTAATCATCATTGATATGTATTGAATCTTTATTTGTCAATTGCCCACCTGTAATTTGTTCACCACATGCTAGTTATCTTATTGGAGAGACACCACTAGTGAACTGTGGACCCGGTCCATTCTTTTACATCTGAATACAATCTACTGCAATCATTGTTCTTTACTGTTCTTCGCAAACAAACATCATCTTCCACTCGATACGTTTAATCCTTTGTTTTCAGCAAGCCGGTGAGATTGACAACCTCACTGTTACGTTGGGGCAAAGTATCTTGATTGTGTTGTGCAGGTTCCACGTTGGCGCCGGTTTCCTGTTGCGCCGCACTACATTCCTCCACCAACAACCTTCACGTGCTTCTTGACTCCTACTGGTTCGATAACCTCGGTTTTTTCTGAGGGAAAACTTTGCTGTACGCATCACACCTTCCTCTTGGGGTTCCCAACGGACGTGTGCTTCACGCGTAATCAAGCTCTTTTTCGGCGCCGTTCGGGGAGATCAAGACACGCTGCAAGGGGAGTCTCCACATCCAATCTCTTTACTTTGTTTTTGTCTTGCTTTACTTTACTTTATTTACTGTCTTGTTTGCTTCATATTAAAAACACAAAAAAATTAGTTGCTTTACTTTGTGTCTTATTTACTAGCTTTATATCCAAAAACACAAAAAAAATAGTTACTTTACTTTCTGTCTTGTTTATTTGCTCTACATAAAAAACACACAAAAAATTAGTTACTTGCATTTAGTTTACTTTTGTTATCATGTCTAGCTCTGTACCTGTTACTTCTTCACCTGAGGAATTAGTCTTTACTTTTAAACAAGGGGATGAGGAGAGTTTTAAAGATGCTTGGTCTAGAATTTTTGATTCTTATCGTAAAGCTGAACCTCAAATGACTCTAAGTCTGCTCCTTAGTAATTTTTATTTTGGGCTTATGATTCACTATAGATATGCCTTGGATGCTGTATTAGGAGGAGATTTCCTTCATTGCAATGGTGATCAAGCTTTTAATGCCATAAAAAAATTGGTTGCATCACATAGTTCAACTAATAACTTTGATTCAGCTCTTATTACCAATTATAATAGATTAAAAACTCTTGAGATAAGTGCATCTTGCTTGAAAGAAAATTATAGTTATGTTCGTAACCGTCTTGATCAAGTTTTAGTGAACTCTGAACCTTCAATGTGGGACCCTACTATTAAAGTTATTATTGGTGGTGAAACTTTTCATGCCCATTGTGATATTATGTCTGAATTTTGCCTTATGCCTAAGAGTATTTATGAATCTTTGACACTTTGGGGACTCGTTGAAGGAGGAGAAGGAATAACTCTTATTGATAACTCTGTTATAATTCCTAAGGGAATATCCGAGTGACATAGGCATCCCAAATGGGCCTGCGAAGATAGTACCCGGAGTTTACTGAAGGCCCACTATCCGAAGAATAAGAAGATTTGAGAGTCCAAGATATATTAAGGAAAGCTAGAGTTGTAATAGGAAGTGTTATTTGTAATCTGGCGGGATGAGTTAGAAACCTCCCGGACTCGTAACTTGTACAAAACAAAACCTCGGCTCCACCTCCTATATAAGGGGGAGTCGAGGGACAAAGAAAGGATCGAATCTCTGTCAACATAACCCTAGTTTTCATAATCGTCGAGTACTTTTCGCCTAAACCTTCGAGATCTACTTGCCCTCTACTTCTAGCAAAACCCTAGTCTACAATCTGTAGGCATTGACAAGTTAATCCTTTGTCAATTGGCGCCGTCCGTGGGAATTAGAGGTTGCAAGGAGCTGATCTCGATGGCACGTTCAAGATCTTCGACATCGTCGACAGCAAGCAACGCGATGGATCGAGGTAACAAGGGAAAACTGATCTATTCAATTTTATTCCTCACCCGCCCTCCCGTATGGATGCATGTGCCTATCTGGAGGAGCCCATCATCATGACGTTCGGAGAATTCCGATTTGGCGTCAACAAGGAAGGATCCTACCGTCTCGAAGTTCCGATCTCGTCGGAATTTTCAGCGGTCGATTCTAACTTTTCGTCGAGTGACGAGGAGTTTTCGTCGCCATACTTCATCGACAACAAGGCAAGCGGAAAGCTCGCCAAGATCTTCAGCAACACATCCTTCGAGTCGTCTGCGGACTCCTTTATAAGCAGCGACTCCGACAGCGTCGACAGCTTGAACTTCATCGACAAGTCTGCTGCCATCGGAAAGGTCTTCACCACTCTATATGATGGTGTCACCAATCCCGATAAAAATCAATGCACAAAATATCATCAGATCTATGTGGTAGAAGGGGCAGGCACATCAGACCCGCAAACATCAGAGGCTTTCGACGAGTTGGGAAATCCATACGTCGATCCCGCCGATCTCAGACATGGCTTAGGCACTAAATATCCTGGATCTTCAACTCGCGCAAGAGTACAGCTCCCGCAAGAAGCGTGGGATAGGGCCGCGAAAGCCATGGATGGTTCAGAACCTATGACCACCACTGCTACTGTACAAGAACTTCAAGCATATCAATATAGACTTGCTCGAGTAAGCAGAGAGTTAGAAAAACAGACAGCATCCCTGAATAGGAGGAAAGAAGCAGCTTCGCATCAAGCGACGCAGCAGAGTTAAGTCGCCTTTCAGGAACTACGGGAGATAGTCACAGAGAAGCTCGGAGGAGAGCAATATCTCGGCTGCAAAACATACCCGAAGCAGAAAGAGGAAGTATAATCCAAAATCTCGACATGTCCTTTATGTCGATCGACGAACGGGGAAATATCATCCCAAAAACGCCAGAGGCATTTTACATGGCAACACAAGCTTACATCCTCGCGTCCAGGCCACCTCCTGGAGACCCGAGAGAACCATTGTTTAATATGGCAATGGCTGGAGTAGGAGTTATGGGAACAGCGTTTGCAACAACGCCTCCCGAAGAAAATCCTAGGCAAAATAGTCCACGACACACCGCAGCAGTTCAAGACCCACCAAGAACAAGTGGGGCAAGAGACACAGCAGTCCAAGTAAGGGTGGACAGAGCGCGACAAGAAAGAAGGGAGCGTCAGCACTCGCCAGAGCTTGCCGATGAAGATATGTGTGGACTCCCATGCTTTACGAGAAGAGTTCGAAAAACTCGAGTACCGAAAGGGTTCAAGTTACCCGAGAATTTCAAGAAGTTCGACGGCCTGCAAGATCCCGAGGATTGGCTCGTGGATTATCTCGAGATGGTAAAGCTGGTAGGAGGAACCAGAGCAACGGCTATGCAAAGTATCCAAGTTCACGTGAGTGGTGCCGCGAGATCTTGGATAAAGAAACTCCCCCTAAATTCCATCGACAGCTGGGATAACTTTGAGAACATCTTCGTAAAAAACTTCCGATCCACCTGCAAGAAACCTGCGTCGTTGGAAGAGCTGAGGGCATGCCGACAAAAACACGACGAGTCGATGAGGAAGTATATACAACGATGGAACATTATAAAAAACTCGGCAGAAGATATATCCGACGAGAGGGCAATAGATGCGTTCGTGGCAGGAGTCCGCCGAGCAGATTTCGAGGACTTAGGGAGAACTAACCCTAAGACCATATCAGCACATATGGAGATAGCCAATAAATGGGCAGATGGAGAAGACGCAATATACAACAAGCGACACAGGTCGCCAGAAGAGGATCGTGGTCGAAATTATCAAAATAGAAGGCGATTTTCTCGCCAGTTCTACAACAACGACGCTCCCGGCCATATATCGGCCGGTTTTCGGGGAAATCCTGGAGGAAATAGTCGAGATGATTATCAAAGGAGCAACGAGCAACAAGGCGACAATAGAGGTGATTTTCGCGGCAACAGGCAAAATAGTGGACCAAGGATTCAAAGACCTTATGTGTCTCCCGAGGAGATGATGAACGGTCCGTGTCAAATGCACTTTTACCTCGACAACAATGGAAAGAGGCAGTCAGGACATCTGCAGAAATTTCCAGGCAATGTTGCGAGCCGCAGGAATTGCAAATGCCCAAGCAAATAACAGAAACCCTCGGGAGCCAAGGAGCGAGATTCACCTTCCACCTCCTCCCGCAATTACGGACGAAAATCGGCATCAGCTTAGAATTGCGGCAGCACCACATCCACCTCCATATGTTGACCCCAACTCTAATGGTGTGGTCTCGATGATTCAGAAAGCCAGGCCATCAAACAGGGCGCAGAAGGTAATCTCGCGACAAGTGTTCATGGCAGAGAAGATGCCTCCACCAACAGTCGAGTACTTAAATTGGTCGGGGCAAGACATCGGCTTCACAATTGCAGATCATCCGCAGCAAGTTCCTCGACCATGACAATCAGCACTCATCTTACCCGCAGTAATTGCTGGTTTCGATGTGTCAAGAGTTTTCATAGATGGCGGCAGCAGCTTAAACCTCATGTATGCAGATACATTGAGGAAGATGAACATATCCCTAGCAAATCTGAAACCAACTGATACACGTTTCCACGGGATTACACCAGAAAAGCCAAGTTACCCATTGGGCAAAATCAACCTCGACGTTCGAACCCGAGAAAACTACAGGATAGAGAATGGAGTTCGAAGTGGTGGATTTCCGTCGCAATATCACGCCTTGTTGGGACGACCAGCGTATGCCAGGTTCATGGCAGTGCCGCATTATACATATCTGTTGTGGAGATTGCCTGGGCCTAAGGGACCTATCACAATCAAAGGAAGTTTCGCGTTATCTGATAAATGCGACAAAGATTTTCATCGCTGTCGAAACCTTCGGGATGCAAGCAGAATATGCGGCGCCACGGTTTCTGATTATGACGTGCTGCAGAGGTAGGAAGACCTTCTAAGGAGCCAACTTTCAACACAGCCAAGGATTCAAAAGAGGTACAGATCCACCCGACAGATCCAAAGAAAACGACGTCCATTGCCGCAAACATGGATGTCGCATAGGAAAGCGCGCTCGTCGAGTTCCTCCGTGAGCACTGGAAAATCTTCGCATGGTGTCCAGCTGACATGCCAGGAGTACCCAGGGAACTCGCCGAGCACCACCTCAATTTGGATCCTCTCGCAAGACCAGTCAAGCAGCCTTTACGACGCTTTTCGGAACCTAGCCGCAAAGCAATGTTATCAGAGATAGATCGACTCAAAGACGCTGGTTTCATTAGAGAAATATCTATAGAAGCCACATGGGTAGCTAACCCAGTGATGGTGCCGAAGAAACACACAATAGTCCTTCGCATGTGCGTCGACTTCACGTGTCTCAATAAACATTGTCCCAAGGATCACTTTCCCCTCCCAAGGATCGATCAAATCATCGATTCCACGGCAGGATGCGAACGTCTTTCCTTCTTGGACGCATATTCTGGTTATAACCAGATCAGACTAAAAGAAGAAGATGAAGCCAAGACAGCGTTCATCACACCTTATGGCGTGTTTTGCTACAAAACAATGCCCTTTGGTCTGAAAAACGCGGGAGCGACATATCAGCGGATGATGCAGAAGTGCCTAGCAACACAGATCGGAAAAATGTACAAGTCTACATCGACGATGTCGTAATAACATCCAAGAAAGGGTCGACTTTGATCGAAGATTTGAAGGAAACCTTCGACAACCTCGACAAGTTCTGCCTCAAGCGAACCCGACAAAGTGCTCTTTCGGAGTTCCCGCTGGAGAACTTCTCGGGTTCTTAGTATCAGCAAGGGGGATTGAAGCTAATCCCGAAAAAATACAGGCCATCGTTACTATGAGAAAACCAACAAAGTTGAAAGAAATACAACAGCTAACGGGGCGAGTCGCAGCTTTAAGCAGATTCGTCGCCAGGCTAGGAGAAAAGGCGCTGCCGTTCTATGCATTGATCAAACAAGGGGAAAAATTTCAATGGAACGAGGAAGCAGATAGAGCCTTCGAGAACCTCAAACGAGCAATTTCGACACCACCGATATTGGTGGCGCCAAAAGAGAAAGAACCTCTCCTCTTGTATATTGCAGCTACACCTCAGGTGGTCAGCACGGCCCTAGTGGTCGAGAGGGAAGAAGAAGGCAAGCTTCATGGAGTTCAAAGGCCAGTATATTTCATCAGCGAAGTACTGTCGCCGTCAAAACAGCGGTACCCGCAATATCAAAAGCTAGCATATGGAGTATTCACGACAGCAAGAAAATTGCGACACTATTTTTTGGCGCACCCGATAATAGTGGTCAACGAGGCTCCTTTATCAAATATATTGAACAACCCAAGCTACGGGTCGTGTCTCCCTTTGGGGAATAGAACTTTCCCTCGGGACATCACGTATGAAAAAAGAAAAGCAATAAAATCGCAGGTTTTACCAGATTTCATTGCGAGTGGATGGAGCTACAAAACACGGGACCAGATTTATCGAGAACTTGGACCATGAACTTCGACGGGTCCAAAAGACTGGAAGGTGCTGGAGCAGGCGTGATATTGGTATCACCTGAAGGCGACAAGCTGAAGTACGTTTTGCGGATGACGTTCCCAAACGCCTCTAACAATGAAGCAGAATATGAAGCTCTCATACACGGGATGAAGATGGCGAAAGCTTGCGGTGCAACCCGACTGAAAATTTTCGGCGACTCACAGTTGGTGGCACAACAAGTCATGAACCAATGCGATGCAGTCAACGAAAGTATGATAGCATACAAAGAGGTGTACAATGAGCTGGAGAAGTTATTCGATGGTTGCGAGGTAAACCACATCAGCAGAATGAGCAATGATGAAGCCGACGTTCTCGCAAACATCGGGTCACAGTGTCTCGCGATTCCTCCAGGCGTCTTTTGGGAAGAGATGAGAGAAAGATCAACAAAGCCAGCAAAAACAAAGAAGGAGAAGAAAGAGAAACCCTCGAGTATCACCAAAGACATAGAAGAAGAAGAAGAAGAAGAGCAAGAGCTAGTCATGATGGTGCAAATTCCATGGATGCAGGCTTACATATCATATATACTAAGGAAAACCATACCCGACGATCCAGTCGAAGCAAGGCGAATAATTAGGCGATCAAAAGCTTTTACTGTGGTAAAAGGGGAGCTGTACAAACGCAGTATCTCGGGTGTGCTACAACGGTGTGTTACACCCGAAGAAGGAAGGATCATCCTAAAGGACGTGCATGAAGGAATATGCGGGCATCACGCGAGTAGCCGAGCCATTGCGGCCAAAGTCTTCAGAGCAGGATTTTATTGGCTAACAGCAATCGAGGATGCGAAGGAAATAGTGCGAACCTGTGATGCGTGCCAAAGGTTTGCGGCAAGACCTCACTCGCCAGCAGCAGAACTTATGCCAATCCCACTGTCTTGGCCCTTTGCTCAATGGGGTCTCGACATGGTGGGTAAACTGCACAAAGCTTCGCCAGGAGGTTACGAGTATATGCTGGTTGCTGTCGACAAATTTACAAAGTGGATAGAAGCAAAGCCGATAAATTCACCGGACGGCGCATCGGCGATTAAGTTCGTGAAAAGCATCGTATTCAGATTTGGAGTCCCTCACAGCATCGTCACAGACAACGGCAGTAACTTCACGTCTAAAGAGTTCAAAGCATACTGCGCAGAAGTGGGCATCAAATTGAGTTTTGCGTCTGTTGCGCATCCACAGACCAACGGTCAAGTCGAGAAAGCCAATGGTATTATCTGCAATGGCATCAAGAAGCGCCTGCTAGGACCACTGGAAAAAGCTCGGCATACTTGGCCAGAAGAGCTGCCAAGTGTATTGTGGAGTATTCGAACAACACCAAATACAGCGACACAGAAACGCCGTTTTTCCTGGTCCATGGAGCTGAAGCAGTCCTGCCGATAGAAATCGAGCATGATTCCCCAAGAGTTGCAGAATATAATGAAGAAATTTCGAGAGAAGCACTGGAGGATGACGTCGATGCACTTGACGAAGCTCGAGACGAAGTTCTTTCGCGAGTCGCCAAATATCAACAGGACCTGAAAAATTACCACAGTCGACGATTGCGACCAAGATCTTTTCAAGTCGGTGATCTAGTTTTGCGACTCAATCAAAAAAGTCACGAAAAACTCGAATCACCATGGCTTGGACCCTACATCGTCACAGAAGTAATCGAAGGAGGAGCATACAGAATCAAAGACAAGAAGACAGGGATTGCCGAGCCAAATCCCTGGAATGTGGCACAGCTCAGTCGTTTTTACGCTTAGATGCCGAAATATAGTCTCCTTCTGTAAACATACAATGTCTGGCCCGCGAGTTTTCAGACGCACTCTTTTCCTTTTTCGGGCCACCGAGTGGGGCCGGAGAAGGTTTTTAATGAGGCGGGCTCGCGGTGCTGCAATATAATAAAGATAGTAGAATTATATATCTTTTTCCCGACAAGACCAGGGGTTTTCCCCTACATGATACAATATATATATATAAACACAGTGTCGACAAACGCAAAAGAAGCATCTTGCCTTGGTAAAAATACCTCGCCAAAACAAAAAGAGATATAGACAAAATACTGATCAACAAAAGGCTCGGGGGCTTACACCCACAAAAATAGTACACAGTGTATATTATCTTGCCTTGGTTTAAAAACCTCGCATTATACAAATACAGCGAATAGCCACCGAAAATACTCGGGGGCTAGACAAATATAGAAATATGCTGTTTGCTTCACAATAGAATCATAATCATGATTTACAAAGGAGAATTATCTACCAAAGGAAAATAATTAGTCTTGATTCAATATATCATCAAGGGTCACTCTGTTTCTTCAGGAGCAGCGCCAAGAAAATCAGCATAATGACCATCTGCAAAAAAGTCGGCATCCATCCGAAGAAGGTCTTCAATCATTTCTTCAGCTATAGGTGAAACCTTCGTGTTAATACGATCGACACCAACTCTTCGGCGCCGTACCTTCTCGTGAACTTTCTCAACAACTTGGGTCAGATCAAGCTTTGAGTGGCAGATCTGAAGCATTATAAGGGCAAATCTGGCGCCAGCCACCAGTTGAGCTCTGACAAAGTGATGGATCCTGTGGGCATCCTTAAATTTCTCCATTAACTCGGGAAGAGTTTTTGGTTGAATGTTCCGAGGAAACATAGAGTTATAAACCATTGAGAGGGTCTTGGTACAGAAGTCAAGATACCCGCGAACCTGAAGCGCGCGATCTTGAAATCTCACGATTTGGCGAGTCCGTTCAGGCGTGCCCCAAAAAGTCGACCCATGTTCACGTGCAAGCCGAAGAAGAACATTGGAACGAGCCTCGACACGTTCATCTTCAGTAGCAGTATCCAAAAAAGCACCTATTGTTTCTTACAACAGGTCAGTAGATAATAAGGAGGCAAGCAGCAAAGAAAAAAGAAGCGCGACAAAGATAATCAAACATACCCGCCATATCCAAGCTAGCATCTATTAGCAGCTGGAGCATGGAATTTTCCCGAGACACAGCTGCAGCAGCTTCAGCAACAGCAGAGTCCTTTTCAGCAATGGCAGTTTGAGCTTGATGGAGTGCAATTTTTTCTCTTTCAGAAGACTCTCGAGATTGTTCCATGAGTTTAAGCGATTGTTTCTTCGTGAACTGAAGTTGCTGTCGAAGTTCTTGCAAATCTTCCGACAAAGGAGTGCTTGAAGGACCTTCACGGAAATTGTCATCGGTTTCTACTTTCTTCGACAAGGAAGATGCAGGAGCAGCATTGGGAGAGCAAGGATTGGTCGAATAATTGTCAAATATTAACTGGAAAATAAAATCTTCGGATCAATGACAGCACCAAGAGGAATTTCATTACTTCTAAAAAGTTTACACCGTCATTACAAAAGAAGTTCTCCTAAGGGACTAGCAGGGTAATTGTCGCCAAGGCTAAAGTGACGACAATAGCAAAAGAAGTAAAGAAAGCAAAAAAATAGAAAAGACAGAGGCATGCAACTAGACCTCCGGCCTCGATGAACTAGGAGTCGAAGCTGGCTTGACCCCAAGATACGCCAGGATTTTCTTCGTGTTGGGTTTCGCCGCCTTGACCAAGGATCGCCACTTGAGTTGCTCAATTTGATCCGTGTCGCCAACTTTGGTCCAATCAATAGTTTGTTGACTGTCAGCAACTAGGGCAACAGTGCTTTCCACGGCAACCTTCATGTTCTCATGGCGCATTTTCAGCCCAAGATCTTCGGGAGGATTAAAGCACTTGGCAAGGCCAAGGAAAGTTGCGGGCTCCTCTTTCTTCGGGAAGAAGTAGGGGAAAAGCTTCGACAACCCCGCCCTGGCTTCATCCATGCCTTCACGAGCTTCCGTCCCATGAAACTCAAGGAATGAAACGGCGTCAAGAAGAACATCGTTGTCGGGATCCTCAAGTTCAAATTCTTGCGAGGTCCTATCTGACAACATAAAAATAGAAATTTTTGTCAACAAATAAGTGCAAAAAAGGAAAATCCAAAGGGTATGCAATGGTGCAAATGCTTACCGACAAAGCGACGACTTTGTGTTTTTATGCGTTTGGTGATCGCCGCTTCGCGAGCAGATTGCGCAGTTATGTGATCGCTCAGCGAAGTCTCGGCGTCATGCAGACGTTTCCGAAGATCTTCGACACCAGCAGCATCAGCCTTAGCCTTGTCAGCTTCTTGCCTAGCTTCAATTGCATCTGACTCGGCCTTCTTACGAGCCTCTTCACATTGCTCTAACTTTCGAGCAAGCGTGTCAGCACGTTCGTTGGCTTCCGCCAGTTTCTCTGGAAAAAGGAAGACAAGATTGGCTATAAACGTCGACAAGTCATGCAGAAAAGGACGCAAGAAAAAAGTCAGGCATTACCTTCAGCCTTGCTGGCATAGTCACGGTACCCAACGAATTGGGCACCAATGCGAAGAAATTCTTTGATCAAAGGCTGTGTTGGCATGAGAAAAATGACGACACATAGGAGCAAAACAGAGAAAAAATAAACAACGATAAGAGTGTTGGCAACTTACATCATCCAAGAGAGGGTTAGAGGAGCTACTCAATTGGAGAGTAGGCTCCGGGATGATCTCCGTCCTCGCCCTTTTCGACAAAGGGGCTCGGGGGCTTGAAGGAGGAGTAGCAGTGTCGACGTTTTGTCGAGGAGGCGAAGTTTCTTCTCCTTCAACTGGCGTCTCCGAGGCGACTAATGTATGTGACGTACTCGTTCGAGCAGCCACATCAGCGGTTGGTACCTCTTCTTCCTCATCACTACAAGTAAAATGTCGACAATATAAACAGCAAGATAGACACGAATGTTCAAATAAAAAAAATAAAAAAAAAGATAGAAAAAGGACTTACGAACTGATGAGGGTCCCGAGATACGGATCATAAGCTGCCTTCTGCGACGAAGGATCAGCTTCTTCGGGTTTAGAAGTCCCGGAATCTTCGACATCATCCCTCTTTCTTTTGTTCTTTGGAGAAACAGCAAGAGGAGGAGATTGGGCCGATGCAGTGCCTTCAGAGGCAGCGTCCTTTTCAGCAGATCCCGCAGATTTTCGAGAATCTGCGGGTTCATTCACAAAAGAGGGGGCCTCTTGGTTATCATCAGAGATAACGGCCCTTTCTTCCACTTCCCCACCTTCAGGAAGAGGAGGAAGTGAAATAAGATTTGGGTGGTCCTGTATAAAATGAGGGAAGGATATCAGGAAGGAGCACACAATGCAAAAAGCAAGGCAATAAGAAATTACGCGACAATGTTTACCTTAGGAAGTGCATGGGCGGCGCTGTATGGTTTCACACGACAAGAAGAAGAGATAGAATCTTTTTTGCTGAGGGAGGTGATTTTTCGGACAAGTTTTTCCAAGTCCTTCACCTCCAAATCTGTCGACAGCCGATCCATGTCTTCGTCGCCAGTATATTTCCAAAGAGGAAATTTGCGAGCTTGAAGAGGCTGAACTCTACTCTTAAGGAAATACACTATAATCTGGATACCTGACAATTCCTTGCCGCGAGTATTTTGCAACTCGTGGATGCGAGTCATCAAGGCCTCGTCGAAGCTCTTTCTTCTTCGGTAGCCTCTGCATCCCAAGAACGGCGACGAAGAATTCTTTCGTCACCATCGAACGGAGGGATGTTGTCCTCTGCACATCCATGGTTTTCCTCACGAATGTACAACCACTTCTTGCGCCACCCTTGAACGGAGTCAGGGAGTTTGACGTCGAAGTAATTGGCAGTGGAGCGGATAGAGATAACAACGCCGCCTATATTATAGGCGATATTGTGAGAGCCATTGCGGCGACAGAAGAAAATGCGCTTCCATAGCGCCCAATTGGGCGAGACGCCAAGGAAGGCTTCGCAGAGAGTAATGAAAATGGAAATATGGAGGATTGAGTTTGGCGTGAGGTGGTGAAGTTGAAGACCGTAGACAAAAAGCAATCCACGGAGAAAAGGATGAATGGGGGCGGATAAACCGCGGATGAGATGGTCGACAAAACTTACCCGATACCCCATTGGAGGGGCTGGGTAGCTTTCTTCACTAGGGAAGCAAACCGCTTTGGGTTTCTTGGTGATCCCCAGCTTCTTCAGGAGATTCAGGTCCTGGTTCGTGACCTTGGACCTCTCCCACTCCACGGTTCCTAGATCCGCGGCGGCCATTGATGAATCAGGCGTGCTGTGGCGAGTGAGACGCGTGCGTGGTGGCATCAACGGCAGTGGACAAAGCAATGGTTGGGCGTGCGGAAGATCAAACAGAGTTGGGCGCAGGGGAAGTTTTTGAGGGGAACAGATGTGCGGCGCAAGCGACTGGACCGAGGTTTAAGAAAGGTTTATATAGGATTCGGACGAAGCAGTGCACCGTTGGATGAAGAAATCGTGTGGTGAAAAAGGATCTCGTAGATACAAGGGTAAAAAGGTATTTTTACTGGGAAGGAATGGAACAGGCATTACCGTACGTGCGCCAGGAAAAGCGGAGGACGTGTGTCCCCCACTTGCACGACGTGTCAACGTGGTGGGAACAATGGACCCACAAGGCAGAAAAAATCCAAATTATTGATAGAGATGAAGAGAATTTGACAAAGGACAATATGTCGACAAGAAAAATAAAAAGAGAATGGCGACAGGGTAAATCATTTGAATACTTTTGGAGCCTTTGATCAAATACAAGTTTTTGCCCAAACGCTCGGGGGCTACTTTGGAAAAATAGAAAATTTCGAGTATGACAATATAGAAATGGCGAGAGCCTATGACCAAATCCAAGAATTTGTTCATAGCCTCGGGGGCTACTCCCATCGGGAACGCTGTTCGCGTGCCCGATAAATTTTTTAAAAAAAGAAGAAAGAGTGAGTATATTTCGAGTTTACAGAAAACTCTACATATACTCCCATCGGGAAGACAAAATAAGTCATCAAATATGACTCGATAAAATGTGCTATTCCAAAGGCGAAAAGCACTCGACAATATATTCTCGAACGCCAAAGTTGCGATCAATTTCTGAATGCCGCAAATTTGCGAAGGTAAGACCCCAGATCCGTTCTGCTGGGCGTGGCATCGCCAAAGACTGCGCTCTGCTACTTTTATCCGTATCAACCGATACGAAGAAAAATCCTAACGGACGCGTTAGGTACCCGATAAATTTGACTGGGACTCGACAGAATGGTAAGACCTTAAGCGGCACTTGTCGAAGTTTACACCAGTATCCCGAGATCATGTCCAGGGACGTGATCTTGAAGTAGGTTTTTGCGTATTGCCACTAGAGCAGTTAACTAGTACCTGATCCGTCAGATGAACTAGCCCCAACTACCATTATCCCTGTACAATATAGAATTTTATGTGAAGAAGCATAAATAAAAGCTCTCGAATAAATATAAACAGTCGAGATTTCCCTTGACTCTACGATTCAAGCAAAATCTCGGGGCTACTGACATAGGCATCCCAAATGGGCCTGCCGAAGATAGTACCCGGAGTTTACTGAAGGCCCACTATCCGAAGAATAAGAAGATTCGAGAGTCCAAGATATATTAAGGAAAGCTAGAGTTGTAATAGGAAGTGTTATTTGTAATCTGGCGGGATGAGTTAGAAACCGTCCGGACTCTGTAACTTGTACAAAACGAAACCCTCGGCTCCACCTCCTATATAAGGGGGAGTCGAGGGACAAAGAAAGGATCGAATCTACTGTCAACATAACCCTAGTTTTCATAATCGTCGAGTACTTTTCGCCTAAACCTTCGAGATCTACTTGCCCTCTACTTCTAGCAAAACCCTAGTCTACAATCTGTAGGCATTGACAAGTTAATCCTTTGTCACCGAGGGTGTGCACACAACCATTCTTGGAAGAACGATATCCACTGATTATCTTGTTATTGAATGTGTAGGAACAGGACAAATCACACTTGGAAGATCCCTGCTAAAACTATTGGGAGCAATCATAAATGTGGGAGAAGGCACCCTAAAATTCACCTCTACACCGGGAGGCCGACATGTATTCCCTAAACCAAAGGGTAAGAAAAAGAGTAAGAAGGGTAGGCGTAAAGCCCGAGGTAATGTTGATGCTTCTTCTCTAGATAATACTTGATTTGCACTTTCTGCGCCTAGCTGAAAGGCGTTAAAGAAAAGCACTTCTTGGGAGATAACCCATGTTTTATTTTATCTACTGTATTGTTGAGTCTTGAAAGTTGTTACTACTGTAGCAACCTCTGCTTATCATGTTTTTGTGCCAAGTAAAGTCTCTATGGTAAAGTTGATGCTAGATTTGGATTGCTGTGCAGAAACAGAATTGCTGTCTGTCACGAATTTCGTAGAACTCTCTGTATAAAAATCAAAAAAATCTGCCAATTTACGTGCGTCATCCTCATATATGTACGCAACTTTCATTAGTTTTGAGTTTTTCCGTTTGAACAAGTTAAGTGCCTCTGTAAAATTCGTCTTTGATTGTCCTGTTTTGACAGATTCTGCATTTTATTTCGCATTGCCGCTTTTGCTATGTTGAATGGGTTTCTTTGTTCCATTAACTTTCAGTAGCTTTGTGCAATGTCCACAAGTGTTAAGAATGATTATGTCACCTCTGAATGTATGAATTTTTGATTATGCACTAACCCTCTAATGAGTTTGCTTGAAGTTTGGTGTGGAGGAAGTTTTCAAGGGTCAAGAGAAGAGGATGATACAATATGATCAAGAAGAGTGAAAGGTCTAAGCTTGGGGATGCCCCGTGGTTCATCCCTGCATATTTTAAGAAGACTCAAGCATCTAAGCTTGGGGATGCCCAAGGCATCCCCTTCTTCATCGACAACTTATCAGGTCACTTCTAGTGAAACTATATTTTTATTCCATCACATCTTATGTTCTTTACTTGGGGCATCTATTTGCTTTTATTTTTGTTTTGGTTTGAATAAAGTTGGATCCCACCATCCTTATATTGGAGATATTACGCTCCGCTTTTTCATATGGAACACTTGTGTTCTTAGTTGTGCTTTAATGTTCATGGCGAAGGCTGAAAATTGCTTCGTTGATTGCTATTTGGTTGGAATCAGAAAATGCTTCATATGGTTTGGAATAACTTGGCAATTGTTTTGAGCTCTCATTAGATCATGTTTAAGCTTTTGCATCATGTAGTTTAATCTATTAATGGAGAACTACCGTAGAGCTTGTTAAACTTTGGTTTGCATGATTGGTCTCTCTAAGTCTAGATATTTTCTGGTAAAGTGTTTGAACAACAAGGAAGACAGTGTAGAGTCTTATAATGCTTGCAATATGTTCTTGTGTAAGTTTTGTTGTACCTGTTCATACTTGTGTTTGCTTCAAACAACCTTGCTAGCCCAAACCTTGTACTGAGAGGAAATGCTTCTCGTGCATCCAAACACCTTGAGCCAAAACCCATGCCATTTGTGTCCATCATATCTACCTACTATGTGGTATTTTTCTGCCATTCCAAAGTAAATTACTTGAGTGATACCTTTAAAATTTCATTCTTTTATCTTTGCAATATATAGCTCATGGGACAAATAGCTTAAAAACTATTGTGGTGATGAATATGTAGTTATGTGTCTTAGTTCTTATAAGTTGCTTGTTGAGCGGTAACCATGTTTCTGGGGACGCCATCAACTTTTTACCTTTGTTGGATATCATGTGAGATGCTATGCATGTTCGTCTTGTCTGAAGTAAGGGTGATTTTCATGATCAAATGGTTTGAGTATGCATATTGTTGGAGAAGAACATTGGGCCGCTAACCAAAGCCATGTATCATGGTGGAAGTTTTCAGTTTGGACATACAACCTCAATCTCTTATGAGAATATTATCTGTTGTTGAATGCTTATGCATTAAAAGAGGAGTCCATTATCTGTTGTCTATGTTGTCCCGGTATGGATGTCCTAAGTTGAGATATGTTAAAAACGAGAAATTAAATGCAATTGATCTCCTAGGACCTTTGTACAGGCGGCATAGAGGTACCCCTTTGTGACACTTGGTTGAAACATATGTCATGCAATGATAATCCGTGTTAATCCAAGCTAATTAGGACAAGGTGCGAGCACTATTAGTACTCTATGCATGAGGCTTGCAACTTGTCGGAAGTATTATGCATAGCACATATGAATTATTACTACCGTTGACAAAATTGTTTCTATGTTTTCAAAACAAAAGCTCTAGCACAAAAATAGTAATCCATGTTTCCCTCTGCGAAGGGCCATTCTTTTACTTTATGTTGAGTCAGTTTACCTACTTCTTTCTATCTTAGAAGCAAACACTTGTGTTAACTGTGTGCATTGATTCTTACATGTTTACCTATTGCACTTTTTATATTAGTCTATGTTGACAATTATCCATGAGATATACATGTTACAAGTTGAAAGCAATTGCTGAAACTTAATCATCCTTTGTGTTGCTTCAGTGCATTCTACTTTGAATTTATTGCTTATGAGTTAGCTCTTATGCAAGTCTTGTTGATGCTTGTCTTGAAAGTACTATTCATGAAAAGTTTTGCTATATGATTCATTTGTTTAGTCATCATCTTTTGTTAGCAATCTTTTGCTTCAGATCACTCCATCCATCTCATATGCTTTACAATAATGTTGATCAAGGTTATGTTGGTAGCATGTCACTTCAGAAATTATTTGTTGTTATCGTTTACCTACTCGAGGGCGAGTAGGAACTAAGCTTGGGGATGCTTGATACGCCTCAAACGTATCTATAATTTCTTATGTTCCATGCTACTTTTATAACAATACTTGCATGTTTTATACACACTTTACAACATTATTATACATTTTCCGGCACTAACCTATTAACAAGATGCCGAAGAGCCAGTTGATGTTTTCTGCTGTTTTTGGTTTCAGAAATCCTACAAAGGAAATATTCTCGGAATTGGACGAAATCAACGCCTGTGGTCTTATTTTTCCACGAAGCTTCCGAAGACCGAGGGGGAAACGAAGTGGGGCCACGGGCGCCGCCACGCTAGGCGGCGCGGCCTAGGGGGGGCCCGCGCGGCCCTGGCGTGTGGGGCCCCCGTGACTCCTCCGACTCCGCCCTTCCGCCTACTTAAAGCCTTCGTCGCGAAACCCTTTGTACGGAGAGCCACGATACGGAAAACCTTCCAGAGACGCCGCCGCCAATCCCATCTCTGGGATTCAGGAGATCGCCTCGGCACCCTGCCGGAGAGGGGAATCATCACCGGAGGGCTCTACATCATCATGCCCGCCTCCGGATTGATGCGTGAGTAGTTCATCCTTGGACTATGGGTCCATAGCAGTAGCTAGATGGTTGTCTTCTCCGCTTTTGCTATCATTGTTTAGATCTTGTGAGCTACCTAACATGATCAAGATCATCTATTTGTAATGCTACATGTTGTGTTTGGTGGGATCCGATGAATCTAGAATATTATGTCAAGTTGATTATCAATCTATCATATATGTGTTGTTTATGTTCTTGCATGCTCTCCGTTGCTAGTAGAGGCTCTGGCCAAGTTGATACTTGTAACTCCAAGAGGGGGTATTTATGCTCGATAGTGGGTTCATGCCTCCATTTAATTTGGGACAGTGACAGAAAGTTCTAAGGTTGTGGATGTGTTGTTGCTACTAGGGATAAAACATCGATGCTTTGTCTAAGGATATTTGTGTTGATTACATTACGCACCATAGTTAATGCAATTATCTGTTGTTAACAACTTAATACTGGAGGGGGGTGATGCTAACCCGAAGGTGGATTATTTAGGCATAGATGCATGCTGGATAGTGGTCTATGTACTTTGTCGTAATGCCCTGATTAAATCTCATAGTAATCATCATTGATATGTATTGAATCTTTATTTGTCAATTGCCCACCTGTAATTTGTTCACCCAGCATGGTAGTTATCTTATTGGAGAGACACCACTAGTGAACTGTGGACCCCGGTCCATTGTTTTACATCTGAATACAATCTGCAATCATTGTTCTTTACTGTTCTTCGCAAACAAACATCATCTTCCACTCGACACGTTTAATCCTTTTTTCAGCAAGCGGTGAGATTGACAACCTCACTGTTAGGTTGGGGCAAAGTATCTTGATTGTGTTGTGCAGGTTCCACGTTGGCGCCGGTTTCACTGATGTTGCGCCGCACTACATTCCTCCACCAACAACCTTCACGTGCTTCTTGGCTCCTACTGGTTCGATAACCTCGGTTTCTTTCTGAGGGAAAACTTGCTGCTGTACGCATCACACCTTCCTCTTGGTGTTCCCAACGGACGTGTGCTTCACGCGTAATCACCACCTTGGAGTCGTAGACGGGATGTGAATCGGGAACTTGCGAAGGGATCTGAGAGTCCCCAACGCAGACAAGCGCCTGGCTAAAGTCATCATAGAAGGAGTCTTACACACATCGTAGTACATATAACATGAATCTACTTGGAAACAAAGACATGTGAATAGCACAAACCATACAAATAATCATCCTAAATCAGACAAGCAGGTAATTGCAACTGTGAATAGCACAAACCCTTGCAAGATCATGGTAGGTGAGCACATTTGGGACAAACTAGCAAGATCATGATAGCTCACCACAATCCGAACTAACCCCTGCTACAAGACCAAACCCTAGACAAGATCTGACTACTCCTAACCTAGATCTAAACATTACCGCGGTACCGGGATAAGGGATGCCTTACAGTCATCGCCAGAGGTGAAGATGCGCTGCACCAGGAAGTAGATGAAGCAACCCAGATGTACTCGCCGATGCCGCTGCAACCGTCGCCGACCGGAGATGTGTGCGCCTCTTACCTGCTTGCCGACGGGAGGAGGAGCTCGAAATTTGGGGGAGGGTGGAGGAGGGGGTAGAAATAGGCCATGGGGCGCGGCGGGAGGTGACAGAATCCTTCCCGCCCCCTTTTTGCTTTTCACCGATGCGCACCGCAGCTCCCGCCATCTCCATTCTCGTCTCCACGCGTGCGTCGAAGATTCCCTTTTGCATCAGCCGCCGTGGAGATTTGCCTACACCGCTGGAAACTGCCGAACCGAGCGGTTCTCCAGGGCCTGGCCCGACGCTGTTTTGAGAACCGGTTCCTGCAACAACGCGGCTCGACCCAGGCAAAATAACAGGCCGAAACTTGCTGGCCCGATGCGAGCCAAGTCGAATGCAGGCTACCAAACGTGCCCCTGAACTCACCGCCATTTTAACAAAAAGCATGAGTGCTCAACTTTGCTCAACTTCAAATTAATAGTCTTTTACGGCCAAGAAAAAAAAAACACTTAGAACAGCTTGAGGTAGCCGAAGCACTGATCTCGCTCGTTCGATTCTTTTCCTTCTCGTAATCGAGCGGACAATGACCCCAACCACGCTATAATTACTCCTAGTATTGTTGCAAGTGAACTTCACCTGCCGAACACTGTTCATGTCATGAAGAAGAGCTCGGGAATTTTTATACCTCATCCAGTTTATTGTTAAACCAGCATACAACAGCAAATACAGTTGCCAACATAGAAGGTCATACTATAACTCCATGAACGGCTGTTCTTCGAAGCATGAACGACTACATGGATGACAATGGCATGCTATCTAGGCTAGGAGTGTCCCATTCATCACAGTAACAGCTCCTCCCTTGATTTGGACTCTCCCATTTGGGTCGTCCAGTTCCAGGTATAGTGTTCCACCCCTTGGAGATGCCTGACGATACATGGACATACAAAGGAAAACCAACATGATGGTTTAGCTGGTCGAGCACATGTTGTAGCTTTGTTTCTAAAATAAAATATACAACTTCAAATGTTAAGTGATTTTCTGAAAACATAGCTAATTACATACTTGATATGCCGTCAACTTTTGCTTCCCCAGCTTTCTGCCCCAATAGGGTGCCAAAACACAATGTATACTGCCAGTAACAGGGTCCTGCCAAAATATTGCGATCAGGGGGTATGAGTTATGAAACATGAAGCTGTATTACATGGAGAGTATTGATAGCCAACATGTGCTTGGAGATTTAAACGAAAGAGGTTTCTTTTAATACATACTTAGTTTTCAACAAGTATTATGTAGTACAAGAAATCTGTCAGAGTTGCAAGGTAACAATTACAGTTACCCAGTTAACACTAAAGAAGTACTGATACATGAACTTGCACAGCGGTTTGGGATAGAGGGTACAGACTCATTTTGATTGTCAAAGAAGCTCGGCTCCTTATAATCTAGTCCATATGAACGAGGTACATTGGTTCTAACAAAACAAAATAACTCATGATGATATTTATTTATGTCTTTGTTATGTGTGGTCGTTTGATCCAGCTCCTTTTATTTCGTTTAGATGGTGCTCCTTGTATATATCTGCTCCCGGCTAAAACATTAGCAGTAGCGGTGCGCGGGGCTTTTCTGTTTTCTCTAGTTTTCAGTTTCGAATTTACGAAATTACGCTGTTGTTCCGTTATCTTGTGATAGTGAAACCAGCACTGTTTTCGGGGGTCGTATGGTAAAAAAAATCATTTTATGTCTAGGATGAGCAAATGTTCAGAACATGCTGAAAGTAGACAATCCTACGAGACTATGGTATCCAGAGTTTAATACTACTAGAAGATGCAACATATGCGAAACATGAGCAGAATTAGGCGCAGGGAATTTGGAGAGGTAATCATACATGAGTTTCTTATAGTTATAAAAAAAATGGTGAATTGCGTGATAAGTTGAACAAGCTTCAAAATTTCTATGTACAGCTTCGGATTAAGAAAGGATATCACCTCATCTATCCCAAATTTTGGGCAGAAGAAACGTGTGAAGAAGTCATAACCAGATCCAGCAGGTGCCGGTCCTGTAACAATAAGACCCCTGCTGTCCAAATTTTTTATTTCGTCGATGTTTGGAAGGATATCGGCAACCTCTTTTGCTGAAGAAAGTTCTACCTGAAAGCCATGTAAGATTTTTAATTTTGCAATTAACGTTTGTGAAGTAAAAGTAGGCAAAGTGAGCAACAGGTCATATTAACAAGGAACCAAGAGACATAGCTGCTCAGCTTAAAGAATGGTCACAGCAGCACCAGCATGCTTTATTTCAAGATGACATAGCTGATTCTCGAAAGTAATTATGCAAGCAAAAAAGGGGAGAGACGGTACAATGAGGTCACCGTCAGCCTTCGATCTGTGAACACTGACAAGAGAAGCGCCGTTTAGGGTCTCGGGGATCAGAGGCATGTTGCTGGCGGTATTGCAACCCACAAAATTGTCCATGGGGAAATCCAGCTCAATAAACAGCTTCCCCTGCTCCTCTTCTGAGACTCCAGTGCTCCCTGGTGCAGCAACTTTCTTGGCAGTTAGCATTCCGGACCTAGTCATGAACTCCACCATGTCATGGTCGGCGAGAACAGTCGTGAAGAGGAAGTGCGCCGAGGCCAGTGTCGCGTGCCCGCAGAGGTCGACCTGAAAACCACAACGCATGTGCTGAACTAATACTGAACTGCATGCAGCAAATGCTCAAGCCGATGGAGATTGGTGGGCACCATATAATTCGACAGTTAGTTCAGATGAATCAAGGGCGAGATATTGTGCAAATCGACAGGCCGGGTTCAGAACTTCAGATCGACGCCGGTAGTGAAAAGGGGGCGCTCCGAGATTTGTGAGCAGATGGATGAGGGGCTAACTAGGATACCTCGGTGACGGGCGTGAACCATCGGAGGTGGAACCGCGGGGCGGCGGCGGCTGGCCGGGAGGAGTCGCGGACGAGGAAGGCGGTCTCCGAGAGGTTGAACTCGGCGGCGACGGACTGCATCCACCGCTCGTCCGCGGCGGCGCCCTCGTCTTCGAGGAGGCACACCGCTGCAGGGTTGCCCTTGAATGGCTCGGCCGCGAAGGCATCCACCTGCGACGAGGCCACGGCAAGGTCAACATCAACGTCACCGTCCCGCCGACGAGTGCGAGTGGAGTAGGAACAGGAAAGCGGGGAGAATTGCTCGGTACTGACGACGGCGTATCGGATAGCTTTCTTGCCCATTTCCACGAAGCAGGCGGCAGCGGCGGATGCTGTTACAGATTTGCGCGAGTGGTAATATACTGGAGTGGCTGCTGAGTGCTGACGATCGTGGAGGTGGACATGGGGTATAATCAGCAATGACGAAATGGAGACAGACTATGCTTTGAATCCTTGTGACACCGGATTACCGATGAACACGTTCTCGTCGTCAATCTGCTATAGAAAAGTGCGTGTGGTATGATTTTGATAGTGAATTGGATTTACAATTGCTACCTACCAAGCCGTTAGGATTTGTACTATTCCCTTCACCCATAAAATAGTGTCTTAGATTTATCTAAATTAAATTTTAATGTACCTTTTTACATCAAAATTTATATAAATCTAAGATATTCTTTTTTTAGAGCAACCACATATTTCATTAATTAAAAACCAATTTACATGAAGCAACACATGTGAAAACTAAAGACAAACCGGGATAAAATGATTATCCTGAATTTAAAGATTGAGAAATACAAAACAATTCCTAGGGTTTCCTGCAACCATCCTAACCAGCGGCCGTCGTCCAATTCCAACACCGCCGAGACGAACACAAGAAGAGACGCCGAGCCTCCACCGTTGCAAGATCCAAAAAAAACACCATCGCCAACGAGACTTTATTAGTCGATGAACAGGCCTGCTGCAAGCAGCGAGGCACATGTCGCTGTGGCACGTCGACCGGGGGACGTCCCCATGCTGTCTTGGACCAAGATACGCCGCCTCCCATCGACGAAGTCGGAGAAGAACGACATATCCACCACCTCCGAACCAGCATCTTCAATAACACGTCGAGAAACAGATCTCGTCAGATTTGAAGAACTGCGAGAAGACCAAGTTGTCGACCTGAAAGACCGACAAGCAAAGTGCAATAAAATCTAAGATATTATTTTACTCTATGTACCCCCATTGGCAAATGTGCCAAGGAAATATGTGTTTCTGTCGAAGAATTAGGCAATATTTTCATAATTAATTCCTGAATATTAAACATAATAGATAAAAATTACTATCATGTGAAACTTAAACATGCTAAATGCACTAATCAACATGAACATGGGCAATGCAAACAGTACAACACCCATGACTAAAACGAGGATTAGATCACGCCACACGTACTGATTGGTTGTAGATGTAGTAGTTGCTGATGTAGCAGTAACATTGTTGATGTGGGGCTCGGAACTTAGAGACCGAGACACCATGTTATGCATACACATTGATGATCCCATGATCAGTGCGTCGTAAACACATAACCAAACTGGTACAGATTACACATCCATTACATAACGAATAAAAGTCTTACACAACGGCCTCAAGGACAATAGTTCAACTTCAAGCAGCGGAAATACTTTAGATAAAAGCATTGTGAAGCTTAAGTCATGCCTTAACCCTACACATGACTAATTGGGAGAGCGTCCTAATTCACATCTTCGGTGTCGTACTCCTCTTCGTTGTAGATACGTCGGGCCTCCGGATTGAAGTCGTCCTTTTTTTGCGAATAAAACTTGTATTACTCAAATATCAGATATTACATCTCTTTGGCAAATGCTCGACAAACCCTCTGGGTCAGAGGCAAGCCATACAGCTGTTCTAGAGCTAGTTCTAGCATAATTTGCTAAGTAATGACTACTATTATTCTGACATAGCTTAACATGAGTAATACAAGCCTGACGAACCTTCAACATTGCTTTGATTTCTTCAATCACCATGGTGTGGGCTGAACGATCAGTATCACTATTCTTGATCATACTAACCATCTCCAAGCAATCCGTTTCAATGATAAGGGGTTTATTGCACCAATGTAAAGGATATGCCCTCTTTGAGCGCATAAAGTTCAGCGCCTAAGGGGTCTTTGCAAGCTAATAATTTCCGACATGAGGACAGAATAATCTCGCCTTGATGGTCGCGTACTAGTATTCCGGCTCCTGCATCTCCGTTAGGTCCAAATGATCCATTTGTGTTTAGTTTCTCCCATCCATCCGGAGGAGGAACCCACCTATAGGCCCGGTGATCACTTGTTTTTCCTTCTCCCCAGCTCCTCCAGAGCCCAATATGAACTTGCCTTTAGATATATCCTCGGTCGTATGATACTTGATCATTAGTATGGACTCCATGTAGCTAATAAAAAATCTCTTTGACACATCCAACGGTGGTGGTTTTTTATCATGTACAATCTCATTCCGAATATGCCATGATCTCCATAACGTTATTAACACCTTATTTCCGATGTCCTTCGTTTGGGTTGCTAGGAAATTTAGCACCCAATCTCTACCAGTATTAACCACTGATGATAGTACCGGTATCTGCCACTCCTCTACCATGGCGTTCCATACTTTCTTTGCTAGAGTGCAGACGAAGAATGGATGAAAATTGTCCTCTGGTTCTCTTCCACATATAGGACACTGATCAATAGTTTCTAAATTTCTCTTTTGTTTATTCCTCCATGTCGGCAAAGAGTCATTTGCAAGTTTTCATGCAAAATGTTGTACTTTAGGCGGCACATCCGATTTCCACATGGATTGAAGTCGTCCTTGGTACGGGGGACACCACGACTTGTAGCGGTTCTCATCGGGGCGGTCAAGCTCGACAGGACATTGGCCATGTAGAGTCTAACGATGTCGCTGCTGGAGCGCGGGGGCACGTCGTCACGTATACGGTCACCGCCGCTGCTGCGGTGGTGCAAGCTCGGTGGTGTAGAAACGAGATAGAAATCCTCAAAGAAGTAACTAGTGAGGCCTTCTTCTGGTTCACCAACGCGAGGTTCGCAACCCTCTCCTGATCGCAGTTCTCTCCGAGCCATCCATGGCGAAGTTATACATTGCCTTCATGAGCGGGGTCGGCTCCATGGTTTTGGTGGTGGGGGAAAATGGGTGTGGATTTCGTGGAATTTTTTTACGGAGGGATCGAATGGCTCTGATACCAAATGTAAGAGCCCACTAGTATTGCTTCTCAATTCAACTAATTTAAGCTACAAGCCATGGATTAAAAAAAAACTAGGTGGAGATTTAGGAGAAAAAGGAGAACATGAAAAACACGCAAGGCTGCCAAGCCAAGCCTCGGCCGAAGCCGCGGTCATGTTCCAAGCTGTCTCTCCTGTGTGTGTGAGCATGTAAGAACGATGGCCCACTCGTTCATCCTAGTGGAAATGCAGGATGATTATTATGGTCATAGGTAAAGAGGAGTTAGAGCATCTCTAGTATCTAGTAGAGCCTGTAAAAGATCCAAAACCAAAAAATAACCGCCAGTTTACGGGTTCGGGCCGAAAAATGGCGCCGATCAGTGACCGTAAACGAGCTAAAACTGAAAATATTGCCGACGGAGCGAACCGAACGCAGCCCGAACACAATCCCTACTTTGCGCGCGAGGGAACTTTCAGCTCCTCCCAATCGCCGCCGCCGCCGCCGATCTGTGCGCCCTGACCTTCCTCTGCGCCGCCATCTTCCGATTTGTCCCCGATGAGTCTCGAATCGACCCCGTCAGCCGCCGTTGCTACCTCGCAGGCGCCGCTACCTTCTCCCGTGGTCGCCGGAGCTTCCGCCGCTCCACCAACCACCCCGGCGACCACTGCCACCCCTGCGACCCCCGTGGATGTTGCAACGACGGTCTCGTTCACGAGTGGGGTGAAGCGGCAGCGCGCGGGAACGCATGTGGTCCCGCAATCCGGTGCCGCGGCGGCCACCGGTGATGTATCGGCGGTGGCAACAAAGCCGAAGGCAGCCCGTGCGAGACCGAAGTATTCGGGTCCGAAAAGGACGAAAGTGAAGGCGGCAACAAGCCGTGGTGCCCCTCCTCCGGTCCTCTCCACGCCAACGCCGCCGCCGCCACCGGAAGCCACAGCGAACGTCACCCAGGACGTGCTCGGCGAGGGGTCAACAAGGTACACATGAACTCTTCCTTCGTTTTTTTTATTGCGCGTAGATACTGAGACCTCGTCCGATTAGGAACGAGAATGCCTCGTACATGGAGATGTTGGAGGAGATGAACATTAACCCGCTCCCTCCGTTCGGCAATGAGAACGACTGCGGGGACGAGGTGGAAGAAGGGGAAGAAGGGGACGAAGGGGACGAAGTGGAAGATGGAGGGGACGAGGGTGTGGTGGAGGTCACGGCCGATGGAAATCGGAAGAAGAGGCAGGCCAACAACTACACTGAGATTGAAGACGCCACCTTGTGCCGAGCTTGGGCCTCCATGGGGATGGATGCCGTCTTCGGCACCGATCAAACAGGGAAGCGGTACTGGCAGCGCATCGAGGACAAGTTCCAAAGCTCATGCCGCGCGTTCGCCATCCTATCGATCGCACATACCGATCCCTCCAAGATCGTTGGGACGCGTTCAAACCGGCTTGCAGCCGGTGGGCAGTAGCAATGGACCAAGTGGTGTCCAATCCTCCTAGCGGCGCAACTGTCGACGAATATGTGAGTGCATATTTGATAAAGCTAATTGTACTTTAGCTTTGGTGAAAAATTGACGATTTGTTGGTTCCTTTTGCAGATGTAGGATCGCATTACCGATGCGAGGTACAGAGACATGGCCGGCAGCAAGGGCAAGAGGTTCACCATGCATTGCTTCGATGTGCTTCAGCACCTCCCCAAGTGGAAATTGAGGGATGAAGAAATAGCACCGAAGAAAGCTGCAATGGTTGCGCTCGATGACACCGAGGACGATAAGGAGGGCCGGAATGCGGACAAGCCGGAGGGGAACAAGAAGGCGAAGGAAAGGATCAGGCTCGAGGGGGAGGCTGCATTGTTGAGGGACAAGTTTGATCAAATGATGAAGTCGAAGGAGGTGATACCGTACAAGACTTTGGAGACCAAGCGTGTCCTCATCGAGACGAAGAAGGAGGTGAGCCTTGCAAAGCTTGAAGCCAGCTGAGAGGAAGCAAGGAACAAAGCCAAGTTGGAGGAGATGAAGATTAATGTGAAGAAGGCCAAAGCAATGAAACAACTATTGGCCGAAGTGAGGGAGATCATGATGATGAATACCACCGGCATGAATGAGGTTCAACTGGAGTGGTGGAAGGAGGCCTCAGCGGAGATCACGGCAAGACGAAGAGCAGCTCGTCAAGAGGCAACTGCGGCTGCCCATGTGACTCCATGAGGTGGTGGTGATGTGACTCCAGAAGGTGGTGGCGATGGTGCGGACGGCGGGCCAACCTCGGTTTGATGCCGGCGGTGAGAGGAGATGGGAAACTATGAATTGTGTCATTTCATTGTGTCATTTGATGTCTGCACTATGAACTATGCATGAATTGTTTGCATTTTATTGTGACGTTTGATCGATCATATGCTCAAAAATTTCATAAATCCTGTTTTTACGTGTTCGGATGCCGCTAGCGCATAACACAGCCCGTAAACCAAAACTGTAATGTTTTGCGCCAGCCATTTTACGACCCGAATACGCGAGTTCGGCGAACTGAACTCCACTTTTTCGGTTCGCGTTTTTACGGACTCTGCTAGAGATGCTCCTAGAGATTTATTTAACCTCAGATGTATACATCTGAATTTATACAAGCCTCTGACATCTTTTTATGGATAGAGCTAATGTAATTTTTATGAAAATAAAACGTAAATAATTCTAAGCTATAATGTTCCCGTCGAATTTGCAATTGCTTTAATACGTTTCCATAAAAAGATGTCGGAGGCTTAGAACATTTAGTCTAGCAGTAGGTTTAAACATGGCCACATGGGACGGTCTAATCATTTTTTTTTTGAACGAGGGCAAAAGCTTTGCCCATTCATTGATTAAGAAGGAGTTTACAAGAAAGTAAAAGGTTCAAACAATATTACAATTACTCTCGCGGCATCAAATGACTCAAAAACTTAGCACCGGCTAGAACCCAAAACTTTGCCTCTTTGGTGATCCTTTCAAAGATGATTTGCGATGTGGCCCGCTTGTTCTTGAAGACCCTATCATTTCTCTCATTCCAAATCTCCCAAATAATGAGCATGGCAAGCGATGTCATCCCCTTGCGGTTTTGGCCCGATTATATCAAAGTCCACCATTCCGTGAAGGTTAGATCCGCCCAAGCGCTTGTATTAATAGAGGGAATATCAAATCTCTCTTTGGCCTTGTCCCAAAGGCGCAGAGAGACGTGGCAATGAACAAGAAGATGGTCGACGGATTCAAGGCATTGGTTGCAAAGAGGGCAAGCTCCACAATTAGGCCAACCCTGCTTGGCCAAACGATCGGCGGTCCAAATTCTATTTTGGTAGACAAGCCAAATGAACAACTTGATCTTTGGAGGTGCCCACATCTTCCACATAGACTTGTATAAACTTGAATAGGTGAGACCCAAGAATTGTAAGTTGTAGGCGGACTTGGTGGTGTAGTGTCCACTCTCGGTGAACTTCCATGAGATGTCGTCATCAACATTTTCATTGAGGTTGAAATTTTGTATGAGGGTCCAAAGCTCAATGAATTGGGTAAGGTGCTCCAAAGTAAAGTCTTCCCCAATTTCAATTTTGTTCACCCAAGCATTGTCATGAAGAGCTTGTGCCACCTTCCAATTTTTCCTTTTTGAAGAGGCGAAGATAAGCGGTGCGACCTCAGTTGGCTTTTTTCCTTCAAGCCAAGGGGCAAACCAAAACGGTGTTTTGGACCCATTTCCAACCGTGATTGTGGTGGCGGCGTAGAAGAGTTCCATATCTTGGTCGGAGCATGGGTTACCGGAGCCAATCCAAATTTTGTTTGGGTCTTTCCATTCCAACCAAGGCCACCGAAGACGTAGTGCCGTAGCAAATTTTCCGGTGTGAAGGATGTCAAGGCCACCAAACTTCTTAGGGCGACAAACAATCTCCCAATTTACTTTACATTTTGCACCCATAGTGTGCTCTTTCGCCGACCATAGGAAGGCTCTTTCAATCTTGTTGGTGAAGGAGATAGTTTCCTTCGGGATGGATAGGGGTGTCAAGTGGTAGATGGCTTGGGAGGCGATGACGGATTTGATCAAAGCGGAACGGCCGGCCATGGAAATGTACTTTCCATTCCAAGTAGGTAGTTTGCCGGCGCACTTATCCTCAAGGTGTTGGATATCCTTTCTCCTAAGGCATTTAACCGTAAGAGGCAACCCGAGGTATCTCAATGGGAAGGACTCTCTCTTGGCCGGAATGTCAAGGAGGATGTCATCAAGGTTGAGATCACCACAACGTATTGGAACAACAGAGCTTTTGTGGAAGTTTGTACAAAGACCGGTGACCTTCCCGAAGTCGTAGAGGATGTGGGCAAGATTTTGGACATCTTGTTTTAAAGGCGCAACAAAAATGGCCGCATCATCCGCATATAGTGATGTGCGGAGGATTTGGCCTCTACCCCGTAGTTTGTGAAGAATGTCATGGCTAGTTGCTTTCTCCAAAATTTGGGCTAAGGTGTCGATGGCGAGAACAAAAAGAAGTGGCGAGAGGGGGTCGCCTTGCCTAAGCCCGCGGCCAAGCCTAAAAGGAGGGCCGGCCACCCCATTAAGAAGAACTCTAGAGGTGGCGGTGTTGAGAAGAGCAACAACCCAATTCCGGAAGCGAACCGGGAAGCCCCTTTTAGCAAGAAGATCAATAAGGTACCCCCACCGGATGGAGTCAAAAGCTTTCCGAATGTCGAGCTTGAAGAGGTGGGCCGGGGTCTTGTTCTTGTGTAACTTTGTGGCGAGGTTTTTGACATAGAGAAAGTTGTCATGGATGCTTCTTTTCTTGATGAAGTCACTTTGAGCATTGGAAACAAGCTCATCCATCAAAGGCCCCAAACGGTTTGCCATGACTTTCGAGATGATTTTAGCAATGGCATGGATCAAGCTAATGGGTCGATAGTCGGCAATCTCCTCGGCCCCCTCTTTCTTCGGAAGTAGAGCTATGTTTGCGGAGTTTAGCCAATGAAAATTTTCGGCGTGTAAGTTCCCAAAAAGATGGATGACGTTCATCACGTCCACTCGAATGGTGCTCCAACATCTCTTGAAGAAGTTGGCGGTAAAGCCATCCGGCCCCGGGGCCTTGTCACCGGGCATTTTCTTGATGGCCTCCTTGACCTCCTCCTCGGTGAAATTTTCTCCAAGAGAGTGAAGGTCCGGAGAGGTGAAGTTAAGCTCATCCCAATTGAAGTCATGGGTACTCGGTTCCCCCCTACCCGCGATGGACTTGAAATGATCATAGACAATTTTTTCCTTGTTGCCGTGCTCCGTCACCCACCCATTGTTTTTCTTGAGCCGGTGTATGTGATTTTTCCTTCTTCTAGCATTGACCCGCAAATGAAAAAACTTGGTGTTGGCGTCTCCCTCTTTAATGTTTGCCACGCGAGCACATTGCTTTTTTCTAGCCCTTTCCACGATGGCAAGCGCGATGACCTTCCTTTTCAACTTGGCGCGAAGGTCAACCTCTTCCGGAAAGAGTTGTCGATGATCTTGGGCCATATCAAGTTGGAGAATAACAAGAAGAGCGGCATGCAACATGACCTTAGTGTTGGAATATATCCTCTTCCCCCACTTGTGGAGACATTTTCCGGTTTCCTTCAACTTGTGAAATAGGATTTGACACGGTTCGGTGTGAGTAGTTGTTCTCGTCCATGCTTCTTTAACAACGTCATCGAAGCCCGGAAGCTTGAGCCAAAAATTCTCAAAACGAAAAGACTTTGTCCTTTTCGGTCCACTAGCATCCGCAAGGAGTAGTGGACAGTGGTCCGAGAGCGAGGAGGAAAGCGCATAGAGGACGTGAGTCCCGAAGCGAAGGTCCCATTCCGCGTTACAGTAGAAAGCATCCAGTTTACATAGAGTGGGGCTCGCTCTTTCATTTGACCAAGTGAAGCGTCGGTTTTGTAGATGGACCTCCGTAAGCTCACAAGATTGGAGCGCGTCTCGAAATCGCACCAAACGGCTCCTGTCGACATTCCCTTTGTTCTTGTCACGAGCTCTTCTAATTTGGTTGAAGTCCCCAAGGACAAGCCAACGGACCCCGGAGGTAGGCTTTAGGGCGACGAGCTCGGCGAAGATTGGTCCTTAAGCGCACGGACCGTCGGCCCATAGACGGTGGTGAGCTTAAAGGAACCATTTTGTGAAGCATTAATCAAAGAGACATCCGCGGACAATGAGAACTCGGAGATGATGACATTTGTGATCTCAATCATAGAATCATCCCAAAGGAGAAGGATTCCCCCTCTAGTACCATCCGCCGGCTTGTAGGCGAAACTTTTTAGCCGGTAGCCGCCTATGTAAGTAGCGTCAAAAGCCGAGATGGAGTGTAGCTTCGTTTCTTGCAAGCAAGCAATGTGGCAAGAAGAGTTGGCAATGGTCTCATGCACAGTATCTTTGCGGTCTTGGTCGTTGAGCCCTCGGATGTTCCACCCCAGAATGTTGCAGCATTGTTCTAACATGGGGAATGAAGTGACCCAAGAAGATACAAAGCAGGGAGAAGCGCACTACAGCGGTAGAGTACACACAGCGTGAGACTTTCAGCAACACCACATCCATTACATATGCCCCTACAACCATTACAAATGCCCCTGAAAGATAATTGGGATGGACGGCAGGGCAATGAAATTGCCCCAAACAAGCAGCCGATCCCAGGCGATGTACAACACCAGCTAAACCGAACCCGAAATAAGAAAGGCGAGCTTAACATGAGAACTAAGTAGCCCAACAGCAGCAAACGAGCAGCATCATGCTTCAGGCGCAGCTGAAGCATCGACCTGCCTGTCAAGGTCCAGAGCGTTCGCTCCGCCATGAGCGATGAGGGCGTCGTCGTTGGCTAGGTCTTCGTCCGTGCCCACCTTGAAGAGCGCAAGCATGGCGCTGAGGACGTCTTCATGGATTCTGCCCTGAAAGCGGCTAGCGAATTGCGCCAACGCCCACTCCGTGACCTCCTCGCCATCCTTGATTATCCCCAGGCCCTTACAGACCATGGCCTGGGCCTTCTTTTCCACCGGGGCAGCCATCTTGTTGTGATTGTTTGATGCCCCCTTCTTCCTCAGGGAGAAGCCTACCGATCTAGTGATGTCGGTGCCAGCGAGCGTCTTCCTACGCGACACAGGGCGCACCGGTGGTGAGGACATGGGCGGCAATAGTATTGGGGCCTGGGCAGGCGCAAACTGGGGCGCCAGAGGAGCCCTGTCGTCGGAGATGTCCAGCACAGACGCCTGCAGACTTGGCGCCCTGGTGACTGATACGCGTAGATGCACACGTCCGTTGGGAACCCCAAGTGGAAGGTATGATGCGTATAGAAGCAAGTTTCCCTCAGTATGAAACCAAGGTTTAATCAAACCAGTAGGAGCCAAGAAGCACGTTGAAGGTTGATGGTGGCGAAATGTGATGCGGCGCAACAACAGGGATTCCGGCGCCAACGTGGAATCTGCACAACAAAACCAAAGTACTTTGCCCCAACGAAACAGTGAGGTTGTCAATCTCACCGGCTTGCTGTAACAAAGGATTAAACGTATCGAGTGGAAGATGATTGTTTGCAAGAAAATAGTAAAACACAATTGCAGTAGATTGTATGCTATGTAAAGAATAGGACCGGGGTCCACAGTTCACTAGAGGTGTCTCTCCCATAAGATAAAAGCATGTTGGGTGAACAAATTACAGTCGGGCAATTGACAAATAGAGAAAGGCATAACAATGCATATACATGATATGATAAATATAGTGAGATTTAATCCGGGCATTACGACAAAGTACATAGACCGCCATCCAACTGCATCTATGCCTAAAAAGTCCACCTTCAGGTTATCATCCGAACCCCATTCAGTATTAAGTTGCTAAGCAACAGACAATTGCATTAAGTATGGTGCGTAATGTAATCGACAACTACATCCTTAGACATAGAATCAATGTTTTATCCCTAGTGGCAACAGCACATCACAACCTTAGAACTTTCTGTCCCAGGTGTCAATGAAGGCATGAACCCACTATCGAGCATAAATACTCCCTCTTGGAGTTAAAAGTACAAACTTGGCCAGAGCCTCTACTAATAACGGAGAGCATGCAAGATCATAAACAACACATAAACAATAGATTGATAATCACCATAACATAGTATTCTCTATCCATCGGATCCCGACAAACACAACATATAGAATTACAGATAGATGATCTTGATCATGTTAGGCAGCTCACAAGATCCAACAATGAAGCACAACAAGGAGAAGACGACCATCTAGCTACTGCTATGGACCCATAGTCCAGGGGTGAACTACTCACTCATCACTCCGAGGCGATCATGGCGATGAAGAGTCCTCCGGAGATGAATCCCTCCTCCGGCAGGGTGCCGGAGGCGATCTCCCGAATCCCCCGAGATGGGATTCGCGGCGGCGGCGTCCGGAAGGTTTTCCGTATCGTGGCTCTCGCACGGGGTTTCGCGACGGGGCTTTAAGTAGGCGAAGGGCAACGTGGGGGCCACACGAGGGCCCCACACCATAGGCGCGCCCAGCCTGGCCGCGCCGCCCTATGGTGTCGGCGTCTCGTGGCCCCACTTCCTTCCCTCTTCGGTCTTCTGGAAGCTCCGTGCAAAAATAGGACCCCGGGCGAAGATTTCGTCCAATTCCGAGAATATTTCCTTACTAGGATTTTGAAACCAAAAACAGCAGAAAACAGAACTGGCTCTTCGCATCTTGTTAATAGGTTAGTTCCAAAATGCATAAATATGACATATAATGTGCATAAAACATGTAGGTATCATCAATAAAGTAGCATGGAACATAAGAAATTATCGATACGTTGGAGACGTATCAGCATCCCCAAGCTTAGTTCTGCTCCGAGCAGGTAAAACGATAACAAAGATAATTTCAAGTGACATGCCATCATAATCTTGATCATACTATTTGTAAACATATGTAATGAATGCAGCGATCAAAACAAAGGTAATGACATGAGTAAACAAGTGAATCATATAGCAAAGACTTTTCATGAATAGTACTTCAAGACAAGCATCAATAAGTCTTGCATAAGAGTTAACTCATAAAGCAATAAATCAAAGTAAAGGTATTGAAGCAACACATAGGAAGATTAAGTTTCAGCGGTTGCTTTCAACTTATAACATGTATATCTCATGGATATTGTCAACATAAAGTAATATAACAAGTGCAATATGCAAGTATGTAGGAATCAATGCACAGTTCACACAAGTGTTTGCTTCTTAAGGTGGAGGGAGATAGGTAAACTGACTCAACAATAAAAGTAAAAGAAAGGTCCTTCAAAGAGGAAAGCATCGATTGATGTATTTGTGCTAGAGCTTTTATTTTGAAAACATGAAACAATTTTGTCAACGGTAGTAATAAAGCATATGAGTTATGTAAATTATATCTTACAAGTTGCAAGCCTCATGCATAGTATACTAATAGTGTCCGCACCTCGTCCTACTTAGCTTGGACTACCGGATCTTTGCATACCATGTTTCAACCAAGTGTCACAAAGGGGTACCTCCATGCCGCCTGTACAAAGGTCTAAGGAGTTATGTAAATTATGACATATAATGTGCATAAAACATGTAGGTATCATCAATAAAGTAGCATGGAACATAAGAAATTATCGATACGTTGGAGACGTATCAGTGACCGTCTCCGCGCCGGTGAGCCATCCACGATGAGTGGCGGCGTGCAAGGTTCAGGAGAAGCCTCGAAGCCTGGCGGCCTTGACGTGGGTGAAGCATCCATCAGCGAGTTCGGCGCCAACAGGGCCAAAGCGGAGTTGTCGACGTCCGTGGTCGCCAGTCGCGGCGAGAGGAGGATGACCTGCTGCCCTGGCTGAGCAGAAGGCAACAGCAGCGTGTGCCCACAGCTGCCAGTTGTTGGGGAAGAGGGGAGGACCGAGGTTGGTGAAGCAGGAGGGTCCGGCGAGGTCGGTGGAGTGAGTGCTGCCCTGGACCTGCGCCTTGCCGCGCGTGGTGAGGCCGAGCGCCGCCAGGCCCTACCGGTCCTTCGTGGCCCAGAACCAAGAACGGCGTCTAGCGCGTCCCCGGAGGTGGTACCGTAGCCCCAATCCCTGGGCAACCCAAGCTCAGGCGAGACAGGCGTAGGGCTGCTCCGGTCTGCAGTAGGAAGGGAGGGCGTGGTGACCAGGGCAAGGGCGAGGCTAGGCGCGGCGTCCAGGCCCTGCTGGCAGGCACCAGCGAGCACACCTGAAGCACCGGCAGCAGCTTGGGAGACATCAACAGCGCACCTGCGCCTCCCCTCGTCGCGGTGGTGCGACCGATCACGGTGGCGCTGACCCTCCTGGTCAGCGTCCCGCGCCCTGGATCCAACGCCGCGCGAGAGGATGCGCCTGATCGCCTGCCCCCAACCACGAGGGGCATCCCGACCGCGCCTGCCTTGAGTGTCGTCGTCGTCGCGGCGGCCTCGCCCATTGGAGCCATTCCCTTCGAGGAGTCGCTCGCTCCTGTCGCGCATGTGACGCTCACCATCCACAACTCCCCAGCGCCATGAGAACTTCCCTGGCATGGGCGTCTCCTCCGTGGTAAGGTCCTCGATGATGTCCAGGTGGACGATGCAGCGCCGCTGCAGCCCACGTCATCCTCGCTCCGGCGTGCCGCTGGTTGGCCCCGGCAGCGTGACCCAGCGCACCCGCGGCACCAGGCCCGGGTGACCAACCCAAGCCCAAAGGCAAAGAGCCTTGGTGTAGGCCTTGGTCTTGCACGCGTCCTCCACGTAGTCGAGCGAGCAGGCCCTCCCGATGGCTTGCTGAACCGCGTCGGCGTCGTTCCACAGGTACATCGGCACGTTCTCGACGCAGAGCCAGACGTGCTGACGGAGCTCCACTTGGTCAGCATTGTCCTCCAACCTCCAAGGCCTGATCTGGATGGTGTGGCCTTCGAAGGGGAAGGAGTGGCGGGCGACGGCAGCAGCACGGTGATGCGGGAAGATGAAGCGGACGAGGTACGGCTCGGGGAAGTGCTCGGTGATGATGACGGCCTCGTCCAGCGCGGCGAAGGTGGAGCAAATGGCGCGCTTGAGGATGGCCTTGGCGTCGCGTGCCGGCTCGCGGTTGAACCGCGCATGGGCCGCAGTGGAGAGCAGCAGCGTCGCCTCCGCGTTCATCTCCGGCGACGCGTGGATGACCACGAAATCCTCGGCCGGCCTAGCGATGTCGTCGACGAGCGGCATGGTCGCAGCAGGGGCTTGAGTCGATGTAGAGGCCTGGTCGTTGTCCTTGTCCTGGCGAGCCTGAGCCAGGCCTGGACCGCCAGCAGCAGCACGCGGAGCAGAGACTTGCCCACCCACAGCAGAGCGTGCGAGCTGGGAGTTGGAGGCGCGTCGAGCTGGTGCGGGAGAGGCGGTGGTCGGAGAAGGTGTGGGTTCCCAGGGATGGCGATAGCCAAGGGCGCGGTGACCAGATCGAAAGCAGCGCCGGCACTTGACTGGTTCTCTGCACTCGCTTGCTCTGTGGCCAAGACGCCCCTTGTATAGGCAGTGGAAGCACCTGCCAAGAAGCCAGGCAGGTGGAGGAGGTCGCTGGCCGGCCATGAATGCCCCTCCCCTTGAATGCAAAGCCGGGCGGCGCGACAGATTTGACATCCCTCCATCATCTTGACGATGGCGTGCGCGGCCGCGGCCCTCGAGCCCTGCGCGCAATGAAGAGGAGCCATGACCTGCAGGAACAGGTGCGGAGTTAATGGCGGCCCTGAGCGCCGGCCACCCACCAGCTTGAATGAAGCGAGCAGTTGCGGGGCCCGCCTGTCCCCGCGCGCCGGCCCGATGGAGCAGCTCAGGGGGAGTCTCCGGCACGAACTCTCCATCCTCCACGTCCTCCGTGCGAAGCGCCGGCGGCGTAGGGCCAAGCAGATCGAGATCTGCAGATGCTGGATCTGCAGCGGCGGGGAAAACCAACGGTTGAAAACCGCGCGGCAGATGCGCAGGTGGTGGGGGGAGCCCGCCGGAGCGCGGGAGGGTTAGCTGGGGCTGTGCGGTGGTGGGATTGGTGGTCAACGCGGCCGGCGGAGCGGGCGGCGGCTGGGTCGCGGGAGCGTGGGAGGAGAGGTTCCAGTTATCCATTTGTCTCGAATAGGTCTCATTAATCTCTTGAATAGGAGAGGTTCCAGTTATCCATTTGTTTCTCTGCAGATGGAGACGGCCGCCCTCCACAGCGCACGCAACCTACCGACATCCTCGCAGGAAGCCTGCCTGCACTCTCAGAGTAAGCTAGCACATGCCCACCTTTGGCGCTCAGTACATTCTGAACTAAACATTTTCACTACATTTTGAACTGAACATTTTCCAAAGATTGAACGGTTTCTGCGCAAAGTTGTTTAAGAAACTGCATGTCAACATATCCGGTGATACCGGCTGCTAGCTGATACAATGCACACATTGTATATGCACTGTTCAATGTTGTACGTAGCTGACAGGACCTAGATGATTTATAAAATATTCCCCTACACCCACATATGATCCTGAATGTTGTTGGAAATTACCTTCATGCAGACGTATGAACATGGCTACACTGCACCTCCAAGACCGGCCCCATCCTGATGAAACTTCCATTGATGGCATGTCATCCTGAATTTGTTTCATTCCAGACATGGAACTCGACTCTACTTCACAAGTTCTTTGCTCTGTATTTCTGTCATGCTTATAGTATCCATTGTTGTTTACCTCCTTTTTTGGGGATTTGCAGTGGTGGCTGGACCATTACTGGTACAACATTTGACTTGCGTGATCCTAGGATCCTTGCAGTAGCACAAAACCACATTATGGAAGCTGAGTATGATGATTATTTAGCTACCAAAGCCAGCACTGCTGCCTTTTGCCGTTCTGTTGCTCTTCTGGTGAGTTCCTACACTACATACGTATTTACATTAATTGAACATGTAACAAAAATGCTTATTCCTTACGTATTCACGTTTCCTGTATGTGCAGTTAATGGCTCTCCTATTATTGAGGCATGCATTGACTCTAACTGATGAAGATGATGATGATACTTCAGCAATGTTTTCAGTAAGCGAAAGAACGTTCTTTAAGATATATTTCGGCACCATCTCGCGTTGAACATTATCATTCGTATTTGACGTTTGTTGTTCCTTATTTGCCAGCTTTTCTTACTGCTTCTGACTTCTGAGGCTCGGTTCCCCAAATGGTGAAAGGCAGAAAACACCTTGAACTTATCCTCATTGCACAAACAATTATGTTCTCGAAACTGCTTACATATATCAGCTAGAAGCCGGTATCAGTAGATATGTTCTCGAAACTGCCTACATATTTATCTCCAGGGCATAGCAATCTAATTAATAGTGTAATTTGTTGCCAAGCACAGGCAGAGGTGCAGAGTGTTCATATGCACATAGGTTCTGTCCTGTAATTTAAACAGCCAACGGAAATCTTTTCTCCATATAGGATATGGATGACATCACATTCCTGTTTCTCGGTGATTTTGCATTTGATTTTCACTCACCATGTGCGCAGCCAGGCCTGTTATGATCAGTTCTTTTATCTCACATTTCTCTCGTTGATAATTGGTGTGCTAGGTGGTCTAGTTTACATTGTCCTTTTATTAAAAATATAATGTCAAATATACATCATGCTAAAACTTAAGGATAGAATTGTGTGGCTAAATGCTAATTTGACTTCAGATATGTGTTATAATTATGTCATGTATAAGTGCTTGATGAACCTCAACCTTGCCATTGCATAATGTAGGTTAGAATTAACATAGTGCAAAGTTGGACCTGGTATAGTTTATCCATTAGCTTAGATTCAAATGATGCCTCATTTCTGGCATTTGTATGCCTTGCAACTTTGCAGAGTAGTATTGGAGGAATAGAGTATGCTTTGGCATATCATCATTCATTTGTTCTTTTCTTTTGCTTGGTAGGAACAAATCTCAACTGGTTTGGTCGTGCTGCTAAAAAATGAATGTCCTTCCGCTGCTGATCTTGCACTATGCTCTTTTTATGTACTGGTAAGCAAATATTCTAACTGGATTTTTTGATTTCTCCACATACTACTTGCTAAACAGGCCAGCAACGGTTCAACCCAATACAGGGCATGTTCATACTGGAACCGTGGGTGTAGATTTTGTACTTATTGGAATCATGGTGCAGATTACAACATGATGAGATTTGGTTTGATGGTAAAAAAACCTCTTACCGTAGCACTGTACGTCCGTTTTAACTGTATACACACAAAATGATCATCTAATTTCCTAAGTTACCGATCACGCAAAACTATGGTTAATTCTTCATATTATCAGAAGTAGAAATAGACCTGACCTATAAGATATCTTATGAGCTTAGAGGAAATCATGCAAACTAAAGGCTCCTGGAATAATAGTTGTTGATTCCCCCACCTTGCCATATTGTCATCTATCCGCACCTTGTCTGGAACATCGCAAGCTTCCCATCAACATGTTCATGTTTAATTCGTTATGTTGCCACGTCTTACAGGCTGCATTTCTCTTGTTCCCCATCTCGGCACATGATCACAATGATCTTTACTATTATATTCCAGTTGGTCGTACATCATACAACGCGTTTGGTGAGGAGATTGGGAACATCCTGACCGTCTAATCTTTCTCAAACAGCACATGCATGGATCATACCCGTCCAATCTCTATCCCACCGTCCCACGAAAGCTATATCGGGAAACAATCTCTTGTTTCCTTTTTTTTCCATGTCAATGAAGATGCGGGTTTTAATGCGAATAATTTCCATGGACTTTCCTTCCTCACGCGGTTCTATCGGTCCCTCAATCTTCTCCCATCGTTGGCCTCCTTCTTCGCAGCCGCATGAAGGAACCAAGGAAGAGACGCCGCCTCTCATCTCCGGCTAGCAGGCAACTCGCCTCCCTGCTCGCCCACTCCTTCATCGGGATCCGCGTCCGCCACCATTGGGACTTCACCGTGGTGGCCGTCGCCTCCACGCAGAGTGCGGCCGGTGGCCGCCGCCTGGTCATCACCGCGGCCGCCGCGGCATCACATCCTCGCAGAGTACCGTTGGTGCAGATATCCAGGCTCCAGCGATTTGTGATGCTGGTGTCGTAGAGTATCTAGGTAAAGACTGCAGCCGCTGCCAAGGCCCAGGCCGGAATCGCAACCGGTACAACAATACGCGCCTGCGCCCCTCTGCGCGAGCCGGTGTGCCCCGTCCCTGAGCTGATATGGAGTTGTCGTTGCCATCGCTCTGTGCGCCCCCGAGACCTGCACTGCAATTTCCTCCTTTCCCATTTGATTTGATTTGATTTTGCAGCTAGACGTGGATCCACCAGCCTGCCTGTGGGGGAGATGTACTCCAATTATAGTTCCTCCTTTCCCATTTGATTTGATTAATTATTTATAGTTATTCACTGATTTGTGAATTCTGATTGCGTGCAGCAGCCAATTACACTCAGGAGTGAGGATATATAGAAATATATGGGTTATTGGATGATTCTCATTGATGCTACTCGGATGTGGACGTCACCAGGTACAAGGTGCGATGGGTTTCTCTGCAGATGGAGACGGCCGCCCTCGACAGCGCACGCAACCTACCGACATCCTCGCAGGAAGCCTGCCTGCACTCTCAGAGTAAGCTAGCACATGCCCACCTTTGGCGCTCAGTATATTCTGAACTAAACATTTTCACTACATTTTGAACTGAACATTTTCCAAAGATTGAACGGTTTCTGCGCAAAGTTGTTTAAGAAACTGCATGTCAACATATCCGGTGATACCGGCTGCTAGCTGATACAATGCACACATTGTATATGCACTGTTCAATGTTGTACGTAGCTGACAGGACCTAGATGATTTATAAAATATTCCCCTACACCCACATATGATCCTGAATGTTGTTGGAAATTACCTTCATGCAGACGTATGAACATGGCTACACTGCACCTCCAAGACCGGCCCCATCCTGATGAAACTTCCATTGATGGCATGTCATCCTGAATTTGTTTCATTCCAGACATGGAACTCGACTCTACTTCACAAGTTCTTTGCTCTGTATTTCTGATGTCATGCTTATAGTATCCATTGTTGTTTACCTCCTTTTTTGGGGATTTGCAGTGGTGGCTGGACCATTACTGGTACAACATTTGACTTGCGTGATCCTAGGATCCTTGCAGTAGCACAAAACCACATTATGGAAGCTGAGTATGATGATTATTCAGCTACCAAAGCCAGCACTGCTGCCTTTTGCCGTTCTGCTGCTCTTCTGGTGAGTTCCTACACTACATACGTATTTACATTAATTGAACATGTAACAAAAATGCTTATTCCTTACGTATTCATGTTTCCTGTATGTGCAGTTAATGGCTCTCCTATTATTGAGGCATGCATTGACTCTAACTGATGAAGATGATGATGATACTTCAGCAATGTTTTCAGTAAGCGAAAGAACGTTCTTTAAGATATATTGTCGGCACCATCTCGCGTTGAACATTATCATTCGTATTTGACGTTTGTTGTTCCTTATTTGCCAGCTTTTCTTACTGCTTCTGACTTCTGAGGCTCGGTTCCCCAAATGGTGAAAGGCAGAAAACACCTTGAACTTATCCTCATTGCACAAACAATTATGTTCTCGAAACTGCTTACATATATCAGCTAGAAGCCGGTATCAGTAGATATGTTCTCGAAACTGCCTACATATTTATCTCCAGGGCATAGCAATCTAATTAATAGTGTAATTTGTTGCCAAGCACAGGCAGAGGTGCAGAGTGTTCATATGCACATAGGTTCTCTCCTGTAATTTAAACAGCCAACGGAAATCTTTTCTCCATATAGGATATGGATGACATCACATTCCTGTTTCTCGGTGATTTTGCATTTGATTTTCACTCACCATGTGCGCAGCCAGGCCTGTTATGATCAGTTCTTTTATCTCACATTTCTCTCGTTGATAATTGGTGTGCTAGGTGGTCTGGTTTACATTGTCCTTTTATTAAAAATATAATGTCAAATATACATCATGCTAAAACTTAAGGATAGAATTGTGTGGCTAAATGCTAATTTGACTTCAGATATGTGTTATAATTATGTCATGTATAAGTGCTTGATGAACCTCAACCTTGCCATTGCATAATGTAGGTTAGAATTAACATAGTGCAAAGTTGGACCTGGTATAGTTTATCCATTAGCTTAGATTCAAATGATGCCTCATTTCTGGCATTTGTATGCCTTGCAACTTTGCAGAGTAGTATTGGAGGAATAGAGTATGCTTTGGCATATCATCATTCATTTGTTCTTTTCTTTGCTTGGTAGGAACAAATCTCAACTGGTTTGGTCGTGCTGCTAAAAAATGAATGTCCTTCCGCTGCTGATCTTGCACTATGCTCTTTTTATGTACTGGTAAGCAAATATTCTAACTGGATTTTTTGATTTCTCCACATACTACTTGCTAAACAGGCCAGCAACGGTTCAACCCAATACAGGGCATGTTCATACTGGAACCGTGGGTGTAGATTTTGTACTTATTGGAATCATGGTGCAGATTACAACATGATGAGATTTGGTTTGATGGTAAAAAAACCTCTTACCGTAGCACTGTACGTCCGTTTTAACTGTATACACACAAAATGATCATCTAATTTCCTAAGTTACCGGTCACGCAAAACTATGGTTAATTCTTCATATTATCAGAAGTAGAAATAGACCTGACCTATAAGATATCTTATGAGCTTAGAGGAAATCGTGCAAACTAAAGGCTCCTGGAATAATAGTTGTTGATTCCCCCACCTTGCCATATTGTCATCTATCCGCACCTTGTCTGGAACATCGCAAGCTTCCCATCAACATGTTCATGTTTAATTCGTTATGTTGCCACGTCTTACAGGCTGCATTTCTCTTGTTCCCCATCTCGGCACATGATCACAATGATCTTTACTATTATATTCCAATTGGTCGTACGTCATACAACGCGTTTGGTGAGGAGATTGGGAACATCCTGACCGTCTAATCTTTCTCAAACAGCACATGCATGGATCATACCCATCCAATCTCTATCCCACCGTCCCACGAAAGCTATATCGGGAAACAATCTCTTGTTTCCTTTTTTTTCCATGTCAATGAAGATGCGGGTTTTAATGCGAATAATTTCCATGGACTTTCCTTCCTCACGCGGTTCTGTCGGTCCCTCAATCTTCTCCCATCGTTGGCCTCCTTCTTCGCAGCCGCATGAAGGAACCAAGGAAGAGACGCCGCCTCTCATCTCCGGCTAGCAGGTGATACGTCCCCGACGTATCCATAATTTCTGTCGTTCCATGCTTGTTTTATGACAATACTTACATGTTTTGCTTGCACTTTATGATGTTTTTATGCGTTTTCCGGAACTAACCTATTAACAAGATGCCACAGGCTCCTTTTTCTTTTGGTTCCAAAGGCTGTTCGGGCAATATTCTCGAATTGGACGAAATCAACGCCAAAGATCTTATTTTTCCCGGAGGCTCCGAACACCGAAGGGGAGACGGAGAGGAGGCCCAGGGCCCCGACACCACAAGGCCGCGCGGCAGGCCCTGGCCGCGCCGGCCTATGAGGAGGGCGCCCTGGTGCCCTCCGACGCCGCCTCTTCGCCTATTTAACCCCTTTCGACCTAAAAACACCGTACCACTTGACGAAACTCCGAAAGACTCCAGGGCGCCGCCGCCATCGCGAAACTCCGGGGGACAAGTCTGTCCGGCACCGCCGGACGGGGAAGTGCCCCGAAGCCATCTCCATCAACGCCATCGCCTCCATCATGCTCCGTGAGTAGTTCCCCCATGGACTACGGGTTCTAGCTGTAGCTAGTTGGTATTCTCTCCCCATGTACTTCAATACAATGATCTCATGAGCTGCCTTACATGATTGAGATTCATCTGATGTAATCGGTGTTGTGTTTGTTGGGATCCGATGGATGATACATTATGATTAGTCTATCTATAAAGTTTGTGAAGTTATTGTTGCTGCAATCTTGTTATGCTTAATGCTTGTCACTAGGGCCCGAGTGGCATGATCTTAGATTTGAGCTCTATAATTATTGCTTAGATTGTATCTACAAGTTGTATGCACATGTCACTGTCCGGAACCAAAGGCCCCGAAGTGACGGGACAACCGGAGGGGATGGCGGTGATGTGAGGGACACATGTTTTCACGGAGTGTTAATGCTTTGCTCCGGTGCTCTATTAAAAGGAGTACCTTAATATCCAGTAGATTCCCTTGAGGCTGCCACCGGCTGGTAGGACAATAGATGTTGTGCAAGTTTCTCATTGCGAGCACGTACGACTAAATATGGAAAACATGCCTACATGATTAATGAATTGATGTTCTTTCTTAATGCCTTATCAATCCTATCAATTGCCCAACTGTAATTTGTTCACCCGACACTTGTTATTGGAGAGTTACCACTAGTGTAGATAGCTGGGAACCCCGGTCCATCTCACATCATATACTCGTTCTACATGTCATTGGAAGTAGTATCAACTATTCTCTCGGTGCCATTGCTCTCATATTGCTATTACTGCTGTGTTTGTTACTATTGCTCTCATATCATCTACTTTCACATCACCCCTGCTAGTTTTCCAGGTGCAGTTGAATTGACAACTCAGTTGTTAAGGCTTATAAGTATTCTTTACCTCCCCTTGTGTCGAATCAATAAATTTGGGTTTTACTTCCCTCGAAGACTGTTGCGATCCCTATACTTGTGGGTCATCAGCAGGCAACTCGCCTCCCTGCTCGCCCACTCCTTCATCGGGATCCGCGTCCGCCACCATTGGGACTTCACCGTGGTGGCCGTCGCCTCCACGCAGAGTGCGGCCGGTGGCTGCCGCCTGGTCATCACCGCGGCCGCCGCGGCATCGCATCCTCGCAGAGTACCGTTGGTGCAGATATCCAGGCTCCAGCGATTTGTGATGCTGGTGTCGTAGAGTATCTAGGTAAGGACTGCAGCCGCTGCCAAGGCCCAGGCCGGAATCGCAACCGGTACAACAATACGCGCCTGCGCCCCTCTGCGCGAGCCGGTGTGCCCCGTCCCTGAGCTGATATGGAGTTGTCGTTGCCATCGCTCTGTGCGCCCCCGAGACCTGCACTGCAATTTCCTCCTTTCCCATTTGATTTGATTTGATTTTGCAGCTAGACGTGGATCCACCAGCCTGCCTGTGGGGGAGAAGTACTCCAATTATAGTTCCTCCTTTCCCATTTGATTTGATTAATTATTTATAGTTATTCACTGATTTGTGAATTCTGATTGCGTGCAGCAGCCAATTACACTCAGGAGTGAGGATATATAGAAATATATGGGTTATTGGATGATTCTCATTGATGCTACTCGGATGTGGACGTCACCAGGTACAAGGTGCGGTGGGTTTCTCTGCAGATGGAGACGGCCGCCCTCCACAACGCACGCAACCTACCGACATCCTCGCAGGAAGCCTGCCTGCACTCTCAGAGTAAGCTAGCACATGCCCACCTTTGGCGCTCAGTACATTCTGAACTAAACATTTTCACTACATTTTGAACTGAACATTTTCCAAAGATTGAACGGTTTCTGCGCAAAGTTGTTTAAGAAACTACATGTCAACATATCCGGTGATACCGGCTGCTAGCTGATACAATGCACACATTGTATATGCACTGTTCAATGTTGTACGTAGCTGACAGGACCTAGATGATTTATAAAATATTCCCCTACACCCACATATGATCCTGAATGTTGTTGGAAATTACCTTCATGCAGACGTATGAACATGGCTACACTGCACCTCCAAGACCGGCCCCATCCTGATGAAACTTCCATTGATGGCATGTCATCCTGAATTTGTTTCATTCCAGACATGGAACTCGACTCTACTTCACAAGTTCTTTGCTCTGTATTTCTGATGTCATGCTTATAGTATCCATTGTTGTTTACCTCCTTTTTTGGGGGTTTGCAGTGGTGGCTGGACCATTACTGGTACAACATTTGACTTGCGTGATCCTAGGATCCTTGCAGTAGCACAAAACCACATTATGGAAGCTGAGTATGATGATTATTCAGCTACCAAAGCCAGCACTGCTGCCTTTTGCCATTCTGCTGCTCTTCTGGTGAGTTCCTACACTACATACGTATTTACATTAATTGAACATGTAACAAAAATGCTTATTCCTTACGTATTCACGTTTCCTGTATGTGCAGTTAATGGCTCTCCTATTATTGAGGCATGCATTGACTCTAACTGATGAAGATGATGATGATACTTCAGCAATGTTTTCAGTGAGCGAAAGAACGTTCTTTACGATATATTGTCGGCACCATCTCGCGTTGAACATTATCATTCGTATTTGACGTTTGTTGTTCCTTATTTGCCAGCTTTTCTTACTGCTTCTGACTTCTGAGGCTCGGTTCCCCAAATGGTGAAAGGCAGAAAACACCTTGAACTTATCCTCATTGCACAAACAATTATGTTCTCGAAACTGCTTACATATATCAGCTAGAAGCCGGTATCAGTAGATATGTTCTCGAAACTGCCTACATATTTATCTCCAGGGCATAGCAATCTAATTAATAGTGTAATTTGTTGCCAAGCACAGGCAGAGGTGCAGAGTGTTCATATGCACATAGGTTCTCTCCTGTAATTTAAACAGCCAACGGAAATCTTTTCTCCATATAGGATATGGATGACATCACATTCCTGTTTCTCGGTGATTTTGCATTTGATTTTCACTCACCATGTGCGCAACCAGGCCTGTTATGATCAGTTCTTTTATCTCACATTTCTCTCGTTGATAATTGGTGTGCTAGGTGGTCTGGTTTACATTGTCCTTTTATTAAAAATATAATGTCAAATATACATCATGCTAAAACTTAAGGATAGAATTGTGTGGCCAAATGCTAATTTGACTTCAGATATGTGTTATAATTATGTCATGTATAAGTGCTTGATGAACCTCAACCTTGCCATTGCATAATGTAGGTTAGAATTAACATAGTGCAAAGTTGGACCTGGTATAGTTTATCCATTAGCTTAGATTCAAATGATGCCTCATTTCTGGCATTTGTATGCCTTGCAACTTTGCAGAGTAGTATTGGAGGAATAGAGTATGCTTTGGCATATCATCATTCATTTGTTCTTTTCTTTTGCTTGGTAGGAACAAATCTCAACTGGTTTGGTCGTGCTGCTAAAAAATGAATGTCCTTCCGCTGCTGATCTTGCACTATGCTCTTTTTATGTACTGGTAAGCAAATATTCTAACTGGATTTTTTGATTTCTCCACATACTACTTGCTAAACAGGCCAGCAACGGTTCAACCCAATACAGGGCATGTTCATACTGGAACCGTGGGTGTAGATTTTGTACTTATTGGAATCATGGTGCAGATTACAACATGATGAGATTTGGTTTGATGGTAAAAAAACCTCTTACCGTAGCACTGTACGTCCGTTTTAACTGTATACACACAAAATGATCATCTAATTTCCTAAGTTACCGGTCACGCAAAACTATGGTTAATTCTTCATATTATCAGAAGTAGAAATAGACCTGACCTATAAGATATCTTATGAGCTTAGAGGAAATCGTGCAAACTAAAGGCTCCTGGAATAATAGTTGTTGATTCCCCCACCTTGCCATATTGTCATCTATCCGCACCTTGTCTGGAACATCGCAAGCTTCCCATCAACATGTTCATGTTTAATTCGTTATGTTGCCACGTCTTACAGGCTGCATTTCTGTTGTTCCCCATCTCGGCACATGATCACAATGATCTTTACTATTATATTCCAGTTGGTCGTACGTCATACAACGCGTTTGGTGAGGAGATTGGGAACATCCTGACCGTCTAATCTTTCTCAAAAAGCACATGCATGGATCATACCCGTCCAATCTCTATCCCACCGTCCCACGAAAGCTATATTGGGAAACAATCTCTTGTTTCCTTTTTTTTCCATGTCAATGAAGATGCGGGTTTTAATGCGAATAATTCCCATGGAATTTCCTTCCTCACGCGGTTCTGTCGGTCCCTCAATCTTCTCCCATCGTTGGCCTCCTTCTTCGCAACCGCATGAAGGAACCAAGGAAGAGACGCCGCCTCTCATCTCCGGCTAGCAGGCAACTCGCCTCCCTGCTCGCCCACTCCTTCATCGGGATCCGCGTCCGCCACCATTGGGACTTCACCGTGGTGGGCGTCGCCTCCACGCAGAGTGCGGCCGGTGGCCGCCGCCTGGTCATCACCGCGGCCGCCGCGGCATCGCATCCTCGCAGAGTACCGTTGGTGCAGATATCCAGGCTCCAGCGATTTGTGATGCTGGTGTCGTAGAGTATCTAGGTAAGGACTGCAGCCGCTGCCAAGGCCCAGGCCGGAATCGCAACCGGTACAACAATACGCGCCTGCGCCCCTCTGCGCGAGCCGGTGTGCCCCGTCCCTGAGCTGATATGGAGTTGTCGTTGCCATCGCTCTGTGCGCCCCCGAGACCTGCACTGCAATTTCCTCCTTTCCCATTTGATTTGATTTGATTTTGCAGCTAGACGTGGATCCACCAGCCTGCCTGTGGGGGAGATGTACTCCAATTATAGTTCCTCCTTTCCCATTTGATTTGATTAATTATTTATAGTTATTCACTGATTTGTGAATTCTGATTGCGTGCAGCAGCCAATTACACTCAGGAGTGAGGATATATAGAAATATATGGGTTATTGGATGATTCTCATTGATGCTACTCGGATGTGGACGTCACCAGGTACAAGGTGCGGTGGGTTTCTCTGCAGATGGAGACGGCCGCCCTCCACAGCGCACGCAACCTACCGACATCCTCGCAGGAAGCATGCCTGCACTCTCAGAGTAAGCTAGCACATGCCCACCTTTGGCGCTCAGTACATTCTGAACTAAACATTTTCACTACATTTTGAACTGAACATTTTCCAAAGATTGAACATGTCAACATATCCGGTGATACCGGCTGCTAGCTGATACAATGCACACATTGTATATGCACTGTTCAATGTTGTACGTAGCTGACAGGACCTAGATGATTTATAAAATATTCCCCTACACCCAGATATGATCATGAATGTTGTTGGAAATTACCTTCATGCAGACGTATGAACATGGCTACACTGCACCTCCAAGACCAGCCCCATCCTGATGAAACTTCCATTGATGGCATGTCATCCTGAATTTGTTTCATTCCAGACATGGAACTCGACTCTACTTCACAAGTTCTTTGCTCTGTATTTCTGATGTCATGCTTATAGTATCCATTGTTGTTTACCTCCTTTTTTGGGGGTTTGCAGTGGTGGCTGGACCATTACTGGTACAACATTTGACTTGCGTGATCCTAGGATCCTTGCAGTAGCATAAAACCACATTATGGAAGCTGAGTATGATGATTATTCAGCTACCAAAGCCAGCACTGCTGCCTTTTGCCGTTCTGCTGCTCTTCTGGTGAGTTCCTACACTACATACGTATTTACATTAATTGAACATGTAACAAAAATGCTTATTCCTTACGTATTCACGTTTCCTGTATGTGAAGTTAATGGCTCTCCTATTATTGAGGCATGCATTGACTCTAACTGATGAAGATGATGATGATACTTCAGCAATGTTTTCAGTGAGCGAAAGAACGTTCTTTAAGATATATTGTCGGCACCATCTTGCGTTGAACATTATCATTCGTATTTGACTTTTGTTGTTCCTTATTTGCCAGCTTTTCTTACTGCTTCTGACTTCTGAGGCTCGGTTCCCCAAATGGTGAAAGGCAGAAAACACCTTGAACTTATCCTCATTGCACAAACAATTATGTTCTCGAAACTGCTTACATATATCAGCTAAAAGCCGGTATCAGTAGATATGTTCTCGAAACTGCCTACATATTTATCTCCAGGGCATAGCAATCTAATTAATAGTGTAATTTGTTGCCAAGCACAGGCAGAGGTGCAGAGTGTTCATATGCACATAGGTTCTCTCCTGTAATTTAAACAGCCAACGGAAATCTTTTCTCCATATAGGATATGGATGACATCACATTCCTGTTTCTCGGTGATTTTGCATTTGATTTTCACTCACCATGTGCGCAGCCAGGCCTGTTATGATCAGTTCTTTTATCTCACATTTCTCTCGTTGATAATTGGTGTGCTAGGTGGTCTGGTTTACATTGTCCTTTTATTAAAAATATAATGTCAAATATACATCATGCTAAAACTTAAGGATAGAATTGTGTGTCTAAATGCTAATTTGACTTCAGATATGTGTTATAATTATGTCATGTATAAGTGCTTGATGAACCTCAACCTTGCCATTGCATAATGTATGTTAGAATTAACATAGTGCAAAGTTGGACCTGGTATAGTTTATCCATTAGCTTAGATTCAAATGATGCCTCATTTCTGGCATTTGTATGCCTTGCAACTTTGCAGAGTAGTATTGGAGGAATAGAGTATGCTTTGGCATATCATCATTCATTTGTTCTTTCCTTTTGCTTGGTAGGAACAAATCTCAACTGGTTTGGTCGTGCTGCTAAAAAATGAATGTCCTTCCGCTGCTGATCTTGCACTATGCTCTTTTTATGTACTGGTAAGCAAATATTCTAACTGGATTTTTTGATTTCTCCACATACTACTTGCTAAACAGGCCAGCAACGGTTCAACCCAATACAGGGCATGTTCATACTGGAACCGTGGGTGTAGATTTTGTACTTATTGGAATCATGGTGCAGATTACAACATGATGAGATTTGGTTTGATGGTAAAAAAACCTCTTACCGTAGCACTGTACGTCCGTTTTAACTGTATACACACAAAATGATCATCTAATTTCCTAAGTTACCGGTCACGCAAAACTATGGTTAATTCTTCATATTATCAGAAGTAGAAATAGACCTGACCTATAATATATCTTATGAGCTTAGAGGAAATCGTGCAAACTAAAGGCTCCTGGAATAATAGTTGTTGATTCCCCCACCTTGCCATATTGTCATCTATCCGCACCTTGTCTGGAACATCGCAAGCTTCCCATCAACATGTTCATGTTTAATTCGTTATGTTGCCACGTCTTACAGGCTGCATTTCTGTTGTTCCCCATCTCGGCACATGATCACAATGATCTTTACTATTATATTCCAGTTGGTCGTACGTCATACAACGCGTTTGGTGAGGAGATTGGGAACATCCTGACCGTCTAATCTTTCTCAAAAAGCACATGCATGGATCATACCCGTCCAATCTCTATCCCACCGTCCCACGAAAGCTATATCGGGAAACAATCTCTTGTTTCCTTTTTTTTCCATGTCAATGAAGATGCGGGTTTTAATGCGAATAATTCCCATGGAATTTCCTTCCTCACGCGGTTCTGTCGGTCCCTCAATCTTCTCCCATCGTTGGCCTCCTTCTTCGCAACCGCATGAAGGAACCAAGGAAGAGACGCCGCCTCTCATCTCCGGCTAGCAGGCAACTCGCCTCCCTGCTCGCCCACTCCTTCATCGGGATCCGCGTCCGCCACCATTGGGACTTCACCGTGGTGGGCGTCGCCTCCACGCAGAGTGCGGCCGGTGGCCGCCGCCTGGTCATCACCGCGGCCGCCGCGGCATCGCATCCTCGCAGAGTACCGTTGGTGCAGATATCCAGGCTCCAGCGATTTGTGATGCTGGTGTCGTAGAGTATCTAGGTAAGGACTGCAGCCGCTGCCAAGGCCCAGGCCGGAATCGCAACCGGTACAACAATACGCGCCTGCGCCCCTCTGCGCGAGCCGGTGTGCCCCGTCCCTGAGCTGATATGGAGTTGTCGTTGCCATCGCTCTGTGCGCCCCCGAGACCTGCACTGCAATTTCCTCCTTTCCCATTTGATTTGATTTGATTTTGCAGCTAGACGTGGATCCACCAGCCTGCCTGTGGGGGAGATGTACTCCAATTATAGTTCCTCCTTTCCCATTTGATTTGATTAATTATTTATAGTTATTCACTGATTTGTGAATTCTGATTGCGTGCAGCAGCCAATTACACTCAGGAGTGAGGATATATAGAAATATATGGGTTATTGGATGATTCTCATTGATGCTACTCGGATGTGGACGTCACCAGGTACAAGGTGCGGTGGGTTTCTCTGCAGATGGAGACGGCCGCCCTCCACAGCGCACGCAACCTACCGACATCCTCGCAGGAAGCATGCCTGCACTCTCAGAGTAAGCTAGCACATGCCCACCTTTGGCGCTCAGTACATTCTGAACTAAACATTTTCACTACATTTTGAACTGAACATTTTCCAAAGATTGAACGGTTTCTGCGCAAAGTTGTTTAAGAAACTGCATGTCAACATATCCGGTGATACCGGCTGCTAGCTGATACAATGCACACATTGTATATGCACTGTTCAATGTTGTACGTAGCTGACAGGACCTAGATGATTTATAAAATATTCCCCTACACCCAGATATGATCCTGAATGTTGTTGGAAATTACCTTCATGCAGACGTATGAACATGGCTACACTGCACCTCCAAGACCGGCCCCATCCTGATGAAACTTCCATTGATGGCATGTCATCCTGAATTTGTTTCATTCCAGACATGGAACTCGACTCTACTTCACAAGTTCTTTGCTCTGTATTTCTGATGTCATGCTTATAGTATCCATTGTTGTTTACCTCCTTTTTTGGGGGTTTGCAGTGGTGACTGGACCATTACTGGTACAACATTTGACTTGCGTGATCCTAGGATCCTTGCAGTAGCACAAAACCACATTATGGAAGCTGAGTATGATGATTATTCAGCTACCAAAGCCAGCACTGCTGCCTTTTGCCGTTCTGCTGCTCTTCTGGTGAGTTCCTACACTACATACGTATTTACATTAATTGAACATGTAACAAAAATGCTTATTCCTTACGTATTCACGTTTCCTGTATGTGCAGTTAATGGCTCTCCTATTATTGAGGCATGCATTGACTCTAACTGATGAAGATGATGATGATACTTCAGCAATGTTTTCAGTAAGCGAAAGAACGTTCTTTAAGATATATTGTCGGCACCATCTCGCGTTGAACATTATCATTCGTATTTGACGTTTGTTGTTCCTTATTTGCCAGATTTTCTTACTGCTTCTGACTTCTGAGGCTCGGTTCCCCAAATGGTGAAAGGCAGAAAACACCTTGAACTTATCCTCATTGCACAAACAATTATGTTCTCGAAACTGCTTACATATATCAGCTAGAAGCCGGTATCAGTAGATATGTTCTCGAAACTGCCTACATATTTATCTCCAGGGCATAGCAATCTAATTAATAGTGTAATTTGTTGCCAAGCACATGCAGAGGTGCGGAGTGTTCATATGCACATAGGTTCTCTCCTGTAATTTAAACAGCCAACGGAAATCTTTTCTCCATATAGGATATGGATGACATCACATTCCTGTTTCTCGGTGATTTTGCATTTGATTTTCACTCACCATGTGCGCAGCCAGGCCTGTTATGATCAGTTCTTTTATCTCACATTTCTCTCGTTGATAATTGGTGTGCTAGGTGGTCTGGTTTACATTGTCCTTTTATTAAAAATATAATGTCAAATATACATCATGCTAAAACTTAAGGATAGAATTGTGTGGCTAAATGCTAATTTGACTTCAGATATGTGTTATAATTATGTCATGTATAAGTGCTTGATGAACCTCAACCTTGCCATTGCATAATGTAGGTTAGAATTAACATAGTGCAAAGTTGGACCTGGTATAGTTTATCCATTAGCTTAGATTCAAATGATGCCTCATTTCTGGCATTTGTATGCCTTGCAACTTTGCAGAGTAGTATTGGAGGAATAGAGTATGCTTTGGCATATCATCATTCATTTGTTATTTTCTTTTGCTTGGTAGGAACAAATCTCAACTGGTTTGGTCGTGCTGCTAAAAAATGAATGTCCTTCCGCTGCTGATCTTGCACTATGCTCTTTTTATGTACTGGTAAGCAAATATTCTAACTGGATTTTTTGATTTCTCCACATACTACTTGCTAAACAGGCCAGCAACGGTTCAACCCAATACAGGGCATGTTCATACTGGAACCGTGGGTGTAGATTTTGTACTTATTGGAATCATGGTGCAGATTACAACATGATGAGATTTGGTTTGATGGTAAAAAAACCTCTTACCGTAGCACTGTACGTCCGTTTTAACTGTATACACACAAAATTATCATCTAATTTCCTAAGTTACCGGTCACGCAAAACTATGGTTAATTCTTCATATTATCAGAAGTAGAAATAGACCTGACCTATAAGATATCTTATGAGTTTAGAGGAAATCGTGCAAACTAAAGGCTCCTGGAATAATAGTTGTTGATTCCCCCACCTTGCCATATTGTCATCTATCCGCACCTTGTCTGGAACATCACAAGCTTCCCATCAACATGTTCATGTTTAATTCGTTATGTTGCCACGTCTTACAGGCTGCATTTCTCTTGTTCCCCATCTCGGCACATGATCACAATGATCTGGATAGTAATCCAGTAATATATATGGATAGTTCCCTTCAAGTTTTGGTTATGGTTGGAGCATTCATAGTTTGATGTCGAAGTTTTGTTCTACAAGTGAATTATATGGATTATAAAATTTAGAGGTTCGATATTTGCAACGAAGCTGGTATTCCCAGTGTGCTGAAGTTGTTGCTATTTTTCTCTAAAGCTAATGAAATTTCCATAGCAGGGGAATTTATCTAAAGATATTGATTTCATCATGCTTGAGTGTTACATTATATGATGGAAATTATTTTTTTTCGATAAAGATATGATGGAAAAGATACAAATAGCTTATACAAAATTAACTTTATTCTTTGTTGTCGGAGAATTGCCATGACAAGTATGAACAGTAAAGCGATTCTCAAGTTCTGTACCATCCATGTCTGTGTCTAAAATCATGGTAAATAGGTTCAGTTCGATGTGAAGAGGCTCCGAATGATAAGGTCAAGGGCCTTGCAACATAAAAATATTACATGTGTCATTTATACTAGACATGTGATTTATTTATAGTTGTATTTTTGTTTTATGTTTGCATTCATGTGATGTTTGAGGGAATCTTAGCTGAACTCACAACTATTCAGACAATACCTTGTTACAATCCTATAAAGTGAAGTAGTATTCTAGACATAACTTCAGAATGTAGGAGGAAAACCAAAAAAAGACTTGAGAGGGGGGTCCTCGTGCTCAAGAAGGTGATTAGGGAGGCATGCACGTGAAGACATGGATGGTCACTAGATGGAAAGACCTTGGACTGATCAGGATGAAGTCAAGTTCCAGAAAAAGTTTGGTAATGCTTTAGATATACCGATGAATGAACTGGCTTTTTTTTTTTGCTTTCCTAGGCTCTAATAACTTGTTCACTTATTTTTGTTTCTTTCCGTTTGCAAGAGATTTATTTGATGGTTTCTTTAATGACAATCGATGAGGCTTGTCGGCTCAAATTTATTTTTATAGTTTTCACTGAGGTGAATTCGTGAAGTTGTTTTTTCTCAGGTTCTTGAGGCTGACTTGATATCATTTTTTTAGGAAACCTTGATATGATCTTGCCGTATCTGATTGTTTTGGGTATTTCATTAAATATTAACTCATTGTCGACCGTGTAATGATTTAGTTTCCATGTTAGATCATCATAATCATTGCAATTCTATGGAGCTTAGTGAGCAAACTAAGTATTTCATGCATCCATATTGTTGTAGCTGCTTGATTTGAGTGGAATTAGATGTGTCATGTGACTTTGTTTGCACAAGTTGTTTTTTAAATCAAACTACTACATACATGCCATCGCAAATCGGGTAGAGAAGGAAACAATCTTGCTGGAGTAAAAAGGGCGAGATAATGTGAAAGGTGGTTAAACAAAACCCTGTTCAATGAATTTATATATCCGTAGCAACGCACGGGCATTCAACTAGTCTAGATGAAAACGCAATTCGCTTCAGGTCAGATTTAGTAGTACTCATTAATCTCTTGAGTTCCCGCTTGCCCCTTAGCAGCTGCTTCATTCCGTTCAGTCCAGGCAGACACGAAAACAAATAAATTCATTCCGATTAGTTCAACCAGTCCATTTTTTTTCTGGTTTTATTTGTAAGAACGCATTATTTATACATCAGCCTATATTGAACTGGGCTCTCGTACACAAGAACTGTAAACAGAGAAGCCCAACAATTTAGCTTTTGTTGAGGCTTTCTACACTAAACTGGAAACTGGGCATTCACGTCACCATCTCAGTCAATTTTCGGTGCCCTCGTATACCAGCTGCCTCCAGGTCACCACCTCTCTCTTCTTCTTCCTCCCCACGCAAAGCAGCCTGGTTCCAGCGACGAAGGGCAGCACACAGGAAAATCAGTAAGCCACACAGGAAATCGGGAAAAAAAGAGAGATGAACAAATAGATCAGGCAAGAAATATAGATCCACGTCCATGATGGACGGGAATGAGGAGCACTACGGCACAATGAAGAACGCAGAAGCAGAAGCATCTAGGCAACCCTTTGTACCTCATACACTCTCAGCACAGGTTTGTCACGACTTCTCCCCCTCCCCTACTGCTTTCTAGAACCTCGTTCCCCTGTTAATCGTATTTATTGAATTCCGGAGGTAGAATAAAACGCTCCATAAGTTTTCTCCAGCAATCCTTTTTCGTTCTCTTGTGGATAAAACTAAAATCAACACGTTGAAAGGACACAGATGTCGCCTAGAGGGGGGGGTGAATAGGCGGTTTAAAACTTTTACGAGATGAGCTTAACAAATGCGGAATAAAACTAGCGTTTACTTTGTCAAGCCCAAAGCCTATATATACTATAGTTCACCTATGTGCACCAACAACTTATTCTAAGCAATGGTTTACCTATGTACACCAACAACTTATGCTAAGCAATACAAGCAAGTATGTGATAGCAAGATATATATAACTTCAAGTACGATGGTTATCACAAGGTAAAGTGCATAAGTAAAGAGCTCGGGTATAGAGATAACCGAGGCACGCGGGAGACGATGATTTATCCCGAAGTTCACACTCTTGCGAGTGCTAATCTCCGGTGGAGAGGTGCGGTGGCTTAGTGCTCCCGAACGCCACAAGAGGCTCACCTTGAGGTGTGGTTGCTCGATGCACACCAACGCCATAAAGGCCTCACCCCAAGATGCGGTACTCACACCACACACCGAGCGCCACGAAGGCGCCTCACCTAAATCTCCGGTGACCCTCGCCACAAAGGTCTAGGTCACGGTTCCACTAAGGGATTTCCTTCGAGGCGGAAACCGGGCCTTACACAAAGGTTGGGGCACACATCCACAACTTAATTGGAGGCTCCCAACAAATCACCACAAAGGTCTAGAATCCGTCTAGGATTCCAAGAACCCAAGAGTAACAACCTTTTTGCTTTCACCACCACGAATCACCGTGGAGAACTCAAACCGATGCACCAAATGCAATGGCAAGAACACCACAAAGATGCTCAAGTCCTTCTCTCTCAAATTCCAACAAAGCTACAAAAGCTATTGGGGAAATAAGAGAGGAAGAACAAAGGAATTCACAAAGAACATCAAGATCAAGATCTAGAGGATTCCACTCACAAAGAGATGGATTTGATTGGTAGAAATGTAGATCTAGATCTCCTCTCTCTTTTCCCTCAAATGGGGACAAGAATCATGGAGGGGTTGAGAGATAGGGCAAGCTTCTCTAGTTCAACAATGGAGGAGAGAGAGAGAGTGAGAGAAGCTACAGCCCAAGGAGGAAGAAGGGGGTATTTATACCCCCAAGAAAATCGAGCCGTTGGGACAAAACGAGGGCCGAATTCTCCGGTGTAAATTAGGCCAAAAATCCGGCCCTAGGAAAATCCGGGAAAAAGTCCAGCCAAAAATCCGGCCCCTATCCAGGGTATCACTGAGCCACTTCGCCAGAAGTCCTTAGCCGATTTTCAGGGGCCGGATATTTTGCAAATATCCGGCCCAGAAAATCCGGCCTGGTGATATAGACCTGCTACCTTGTAAAATCTAAAACTTAAGATTGGTAGCTCCGAATAGATCGAGTGAAACCAATTTTGTTGGAAAGAGGACGACAAGAGCATACCATGGATAAGATCCAAATAACAACCAAGAAAGATGATGCAAGGATGCAAAGGTTTGAGCTCTCTCCGAACGATACGATCGAGTTACTCACTCGAGAGCCCTCTTGATAGTACGACAACTAAACTATAAACCTGTCTCCAACTACACTATGAGACCGGTGAGAAAGAAGCCCTATCAAGAGCAAACCTTATACTTGCGCATTTCACTTGAGCTCGATGATGACGATCTTGACTTCAACAAGATGGAACGCCTTTCTTGATTGTGCTTGCTTGAAGTAGTCTTGTGGATTGCTCCCCCATAATCCACCCATGGGAGAGCTTCTTCTTCGGCGCATCTTCACATATCCATGATCACCATATGGATGGCAAGAGTCAAGCAAAGGATCTCTTCGAGATGGCTCATCTTGAACTTGCACTTCATTTCTTCATGGCAAGCTTCAAGCTTATGATCTCTTCGAGTTGGCTCATCTTGAACTTGCACTTCATTTCGTTGATGTCTTGAAGTGAACCTTGAGAGCTCATTTTATCTTCATCTTCAAGACATACTTGACACTTGATCTTCTTCATTTGCTTCTTATTGCAATCTTGAAGCCAACATATGGTTCAAGAATTGCCTATGAACAACTCCTACAAATATAACTAAATGCAAACATTAGTCCATAGGGATTGTCATTAATTACCAAAACCACACACGGGGGCTCCATGCACTTTCACACGTGCCTTCTTTGGCTCATTCCATTCCTGGACGATGATCGGGACGTTGTCTCTAACAACGACTCCGCATTGGTTGATGAACTTTGTATAATGCTTTTCGGGCTGTAGCGGCCTGCCGGTTGCACTGACAACATCGATGTTATATGTTTCTCCTGGTTTCATCGTCTTGGTTTTGCCACGCTTTGTCGTACTCGATTTTTTTGACGATCCGGCCGAGGGCTAAAATAAGAAAGAGAGTCGTGCTAATACACATATTTATTCAAATCAGTAAATTTGTATCACCAGAGGCTCAATGTATATATATACCTCGCCGGAGGTGGTTGCTACTTGCAATTCGAGATCGTCGTTTGTCGACGGTTGACCTCCATCGACAATGTCCGTTCCTTCGTCATCACCTTGTTGACGACCTTCACCTTCACCGTCAAGGTTCAGATAAGAACAGACATCCTCTTCTTCATCTTCTTCGGCCGGCACGTAAGGAATATCGTCGTTTATGATGCCCATTATATGTTCTTCAGCATCCGCATCATAGTTTCCCCTAATCGGGTCGGCTCTATCGTCCGCCATATGTCACTCCTGAAAACATGTAGTAAAAAATAATTAATTAAGTAAAGAAGGGGGGCGGTGGCGATGGTGAAAGGGCTGTGGCGGTGGCTGTGGCGAAAGGGCGGTGGCGAAAGGGGGTGCTGGCGAAAGGGTGGTGGCGGTGCCGAGGACAACACACATAGGGGCCTCCCTCGCCGCCCCCTCTCGATCCCAAAAAATACACCGCGCGTATACGGAGGGGGCGACGAGGGGGCGCGGCGCACAAAGTTGTGCGCCGCCCCCTCTGTATACGCAAGGTGGTTAAGTCAAAAAATTTAAGTAAAATTTTTGTTAAGTCGAAAAAATTATGTCAAAATTGTTAAGTCAAAATTGTTAAGTCAAAATTGTTAAGTCAAAATTTTTAAGTTAAATTTTTTAAGTCAAATTTTTTACGATGGTTATCACAAGGTAAAGTGCATAAGTAAAGAGCTCGGGTATAGAGATAACCGAGGCACGCGGGAGACGATGATTTATCCCGAAGTTCACACTCTTGCGAGTGCTAATCTCCGGTGGAGAGGTGCGGTGGCTTAGTGCTCCCGAACGCCACAAGAGGCTCACCTTGAGGTGTGGTTGCTCGATGCACACCAACGCCATAAAGGCCTCACCCCAAGATGCGGTACTCACACCACACACCGAGCGCCACGAAGGCGCCTCACCTAAATCTCCGGTGACCCTCGCCACAAAGGTCTAGGTCACGGTTCCACTAAGGGATTTCCTTCGAGGCGGAAACCGGGCCTTACACAAAGGTTGGGGCACACATCCACAACTTAATTGGAGGCTCCCAACAAATCACCACAAAGGTCTAGAATCCGTCTAGGATTCCAAGAACCCAAGAGTAACAACCTTTTTGCTTTCACCACCACGAATCACCATGGAGAACTCAAACCGATGCACCAAATGCAATGGCAAGAACACCACAAAGATGCTCAAGTCCTTCTCTCTCAAATTCCAACAAAGCTACAAAAGCTATTGGGGAAATAAGAGAGGAAGAACAAAGGAATTCACAAAGAACATCAAGATCAAGATCTAGAGGATTCCACTCACAAAGAGATGGATTTGATTGGTAGAAATGTAGATCTAGATCTCCTCTCTCTTTTCCCTCAAATGGGGACAAGAATCATGGAGGGGTTGAGAGATAGGGAAAGCTTCTCTAGTTCAACAATGGAGGAGAGAGAGAGAGTGAGAGAAGCTACAGCCCAAGGAGGAAGAAGGGGTATTTATACCCCCCCCAAGAAAATCGAGCCGTTGGGACAAAACGAGGGCCGAATTCTCCGGTGTAAATTAGGCCAAAAATCCGGCCCTGGGAAAATCCGGGAAAAAGTCCAGCCAAAAATCCGGCCCCTATCCAGGGTATCACTGAGCCACTTCGCCAGAAGTCCTTAGCCGATTTTCACGGGCCGGATATTTTGCAAATATCCGGCCCAGAAAATCCGGCCTGGTGATATAGACCTGCTACCTTGTAAAATCCAAAACTTAAAATTGGTAGCTCCGAATAGAGTGAAACCAATTTTGTTGGAAAGAGGACGACAAGAGCATACCATGGATAAGATCCAAATAACAACCAAGAAAGATGATGCAAGGATGCAAAGGTTTGAGCTCTCTCCGAACGATACGATCGAGTTACTCACTCGAGAGCCCTCTTGATAGTACGACAACTAAACTATAAACTCCAACTACACTATGAGACCGGTGAGAAAGAAGCCCTATCAAGAGCAAACCTTATACTTGCGCATTCCACTTGAGCTCGATGATGACGATCTTGACTTCCACAAGATGGAACGCCTTTCTTGATTGTGCTTGCTTGAAGTAGTCTTGTGGATTGCTCCCCCATAATCCACCATGGGAGAGCTTCTTCTTCGGCGCATCTTCACATATCCATGATCACCATATGGATGGCAAGAGTCAAGCAAAGGATCTCTTCGACATGGCTCATCTTGAACTTGCACTTCATTTCTTCATGGCAAGCTTCAAGCTTATGATCTCTTCGAGTTGGCTCATCTTGAACTTGCACTTCATTTCGTTGATGTCTTGAAGTGAACCTTGAGAGCTCATTTTATCTTCATCTTCAAGACATACTTGACACTTGATCTTCTTCATTTGCTTCTTATTGCAATCTTGAAGCCAACATATGGTTCAAGAATTGCCTATGAACAACTCCTACAAATATAACTAAATGCAAACATTAGTCCATAGGGATTGTCATTAATTACCAAAACCACACATGGGGCTCCATGCACTTTCACACGTGCCTTCTTTGGCTCATTCCATTCCTGGACGATGATCGAGACGTTGTCTCTAACAACGACTCCGCATTGGTTGATGAACTTTGTATAATGCTTTTCGGGCTGTAGCGGCCTGCCGGTTGCACTGACAACATCGATGTTATATGTTTCTCCTGGTTTCATCGTCTTGGTTTTGCCACGCTTTGTCGTACTCGATTTTTTTGACGATCCGGCCGAGGGCTAAAATAAGAAAGAGAGTCGTGCTAATACACATATTTATTCAAATCAGTAAATTTGTATCACCAGAGGCTCAATGTATATATATATACCTCGCCGGAGGTGGTTGCTACTTGCAATTCGAGATCGTCGTTTGTCGACGGTTGACCTCCATCGACAATGTCCGTTCCTTCGTCATCACCTTGTTGACGACCTTCACCTTCACCGTCAAGGTTCAGATAAGAAGAGACATCATCTTCTTCATCTTCTTCGGCCGGCACGTAAGGAATATCGTCGTTTATGATGCCCATTATATGTTCTTCAGCATCCGCATCATAGTTTCCCGTCGGCTCTATCATCCGCCATATGTCACTCCTGAAAACATGTAGTAAAACTAATTAATTAAGTAAAGAAGGGGCGGTGGCGATGGTGAAAGGGCGGGCGGGCGGTGCGAGGCGGTGGCGAAAGGGTGGTGGCGAAAGGTGGTGGCGGTGCCGAGGACAACACACATAGGGCCTCCTCGCCGCCCTCTCGATCCCAAAAAATACACCGCGTATACGGAGGCGAGGGGGCGCGCACAGTTGTGCGCCCCCCGTCGCCCTCTCTGTATACGCAAGGTGGTTAAGTCAAAAAATTTAAGTAAATTTTTTGTTAAGTCAAAAAAATTATGTCAAAATTGTTAAGTCAAAATTTTTAAGTCAAAATTGTTAAGTCAAAATTTTTAAGTTAAATTTTTTAAGTCAAATTTTTTTAGGTTAATTTTTGTTGTTAATTAAGTTAATTATGTTAATTTTTGTTGTTAATTAAGTTATTTTTTGTTAAGTAGTTAAAATAAACAAGAACAAAAAACACAATAAAAAAGAAAAAATAGAAAAAAAAGAAACCGACCGGCGCCTCTCTCCTTCCCCTCTCTCTCTCTCTCACAGTACTGTGATCCCGCCGCCCTCTCTTGGTCGGTCGGCCGCGCGGCGCGCGCCGCGCTCTCTCTCTCTCTCCTCTCTCTCTCAGCGCGGCGAGCGGCCGCGAGCAGAGCGGCGCCGGCGACGACGGCGCGACACACGGTGGCGCGCAGCCGGCCGGCACACGCGCGCGGGAGAAGAAGGGATGGCGGCGACGTACGAGGGTGCGCAGCGTGGAGGGAGGGCGTCGAGGGCGCGGTCGTCGTCGTCGAGGGCGTCGATCAGGCAGCCTGCCGGCGTCGAGGCGGAGTGGCGATTCGTGGAGAAGGAACCGCCGTGGTGGCGCGTGTTATTTATATCTCGATTTAGTTTACCACCCGCGACTAAAGGTCTATTTAGTCGCGGCCACACCAACCGCGACTAAAGGTGTTCGCCGAATTCCGTAGGTTCCCGGAAGACTTTAGTGCTGGCGAGGCCAACCGCGACTAAAGGTGTTTTTCAAATACTTTTCATTTCAAAATATTAAAAATGCAAATAATATATCAAAAAATTCAGAAAAATAATACTAATTCATTTCTAAATATTAAAAATACAAATAATATATCAAAAAATCAGAAAAATAAAACTAATTCATTTCAAAATCTTAAAAATACAAATAATATATCAAAAAAATCAGAACAATAAAACTAATTCATTTCAAAATCTTAAAGATTCAAATATCCCACCGACAGTTTTGTTAGATGATACAAAAGCACCTTTAGTCCCGGTTGCACCCACCAGCCGGGACTAAAGGTTAGATGACCAGCTCTGGATTCGTCTTCTTTCCGTCATTTCTTCCCTGTGTTCCCGCTTCCCGCCTCCTGATACGTCTCCAACGTATCTATAATTTCTGATGTTCCATGCTTGTTTTATGACAATACCTACATGTTTTGCTCACACTTTATAATGATTTCATGCATTTTCCGGAACTAACCTATTAACAAGATGCCAAAGTGCCGGTTCCTGTTTTCCTGTTTTTGGTCCAAAAGCTGTTCGGGCAATATTCTCGAATTCGACGAAACAAAGACCAAAGATTCATTTTTCCCGGAAGACCCTAGAACACCGAAGGAGAGTCGGAGGCGGGCCAGAGGGCCACCACACCATAAGGCGGCGCGGGCCCGTGCTGGCCGCGCCGCCTATGGTGAGGAGGCCCTGTGCACCTCCCGCGCCGCCTCTTCGCCTATAAGACCCCTTTCGACCTAAAAACGCGATAGCGATTGACGAAACTCCGAAAGACTCCAGGCGCCGCCGCCATCGCGAAACTCCAATTCGGGGACATAATCTCTGTTCCGGCACGCCGCCGGGACGGGAAGTGCCCCGGAAGCCATCTCCATCGACGCCACCGCCTCCATCATGCTCCGTGAGTAGTTCCCCCATGGACTACGGGTTCTAGCTGTAGCTAGTTGGTATTCTCTCCCCATGTACTTCAATACAATGATCTCATGAGCTGCCTTACATGATTGAGATTCATCTGATGTAATCGGTGTTGTGTTTGTTGGGATCCGATGAATTGTTACATTATGATCAGTCTATCTATATAAGTTTGTGAAGTTATTGTTGCTGCAATCTTGTTGTGTTTAATGCTTGTCACTAGGGCCCGAGTGGCATGATCTTAGATTTAAGCTCTATAATTATTGCTTAGATTGTATCTACAAGTTGTTTGCACATGTCTATGTCCGGAACCCGAGGCCCCAGAGTGACAGCAACTGGGATAACTGGAGGGGAAGGCTTAGATATGAGGATCACATGTTTTCACCAAGTGTTAATCCTATTATTTCTGAGCTTGATAAAAATTATGTGTTTGTGAATCATGAAAAGCATGCTTTATGTGATAGTTATATTGTTGAGTTTATCCATGAAGCTACTGAAAATTATTATGAGAGAGGAAAATATGGTTGTAGAAATTTGCATGGTACTAAAACACCTCTCTATATGCTGAAAATTTTGAAGTTACTCTTGTTTTATCTTCTTATGCTTGTCACTTTGTTCTTCATGAATTTATTTGTGTACAAGATTCCTATGCATAGGAAGTGGGTGAGACTTAAATTTGTTTCATACTTGCTTTTTGATGCTCTCTTTGCTTCAACTCTCATCCTTATATGAGCATCATTAAAATTGCTGAGCCCATCTTAATGGCTATAAAGAAAGCACTTCTTGGGAGATAACCCATGTCTTTATTTTGCTACTCTTTTGTTGTGTCTTGGAAGTTGTTACTACTGTAGCAACCTCTCCTTATCTTTATTTTATTGCATTGTTGTGCCAAGTAAAGTCTCTAATAGAAGGTTGATGCTAGATTTGGATTTCTGCGCAGAAACAGATTTCTATCTGTCACGAATTTGAGTAGGTCTCTCTGTAGGAAACTCAGAAAAGTCTGCCAATTTACGTGCGTGATCCGCAGATATGTACGCAACTTTCATTAGTTTTAAGTTTTCTGATTTGAGCAACGGAAGTACCTCTTAAAATTCGTGTTTACTGGCTGTTCTGTTTTGGCAGATTCTGTCTCTTTTTGCATTGTCTCTTGTGGACTTTAAGTAAGGCTTTATAGACGTGGAGAGCTGTAGCTAATGTTTTACTGAGTTCTTGCAATGTGTCACTACAGGACCAAAGTGGATTAAAGTTTTTTGAAGTACTAACCCCTCTAATGAAGTTTATGAGAAGTTTGGTGTGGCGGAAGTTTTCAAGGGTCAAGAGAGGAGGATGATATATGATCAAGAAGAGTGAAAAGTCTAAGCTTGGAGACGCCCCCGGTTCATCCCTGCATATTTCAAGAAGACTCAAGCGTCTAAGCTTGGGGATGCCCAAGGCATCCCCTTCTTCATCAACAACTTATCAGGTCACTTCTAGTGAAACTATATTTTTATTCAGTCACATCATATGTGCTTTACTTGGAGCGTCTGTGCGTTTTTATTTTTGTTTATGTTTGAATAAATTCGTATCCTACAATCCTTGTGTGGGAGAGAGACACGCTCCGCTTTTTCATATGAACACTGGTGTTCTTAACTTTATTTTAATGTTCATGGCGGAGTTGAAAACCGTTGCACTTGTTGTTATTTGGTTGGAAACAGAAAATGCTTCATATTGTCTTGAATAATTTTATACTTGGAAATTGGTTTGAGCTCTCAAGTGGATCATGTTTAAGCTCATGCACCATGTAGTTTAAACCTATTAGTGGAGAACTACCGTAGAGCTTGTTGAAATTTGGTTTGCATGATTGGTCTCTCTAAGGTCTAGATATTTTCTGGTAAAAGTGTTTGAGCAACAAGGAAGACAGTGTAGAGTCTTATAATGCTTGCAATACGTTCTTATGTAAGTTTTGCTGTACCGGTTCATACTTGTGTTTGCTTCATATAACCTTGCTAGCCAAAGCCTTGTACTGAGAGGGAATGCTTCTCGTGCATCCAAAACCTTGAGCCAAAACCTATGCCATTTGTGTCCACCATATCTACCTACTATGTGGTATTTTCTGCCATTCCAAGTAAATACTTCATGTGCTACCTTTAAATAATTCAAAAGCTATTATCTCTTATTTGTGTCAATGTTTTATAGCTCATGAGGAAGTATGTGGTGTTTATCTTTCGATCTTGTCATTTACTTCGGACAGACTTTCACCAATGGACTAGTGGCACATCCGCTTATCCAATAATTTTGCAAAAAGAGCTGGCAATGGGGTTCCCAGCCTCAATTAATTAACTTTCATTAATAATTCTCTTCACGTGTTTTGCCCTGATCTATCAGTAAGCAACTTAATTTTGCAAATAGACACTCCTCCATGGTATGTGAATGTTGGAAGGCACCCGAGGATTCGGTTAGCCATGGCTTGTGTAAGCAAAAGGTTGGGAGGAGTGTCATCTAATAAATAAAACTAAAGTACATGTAAACAAAAGAGAAGAGGGGTGATCTACCTTGCTGGTAGAGATAACGTCCTTCATGGGAGCCGCTCTTGAAAGTCTGGTTGATAAGGTAGTTAGAGTGCCCACTACCATTCGTTGACAACAACAAACACCTCTCAAAACTTTACTTTTATGCTCTCTATATGATTTTAAAACTTGAAAAGCTCTAGCACATGATTTAATCCCTGCTTCCATCTGCGAAGGGCCTTTCTTCTACTTTATGTTGAGTCAGTTTACCTACTTCCTTCCATCTTAGAAGCAAACACTTGTGTCAACTATACATTGATTCTTACATACTTTCTTATTTGCATTCATCATATTACTTTGTGTTGACAATTATCCATGAGATATGCATGTTGAAAGTTGAAAGCAACCGCTGAAACTTAAATCTTCCTTTGTGTTGCTTCGATGCCTTTACTTTGAATTTATTGCTTTATGAGTTAACTCTTATGCAAGACTTTTGATGCTTGTCTTGAAAGTACTATTCATGAAAAGTTTTGCTATATGTTATCTATTTGATTAGCAACTATAGATCATTGCCTTGAGTCACTTCATTCATCTCATATGCTTTACAATAGTATGATTAAGATTATGTAAGTAGCATGTCACTTCAGAAATTATTCTTTTTATCGTTTACCTACTCGAGGGCGAGTAGGAACTAAGCTTGGGGATGCTTGATACGTCTCCAACGTATCTATAATTTCTGATGTTCCATGCTTGTTTTATGACAATACCTACATGTTTTGCTCACACTTTATAATGATTTCATGCATTTTCCGGAACTAACCTATTAACAAGATGCCAAAGTGCCAGTTCCTGTTTTCTGCTGTTTTTGGTTCCAGAAAGGCTGTTCGGGCAATATTCTCGGAATTCGACGAAACAAAGACCCAAAGATCTTATTTTTCCTAAGACCCAGAACACCGAAGGAGAGTCGGAGGCGGCCAGAGGGCCACCACACCATAAGGCGGGCCCAGGCCTGGCCGCGCCAGCCTATGGTGAGGAGGCCCCAGGCACCTCCCTTCGCCGCCTCTTCGCCTATAAGACCCCTTTCGACCTAAAAACGAGATACCGATTGACGAAACTCCAGAAAGACTCCAGGGGCGCCGCCATCGCGAAACTCCAATTCGGGGGATAGAATCTCTGTTCCGGCACGCCGCCGTGACGGGGAAGTGCCCCGAAGCCATCTCCATCGACGCCACCGCCTCCATCATGCTCCGTGAGTAGTTCCCCCATGGACTACGGGTTCTAGCTGTAGCTAGTTGGTATTCTCTCCCATGTACTTCAATACAATGATCTCATGAGCTGCCTTACATGATTGAGATTCATCTGATGTAATCGGTGTTGTGTTTGTTGGGATCCGATGAATTGTTACATTATGATCAGTCTATCTATATAAGTTTGTGAAGTTATTGTTGCTGCAATCTTGTTGTGTTTAATGCTTGTCACTAGGGCCCGAGTGGCATGATCTTAGATTTAAGCTCTATAATTGTTGCTTAGATTGTATCTACAAGTTGTTTGCACATGTCTATGTCCGGAACCCGAGGCCCCAGAGTGACAGCAACTGGGATAACTGGAGGGGAAGGCTTAGATATGAGGATCACATGTTTTCACCAAGTGTTAATGCTTTGCTCCGGTGCTCTATTAAAAGGAGTACCTTAATTGCCAGTAGTTCCCTTGAGGCCCGGCTGCCACCCTGGTAGGACAAAAGATGTTATACAAGTTTCTCATTGCGAGCACGTATGACTATATATGGAAAACATGCCTACATGATTAATAGACTTGATGTTCTGTCTTAATGCTATTTCAATCCTATCAATTTCCCAACTGTAATTTGTTCACCCAATACTTGTTATTGGAGAGTTACCACTAGTGTAGATAGCTAGGAACCCCGGTCCATCTCTTATCATCATATACTCGTTCTATATGTCATTGGAAGTAGTATCAACTATTTTCTGGTGCCATCTCCTCTGTGTTATCATACTGCTTTGTTACTGTTACTATTGCTCCCATATTATCCGCTTTCACATCACCCCTGTTACTAGTGCTTTTCCAGGTGCAGCTGAATTGACAACTCAGTTGTTAAGGCTTATAAGTATTCTTTACCTCCCCAGCATACTTGGGACGCCTTCTTCATCAATCGGCGTGAGAGGGCGCTCGCCAGGTATGAGGAGGACGGTCTGCCTCCTGGGAACTTCCACGAGGCCGGACGTCGGCTATGGTGGTACGGCCGGACTCTACAGAGCATCATGGACTACATCACGGCCGGCGATATCCCCCGCCTGCGCTACCCTCAGTTCGAGCCACGAGCGCCGCTCGACGACAGCGACAACGGCAGAGACGACGACAGTGACACGCGTGAAGCACACGTCCGTTGGGAACCCCAAGTGGAAGGTGTGATGCGTATAGAAGCAAGTTTCCCTCAGTATGAAACCAAGGTTATCGAACCAGTAGGAGTCAAGGAGCACGTGAAGGTTGTTGGTGGACGAGTGTAGTGCGGCGCAACACCGGAAACCGGCGCCAACGTGGAACCTGCACAACACAATCAAGATACTTTGCCCCAACGTAACAGTGAGGTTGTCAATCTCACCGGCTTGCTAAAAACAAAGGATTAAATGTATTGTGTGGAAGATGATGTTTGTTTGCAAAGAACAATAGAGAACAATGATTGCAGTAGATTGTATTCAGATGTAAAAGAATGGACCGGGGTCCACGGTTCACTAGTGGTGTCTCTCCAATAAGATAAATAACATGTCGGGTGAACAAATTACAGGTGGGCAATTGACAAATAAAGATTCAATACATATCATGATGATCACTATGAGATTTAATCAGGGCATTACGACAAAGTACATAGACCGCCATCCACATGCATCTATGCCTAAATAGTCCACCTTCAGGTTAGCATCCGCACCCCTTCCAGTATTAAGTTGTAAACAACAGACAATTGCATTAAGTATGGTGCGTAATGTAATCAACACAAATATCCTTAGACAAAGCATTGATGTTTTATCCCTAGTAGCAACAGCACATCCACAACCTTAGAACTTTCTGTCACTGTCCCAGATTCAATGGAGGCATGAACCCACTATCGAGCATAAATACTCCCTCTTGGAGTTACAAGTATCAACTTGGCCAGAGCCTCTACTAGCAACGGAGAGCATGCAAGAACATAAACAACACATATATGATTGATTGATAATCAACTTGACATAATATTCTATATTCATCGGATCCCACCAAACACAACATGTAGCATTACAAATAGATGATCTTGATCATGTTAGGCAGCTCACAAGATCTAAACATGATAGCACAAGAGGAGAAGACAACCAACTAGCTACTGCTATGGACCCATAGTCCAAGGATGAACTACTCACGCATCAATCCGGAGGCGGGCATGATGATGTAGAGCCCTCCGGTGATGATTCCCCTCTCCGGCAGGGTGCCGGAGGCGATCTCCTGAATCCCCCGAGATGGGATTGGCGGCGGCGTCTCTGGAAGGTTTTCCGTATCGTGGCTCTCGGTACAGGGTTTTCGCGACGAAGGCTTTAAGTAGGCGGAAGGGTAGGTCAGGAGGGGGCACAGGGGCCCCACCCCATAGGCCGGCGCGACCAAGGGCCAGGCCGCGCCGCCCTATGGTTACGGCCCTCGTGGCCCCACTTCGTATCTCCTCGGTCTTCCGGAAGCTTCGTGGAAAAATAAGACACTGGGCGTTGATTTCGTCCAATTCCGAGAATATTTCCTTTGTAGGATTTCTGAAACAAAAAACAGCAGAAAACAATCGGCACTTCATCTTGTTAATAGGTTAGTGCCGGAAAATGTATAATAATGATGTAAAGTATGTATAAAACATGCAAGTATTGTTATAAAAGTAGCATGGAACATAAGAAATTATAGATACGTTTGGGACGTATCAAGCATCCCCAAGCTTAGTTCCTACTCGCCCTCGAGTAGGTAAACGATAACAACAAATAATTTCTGAAGTGACATGCTACCAACATAACCTTGATCAACATTATTGTAAAGCATATGAGATGGATGGAGTGATCTGAAGCAAAAGATTGCTAACAAAAGATGATGACTAAACAAATGAATCATATAGCAAAACTTTTCATGAATAGTACTTTCAAGACAAGTATCAACAAGACTTGCATAAGAGCTAACTCATAAGCAATAAATTCAAAGTAGAATGCATTGAAGCAACACAAAGGATGATTAAGTTTCAGCAATTGCTTTCAACTTGTAACATGTATATCTCAGATATATTTGTCAACATAGAGTATAACAAGTGCAATAAGTAGACATGTAAGAATCAATGCACACAGTTAACACAAGTGTTTGCTTCTAAGATAGAAAGAAGTAGGTAGAATGACTCAACATAAAGTAAAAGAATGGCCCTTCGCAGAGGGAAGCATGGATTACTATTTTTGTGCTAGAGCTTTTATTTTGAAAACATAGAAACAATTTTGTCAACGGTAGTAATAATTCATATGTGCTATGCATAATACTTCCTACAAGTTGCAAGCCTCATGCATATAATACCAATAGTGCTCGCACCTTGTCCTATTTAGCTTGGATTAACACGGATTATCATTGCATAACATATGTTTCAACCAAGTGTCACAAAGGGGTACCTCTATGCCGCCTGTACAAAGGTCCTAGGAGATCAATTGCATTTGATTTCTCGTTTTTAATAGATCTCAACTTAGGACATCCATACCGACAACATAGACAACAGATAATGGACTCCTCTTTTAATGCATAAGCATTCAACAACAGATAATATTCTCAAAAGAGAGTGAGGTTGTATGTCCAAACTGAAATTCCACCATGATACATGGCTTTGGTTAGCGGCCCAATGTTCTTCTCTAACAATATGCATACTCAAACCATTTGATCATGAAAATCGACCTTACTTCAGACAAGACGAACATGCATAGCATCTCACATGATATCCAACAAAGGTAAAAAGATGATGGCGTCCCCTAAACATGGTTACCGCTCAACAAGCAACTTATAAGAACTAAGACACATAACTACATATTCATCACCACAATAGTTTTTAAGCTATTTGTCCCATGATCTATATATTGCAAAGATAAAGAAATGAAATTTTAAAGGTAGCACTCAAATAATTTACTTTGGAATGGCAGAAAAATACCACATAGTAGGTAGATATGGTGGACACAAATGGCATGGGTTTTGGCTCAAGGTGTTTGGATGCACAAGAAGCATTTCCTCTCAGTACAAGGCTTTGGGCTAGCAAGGTTGTTTGAAGCAAACACAAGTATGAACAAGTACAGCAAAACTTACACAAGAACATATTGCAAGCATTATAAGACTGTACACTATTTTCCTTGTTGTTCAAACACTTTACCAGAAAATATCTAGACTTAGAGAGACCAATCATGCAAACCAAATTTTAACAAGCTCTACGGTAGTTCTCCACTAATAGATTAAACTACATGATGCAAGAGCTTAAACATGATCTAATGAGAGCTCAAAACAATTGCCAAGTTTCAATTTATTCCAAACCATATGAAGCATTTTCTGATTCCAACCAAATAGCAATCAACAAAGCAATTTCAGCCTTCGCCATGAACATTAAAGCACAACTAAGAACACAAGTGTTCCATATGAAAAAGCGAAGCGTAATATCTCCAATATAAGGATGGTGGGATCCAACTTTATTCAAACCAAAAACAAAAACAAAAGCAAAAAGACGCTCTAAGTAAAGAACATAAGATGTGATGGAATAAAAATATAGTTTCACTAGAAGTGACCTGATAAGTTGTCGATGAAGAAGGGGATGCCTTGGGCATCCCCAAGCTTAGATGCTTGAGTCTTCTTAAAATATGCAGGGATGAACCACCGGGGCATCCCCTTAGACCTTTCACTCTTCTTAATCATATTGTATCATCCTCTTCTCTTGACCCTTGAAAACTTCCTCCACACCAAACTTCAAGCAAACTCATTAGAGGGTTAGTGCATAATCAAAAATTCACATATTTAGAGGTGACATAATCATTCTTAACACTTCTGGACATTGCACAAAGCTACTGAAAGTTAATGGAACAAAGAAACCCATTCAACATAGCAAAAGCGGCAATGAGAAATAAAAGGCAGAATCTGTCAAAATAGAACAGTCCGTAAAGAAGAATTTTACAGAGGCACTTAACTTGCTCAAACGGAAAAACTCAAAACTAATGAAAGTTGCGTACATATCTGAGGATCACGCACGTAAATTGGCAGATTTTTTTAATTTTTTTACAGAGAGTTCTGCGCAAATTCGTGACATACAACAATTCTGTTTCTGCGCAGCAATCCAAATCTAGCATCAACTTTACCATAGAGACTTTACTTGGCACAAAAATATGGTAAGTAGAGGTTGCTACAGTAGTAACAACTTCCAAGACTCAACAATACAGTAATAAAATAAAACATGGGTTATCTCCCAAGAAGTGCTTTTCTTTAACGCCTTTCAGCTAGGCGCAAAAAGTGCAAATCAAGTATTATCTAGAGATGAAGCATCAACATCACAATTTCTCTTACAAACACAACTTGTTGCAGATGGTACCTTAGATGCTCCATTATCCAAATTTCCCATGGTGGTGCTAGGGGTTTTATCACTTTTAGGCCTATAATAGTTCTTTGGTTTAGGCACCTTAGAGACATATATGAATTTTTGCTCTTTACCCACATAAGCTTTCTCCTTAAACTTAAGAGAAGAAAAAGTTGAACCCAAGGTTCCCATAGCTTTTTCAAGTTCACTAATCCTATTGGTTTGATTATCATGGACAACACAAGTTTCTAGGACACCAATTCTTTCATCAATTCTTCCTAGGGATTTATCAAGTTTATCAGTATTATCAAGTAGCATTCCCAATTTAGTTTCAACACTTGGAAATTTTTTCTCTATGGCTTCCAACTTTTTCATGACATCCTCAAGAGAGATTTCAATTTTAACTTCATTAACAGGTGGTGTTCCTACTAGACTCTCAATGATGCAGCTAGCTTCTAAAGCAGGAGTACCTAGGAAATTACCTCCCGAAAGAGTATCAAGAACATACCTATTCCAGCTACATATACCAACATAAAAGTTCCAAAGAAGGATAATAGTGGAGTGTTTCTTAATGCACCTATGATGAGCATTACTAATTCTGTACCAAGCATCTTTAAAACTTTCCCCACCTTGTTGCTTAAAAGAACGAACTTCAACTTCAGGATTACTCATTTTAGCAGTAATAAAAGTAAACTAAGCAAGTAGAATAAAGTAAAGACAAGTAACTAATTTTTTGTGTGTTTTTGATATAAAGCAAGTAAACAAGACAGTAAGTAAAGCAACTAATTTTTTTGTGTTTTTGATATAAAGCAAACAAGACAGTAAATAAAATAAAGTAAAGCAAGACAAAAACAAAGTAAAGAGATTGGATGTGGAGACCCCCAGCGTGTCTTGATCTCCCTCCGCCAGAATTTAGCTTGATACGCGTGAAGCACACGTCCGTTGGGAACCCCAAGTGGAAGTTGTGATGCGTATAGCAAGCCCTCAGTATGAAACCAAGGTTATCGAACCAGTAGGAGTCAAGGAGCACGTGAAGGTTGTTGGTGGAGGAGTGTAGTGCGGCGCAACACCAGGGAAACCGGCGCCAACGTGGAACCCGCACAACACAATCAAGATACTTTGCCCCAACGTAACAGTGAGGTTGTCAATCTCACCGGCTTGCTGAAAACAAAGGATTAAACGTATTGTGTGGAAGATGATGTTTGTTTGCAAAGAACAAGAGAGAACAATGATTGCAGTAGATTGTATTCAGATGTAAAAGAATGGACCGGGGTCCACAGTTCACTAGTGGTGTCTCTCCAATAAGATAAATAACATGCTGGGTGAACAAATTAGGTGGGCAATTGACAAATAAAGATTCAATACATATCATGATGATCACTATGAGATTTAATCAGGGCATTACGACAAAGTACATAGACCGCCATCCAGCATGCATCTATGCCTAAATAGTCCACCTTCAGGTTAGCATCCGCACCCCTTCTAGTATTAAGTTGTAAACAACAGACAATTGCATTAAGTATGGTGCGTAATGTAATCAACACAAATATCCTTAGACAAAGCATTGATGTTTTATCCCTAGTAGCAACAGCACATCCACAATCTTAGAACTTTCTGTCACTGTCCCAGATTCAATGGAGGCATGAACCCACTATCGAGCATAAATACCCCCTCTTGGAGTTACAAGTATCAACTTGGCCAGAGCCTCTACTAGCAACGGAGAGCATGCAAGAACATAAACAACACATATATGATAGATTGATAATCAACTTGACATAATATTCTATATTCATCGGATCCCACCAAACACAACATGTAGCATTACAAATAGATGATCTTGATCATGTTAGGCAGCTCACAAGATCTAAACATGATAGCACAAGAGGAGAAGACAACCAACTAGCTACTGCTATGGACCCATAGTCCAAGGATGAACTACTCACGCATCAATCCGAGGCGGGCATGATGATGTAGAGCCCTCCGGTGATGATTCCCCTCTCCGGCAGGGTGCCGGAGGCGATCTCCTGAATCCCCCGAAATGGGATTGGCGGCGGCGACGTCCGGAAGGTTTTCCGTATCGTGGCTCTCGGTACAGGGTTTTCGCGACGAAGGCTTTAAGTAGGCGGAAGGGTAGGTCAGGGGGCACAGGGGCCCCACCCCATAGGCCGGCGCGGCCAAGGGCCAGGCCGCGCCGCCCTATGGTTACGGCCCCTCGTGGCCCCACTTCGTATCTCCCTCGGTCTTCTGGAAGCTTCGTGGAAAAATAAGACCCTGGGCGTTGATTTCGTCCAATTCCGAGAATATTTCCTTTGTAGGATTTCTGAAACCAAAAACAGCAGAAAACAACAACTGGCACGGCATCTTGTTAATAGGTTAGTGCCGGAAAATGTATAATAATGATGTAAAGTATGTATAAAACATGAAAGTATTGTTATAAAAGTAGCATGGAACATAAGAAATTATAGATACGTTTGGGACGTATCAGACAGCGGGAACTTAGAAGGTGACGACTACCAGTACAACGGCGGCGACTATGAAGACTACGAGTATGCATATTATACGCCTAGGCAGGAGTATGACTAAATCACTCCAAATTTCATGTATCATCAATGGTATCTCGAATCAATCGAATCATTCGAAAATGGACACCAAACACATCACAGATAATATAATTCACATGATCCATTCAATAAAGTTTGGTACAATAAATTATTACACATCATTTCTTCCCTTGTGTCCCTGCTTGCTTACGATTGTGCCGTATCCATGGAGCATCCTCATCATTTAACTTAATGCTTGGGTCGGTGTTCACTTTGAAGGGCGGAATTTCACCAAACATATTATAATCTTCTGACATGTCTGTCTTGTCCTCCACTCCCACGATGTTTCTTTTCCCTGAAAGAACAATGTGACGCTTTGGATCATCGCATGATGTACTGATCGTTTTCTTATCTTTCTGTTTCCTCGGTTTGCTACTCATGTCCTTCACATAGAAAACCTGAGCGACAGGACGAATGGTTCGTCAAGGTAACCAAGATTGTTGAAATCCACCATTGTCATTCAGTATTGCTCGTCCACCTTTACCCCACCTCCTGTTAGCTTGAACCATTTGCACAGGAACAAAGGGACCTTAAAGGAGGGTTCATAATCAAGTTCCCTGATGTCTACGTGTGCTTCTATTCTTGTAGACAGTGTTGGGCCTCCAAGAGCAGAGGTTTGTAGAACAGCAGCAAGTTTCCCTTAAGTGAATCACCCAAGGTTTATCGAACTCAGGGAGGTAGAGGTCAAAGATATTCCTCTCAAGCAACCCTGCAATTAAGATACAAGAAGTCTCTTGTGTCCCCAACACACCTAATACACTTGTCAGATGTATAGGTGCACTAGTTCGGCGAATAGATAGTAAAATGCAAGTGATATGGATGATTGTAAGTAGTAATTGAAATCAGAAATAAAGATGGCAGCAAGCAAACATGTAGCAGAACTTGTTGGAAACGGTGTTTCAATGCTTAGAAACAAGGCCTAGGGATCATACTTTCACTAGTGGACACTCTCAACATTGCAATCATAATTGAATATAAATATAAGGACTTCACTATGCTATTCTGAATTACTCTCTGGCTGGATAACGAACACTAATTCACCGTGTAAGGCTACAAAAGCAAACCTTAAAGATGTATTCCCAAGTACTAATAAACACCCCACGCTGTCACTTTGAGCATTCATAGGAGGTACTAACACACCACAATTTCATAGATACATCCAACTCAAATCATAACCAAGTGAACACGTATTCTGTGAAATATAGCCTAAGAGACCCACACGGTGCACACACTGTCACCTTTACACACGTGGGACAAGGAGTCTCCGGAGATCACATAAGTAAAATCCACTTGAATAGCATAACGACATCTAGATTGGATCTCTCAATCATGTAAGGCAGCTCATGAGATCATTGTATTGAAGTACATGGGAGAGAGATTAACCACATAGCTACCGGTAGAGCCCTCAGCCTCGGGGGAGAACTACTCCCTCCTCATCATGGGAGACAGCAACGGCGATGAAGATGGCGGTGATGTCGATGGAGATGGATTCCAGGGGCACTTCCCCGTCCTGGCGGCGTGCCGGAACAGACTTCTGTCCCCCGAACTTGACTTCACGATGGCGGCGGCTGCGTAACTTTTCCCGTCTCGTGGCTTCTTGATTTAGGGTTTTCGCGATGGAGAGACTTTATAGGCGGAAGGGCAGCCTCGGAGGGGTCCCGAGGGTCCCACACCATAGGGGCGCCCCCCCTTGGCCGCGCCGCCATGTGGGGTGGGGCCCCCTTGGCTCCCCTCTGGCCCCTCTTCGGTGCTCTGGAACCTTCCGTGGAAAATAAGAAGTTCGGCTTTTGTTTCGTCCAATTCTGAAAATATTTCGTGTAAGATTTCGGAACCAAAACAGCAGAAAAGGAACTGGCACTTCGGCATCTTGTTAATAGGTTAGTTCTGGAAAATGCATAGAAACATCATAAAGTATGAACAAGACATGTAGGTATTGTCCTAAAACTAGCATGGAACATCAGAAATTATAGATACGTTGGAGACGTATCATTCCCATATCTCCTCTATGTAACCATAATATGTGACCTTTTGCCCAGTCTCGGTTGCTGCATCAAAGCGGACACCACTGTTTTGGTTGGTGCTCTTTTTATCTTGGGCGATCATGTAAAATGTATTCCCATTTATCTCGTGCCCTTGGAAAGTCGTTATAGTCGAAGATGGTGTCTTGGCCAACATGTACAGCTGATCTCCAACATCATTGTCATTCATTAAATGATTTCGCAACCAACTGCCGAAAGTCTCCATGTGGGCCTTTCTAATCCAGGATTCAGGCTTCCCCGGGTTGTCCGAGCGTAAAATATTCTTGTGTTCCTCGAAGTACGGAGCCACCAAGCTGGAATTTTGCATAACTATGTGGTGTGCTTCAGTCATAGAATGGCCGTCCATACATATCGTTGATTTCCTTCCGATCGTGCCTTTTCCACTTAGTCTCCCCTCGTGCCGCGATTGAGGAAGATCAATCGGCTTAAGGTCAGGAACATAGTCAACACAAAACTCAATTACCTCCTCATTTCCATAGCCATTTGCGATGCTTCCTTCTGGCCTAGCACGGTTACCAACATATTTCTTTAATACTCCCATGAACCTCTCAAAGGGGAACATATTGTGTAGAAATACAGGACCGAGAATGGAAATCTCTTCGACTAGGTGAACTAGGAGGTGCGTCATAATATTGAAGAAGGATGGTGGGAACACCAACTCGAAACTGACAAGACATTGGACCACATCGTTCTGTAACCGTGGTAGATCTTCTGGATTGATTACCTTCTGAGAGATTGCATTGAGGAATGCACATAGATTCACAATGGCTACTCGAACATTTTCCGGAGGAGCCCCCTCAAAGCAATCGGAAGCAATTGCGTCATAATCACGTGGCAGTCGTGAGACTTCAGGTTTTGGAACTTTTTGTCCGCCATGTTTATTATTCCCTTTATATTCGACGAGAAGCCAGACAGGATGATGAGGACATCCCTACTACATTACTACATTCGTCATTGCAAGATGAAGACGATGCTGCTGTGAAGCTCAAGTCCAATGAAGTCAGGATTGGACCAATAACACGAGCTCATGCGAAGCTACTTAAACAACATGTGAATTTGTTCCTAAGTGATACTTTGATCGATGAGAACTTTATACTGCCTAAGTCCTACTACTTATGTATGATCAGGTATGAGGGAGCAAGCATCGCACGAGGAGGAGAGGAGCAGCTGGACAAGAAGCTGGACATGGAGCTGGCCATGAAGCTGGACATGAAGACAACCCATGGAAGCGCGAGGGAGGAGAGGGAGGCATGCGCGGGGAAGAAGACCAAGTCTAGGCCGGCGCCAGACCCGGTCTGACCGGCCGCCACACCGGCGCATCCGGTCCCAGGCCCGGTCAACCGGATGCCACGCCGGATCAGCCTGGCGCATACCGGCTCTCCTGCTTGTGCCAGCCGGGCGATATCCAGTAAGCCCGGACGCCCCGTCCGGTTGCCACCCGGTCCCTAGCCCGGTCCAAACCGGACCGACCGGTCCCTAGCCCGGTCGACCGGCCCCCAGGCCGGCCGAGTCCGAGTCTGTCTCGACCAGATCTATTCTGGGTCGGTTATTTTCGTACGTTTTCGACCTGAGGTCGTCCTGAACCCCTATATAAGTGCCCATGTCGCCCCCAAAGTAGCTTTAGACCACGTTTAAGATAAACCCTAGTTCATAGTTGTTTGCTATGCAAAACTATTGATACACCACTCTCCAATTCGTTTCGATCTGGAGTTTTATGCTACTGAATGTTTGTGTGATCTGTTGTTTCATTGGGGATTAGAAGATTGCAATTTACCGCTTCGTGGTCGGCGGCTACATGCGCAAGTGTGTGGAGTTGCGAATATCTTGCAGGGTTGAGAGCTGTTGCATTGGTGACAGGAATCGATCGAGAGACTTCGTCGGCGTCATACAAGTTATCTTCCACATACCATCGATTCCATCCGCTGTGTTCATTGCGTGTTCATCACCGCCCCGTCGCTTACTGAGAAGATCGGGCAACCCCTTATCATCTTTGTATCAGATTTCAGCGTTTCCTCGGTAAGCCATCCACAATCCACCCCATAGTTGAGTTGTGAGTGTTTCCTATCCAGAAAAAGCCATAAAAAGTTAGGGTTAGGGTTTGCCATAGCCTTAGATTGCACTAATTTTGAGTTTTAGTTGCTTTTCGTAGTTGTTTTTGTGTATCTTTTTCTTCCATCTAGTATTGTTAGGGTTTGTGTTTCTTCTATCATTTAGTTTCAGTTTTTGTTACTCCGAGTCCACATAGCGTACAGTGTGCTTGTCCCAACCATAGACACAACCTTTCGATATAAGTGAGTAGGAACTTCTCCAGAAGAGACTAGTTTTACCGGTCGACAGGCTGCTCATTAGTGTTTTGGTGTTTTGCAATTTCTGTTGGCCGTGTTATCAAGGAGTTGTGTCAAAAAAAAATCAAAAAAAAGAGAAAATAGAAAAGAAGCAAAAAGAGCTACATAGCTGCGTGTTATACAAAAGAAAATCCCAAAAAGAAAAGTGAAGTGCTAGTACAATCAAGTGAAGGCCTAAGTTTTCTTTACTGCACCTGTAGTTGAGCAATCTTGTGCCTGTCTCGTTGAGCTTTGCTAGCGTCTCTCGAGTGCATTGCAATCTTTTCATCCATATAGTTGCATTGCCACATTTATCGCCTTGTGTGAGTATCTTTGGTTGTCTACGGTCAGCGCTAGAGCTTGTTATTGGTGCAAATAGGTAGCCTACCTACAACCCCACATATATCCTACTTTGTCGTGTGATTGTTTTATACCCTTGATATTTGCTTCGCTACATCCGTGCACTAGTCCGTCAATCCAAGTTGGTAAGCAATACTAATTCACTTTGGAGCGGTAAGATTTACCTTTCTTATCAGTTTTGAGTGAGTTGTGAGAGTACCACCAAAGATTTTTGTTTAGTGCACTAACCTACTAATCATGTCTTCTTCTGAGTTTGATGTGATGCAGAAAAAGGATCCAGCCTCACCGGTTACTTGGATGGAATATGAGGCACTTCGTGATCATTTACAACGTGAAATCTGTGTTGCTATTGAGACATTCGACACAGATATTCATGGTGTCAACTTGAAGGTCGATGAGGCTACTACGGCTATTAACACCGTTCAAACATCGATGACGACTCTTCAAGCATCTATACAAAATTTGAGTCAAGCCGTCGGTGAGATACGTACAATGGTACAACAACCACTTGATGAAGATAGCAGCGTACAAGGTGACAATGCGGAAGCTGCTGCTCCTCAAGGACGTGGTATTGGTCGTGGCGTTGGGCGTGGTCTTGTCGAACTTGGAGCCCGTCGTGTTCCTCCACAGCCGCAAGATGATGGTTTGGGTAAGCCCAAGTTCTCAATTCCTAGATTTGAAGGAGGTACTGATGTTGAGGAATATCTCACATGGGAGCTGAAAATTTAGAGATTATGGCGTTTACATGATTATACTGAAGATAGGAAGATCAAACTTGCTTCGTCTGAATTCGATGGCTATGCATTGCGTTGGTGGGATGCACTGGTTCGTGCTCGTGAAGAAGATGGTGAGCTGCCTATTATCACATGGCGTGCTATGAAGGCGGCAATGAGAGCTCGTTTTGGTCCTACCAATTATTTGCGATCAGTTTTTGACAAGTTGACCCAATTGAAGCAAGGTATGATGACGGTTGACGCTTACTACATGGAGATGGAGATGCTTATGCAGCGTGCCCGTGTCCCTGAGTCTCTAGAGATGACAATACAGCGTTTTCTTAATGGCCTCAAGTTTAACATCAAAGGCATTGTTCGTCATCACAATTACGCTACAATGAATGAGCTACTACATCATGCAAGAGAAGCCGAGTCACAGTTGGCTGAAGAAGCGCAATTGAAGGGTCGTGCTACGGGAGTTGGGCGTTACACGCCTAGGATGCCACCCTCCTTGGCGCCATCTTCGCGCCCTGCAGATGTTTCTACTTCGTCTAGCATCACTACAAGAAATCTGCCATAATATGACGTTTTTTTTATGACTGGAAATCAAAATGTCATAGCTTTATGACGTTCCTAGCTTTGACCGTCGTTGGCTGTTGAAGGGGGGCAAAACCTTAGAAAATAGTGACGTTCTAGGGCAAAAACGTTTTTAGCTGCTTAAAATAAAACGTCATAATCTAACCGGGATGGATTACGACGTTCTAGTGCAGCCTATTGCGACGAAACAAGATCGTCGTTAGGCTTTTCGCGTAATTGAAGCTGTGAGTTGGCTGCCATGTCATCACTTTTACTCAGACATTTGGGACCTACCTCGTATCAATTTTCGCCTACGTGGCCTATTTTTTCGTCTCCCGCCTCAATCCCATCGCTGGAAGTTTGTATTGCGCGCCGAATCGAAATTTTCAGATCCCATCGCGACTGACTTAACCCTAATTCCCCATCCACTTTCGTTCCCCGCCGCCACCCATCGCCAAACCAACTCCACCGCCAGCTCCACGCCTCCGCGGACCTCCAGGAGGACATCCACGCCGCCGCCCGCTGCATCGACCCGACGGCGACGCCCCCGCCGAGCTCGACAGCGCCACCCGCGGCGACGAGGCCGCGGCCAAGCCGCTCCTCTCCCCGCCCTCCGCCGCCCCCGCCGCATCCGCACCCATGGCCGCGGCGCAGGAGACCCTCGAGGAGCTGGACCGGAGGTACGCGTCGATGGGCCGCGGGCCCCTGGGGGCGGCGGAGGCGGCGCGGCTGGCCGTCGCCGCGGCCCTGCTCCTCCCGCTCCGGGTCGTGGCCGCCGTGCTCCTGCTCGTCGCCTACTAGCTCGTCTACCGCGTGTGCACGCTCGGTGTGGAGGAGGAGCGCCAGGGGGCCGAGGGCCCGGGGGACGGCTACGCGCGCCTCCGGGGATGGAGGCGGGACGCCGTCGTGCACTGCGGCCGCAACCTCGCGCGCGCCAGGCTCTTCGTCTTCGGCCTCGCCCTCCCTCCTGCCGTCCTCGCCGTCGACAACACCGAGTAATCTAATAATCGATCTGTTGCTTTCTGCTGCTGTTGATTTGAGTTGTTGTGCCCTGTGCCGTCGATCTAATTCTATCCTTGTCAGGAACCCCTGGACCGAGGTTCCCGCTCGCCGTGCCCCGAGGAACCCCAACACGCCTCGCCAGGAGGAGTACGTCCCTGTGCCGGAAGGTGAGATAATTACCTGCACATGCCTCCATGCTCCTCTGCGTACTCGTCGCATTCGACTATTGTTTTCGTCGAGGATATCTGTGCAGTTCTCTGACACCATGCTTGCCCTTCCCCCGTTTGTTGTTCCACCATCAGAAGAATCGTAGTAGTAGTATTGTTTCGTTCGTTTCCGTATCCAAGTACATGTCAAACTTGGTTTCGAAAATAATTTGGGGGTGACTTGTCTTTCTGTTCAATTCTGTATCATATAAGCTGATGCAATGGCTGTACACTGATGTGCACTCAGCGTTTTATGCTTCTTACAAGTTCATCCAATGATTTGTTTTGGTGTTGGTAAAGGAAGCAGTACCATTATAGTGTATTGTGCTTACCATTCTGTGCTAAGTAAATAATTACTCATACATGCACGCCGTGTTCAAGTTTACTTAGGCTAAATCTTGATTCAGTTGCTCATCTGAACCACACTGTGCCCTCCTTAATTAGTCCAGATATTTTCATTTCATCATGTGTATAATAATGCTTGTCATGATGAATTTTGCTGCATTTGTGTGCTTTGATGATCATTAGTTAGCAGTGCCATGTTGCTTGGTTCTTGACTTTGTTTACTTGGTTCCAGAAATTGCCAGTTTAGTAGTGAGTTCACTTTTAGCTAATCATGTTGTACACTCATGTGCAACTCAGCGTTTTATGCTTCTTGCAAGTTCATCCCTTGATTTTTTTTTTGTGTTGGTAAAGGAAGCTGTATTATTATAGTGTACTGTGCTTACCACACTGTGCTAAGTAAATAATTACCCATGCATGCACGCCGTGTTCAAGTTTACTTAGGCTAAATTTTGATTCAGTTGATCAACTGAGTGTATGCATTAACACGATAATTCTAAGTCAGCTGCGGTGCTTTTGCATGTTATCATTTCTGAATTGTAGATAGGTAGGCATGTGCCTTTTGCAAAACTGTTACTTGACACGCATGTGCGAACCAGCTTTGTGTATATTTGCCCCACCCTCTTCATGCTCCCTGGTAATGACATGGTCCAATTCAATTGGGCACTAGCTGCAGTGGCCTTTGTGCGTGTGTTCATTTGATTAATAATTTGACCTATGTGGACATGGTTGAATTCGAAATTACCTTTTCATTTTAATACCCGTTTCATTTGATTAATAATTTGACCTATGTGTGTTCATTTGCTGTTTCCCTACATTTTTTGGTGCTCGCGTAGAAGGGTCAGTGGAGGGCGTAGAATTGGTGGCACGGCATCGACTGATTGCGCCATAGGATTGCTTGCTTTCTCTTGTTCGCGCCAGCAAACAGGAATTATTATTTCTGCGTCTATCCAGGGATTGCAGCTACCAAGCAGTGGATGTTCAGGGATTGCAGCTAGCAAGCAAAGGATGTCTGGACTGGCTGTTAGGCTGATAGTTGTTCTCACTTCGCGCTTGCACTGCATTTCTCATACCCTAGCCATACCCGCTAAACACGGTTTGTTCTCATGGAATGTAACCTGTACCTGCCCCATTTTATCTTGTGCTAAGAGACAGGGTTTCATTTGGCACTACAGCATGTGCAAGATGTTATGTTATATTTAGTACTGACATGCCTTGCGAGTATACGAGTACTTGGATTACACTGCACTCATGCCCTAGCCATACCTGTTAAGTACGGTTTGTTTCCATGGAATGTAACTTCTACTTGTCCCACTTTATCTTGCGCTACGAGATATGGTGTATTTGACAGGACCTACACTCTCAGCTGTAATGTTCACGATGAAAGTAGTTCTGCTTGCCAGTAGTGACCCCAACAGCTTATGAGTACATCTGTAGCAGTACATCATGTACAAGATGTTATGTTGTATTTTGTACATATATTGCTTCCTTATGTTATCTTCCCTTGCTCACCATTCCAATATTACTTGCAGACACTGGGCCTCCTGAGGAGCCATACACATGTCAGGAACTACAGCAGTCAGCTTTCAGGTTATTTACCTGAACAAGTGCTATTTTGATTTTGACCACTGGTTCGCTTCCAACATCTCTAATATCTTTGTACTCTCCGCAGGTCTTATTCCAGCTGGTCCCCAAAGCTCAAAGCTGACAAGGTAACTAGCTAACCATGTACTTAATTGTATTCCGTGGACTTCTAGGTTATGTTTCAGAGCTGCAAAACTGCTTCTGGTGTTGCGCTAATTGAGTCTTGTTGTTTCTTCTTGTAGGAGAAAAGTTTGAAGCTGTTGTACCTTTCATGGGTGAATCTGTAACTGATGGAACTCTTGCTACCTTCTTAAAGAGTATGCTCTCCTCTCTCTCTCTCTCTCTGGGTGTGGGTCTGCTGTGCTGTGTGAAGCTCATTCATATTCTCCTGTTAACTCTTCATACAGAACTCGGTGAAGTTGCATAGGATTAGTTTTAGTGGAATCTCTTATGTTCTTTTACAATGATAAACACCATAATGATAACTGCAGGTGCCAATGCCAAGGCTCAGGAAGCGCATTGCCAACCGTTTGAAGGATTCCCAGAACACATTTGCAATGCTGACCACATTCAATGAAGTTGACATGTAAGTGTATTGTAACAACCTGGAGCTGGAGAACCTGAAGACAACTTGTGCAACATCATTTTCTAGCAAGATGCATGCTGGAGATCATGAAGACAACTCTAGTGAAATTTTATGTTTATATTGTAATAATGAGCATGACTGAGTCTTATTGCTCCAAGTCACTGTGACACAAGTTTTATGTTCATACTAATAATGAGCTTGACTGGTTCTTGTTGCTGCAATGTAATTGATTAATTTGCTAAGTTTTATGTTCATACTAATAATGAGCTTGACTGGTTCTTATTGACTCCCGGTCCAAAACTGTAATGGGTCCTAAAAAGGCCACGGCCCAATGAAAATTGGCATAGGCCCAGTAAGTACAAATGCTAAAAAGGTTGTTGAAAAAAAAATAAGCTAAAAAGGTTGAGGTAATTGGGCCAGTTACGGGCCAAGGCCCAACAAAGCCGAAAAAAATAATCAGAACTAATGGGCTCAGCCCACATAAGGAGCTGAATGGACCGGGCTGAATTCAGATATTGACATTTCTAATTCGTCACAATTTTGCCACGTCGGATTGCCACGCTGGACTCGGGGGCAGGTGCCCATGACGTTTTGGGAACGTCATGCCGTCAGTGACATTTTAAAACGTCACAAAGCTCTACGACGTTTTCAAGTGGAACGTCTTAAGCAGTCACTGCTGACTCCCAGCTTTCGACGTTTTGAAAAGCGTCACCGTAACGTCACAAGTAGCCATTATTGACGTTTCAGTGACACCTTTATTTTGTCAACTTATGGCAGATTTCTTGTAGTGCATGCCGGTCTCCAATGTGTCCCACACAAAGAAGCCTGTTCCTGCAGCAAGTGGAACTAGTTCTAACATGTCAACGGCGCGCAACCGCGATATGGCTTGTCATACATGTGGTGGCAAGGGTCACTGATGACCCACAAGTATAGGGGATCGCAACAGTCTTCGAGGGAAGTAAAACCCAAATTTATTGATTCGACACAAGGGGAGGTAAAGAATACTTATAAGCCTTAACAACTGAGTTGTCAATTCAGCTGCACCTGAAAAGCACTAGCAACAGGGGTGATGTGAAAGTAGCAGTGATATGAGAGCAATAGTAACAGTAACACAGTAGCAGTAATAGCAATATGAGAGCAATGGCACCAGAGAATAGTTGATACTACTTCCAATGACATGTAGAACGAGTATATGATGATGAGAGATGGACCGGGGTTCCCAGCTATCTACACTAGTGGTAACTCTCCAATAACAAGTGTTGGGTGAACAAATTACAGTTGGGCAATTGATAGGATTGATAAGGCATTAAGAAAGAACATCAATTCATTAATCATGTAGGCATGTTTTCCATATTTAGTCGTACGTGCTCGCAATGAGAAACTTGCACAACATCTATTGTCCTACCAGCCGGTGGCAGCCGGGCCTCAAGGGAATCTACTGGATATTAAGGTACTCCTTTTAATAGAGCACCGGAGCAAAGCATTAACACTCCGTGAAAACATGTGTCCCTCACATCACCGCCATCCCCTCCGGTTGTCCCGATTTTGTCACTTCGGGGCCTTTGGTTCCGGACAGTGACATGTGCATACAACTTGTAGATACAATCTAAGCAATAATTATAGAGCTCAAATCTAAGATCATGACACTCGGGCCCTAGTGACAAGCATTAAGCATAACAAGATTGCAGCAACAATAACTTCACAAACTTTATAGATAGACTAATCATAATGTATCATCCATCGGATCCCAACAAACACAACACCGATTACATCAGATGAATCTCAATCATGTAAGGCAGCTCATGAGATCATTGTATTGAAGTACATGGGGAGAGAATACCAACTAGCTACAGCTAGAACCCGTAGTCCATGGGGGAACTACTCACGGAGCATGATGGAGGCGGTGGCGTTGATGGAGATGGCTTCCGGGGACACTTCCCCGTCCCGGCAGGGTGCCGGGACAGAGACTTCTGTCCCCCGAATTGAGTTTCGCATGGCGGCGCCCCTGGAGTCTTTTCTGGAGTTTCGTCAAGTGGTACGGTGTTTTTAGGTCGAGGGGTTAAATAGGCGAAGAGGCGGGGGCACCAGGGCGCCCTCCTCATAGGCCGGCGCGGCCAGGGGCCTGCCCGCGCGGCCTGGTGGGGGCCCTGGGCCTCCTCTCCGTCTCCCTTCGGTGTTCTGGAGCCTCCGGGAAAAATAAGATCTTTGGCGTTGATTTCGTCCAATTCCGAGAATATTGCCCGAACAGCCTTTCTGGAACCAAAAACAGCAGAAAACAGGAACTGGCACCGTGGCATCTTGTTAATAGGTTAGTTCGGAAAACGCATAAAAACATCATAAAGTGCAAGCAAAACATGTAAGTATTGTCATAAAACAAGCATGGAACGACAGAAATTATGGATACGTCGGGGACGTATCAGCATCCCCAAGCTTAGTTCCTGCTCGTCCCGAGCAGGTAAACGATAAAAAGAATAATTTCTGTAGTGACATGCTACTTACATAACCTTGATCATACTATTACAAAGCATATGAAATGAATGAAGTGACTCAAGGCAATGATCTATAGTTGCTAACAAATAGATAACATATAGCAAAACTTTTCATGAAGAGTACTTTCAAGACAAGTATCCAAAGTTTTGCACAAGAGTTAACTCATAAAGCAATAAGTTCAAAGTAAAGGCATCGAAGCAACACAAAGGAAGATATAAGTTTCAGCGGTTGCTTTCAACTTGTAACATGCATATCTCATGGATAATTGTCAACACAAAGTAATATGATGAATGCAAATAAGCAAGTATGTAAGAATCAATGCACAGTTAACACAAGTGTTTGCTTCTAAGATGGAAGGAAGTAGGTAAACTGACTCAACATAAAGTAAAAGAATGGCCCTTCAAAGAGGAAAGCATCGATTGCTATATTTGTGCTAGAGCTTTGGTTTTGAAAACATAAAGAGAGCATAAAAGTAAAGTTTTGAGAGGTGTTTGTTGTTGTCAACGAATGGTAGTGGGCACACTAACTACCTCATCAACCGGACTCCCAAGAGCGGCTCCCATTTTATTTATTTTTGGGTGGCACTCCTTCCAACCTTTCTTTCACAAACCATGGCTAACCGAATCCTCGGGTGCCTGCCAACAATCTCATACTATGAAGGAGTGCCTTTTTATTTTAGTTTTATTATGATGACACTCCCCCAACCTTTGCTTACACAAGCCATGGCTAACCGAATCCTTCGGGTGCCGTCCAACAATCACAAACCATGGAGGAGTGTCTATTTAAGTTAATTAATTTGGGACTGGGAATCCCATTGCCAGCTCTTTTTGCAAAATTATTGGATAAGCGGATGTGCCACTAGTCCATATGAGAGTCCGTCAAAAGTAAATGACAAGGTTGAAAGCTAAACACCACATACTTCCTCATGAGCTATGAAACATTAACACAAATTGAGAAGCATTTTGAATTATTTAAAGGTAGCACTCAAGCAATTTACTTTGGAATGGCAGGAAATACCACATAGTAGGTAGGTATGGTGGACACAAATGGCATAGGTTTTGGCTCAAGGTTTTTGGATGCACGAGAAGTATTCCCTCTCAGTACAAGGTTTAGGCTAGCAAGGTTATTTGAAGCAAACACAAGTATGAACCGGTACAGCAAAACTTACATAAGAACATATAGCAAGCATTATAATACTCTACATTGTCTTCCTTGTTGCTCAAACACTTTTACCAGAAAATATCTAGACCTTAAGAGAGATCAATTATGCAAACCAATTTTAACAAGCTTTACGGTAGTTCTCCACTAATAGGTTTAAACTACATGCAAAAACTTATGATCTACTTGAGAGCTCAAAACAATTGCCAAGTATCAAATTATCCAAGACATATGAGGCATTTTCTTTTCCCAACCAAATAAAGATAAATATTGTAGCTTCCAACTTTTATTCATTGAACATTAAAAGTAAAACGAAGAACAAGTGTTCATATGAAAAAGCGGAGCGTGTCTCTCTCCCAAACATGGATTGCTAGGATCCGAATTTATTCAAACATAAACAAAACGAAAAATAAACACACAGACGCTCCAAGTAAAGCACATATGATGTGACTGAATAAAAATATAGTTTCAGGGGAGGAACCTGATAAGTTGATGAAGAAGGGGATGCCTTGGGCATCTCCAAGCTTAGACGCTTGAGTCTTCTTCAAATATGCAGGGATGAACCACGGGGGCATCCCCAAGCTTAGACTTTTCACTCTTCTTGATCATATATCATCCTCCTCTCTTGACCCTTGAAAACTTCCTTCACACCAAACTTCTCATAAACTTCATTAGAGGGGTTAGTACTCAAAAAATTTGAATCCACCTTGGTCCTGTAGTGGCACATTGCAAGAACTCAATAAAACATTAGCTACAGCTCTCCACGTCTAGAAAGCCTCACATAAAGTCCACAAGAGACAATGCAAAAAACAGAGACAGAATCTGCCAAAACAGAACAGCCAGTAAAGACGAATTTTAATAAAATACTTCCGTTGCTCAAATCAGAAAACTCAAAACTAATGAAAGTTGCGTACATATCTGAGGAACACGCACGTAAATTGTCATATTTTTCTGATTTTTCTACAGAGAAAACAGCCCAGATTCGTGACAGATAGAAATCTGTTTCTGCGCAGAAATCCAAATCTAGCATCAACCTTCGATTAGAGGCTTCACTTGGTACAACAAAACACAAAACTAAGATAAGGAGAGGTTGCTACAGTAGTAAACAACTTCCAAGACACAAATATAAAACAAAGTACTGTAGCAAAATAACACATGGGTTATCTCCCAAGAAGTTCTTTCTTTATAGCCATTAAGATGGGCTCAGCAGTTTTAATGATGCACTCGCAAGAAATAGTATTTGAAGCAAAAGAGAGCATCAAGAAGCAAATACAAAACACATTTAAGTCTAACATGCTTCCTATGCAAAGGAATCTTGCAAATAAACAAGTTCATGAAAAGCAAAGTAACAAGCATAGGAAGATAAAACAAGTGTAACTTCAAAATTTTAAGCATATAGAGAGGTGTTTTAGTACCATGCAAATTTCTACAACCATATTTTCCTCTCTCATAATAATTTTCAGTAGCTTCATGGATAAACTCAACAATATAACTATCACATGCAGCATACTTTTCATGATTTCCAAACACATAATTTTTATCAATCTCAAGAATAGTGGAATTAAAACTTTCAAACTTACTTTTATCAATAATATAACAAGGTAGTTGATCAATCTCAAGAGATATGGGACACATAGATAATGTCAAGAACTCTCGAATCCCATTTTCATTAGTAGTACAATTAATATTATCAAGTAACATAGGACCATCATCTAAAGCTTTATCATAAACATTTGCTAAGCAAAATTCTTTAGTACCATGCATTTCGACATCAGGCACAAACAAAGCATTATCATAAGATTTATCAAAGTAGCATGGATTATCATATATAACAGTAGCATAATCATTCTCACAAGTATTACTCATAGGAAATATTTCAAGAGAATCCACAGGAACATAACATTCAACCTCTTTCGGTAAGCATGGAGGACAATCAAATAGTGTAAGAGATGAAGAGTTACTCTCATTAGAAGGTTGGCATGGGTAGCTAATCCATTCTTCCTCCTTTTGTTCGTCACTCTCCTCTTCTTTTTCATCCAATGAGCTTTCAGGTTCATCAATTTCCTCCTCTTTTTCATCCAATGAGCTTTCAGGTTCATCAATTTCTTCTTCCACAGGTTCCTGCAAATTGTGAGTGCATTCTTGTGCATTAATGTGTCTCTCTTTATAATCAAGGATATAAGGATTCCTACTGTAGCATTCTATGCAAGAATTAAGGATAGTAGAGACATAATCTTTAAGGCCCTTACAAACAACACAAGTTTCATAATTCTCAACCATGAAGGATTCTATCTCGGAGGCTCCCATAAATAAGACAAATTGTTCTACCTCTTCGAACCCATAATGAATATAGCAATTCCGATTATAGTTCTTAATTAAAAATTCCTCACTAAAGCCACATTGAAATTTAAGATGTTTAGTATCCTGTTGAGAGCAACAGTTTATATCATGGCGTCTAAGCAAGATTTCAGCAATTGTATTCAATTTTTCTATCATAGCACTCATTATTTTACCAGTTCTTGATTCTCTATAATTATTATAACATTCTATAAGCTCCAAGTAGGTTGTTGGTTCTCCCATAACAACAGTTTTTAATTTTTAGGTTTTTCAAATTTTTATGGATTTTCGGGTATATAGGGAAAATAAAACAAGACAAAAAGAAACTAAGCAAAAGTAAACTAAGCAAAATAAAACTAGACAGAAATAAACTAAGCACAAATAAACTAGACAGAAATAAACTAGCAAGACAAAATAAAATAAAAGCAGAGAGAGAGGTAGAGTGTACTCCCCAGGTGAACTTATGAGTAGAGCTATGCCTCCCCGGCAACGGCGCCAGAAAATAGTCTTGATGACCCACAAGTATAGGGGATCGCAATAGTCTTCGAGGGAAGTAAAACCCAAATTTATTGATTCGACACAAGGGAGGTAAAGAATACTTATAAGCCTTAACAACTGAGTTGTCAATTCAGCTGCACCTGGAAAAGCACTAGCAACAGGGGTGATGTGAAAGTAGCAGTGATATGAGAGCAATAGTAACAGTAACACAGCAGCAGTAATAGCAATATGAGAGCAATGGCACCAGAGAATAGTTGATACTACTTCCAATGACATGTAGAACGAGTATATGATGATGAGAGATGGACCGGGGTTCCCAGCTATCTACACTAGTGGTAACTCTCCAATAACAAGTGTCGGGTGAACAAATTACAGTTGGGCAATTGATAGGATTGATAAGGCATTAAGAAAGAACATCAATTCATTAATCATGTAGGCATGTTTTCCATATTTAGTCGTACGTGCTCGCAATGAGAAACTTGCACAACATCTATTGTCCTACCAGCCGGTGGCAGCCGGGCCTCAAGGGAATCTACTGGATATTAAGGTACTCCTTTTAATAGAGCACCGGAGCAAAGCATTAACACTCCGTGAAAACATGTGTCCCTCACATCACCGCCATCCCCTCCGGTTGTCCCGATTTCTGTCACTTCGGGGCCTTTGGTTCCGGACAGTGACATGTGCATACAACTTGTAGATACAATCTAAGCAATAATTATAGAGCTCAAATCTAAGATCATGACACTCGGGCCCTAGTGACAAGCATTAAGCATAACAAGATTGCAGCAACAATAACTTCACAAACTTTATAGATAGACTAATCATAATGTATCATCCATCGGATCCCAACAAACACAACACCGATTACATCAGATGAATCTCAATCATGTAAGGCAGCTCATGAGATCATTGTATTGAAGTACATGGGGGAGAGAATACCAACTAGCTACAGCTAGAACCCGTAGTCCATGGGGGAACTACTCACGGAGCATGATGGAGGCGGTGGCGTTGATGGAGATGGCTTCCGGGGCACTTCCCCGTCCCGGCAGGGTGCCGGACAGAGACTTCGTCCCCCGAATTGGAGTTTCGCGATGGCGGCGGCGCCCCTGGAGTCTTTCTGGAGTTTCGTCAAGTGGTACGGTGTTTTTAGGTCGAAAGGGGTTAAATAGGCGAAGAGGCGGCTCAGAGGGGCACCAGGGCGCCCTCCTCACAGGCCGGCGCGGCCAGGGGCCTGCCCGCGCGGCCTTGTGGTGTCGGGGCCCTGGGCCTCCTCTCCGTCCCCTTCGGTGTTCTGGAGCCTCCCGGGAAAAATAAGATCTTTGGCGTTGATTTCGTCCAATTCCGAGAATATTGCCCGAACAACCTTTCTGGAACCAAAAACAGCAGAAAACAGGAACTGGCACTGTGGCATCTTGTTAATAGGTTAGTTCCGGAAAACGCATAAAAACATCATAAAGTGCAAGCAAAACATGTAAGTATTGTCATAAAACAAGCATGGAACGACAGAAATTATGGATACGTCGGGGACGTATCAGTCACTTCAAGAGAGATTGTCCTAACCGTAAAGTTATGATTATTAATGAGGACAATGAGTATGAAACTGGGGACGATGTTGATCCAAATGCTCCAGAAGATGATGATTATGACAGTGATGGTTTTGATGCTTTTCCTTCTGAAGCTCAAACTATTGTTGTCTCACAGCGTGTTCTCAATGTGCAGTCAAGTGCATCTACTCAGCGTTGCAATTTGTTCCAAACAAAGGCACTTGTTGGTCCTGGTAAAGCTTGCAAGGTCATTATTGATGGCGGGAGTTGTCGCAATTTAGCAAGCAAAGAGTTATGTGCCAAGCTGAAACTGAAGTATCTACCGCACCCGCATCCATATTATATTCAGTGGTTGAGCAATAATGGTGAGATGAAGGTGAGCCACATGGTGCGTGTTGATTTTGAGATTGGACCGTATAAGGATTCCATTGATTTTGATGTGGTTCCTATGACGGTGTGTCACCTACTGTTGGGCCGGCCATGGCTCTATGACCGTTCTGTGCAACACAATGGCCGTGCCAATACATATCACTTGGAGTTCAAGGGCAAGAAAATCAACTTGCAGCCTATGTCACCACAGCAAATTGTCAATGAATCTCGTCAGAAAGTTGAAGTAAACTTGGAGGATGCACCTATAGATAGGCGAGAGAATTGTAATACCGTGAGTGATATAACGAAAAGTGAGAGAGTGAATTCCTTAGTCTTATTAGCCACCAAAGAAGACATGAGAGAATTTCGTGAGGATCCTACAGCCATGCCTCTTGTGCTTATGTACATGGGTACGGTTTTGATTTCTAACGACATGACCCCTATTCCTCTTGGTGTTTCTAATGTTTTACAGGAATTCAGCGACGTGTTTCCGGAGGAGGTACCCGCAGGACTACCACCATTGCGTGGTATTGAGCATCAAATTGACTTGATCCCCGGAGCTTCGCTGCCCAATAGGGCGCCATATAGAACGAACCCGGAAGAGACGAAGGAGATACAGAAGCAAGTACAAGCACTACTCGACAAAGGTTATATCCACATAAGCGTTAGTCCTTGTGCTGTTCCTGTTATTCTAGTTCCTAAGAAAGATGGTACATGGCGCATGTGTGTAGATTGTAGAGCGATAAACAACATTACTATTCGATATCGTCATCCTATTCCCCGTTTAGAGGATATGCTAGATGAATTGAGTGGTGCTGCTGTTTTCTCTAAAATTGATTTGCGTAGTGGTTATCATCAAATTAGGATGAAAGAGGGGGATGAATAGAAAACAGCCTTTAAAACAAAATTTTGTTTATATGAGTGGTTAGTAATGCCTTTTGGTTTAACTAATGCACCTAGCACTTTCATGAGACTGATGAACCATGTTTTGCGTGATTTTATTGGCAAGTTTGTGGTTGTGTACTTTGATGACATATTAATCTACAGCCGCAATGAATCTGATCATACTATACATATTCGACATGTTTTGCAAGTGTTGCGTGATAATAAACTCTATGGTAATCTTGAGAAGTGCACATTTTGCAAAGATAAGGTCATATTTCTGGGTTATGTTGTCTCTAAGCATGGAGTAGAAGTAGATGTGTCTAAAATTGAAGCTATTCAAAATTGGCCTACTCCCATGAATGTGAGTCAAGTAAGAAGTTTTCATGGTCTAGCTGGGTTTTATAGAAGATTTGTGCCCAACTTTAGTACTATTGCTGCACCTTTGAATGATTTGACTAAAAAGGGTGTTGTCTTTGAGTGGGGCGCAGCCCAAGATCATGCTTTTGATGAACTGAAAAGATTGTTAACTTCTGCACCGTTGCTTGCACTTCCTGATTTCAATAAGCAATTTGAGATTGAATGTGATGCTAGTGGTATTGGAATTGGTGGTGTGTTGATGCAAGAGGGTCGTCCAATTGCATATTTTTCTGAGAAACTTTCTGGTGCTAAGTTGAACTATTCTATCTATGATAAATAATTGTATGCTTTAATTAGAGTTCTTGAGGTTTGGCAGCATTACTTGTGGCCAAAAGAATTTATCATACATTCTGATCATGAAGCTTTAAAATATCTGAAAGCTCAATCTACTTTGCATAAGCGTCTTGCTAAGTGGGTTGAGTTCATTGAGTCTTTTCCATACATTATTAAGCATAAGAAGGGAAAAGATAATATTGTTGCTGATGCTCTATCTAGGAAGAATATGCTATTAACTCAACTTGATGTTAAAATTCCTGGTTTAGAGATATTATGTGATTTGTATGCCACTGATCATGATTTTGCTGAACCATATCGCTTGTGTGCTATTGGTAAAGCATGGGAAAAATATCACATACATGATGGGTTCTTGTTTAGAGCTAACAAACTATGTGTTCCAGAATCGTCTGTGCGTTTGCTCTTATTGCAGGAATCTCATGCTGGAGGTTTGATGGGTCACTTTGGGCGTGAGAAGACGCTACTCATGCTAGCTGACCACTTTTATTGGCCAAAGATGAGGCGGGATGTGGACAGATATGTGAAGAGGTGCATTACTTGCAACAGGTCCAAGTCCAAGTTGAAGCCTCATGGTTTGTATACTCCTTTACCGGCACCTTCTACACCTTGGGAAGACATTAGTATGGATTTTGTGTTGGGTTTGCCGCGTACTAAAAGAGGCCATGATTCTATATTTGTGGTAGTGGATAGATTCTCTAAGATGTCACATTTTATTGCCTGCCACAAGAGCGACGATGCGTCGCATATTGCTAACCTGTTTTTCAGGGAGATTGTACGTCCACATGGATCGTCGTGAAGTTTATGAGCTACTTCTGGAAGACGCTTTGGAGAAAGCTGGGGACGAAGCTACTTTTCAGTACTACTTGTCATCCCCAAACTGATGGTCAAACTGAAGTGGTGAATAGAACATTGTCACAATTGTTGAGATCCATGATCAAGAAGAACTTGAAGGAGTGGGAAGATTGTTTGCCGCATGTGGAGTTTGCTTACAACAGGGCGGTACATTCTACCACAGAGTTGTGTCCTTTTGAGGTGGTGTATGGTTTCAAACCCATTACTCCGCTTGATTTGTTGCCTCTACCCATACATGAGAGAGTCAATATGGAGGCATCCAAGAGGGCAGATTTTGTGCGAAAGATTCATGTGAAGACTAAAGAGTTGATAGAGAAGAAAGGCAAGAGCAATGCTGCAAGAATGAACAAGAAGCGCAAGGAGATATTGTTCAAGCCTGGTGATATGGTCTGGGTACATTTTCGCAAGGATAGGTTCCCGAAGCTGCGGAAGTCCAAGTTGCTTCCTCGTGGTGCTGGTCCTTACAAAGTGCTTGCCAAGATCAATGATAATTCATATATACTCTATAGATCTTTGATGGCGTGTAACTCACACGTTCGTTGGGAACCCCAAGAGGAAGGTATGATGCGCACAGTAGCAAGTTTTCCCTCAGAAAGAAACCAAGGTTTAATCGAACCAGGAGGAGCCAAGAAGCACGTTGAAGGTTGATGGTGGCGAAATGTGATGCGGCACAACACCAGGGATTCCGGCGCCAACGTGGAACCTGCACAACACAACCAAAGTACTTTGCCCCAACGAAACAGTGAGGTTGTCAATCTCACCGGCTTGCTGTAACAAAGGATTAACCGTATTGTGTGGAAGATGATTGTTTGCGAAGAAAACAGTAAAGAACAATTGCAGTAGATTGTATGCGATGTAAAGAATAGGACCGGGGTCCACAGTTCACTAGAGGTGTCTCTCCCATAAGATTAAAGCATGTTGGGTGAACAAATTACAGTCGGGCAATTGACAAATAGAAAAGGGCATAACAATGCATATACATGATATGATAAATATAGTGAGATTTAATCGGGCATTACGACAAAGTACATAGACCGCCATCCAACCGCATCTATGCCTAAAAAGTCCACCTTAGGTTATCATCCGAACCCCTTTCAGTATTAAGTTGCAAGCAACAGACAATTGCATTAAGTATGGTGCGTAATGTAATCAACAACTACATCCTTAGACATAGCATCAATGTTTTATCCCTAGTGGCACAAGCACATCCACAACCTTAGAACCTTCTGTCACGATCCCAGATATCAATGGAGGCATGAACCCACTATCGAGCATAAATACTCCCTCTTGGAGTTAAGAGCAAAAACTTGGCCAGAGCCTCTACTAATAACGGAGAGCATGCAAGATCATAAACAACACATAAATAATAGATTGATAATCACCATAACATAGTATTCTCTATCCATCGGATCCCGACAAACACAACATATAGTATTACAGATAGATGATCTTGATCATGTTAGGCAGCTCACAAGATCCAACAATGAAGCACAATTAGGAGAAGACGACCATCTAGCTACTGCTATGGACCCATAGTCCAGGGGTGAACTACTCACTCATCACTCCGGAGGCGATCATGGCGATGAAGAGTCCTCCGAGATGATTCCCCTCCGGCAGGTGCCGGAGGCGATCTCCCGAATCCCCGAGATGGGATTTGCGGCGGCGGCCTCTGGAATGTTTTCCGTATCGTGGCTCTGACTGGGGTTTCGCGACGGAGGCTTTAAGTAGGCGGAAGGGCAACGCGGGGGCCACACGAGGGCCCCACACGCTAGGGCCGTGCGGCGGTAGGCCGCGCCGCCTAGTGTGGCGGCGCCTCGTGGCCCCACTTCCTTTCCCCTCGGTCTTCTGGAAGCTTCGTGCAAAAATAGGACCCTGGGCGTTGATTTCGTCCAATTCCGAGAATATTTCCTTACTAGGATTTCTGAAACCAAAAAGCAACAGCAACTGGCTCTTCGGCATCTTGTTAATAGGTTAGTTCCAAAATGCGTAAATACGACATATAATGTGTATAAAACATGTAGATATCATCAATAATGTAGCATGGAACATAAGAAATTATCGATACGTTGGAGACGTATCAGCATCCCCAAGCTTAGTTCTGCTCGTCCCGAGCAGGCAAACGATAACAAGGATAATTTCTGGAGTGACATGCCATCATAATCTTGATCATACTATTGTAAACATATGTAATGAATGCAGCGATCAAAACAATGGTAATGACATGAGTAAACAAATGAATCATAAAGCAAAGACTTTTCATGAATAGTACTTCAAGACAAGCATCAATAAGTCTTGCATAAGAGTTAACTCATAAAGCAATAAATCAAAGTAAAGGTATTGAAGCAACACAAAGGAAGATTAAGTTTCAGCGGTTGCTTTCAACTTATAACATGTATATCTCATGGATAGTGTCAACATAGAGTAATATAACAAGTGCAATATGCAAGTATGTAGGAATCAATGCATAGTTCACACAAGTGTTTGCTTCTTGAGGTGGAGAGAGATAGGTAAACTGACTCAACAATAAAAGTAAAAGAAAGGTCCTTCAAAGAGGAAAGCATCGATTGCTGTATTTGTGCTAGAGCTTTTATTTTGAAAACATGAAACAATTTTGTCAACGGTAGTAGTAAAGCATATGAGTTATGTAAATTATATCTTACAAGTTGCAAACCTCATGCATAGTATACTAATAGTGCCCGCAACTTGTCCTACTTAGCTTGGACTACCGGATCTTCGCAATACACATGTTTCAACCGAGTGTCACAAAGGGGTACCTCCATGCCGCCTGTACAAAGGTCTAAGGAGAAAGCTCGCATTTTGGATTTCTCGCTCTTGATTATTCTCAACTTAGACATCCATACCGGGACAACATGGACAACAGATAATGGACTCCTCTTTAATGCATAAGCATGTGACAACAATTATTATTCTCATATGAGATTGAGGATATATGTCCAAAACTGAAACTTCCACCATGATTCATGGCTTTAGTTAGCGGCCCAATGTTCTTCTCTAACAATATGCATGCTCCAACCATTAAGGTGGTAGATCTCTCTTACTTCAGACAAGACGGACATGCATAGCAACTCACATGATATTCAACAAAGAGTAGTTGATGGCGTCCCCAGAAGCATGGTTATCGCACAACAAGCAACTTAATAAGAGATAAAGTGCATAAGTACATATTCAATACTACGATAGTTTTTAAGGCTATTTTGTCCCATGAGCTATATATTGCAAAGGTGAATGATGGAATTTTAAAGGTAGCACTCAAGCAATTTACTTTGGAATGGCGGAGAAATACCATGTAGTAGGTAGGTATGGTGGACACAAATGGCATAGTGGTTGGCTCAAGGATTTTGGATGCATGAGAAGTATTCCCTCTCGATACAAGGTTTAGGCTAGCAAGGTTATTTGAAGCAAACTCAAGGATGAACCGGTGCAGCAAAACTCACATAAAAGACATATTGTAAACATTATAAGACTCTACACCGTCTTCCTTGTTGTTCAAAACTCAATACTAGAATTATCTAGACCTTAGAGAGACCAAATATGCAAACCAAATTTTAGCAAGCTCTATGTATTTCTTCATTAATGGGTGCAAAGTATATGATGAAAGAGCTTAAACATGAGCACAACAATTGCAAAGTATCACATTATCCAAGACATTTTAGAATTACTACATGTAGCATTTCCCGATTCCAACCATATAACAATTTAACGAAGAAGTTTCAACCTTCGCCTTGAATATTATGAGTAAAGCCTAAGGACATATTTGTCCATATGCAACAGCGGAGCGTGTCTCTCTCCCACACAAAGAATGCTAGGATCCATTTTATTCAAACAAAAACAAAAACAAAAACAAACCGACGCTCCAAGTAAAGAACACAAGATGTGACTGAATAAAAATATAGTTTCAGGGGAGGAACCTGATGATGTTGTCGATGAAGAAGGGGATGCCTCGGGCATCCCCAAGCTTAGATGCTTGAGTCTTCTTAAAATATGCAGGGATGAACCACGGGGCATCCCCAAGCTTAGAGCTTTCACTCCTCTTGATCATAGTATATCATACTCCTCTCTTGACCCTTGAAAACTTCCTTCACACCAAACTTCAAGCAAACTCATTAGAGGGTTAGTGCACAATTAATAATTCACATATTCAGAGGTGACACAATCATTCTTAACACTTCTGGACATTGCACAAAGCTACTGGACATTAGTGGATCAAAGAAATTCATCCAACATAGCAAATATGGCAATGCGAAATAAAAGGCAGAATCTGTCAAAAACAGAACAGTCCGTAAAGACGAACCTGAAAGGTGCACTAGACTTGCTCAAATGGAAAAACTCAAAACTAATGAAAGTTGCGTACATATCTGAGGATCACGCTCGTAATGTTGCAGATTTTTTCGAATTTTCTACAGAGACTTATGCCAGAATTCGTGACAGACAGCAATGCTGTTTCTGCGCAGCGATCCCAAATATAACATCAACTTTAACATAGAAACTTTACTTGGCACAAAAACATGATAAGGAGAGGTTGCTACAGTAGTAAACAACTTCCAAGACTCAAATATAACAAAAATTGCTGTAGTAAAAACATGGGTTGTCTCCCATAAGCCTTTAACGCCTTTCAGCTAGGCGCAGAAAGTGCAAATCAAGTAACATCAAGTGAAGAAGCATCAACATTATTACCTTGAGAGTTGGGAGTTTTCTCAACAATGCATTGTATCTGGTCTATATAAGTAACTCCTCTCTCATTGCTCCTAGGCTTACTATTCTCATCAAACAAATTTTCAGGAACAAGCCAAGCATAATTATTTTCCAAAGCTTCATGCATCCCTAGTAGCTTACTAGGTATTGGCGCTTTAATTTCCCTACCATCATTAACATTACTAGTATACTTAATTCTATCCATATCCATCTTTTCAAGTATTTGTTTAAAATCAGGAAAGAAACCAAGCCTCTTATGCTTGATAAAAACTTTTCTAGCTTCTTTAGCTATATCTTCAAATTCTCTAACAAGGACTTTTAAAACAAAATTTCTCTTTTCTCCCATCTCTATATCCGTAAGTGTAAGAAACATATGTTGTATTATGGGATTGAGATTAACAAATCTAGTTTCCAACATGTGTATTAAACAGGCAGCAGCACTTTCATAAGTAGGGGCAGTTTTTAATAATGGTATATCTTTAAAATCTTCATCCATACTAACATGGGTGAAAAATTCTTCTATATTATCTCTTCCAATGATACACCCACGCCCTACCGGTATCTTTTCCAAAGTAAACTTAGGATTAAGCATGATGAAATAAGCAAAAAGTAAACTAGGCAAATAAAGTAAAGACAAGTAACTATTTTTTTTGTGTTTTTGATATAGAGAGCAAGACAGTAAATAAAGTAAAACTAGCAACTAATTTTTTTGTGTTTTGTTTAGGTGCAGCAAACAAAGTAGTAAATAAAATAAAGCAAGACAAAAACAAAGTAAAGAGATTGAGAAGTGGAGACTCCCCTTGCAGCGTGTCTTGATCTCCCGGCAACGGCGCCAGAAAAAGAGCTTGATGGCGTGTAACTCACACGTTCGTTGGGAACCCCAAGAGGAAGGTATGATGCGCACAGTAGCAAGTTTTCCCTCAGAAAGAAACCAAGGTTTAATCGAACCAGGAGGAGCCAAGAAGCACGTTGAAGGTTGATGGTGGCGAAATGTGATGCGGCGCAACACCAAGGATTCCGGCGCCAACGTGGAACCTGCACAACACAACCAAAGTACTTTGCCCCAACGAAACAGTGAGGTTGTCAATCTCACCGGCTTGCTGTAACAAAGGATTAACCGTATTGTGTGGAAGATGATTGTTTGCGAAGAAAACAGTAAAGAACAATTGCAGTAGATTGTATGCGATGTAAAGAATAGGACCGGGGTCCACAGTTCACTAGAGGTGTCTCTCCCATAAGATTAAAGCATGTTGGGTGAACAAATTACAGTCGGGCAATTGACAAATAGAAAAGGGCATAACAATGCATATACATGATATGATAAATATAGTGAGATTTAATCAGGGCATTACGACAAAGTACATAGACCGCCATCCAACTGCATCTATGCCTAAAAAGTCCACATTCAGGTTATCATCCGAACCCCTTTCAGTATTAAGTTGCAAGCAACAGACAATTGCATTAAGTATGGTGCGTAATGTAATCAACAACTACATCCTTAGACATAGCATCAATGTTTTATCCCTAGTGGCAACAGCACATCCACAACCTTAGAACCTTCTGTCACGATCCCAGATATCAATGGAGGCATGAACCCACTATCGAGCATAAATACTCCCTCTTGGAGTCAAGAGCAAAAACTTGGCCAGAGCCTCTACTAATAACGGAGAGCATGCAAGATCATAAACAACACATAAATAATAGATTGATAATCACCATAACATAGTATTCTCTATCCATCGGATCCCGACAAACACAACATATAGTATTACAGATAGATGATCTTGATCATGTTAGGCAGCTCACAAGATCCAACAATGAAGCACAATTAGGAGAAGACGACCATCTAGCTACCGCTATGGACCCATAGTCCAGGGGTGAACTACTCACTCATCACTCCGGAGGCGATCATGGCGATGAAGAGTCCTCCGGGAGATGATTCCCTCTCCTCAGGTGCCGGAGGCGATCTCCCGAATCCCCGAGATGGGATTCGCGGCGGCGGCGTCTCGGAAGGTTTTCCGTATCGTGGCTCTCTGGGGGGGTTTCGCGACGGAGGCTTTAAGTAGGCGGAAGGGCAACGCGGGGGCCACACGAGGGCCCCACACGCTAGGGCCGCGCGGCCAGGGCCTGGGCCGCGCCGCCCTAGTGTGGCGGCGCCTCGTGGCCCCACTTCCTTTCCCCTCGGTCTTCTGGAAGCTTCGTGCAAAAATAGGACCCCGGGCGTTGATTTCGTCCAATTCCGAGAATATTTCCTTACTAGGATTTCTGAAACCAAAAACAGCAGAAAACAGCAACCGGCTCTTCGGCATCTTGTTAATAGGTTAGTTCCAAAATGCGTAAATACGACATATAATGTGTATAAAACATGTAGATATCATCAATAATGTAGCATGGAACATAAGAAATTATCGATACGTTGGAGACGTATCAATCTTCCAATTGATGAGTTTGGTGTCAGCAATTCTTTCAATGTGGCTGATTTGACACCATATGACGGAGAAGACCTTGGAGCGTCGAGGTCGACGCCTTTTGAAGGGGGGAGATGATGAGGACATCCCTACTACACTACTACCTCCGTCATTGCAAGATGAAGACGATGCTGCTGTGAAGCTCAAGTCCAATGAAGTCAGGATTGGACCAATGACACGAGCTCGTGCGAAGCTACTTAAACAACAGGTGAATTTGTTCCTAAGTGATACTTTGATCGATGAGAACTTTATACTGCCTAAGTCCTATTACTTATGTATGATCAGGTATGAGGAGGGAGCAAGCATCGCACGAGGAGGAGAGGAGCTGTTGGACAAGAAGCTGGACAAGAAGCTGGACATGGAGCTGGCCATGAAGCTAGACATGAAGACAACACATGGAAGCGCGAGGGAGGGAGGCATGAGGAGGGAAGAAGACCAAGTCTGGCCGGCCGACCGGCCGACCGCCGCCACACTGGCGCATCCGGTCCGCCCGGGTCAACAGATGCCACGCCGGATCCGCCTGCGCCGACCGTTCCCGCGCCGCCGGCGATATCCAGAAGCTCCGGACGCCCGTCCGCTGCTACCCGGTCCCCGGTCCGGTCCAAACGGACTGTCGGTCCCAGTTCGGCCGACGCTTTCCAGGCCGGCCGAGTCCGAGTCTGTCTCGACCAGATCTATTCTGGGTTAGTTATTTTCGTAATTTTTCGACCTGAGGTCGTCCTGAACCCCTATATAAGTGCCCAGGACCCTAGTTCATAGTTGTTTGCTATGCAACACTATTGATACACCACTCTCCAATTCGTTTTGATATGGAGTTTTATGCTACTGAAAGTTTGTGTGATTTGTTGTTCCATTGGGGATTAGAAGATTGCAATTTACCGCTTCGTGGTCGGCGGCTACGTGCGCAAGTGTGTGGAGTTGCGAATATCTTGCAGGGTTGAGAGCTGTTGCATTGGCGACAGGAATCAATCGAGAGACTTCGTCGGCGTCATACAAGTTATCTTCCACATACCATCGATTCCATCTGCTGTGTTCATCGTGTGTTCATCACCACCCCGTCGCTTACTGAGAAGATCGAGAATCCAGACGGGACCTTCATACTGCTCAGGCATTCAAAAAAGATGACCTTCTCTTCTTTGGTAAGAGCGTAGCTGGCACGACCTTGAAACCATTCCGGATGCCGGTCATCAGGGTCTTTCAAACGTTGCTGGTCCTGCCGTGCTTCCTTTGTATCATTTGTCTTCCCATACATGCCCAAGAAGCTTAGCAGGTTCACGCAAATATTCTTCGTAACATGCATCACGTCGATTGCAGAGCGGACATCTAGGACTTTCCAATATTCTAGCTCCCAAAATATAGATTTCTTCTTCCACATGGGTGCGTGCCCGTCAACTCCCTGCGGAACTGATTGTCCGCCAGGACCCTTTCCAAAGATGACTTTCAAATCCTTGACCATATCAAATACCTCAGCACCAGTATGTTCCGCAGGCTTCGGCCGGTGATCTGCCTTGCCGTTTGATACGTCTCCAACGAGGAGTAGACCGAAGAGTAGACTAAGTGGGGCCACGAGGAGCCGCCACCATAGGGCGGCGCGGCCAAGGAGGGGCCCGCGCCACCCTATGGGGTGGGCCCCTCGGGTGCCCCTTGCGCTGCCCTTCCGCCTACTTAAACTCTCCGTCGCGAAAACCCTAGTACCGAGAGCCACGATACGAGAAAAGTTACTAGGCCGCCGCCGCCAATCCCATCTCGGGGGATTCTGAGATCGCCTCCGGCACCCTGCCGGAGAGGGGAATCATCACTGGAGGGCTCTACATCACCATGCCCGCCTCCGGACTGATGCGTGAGTAGTTCATCCTTGGACTATGGGTCCATAGCAGTAGCTAGATGGTTGTCTTCTCCTCTTGTGCTATCATGTTTAGATCTTGTGAGCTGCCTAACATGATCAAGATCATCTATTTGTAATGCTACATGTTGTGTTTGGTGGGATCCGATGAATATGGAATACTATGTCAAGTTGATTATTGATCTATCATATATGTGTTGTTTATGTTCTTGCATGCTCTCCGTTGCTAGTAGAGGCTCTGGCCAAGTTGATACTTGTAACTCCAAGAGGGAGTATTTATGCTCGATAGTGGGTTCATGCCTCCATTGAATCTGGGACAGTGACAGAAAGTTCTAAGGTTATGGATGTGCTGTTGCCACTAGGGATAAAACATCAATGCTTTGTCTAAGGATATTTGTGTTGATTACATTACGCACCATACTTAATGCAATTGTCTGTTGTTTGCAACTTAATACTGGAAGGGGTGCGGATGCTAACCCGAAGGTGGACTTTTTAGGCATAGATGCATGCTGGATGGCGGTCTATGTTCTTTGTCGTAATGCCCTGATTAAATCTCATAGTGATCATCATGATATGTATATGAATCTTTATTTGTCAATTGCCCACCTGTAATTTGTTCACCCAACATGTTATTTATCTTATTGGAGAGACACCACTAGTGAATTTTGGACGCCGGTCCATTCTTTTACATCTGAAATACAATCTACTGCAATCTCTGTTCTTTGTTGTTCTTTGCAAACAAACATCATTCTCCACACCATACGTTTAATCCTTTGTTTTCAGCAAGCCGGTGAGATTGACAACCTCACTGTTAAGTTGGGGCAAAGTATTTCGATTGTGTTGTGCAGGTTCCACGTTGGCGCCGGAATCACTGGTGTTGCGCCGCACTACACTCCTCCACCAACAACCTTCACGTGGCCTTCATCTCCTACTGGTTCGATAACCTTGGTTTCTTACTGAGGGAAAACTTGTTGCTGTACGCATCACACCTTCCTCTTGGGGTTCCCAACGGACATGTGCTTCACATGAAGCTCTTTTTCTGGCGCCGTTGCGGGGAGGTAAGGTAAAAGGTATTCACATCCTCCGACTACTAAGCTATTTCCTAGCACTGTTGCCGGTGTGTGAGTGCTCGAAGGTATCTCCTTTAGATTCTGCAATTATATCTTTTTGTTTCTTGTTTTTATTTTCACTAGTTAGGCTTAATGGAAAACAACAAAAAAATTAGAGATCTTTATAGTATTTATCTTGAGTTAGGACATGAGGTGTTTGAAGAGAAAATTAAAAAACCCATGGAACTTTGTTTGCAAAATAGTTGTAGCAATGTTATTAGCATGAACTCTTTGAACACTATTATTGCTAATGCTATGGAAGAATTTAAGCTTGGGGAGGTCGGTTTTGATGAAAATGATATTTTTAGTCCCCCAAGTTTTGAGGAGAAAATTTACTTTGATGATACTTTACCTCCTATTTATGATGATTACAATGATGAATATGATATTTTCAGTCCACCTACTATTGAGGAGAAAATTAATTATGATTACAATATGCCTCCTATATATGATGATTATGGTGATGAGAATAATAATGATAGCTATTTTATTGAATTTGCTCCCACTACAATTAATAGTAATGATTATGCTTATGTGGAGAGTAATAATTTTATGCATGTGGCTCATGATAAGAATGTTTCATGTGATAGTTATATTGTTGAGTTTGTTCATGATGCTACTGAAAGTTATTATGAGAGAGGGAAACATGGTTATATGCATCTTAATAATATTAAGTTTCCCCTCTGCGTGATGTACACGTCGTTGGGAACCCCAAGAGGAAGGTATGATGCGCACAGTGCAAGTTTTCCCTCAGAAAGAAACCAAGGTTATCGAACCAGAGGAGCCAAGAAGCACGTGAAGGTTGTTGGTGGAGGAGGTGTAGTGGCGCAACACCGTGAAACCGGCGCCAACGTGGAACCTGCACAACACAATCAAAGTACTTTGCCCCAACGTAAAAAGTGAGGTTGTCAATCTCACCGGCTTGCTGAAAACAAAGGATTAAACGGATCGAGTGGAAGATGGTGTTTGTTTGCAAAGAACAGTAAAAGCAGTAGAATGTATTCAGATGTAAAAGAATGGACCGGGGTCCACAGTTCACTAGAGGTGTCTCTCCAATAAGATAACTAGCATGCTGGGTGAACAAATTACAAGCGGGCAATTGACAAATAAAGATTCAATACATATCAACGATGATTACTATGTGATTTAATCAGGGCATTACGACAAAGTACATAGACCGCTATCCAACATGCATCTATGCCTAAATAATCCACCTTCCGGTTATTTGTAAACAACAAATAATTCCATTAAGTATGGTGCGTAATGTAATCAACACAAATATCCTTAGACAAAGCATCGATGTTTTATCCCTAGTAGCAACAACACATCCACAACCTTAGAACTTTCTGTCACTGTCCCAGATTCAATGGAGGCATGAACCCACTATCGAGCATAATTACTCCCTCTTGGAGTTACAAGTATCAACTTGGCCAGAGCCTCTACTAGCAACGGAGAGCATGCAAGAACATAAACAACCCATATATGATAGATTGATAATCACTTAACATAATATTCTATATTCATCGGATCCCGCCAAACACAACATGTAGCATTACAAATAGATGATCTTGATCATGTTAGGCAGCTCAAAAGATCTATAACAATGATAGCACAAGCGGAGAAGACAACCATCTAGCTACTGCTATGGACCCATAGTCCAAGGATGAACTACTCACGCATCAATCCGGAGGCGGGCATGATGATGTCGAGCCCTCCGGTGATGATTCCCCTCTCCGGCAGGGTGCCGGAGGCGATCTCCTGAATCCCCCGAGATGGGATTGGCGGCGGCGGCCTCTCACTAATGTTTTCCGTATCGTGGCTCTCGGCACAGGGGGTTTCGCGACGAAGGCTATTTGTAGGCGGAAGGGTAGGTCAAGGGGCGACGAGGGCCCCACAAGGCCGGCGCGGCCAGGGCTTGGGCCGCGCCCCTGGTGTGTGGCCCCCTCGTGGCCCCACTTCGTCTCCCTTTCGGTCTTCTGGAAGCTTCGTGCAAAAATAGGCCCTGGGCGTTGATTTCGTCCAATTCCGAGAATATTTCCTTACTAGGATTTCTGAAACCAAAACAGTAGAAAACAAGAACCGGCACTTCGGCATCTTGTTAATAGGTTAGTGCCGGAAAATGTATAATAATGTTGTAAAGTATGTATAAAACATTCAAGTATTGTAATAAAAGTAGCATGGAACATAAGAAATTATAGATACGTTTGCGACGTATCAAGCATCCCCAAGCTTAGTTCCTACTCGTCCTCGAGTAGGTAAACGATAACACAAATAATTTCTGAAGTGACATGCTACCAACATAATCTTGATCAACATTATTGTAAAGCATATGAGATGAATGGAGTGATCTGAACAAAAGATTGCTAACAAAGATAATGACTAAGCAAATGAATCATATAGCAAAACTTTTCATGAATAGTACTTTCAAGACAAGTATCAATAAGAGTTGCATAAGAGCTAACTCATAAGCAATAAATTCAAAGTAGAATGCATTGAAGCAACACAAAGGATGATTAAGTTTCAGCAATTGCTTTCAACTTGTAACATGTATATCTCATGGATATTTGTCAACATAGAGTAATATAACACGTGCAATAAGTAAACATGTAAGAATCAATGCACACAGTTAACACAAGTGTTTGCTTCTAAGATAGAAAGAAGTGGGTAAACTGACTCAACATAAAGTAAAAGAATGGCCCTTCGCAGAGGGAAGCATGGATTACTATTTTTGTGCTAGAGCTTTTGTTTTGAAAACATAGAAACAATTTTGTCAACGGTAGTAATAATTCATATGTGCTATGCATAATACTTCCTACAAGTTGCATGTCTCATGCATAGAGTACTAATAGTGCTCGCACCTTGTCCTACTTAGCTCGGAAACACGGATTATCATCGCATAACATATGTTTCAACCAAGTGTCACAAAGGGGTACTCTATGCCGCCTGTACAAATGTCTAAGGAGAAAGCACGCATTGGATTTCTCGCTTTGATTATTCTCAACTTAGACATCCATAACGGGACAACATAGACAACAGATAATGGACTCCTCTTTTAATGCTTAAGCATTCAACAACAGCTTAATATTCTCATAAGAGATTGAGGTTGTATGTCCAAACTGAAACTTCCACCATGATGCATGGCTTTAGTTAGCGGCCCAATGTTCTTCTCTAACATATGCATACTCAAACCATTTGATCATGAAATCGCACTTACTTCAGACAAGACGAACATGCATAGCATCTCACATGATATCCAACAAAGGTAAAGTTGATGGTGTCCCCAGAAACATGGTTACCGCTCAACAAGCAACTTATAAGAATTAAGACACATAACTACATATTCATCACCACAATAGTTTTTAAGCTATTTGTCCCATGAGCTATATATTGTAAAGGTAAAGGAATGAAATTTTAAAGGTAGCACTCAAGTAATTTACTTTGGAATGGCAGAAAAATACCACATAGTAGGTAGATATGGTGGACACAAATAGCATGGGTTTTGGCTCAAGGTGTTTGGATGCACGAGAAGCATTTCCTCTCAGTACAAGGTTTGGGCTAGCAAGGTTGTTTGAAGCAAACACAAGTATGAACAGGTACAACAAAACTCACACAAGAACATATTGCAAGCATTATAAGGCTCTACACTGTCTTCCTTGTTGTTCAAACACTTTACCCGAAAATATCTAGACTTAGAGAGACCAATCATGCAAACCAAATTAAACAAGATCTACAGTAGTTCTTCATTAATAGATTAAACTACATGATGCAAGAGCTTAAACATGATCTATGAGAGCTCAAACAATTGCCAAGTTACCAAACCATATGAAGCATTTTCTGATTCCAACCAAATAGCAATTTAACGAAGCAATTAGCCTTCGCCATGAACATTAAAGCACAATTAAGAACACAAGTGTTCCATATGAAAAAGCGGAGCGTAATATCTCCAATATAAGAATGGTGGGATCCAACTTTATTCAAAACAAAACAAAAATAAAAGCAAACCGACGCTCCAAGTAAAGAACATAGGATGTGATGGAATAAAAATATAGTTTCACTAGAAGTGACCTGATAATGTTGTCGATGAAGAAGGGGATGCCTTGGGCATCCCCAAGCTTAGATGCTCGAGTCTTCTTAAAATATGCAGGGATGAACCACCGGGGCATCCCCAAGCTTAGACCTTTCACTCTTCTTGATCATAGTATATCATCCTCTTCTCTTGACCCTTGAAAACTTCCTTCACACAAACCTCAAGCAAACTCATTAGAGGGTTAGTGCATAACCAAAAATTCACATATTCAGAGGTGACACAATCATTCTTAACACTTCTGGACATTGCACAAAGCTTCTGAAAGTTAATGGAACAAAGAAACTCATTCAACATAGCAAAAGCGGCAATGCGAAATAAAAGACAGAATCTTCAAAAACAGAACAGTCCGTAAAGACGAATCTGGAAGGGGCACTTAACTTGCTCAAATGGAAAAACTCAAAACTAATGAAAGTTGCGTATCTGAGGATCACGCTCGTAAATTTTCAGATTTTTAGATTTTTTACAGAGACTTGCGAGAATCGTGACAGACAGAATGCTGTTTCTGCGCAGCGATCCCAAATATAGCATCAACTTTAACATAGAAACTTTACTTGGCACAAAAACATGATAAGGGAGGTTGCTACAGTAGTAAAAACTTCCAAGACTCAACAATACAGTAAATAAAATAAAACTTGGGTTATCTCCCAAGAAGTGCTTTTCTTTAACGCCTTTCTAGGCGCAGAAAGTGCAAATCAAGTAACATCAAGAAAAGAAGCATCAACATCATAGCTTGTTCTAATAATAGAATCAAAAGGCAACTTCATTCTCTTTCTAGGGAAGTGTTCCATACCTTTCTTGAGAGGAAATTGATATTTAATATTACCTTCCTTCATATCAATAACAGCACCAACGGTTCGAAGAAAAGGTCTTCCCAACACAATAGGACAAGATGCATTGCATTCGATATCCAAGACAACAAAATCAACGGGGACAAGGTTATTGTTAACCGTAATGCGCACATTATCAATCCTCCCCAAAGGTTTCTTTTTAACATTATCGGCAAGATTAACATCCAAATAACAATTCTTCAATGGTGGCAAGTCAAGCATATCATAAATCTTTTTAGGCATAACAGAAATACTTGCACCAAGATCACATAAAGCATTACACTCAAAGTCATTGAATTTCATTTTAATGATGGGCTCCCAACCATCTTCTAACTTCCTAGGAATAGAAGCTTCAAGTTTTAATTTCTCTTCCCTAGCTTTAATGAGAGCATTTGTAATATGTTTTGTAAAGGCTAAATTTATAGCACTAGCATTGGGACTTCTAGCAAGTTTTTGTAAGAACTTTATAACTTCAGTAATATGACAATCATCAAAATCTAAACCATTATGTTCTACAGCAATGGAATCATTGTCACCAATATTTTGAAAAATTTCAGCAGTTTTATCACAAACAGCAGTTTCAGCAGTTTCAGGCAATTTTGTACGCTTTGCACTAGGAGTAGAAACATTGCCAACACCAATTATTTTACCATTGATAGTAGGAGGTGCAGCAACATGTGAAGAATCAACATTACTAGTGGTGGTAATAGTCCATACTTTAGCTACATTATTTTCTTTAGCAAGTTTTTCTTTTTCTTCTCTATCCCACCTAGCATGCAATTCAGCCAACAATCTAATATTATCATTAATTCGAACTTGGATGGCATTTGTTTTAGCAAACCTAGCATCTTTAACTTCCTCAGGCATAACTTTCAATTTTAAAAGATCAACATCAAGAGCAAGACTATCAACCTTAGAAGCAAGAACATCAATTTTACTAAGCTTTTCTTCAACAGTTTTATTGAAAGCAGTTTGTGTACTAATAAATTATTTGAGCATCACTTCAAGACCAGAGGGTACACTCTTATTATTGTTGTAAGAATTACCATAACCATTACCATTATTAGAAGGATATGGCCTATAGTTGTTGTTACCATAATTATTCCTATAAGCATTGTTGTTGAAATTATTGTTCTTAATGAAATTCACATCAACATTTTCTTCTTGAGCAACCAATGAAGCTAAAGGAACATTATTAGGATCAATATGAGATCTACCATTTGCAAGCATAGACATAATAGCATCAATCTTATCACCCAAAGAAGAGGTTTCTTCAACAGAATTTACCTTCTTACCTTGAGGAGTTCTTTCAGTGTGCCATTCAGAGTAATTGATCATCATATCATCAAGTAATTTAGTTGCGGCGCCCAGGGTGATGGACATAAAAGTACCTCCAGCAGCTGAATCCAATAGGTTCCTCGAGGAAAAATTCAATCCTGCATAAAAGGTTTGGATGATCATCCAAGTAGTCAGTCCATGGGTTGGGCAATTCTTTACCAAAGATTTCATTCTCTCCCATGCTTGAGCAACATGTTCATTATCAAATTGTTTAAAATTCATTATGCTACTTCTCAAAGATATAATCTTAGCAGGAGGATAATATTTACTAATAAAAGCATCTTTACATTTAGTCCATGAATCAATACTATTTTTAGGCAAAGATAGCAACCAATCTTTAGCTCTTCCTCTTAATGAGAAAGGAAACAATTTCAGTTTTATAATATCACCATGTATATCCTTATACTTTTGCATTTCACAAAGTTCAACAAAACTATTAAGATGGGCAGCAACATCATCAGTACTAACACCAGAAAATTGCTCTCTCATAACAAGATTCAGTAAAGCAGGTTTAATTTCATAAAATTCTGCTGTAGTAGCAGGTGGAGCAATAGGAGTACATATAAAATCATTATTATTTGTGCTAGTGAAGTCACACAACTTAGTATTTTCAGGAGTACCCATTATAACAGTAATAAAATAAACTAAGCAAATAAAGTAAAGACAAGTAACTAATTTTTTTGTGTTTTTGATATAGAGAACAAGATAGTAAATAAAGTAAAGCTAGCAACTAATTTTTTTGTGTTTTGTTTAAGTGCAGCAAACAAAGTAGTAAATAAAATAAAGCAAGACAAAAACAAAGTAAAGAGATTGGAAGTGGAGACTCCCCTTGCAGCGTGTCTTGATCTCCCTAAACGAGCAGAAAAAGTTGCTGGCGTGTAGTTGACGTGGGAGTTAGAAATCTCTGGGGTGTAACTTTTCTTCAGGTCCCCGGCAACGGCGCCAGAAAAAGTTGCTTGATGCGCGTAGATGTACACGTCCGTTGTGAACCCCAAGAGGAAGGTATGATGCGCACAGCGACAAGTTTTCCCTCAGAAAGAAACCAAGGTTATCGAACCAGTAGGAGCCAAGAAGCACGTGAAGGTTGTTGGTGGAGGAGTGTAGTGCGGCACAACACCAGTGAAACCGGCGCCAACGTGGAACCTGCACAACACAATCAAAGTACTTTGCCCCAACGTAACAGTGAGGTTGTCAATCTCACCGGCTTGCTGAAAACAAAGGATTAAACGTATCGAGTGGAAGATGGTGTTTGTTTGCAAAGAACAGTAAAAGCAGTAGAATGTTTTCAGATGTAAAAGAATGGACCGGGGTCCACAGTTCACTAGAGGTGTCTCTCCAATAAGATAACTAGTATGTTGGGTGAACAAATTACAGGCGGGCAATTGACAAATAAAGATTCAATACATATCAACGATGATTACTATGTGATTTAATCAGGGCATTACGACAAAGTACATAGACCGCTATCCAGCATGCATCTATGCCTAAATAATCCACCTTCAGGTTATCATCCGAACCCCTTCCAGTATTAAGTTGTAAACAACAGATAATTGCATTAAGTATGGTGCGTAATGTAATCAACACAAATATCCTTAGACAAAGCATCGATGTTTTATCCCTAGTAGCAACAGCACATCCACAACCTTAGAACTTTCTGTCACTGTCCCAGATTCAATGGAGGCATGAACCCACTATCGAGCATAATTACCCCTCTTGGAGTTATAAGTATCAACTTGGCCAGAGCCTCTACTAGCAACGGAGAGCATGCAAGAACATAAACAACACATATATGATAGATTGATAATCAACTTAACATAATATTCTATATTCATCGGATCCCGCCAAACACAACATGTAGCATTACAAATAGATGATCTTGATCATGTTAGGCAGCTCACAAGATCTATAACAATGATAGCACAAGCGGAGAAGACAACCATCTAGCTACTGCTATGGACCCATAGTCCAAGGATGAACTACTCACGCATCAATCCGGAGGCGGGCATGATGATGTAGAGCCCTCCGGTGATGATTCCCCTCTCCGGCAGGTGCCGGAGGCGATCTCCTGAATCCCCCGAGATGGGATTGGCGGCGGCGGCCTCTCAGGAATGTTTTCCGTATCGTGGCTCTCGGTACATGGGGTTTCGCGACGAACGCTATTTGTAGGCGGAAGGGTAGGTCAGGGGCGACGCGAGGGCCCCACACAACAGGCCGGCGCAGCCAGGGCTTGGGCCGCGCCGCCCTGGTGTGTGGCCCCCTCGTGGCCCCACTTCGTCTCCCTCGGTCTTCTGGAAGCTTCGTGTAAAAATAGGCCCCTGGGCGTTGATTTCGTCCAATTCCGAGAATATTTCCTTACTAGGATTTCTGAAACCAAAAACAGCAGAAAAACAAAGAACTGGCACTTCGGCATCTTGTTAATAGGTTAGTGCCGGAAAATGTATAATAATGCTGTAAAGTATGTATAAAACATTCAAGTATTGTAATAAAAGTAGCATGGAACATAAGAAATTATAGATACGTTTGCGACGTATCACCCCTCTTTATGTTGAGAATTTTGAAGTTACTCGTGTTTTATCTTCCTATGCTTGTCACTTAGTTCTTCATGAATTTATTTGTGTACAAGATTCCTTTTCATAGGAAGTGGGTTAGGCTTAAATGTGTTTTGAATTTGCTTCTTGATGCTCCTTTTGCTTCATTTTCTATTTTCATGAGAGCATCATTAAAATTACTGAGCCCATCTTAATGGCTATAAAGAAAGCACTTCTTGGGAGATAACCCATGTTTTTATTTTGCTACTGTTTTGTTGAGTCTTGGAAGTTGTTACTACTGTAGCAACCTCTCCTTATATTTATTTTGTTGCATTGTTGTGCCATGTAAAGTCTCTAATAGAAGGTTGATACTAGATTTGGATCACTGCGCAGAAACAGATTTGCTGTCTGTCAAGAATTTGCGTAGATCTCTCTGTATAAGAATTAAAAAAATCTGCCAATTTACGTGCGTGATCCTCAGATATGTACGCAACTTTCATTAGTTTTGAGTTTTTCCATCTGAGCAAGTTAAGTGCCTCAGAAAAATTCGTCTTTACGGACTGTTCTGTTTTGACAGATTCTGCCTTTTTATTTCGCATTGCCTCTTTTACTATGTTGACTGGATTTCTTTGTTCCATTAACTTCCAGTAGCCTTGGGTAATGTCCAGAAGTGTTAAGAATGATTGTGTCCTCTCTGAACATGTGAATTTTTATTATGCACTAACTCTCTAATGACTTTGCTTTAAGTTTGGTGTGGAGGAACTTTTCAAGGGTAAAGAGAAGAGGATGATATAATATGATCAAGAAGAGTGAAAAGTCTAAGCTTGGGGATGCCCCCGTGGTTCATCCCTGTGATACGTCTCAAACGTATCTATAATTTCTTATGTTCCATGCTACTTTTATGATAATACTCACATGTTTTATACATACTTTACATCATTATTATGCATTTTCCGGCACTAACCTATTAACAAGATGCCGAAGCGCCAGTTTTCTGCTGTTTTTGGTTTCAGAAATCCTACAAAGGAAATATTCTGAATTGGACGAAATCAATGCCTGTGGTCTTATTTGTCCACGAAGCTTCCGGAAGACCGAAGGGATAACGAAATGGGGCCACGAGGGCCCGGCACCATAGGCCGGCGCGGCCTAGGTGGGGCCCGCGCCGCCCTATGGTGTGGCCCCCTCGCGCCGCCTCTTGACCTACCCTTCCGCGTACTTAAATCCTTCGTCGCGAACACCCCTGTACCGAGAGCCACGATACGGAAAACCTTCCAGAGACGCCGCCGCCAATCCCATCTCGGGGGATTCAGGAGATCGCCTCCGGCACCGGAGAGGGGAATCATCACCGGAGGGCTCTACATCATCATGCCCGCCTCCGGATTGATGCGTGAGTAGTTCATCCTTGGACTATGGGTCCATAGCAGTAGCTAGTTGGTTGTCTTCTCCGCTTGTGCTATCATGTTTAGATCTTGTGAGCTGCCTAACATGATCAAGATCATCTATTTGTAATGCTACATGTTGTGTTTGGTGGGATCCGATGAATATAGAATATTATGTCAAGTTGATTATCAATCTATCATATATGTGTTGTTTATGTTCTTGCATGCTCTCCGTTGCTAGTAGAGGCTCTGGCCAAGTTGATACTTGTAACTCCAAGAGGGGGTATTTATGCTCGATAGTGGGTTCATGACTCCATTGAATCTGGGACAGTGACAGAAAGTTCTAAGGTTGTGGATGTGCTGTTGCTACTAGGGATAAAACATCGATGCTTTGTCTAAGGATATTTGTGTTGATTACATTACGCACCATACTTAATGCAATTGTCTGTTGTTTGCAACTTAATACTGGAGGGGGTGCGGATGCTAACCCGAAGGTGGACTATTTAGGCATAGATGCATGCTGGATAGCGGTCTATGTACTTTGTCGTAATGCCCTGATTAAATCTCATAGTGATCATCATGATATGTATTGAATCTTTATTTGTCAATTGCCCACCTGTAATTTGTTCACCCAACATGTTATTTATCTTATTGGAGAGACACCACTAGTGAACTGTGGACCCCGGTCCATTCTTTTACATCTGAATACAATCTACTGCAATCATTGTTCTCTACTGTTCTTTGCAAACAAACATCATCTTCCACACAATACGTTTAATCCTTTGTTTTCAGCAAGCCGGTGAGATTGACAACCTCACTGTTACGTTGGGGCAAAGTATCTTGATTGTGTTGTGCAGGTTCCACGTTGGCGCTGGTTTCACTGGTGTTGCGCCGCACTACACTCCTCCACCAACAACCTTCATGTGCTTCTTGACTCCTACTTGTTCGATAACCTTGGTTTCTTTCTGAGGGAAAACTTGCTGCTGTGTGCATCACACCTTCCTCTTGGGGTTCCCAATGGACGTGTGCATCACGCGCATCAAGACTGTTTTCTGGCGCCGTTGCCGGGGAGATCAAGACACGCTGCAAGGGGAGTCTTCCACATCCAATCTCTTTACTTTGTTTTTGTCTTGCTTTACTTTATTTTATTTACTTTCTTGTTTGCTTTATATCAAAAACACAAAAAAATTAGTTGCTTTACTTTCTGTCTTGTTTACTTGCTCTATATCAAAACACAAAAAAATTAGTTACTTGTTTTTACTTTATTTTAATTCGGTTTTGCTTAGTTTATTTTTACTTATTGCTTAAATGAGTATTCCTGAGAACACTAAGTTCTGTGACTTCACTAGTTAGGCTTAATGGAAAACAACAACAAAATTAGAGATCTTTATGAACTTTATCTTGAATTAGGACATGATGTGTTTGAAGAGAAAATTAAAAAACCCATGGAACTTTGTTTGCAAAATAGTTGTAGCAATGTTTTTAGCATGAACTCTTTGAACACTATTATTGCTAAGGCTATGGAAGAATTTAAGCTTGGGGAGGTCGGTTTTGATGAAAATGATCTCTTTAGTCCTCCGGGTATGGAAGAGAAAGTTTATGTTGATATGCCTCCTATATATGATGTTTGCAATGATGAATATGATATTTTCAGTCCATCTACTATTGAGGATAAAATTCATTATGATTATTCTATGCCTCCAATTTATGATGATTATAATGATGGATGTGATAGTTTTACTCCCACTATTACTAATAAAATTGATTATGCTTATGTGGAGAGTAATGATACTTTTATGCATGTGGATAAGAATGCTTTATGTGATAGTTATATTGTTGAGTTTGTTCATGATGCTACTGGAAATTATTATGAGAGAGGGAAACATGGTTATATGCATCTTAATAATATTAAGTTTCCTCTCTATATGCTGAAAATTTTGAAGTTACTCGTGTTTTATCTTCCTATGCTTGTCATTTTGTTCTTTCTGAATTTATTTGTGTACAAGATTCCTATGCATAGGAAGAGGGTTAGGCTTAAATGTGTTTTGAATTTGCTTCTTGATGCTCTCTTTTGCTTCAACTCTTATTTCTCGCGAGCATCATTAAAATTACTGAGCCCATCTTAATGACTATAAAGAAAGCACTTCTTGGGACATAACCGATGGTTTTATTTTTACTACTGTTTTGTTGAGTCTTGGAAGTTGTTACTACTGTAGCAACCTCTCCATATCATGTTTTTGTGCCAAGTAAAGTCTCTATGGTAAAGTTGATACTAGATTTGGATTACTGCGCAGAAACAGAATTGCTGTCTGTCACGAATTTGGGTAGAACTCTCTGTAGAAAAATCAAAAAATCTGCCAATTTACGTGCGTGATCCTCGATATGTACGCAACTTTCTTTAGTTTTGAGTTTTTCCGTCTGAGCAAGTTAAGTGCCTCTGGAAAATTCGTCTTTACGGACTGTTCTGTTTTGACAGATTCTGCCTTTTATTTCGCATTGCCTCTTTTGCTATGTTGAATGGATTTCTTTGTTCCATTAACTTTCAGTAGCTTTGTGCAATGTCCAGAAGTGTTAAGAATGATTATGTCACCTCTGAATGTATGAATTTTTGATTATGCACTAACCCTCTAATGAGTTTGCTTTAAGTTTGGTGTGGAGGAAGTTTTCAAGGGTCAAGAGAAGAGGATGATACAATATGATCAAGAAGAGTGAAAGGTCTAAGCTTGGGGATGCCCCGGTGGTTCATCCCTGCATATTTTAAGAAGACTCAAGCATCTAAGCTTGGGGATGCCCAAGGCATCCCCTTCTTCATCGACAACTTATCAGGTCACTTCTAGTGAAACTATATTTTTATTCCATCACATCTTATGTTCTTTACTTGGAGCGTCTGTTTGCTTTTGTTTTTGTTTTGGTTTGAATAAAGTTGGATCCCGCCATCCTTATATTGGAGATATTACGCTCCGCTTTTTCATATGGAACACTTGTGTTCTTAGTTGTGCTTTAATGTTCATGGCGAAGGCTGAAAATTGCTTCGTTGATTGCTATTTGGTTGGAATCAGAAAATGCTTCATATGGTTTGGAATAACTTGATACTTGGCAATTGTTTTGAGCTCTCATTAGATCATGTTTAAGCTCTTGCATCATGTAGTTTAATCTATTAGTGGAGAACTACCGTAGAGCTTGTTAAAATTTGGTTTGCATGATTGGTCTCTCTAAGTCTAGATATTTTCTGGTAAAGTGTTTGAACAACAAGGAAGACAGTGTAGAGTCTTATAATGCTTGCAATATGTTCTTGTGTAAGTTTTGCTGTACCTATTCATACTTGTGTTTGCTTCAAACAACCTTGCTAGCCAAAGCCTTGTACTGAGAGGAAATGCTTCTCGTGCATCCAAACACCTTGAGCCAAAATCCATGCCATTTGTGTCCACCATATCTACCTACTATGTGGTATTTTTCTGCCATTCCAAAGTAAATTACTTGAGTGCTACCTTTAAAATTCATTCCTTTATCTTTGCAATATATAGCTCATGGGACAAATAGCTTAAAAACTATTGTGGTGATGAATATGTAGTTATGTGTCTTAGTTCTTATAAGTTGCTTGTTGAGCGGTAACCATGTTTCTGGGGACGCCATCAACTTTTTACCTTTGTTGGATATCATGTGAGATGCTATGCATGTTCGTCTTGTCTGAAGTAAGGGTGATTTATCATGATCAAATGGTTTGAGTATGCATATGTTAGAGAAGAACATTGGGCCTCTAACCAAAGCCATGTATCATGGTGGAAGTTTTCAGTTTGGACATACATCCTCACTCTCTTATGAGAATATTATCTGTTGTTGAATGCTTAAGCATTAAAAGAGGAGTCCATTATCTGTTGTCTATGTTGTCCCGGTATGGATGTCTTAAGTTGAGATCTATTAAAAACGAGAAATCAAATGCAATTGATCTCCTTGGACCTTTGTACAGGCGGCATAGAGGTACCCCTTTGTGACACTTGGTTGAAACATATGTTATGCAATGATAATCCATGTAATCCAAGCTAATTAGGACAAGGTGCGGGCACTATTGGTATTCTATGCATGAGGCTTGCAACTTGTAGGAAGTATTATGCATAGCACATATGAATTATTACTACCATTGACAAAATTGTTTCTATGTTTTCAAAACAAAAGCTCTAGCACAAAAATAGTAATCCATGCTTCCCTCTGCGAAGGGCCATTCTTTTACTTTATGTTGAGTCAGTTTACCTACTTCTTTCTATCTTAGAAGCAAACACTTGTGTTAACTGTGTGCATTGATTCTTACATGTTTACTTATTGCACTTGTTATATTACTCTATGTTGACAAATATCCATGAGATATACATGTTACAAGTTGAAAGCATTCGCTGAATCTTAATCATCCTTTGTGTTGCTTCAATGCATTCTACTTTGAATCTATTGCTTTATGAGTTAGCTCTTATGCAAGTCTTGTTGATACTTGTCTTGAAAGTACTATTCATGAAAAGTTTTGCTATATGATTCATTTGTTTAGTCATTATCTTTTGTTAGCAATCTTTTGCTTCAGATCACTCCATCCATCTCATATGCTTTATAATAATGTTGATCAAGATTATGTTGGTAGCATGTCACTTCAAAATTATTTGTTGTTATCGTTTACCTACTCGAGGCGAGTAGGAACTAAGCTTGGGGATGCTTGATACGTCTCAAACGTATCTATAATTTCTTATGTTTCATGCTACTTTTATGATAATACTCACATTTTTATACATACTTTACATCATTATTATGCATTTTCTAGCACTAACCTATTAACAAGATGCCGAAGCGCCGCTGTTGTCCTGTTTTTGGTTTCAAATCCTACAAAGGAAATATTCTCGGAATTGGACGAAATCAACGCCTAGGGTCTTATTTTTCCACGAAGCTTCCGGAAGACCGAAGGGATAACGAAGTGGGGCCACGAGGGCCCGGCACCATAGGCCCATGATACGTCCAAAACGTATCTACTTTCCCGAACACTTTTGCTATTGTTTTGCCTCTAATTTGTGTATTTTGGATACAACTAACACGGACTAACGCTGTTTTCAGCAGAATTGCTCTGGTGTCTCGTTTTTGTGCAGAAATCCAACTTTCGGGAAAATCCTCGGAATTTCTTCAGATGGCCCTATTTTACCAAAATATTGACGGAGCCAGAAGGCGAAGGAGGTGGAGGCCCGAGGGCCCCACACCACATGGCGGCGCGGCCCAGGGGGGCCCGCGCGGCCATGTGGTGTGGCCCCCTCGGCCGGCCTCCGACGCCCCCTTCGGACTACTTATTCGCTCGACCTAAAAACGCACGGGAGAAGTCGACATCGCCAGAAACCCTCCAGAGAGCCGCCACATCGCGAAACTCCGTCGCGGGAGCCAGAAGTCTCCGTTCTGGCGGACGGGGAATTGGAGGAGATCTTCACCGCCATCACCGCCAACGCCTCTCCATCAACCAGCAATGTTTCCCCCATCCATGTGTGAGTAATTCCCCCGCTGTAGGCTGAAGGGGATGGTAGGGATTGGATGAGATTGGTCATGTAATAGTCATAAGATTGTTAGGGCATAGTGCCTAGTATCCGTAGATGTCACTTTTATGATATTGTTGCAACTTGTTATGCTTAATGCTTGTCACTAGGGCCCGAGTGCCATGATCTCAGATCTGAACATGTTATTGATTCATGAAGATATTCGTTGTTTATGATCTTACCTGCAAGTTGTATACACATGTCGCTGTCCGGAACCAATGGCCCCGAAGTGACAGAAATCGGGACAACCGGAGGGGATGGTAGTGATGTGAGGATCACATGTGTTCACGGAGTGTTAATGCTTTGCTCCGGTACTTTATTAAAAGGAGTACCTTAATATCCAGTAGTTTCCCTAGAGGCCCGGCTGCCACCGGCTGGTAGGACAAAAGATGTTGTGCAAGTTTCTCATTGCGAGCACGTACGACTAAATATGGAACACATGCCTATTGATTGATTAGTACTTGGATACCGTTTTATTATTATCTGCAAATGCCCATGCTTTGATTGTTACATGAGTTTCTCTCATCCATGCAACGCCCGTTAAATCCGTCCCCGTGCCTACGTATTTTAAATCCTGCTGTTTATAATCACTACTGCTGTCTTTATTTCACCGCCGTTATTTCACTATTTCCACTGCCATAAAACTGTTATTACGATAAACTCTTGCGAGCAAGTCTGTTTCCAGTGCAGCTGAATTGACAACTCCGCTGTTAAGGCTTACAAGTATTCTTTGTCTCCCCTTGTGTCGAATCAATAAATTGGGTAATACTTCCCTCGAAGACTGTTGCGATCCCCTATACTTGTGGGTCATCAAGACTATTTTCTGGCGCCGTTGCCGGGGAGCATAGCTTTATTTGGAAGTTCACTTGGATTGATATTGTTCGCTGCAAATTCTCCATTATGGGTAAACCTCGCGATACTAAGATCGCCATATTACCATCCACTACAAGAAAAGGTACAACTCTGAGTACCTCTGCTGCTCTTGATTCACCATCTGTGATTGATAAACTTGTTTCACCGCCACATGCTTCGCGTGCTGGTACTTCTGCTGAATCTGAAAATTCTCATAATATTGATAATGTTTCTGCTGTGCTTGATGATAGTGGTTCATTGGGATCTTTTCTAGATGCTACAATTGCTAAGTCTAGACAAATTGAAAATACTGAAACTCCTAATGAAAATGCTGCTACACCTGTTAATTCACCTGAGTCTGTTGAATATTCTAGTGATGATCTTGATGAAGATTATGTGGAGCTTAATGATGATTTTATTGAAAAATGCAATGCTACTACTGATGCAAGAAAAATTAAAAAGTTGCTTGCAGAACATGCTGTTAGATATAAACTGTCTCCTGATCCTAAATTTGCCACATCTCCTATAAGCATTAGGGATAAAGATTATGATTTTTCTCTTGATCTATCTCATATAGCTATTGTTGAGAAAACACCCTTTTGTGGTACTGAAAAAGAAAGTGCTGTTGAACACATGACTGAGTTATCTACTCTTAGTGGCTTGTTTTCTGATGATATTAAGATGCGTACTTACTTTGTCGCTAAAATTTTTCCTTTCTCATTAAAGGATGATGCTAAAACTTGGTATAATAATTTGTCTCCTGGTTCTATTAAAAGTCCAAAAGAATTGCTTGATGTTTTCTTCCGTAAATACTTTCCTGCTAGTGCTCAACATGCTGCTTTGCAGAGAATTTATAATTTTGACCAGGAAGATGGAGAGAAATTGCCTGAGGCTTGGGCTAGATTTTGTTCTCTTATTAGAGCTCAGCCTGACCATGATTTGGAAAAGAATGATTTACTTGATATATTTTATAGTGGACTAACCATTGAGTCTAGGGCATACCTGGATAGTTGTGCTGGTTGTGTTTTCAGGAAAAGAACTCCAGACGACGCTGAAGAATTATTGGCTAAAATAGGCCGGAATCATGATGATTGGTCTACACCTGAACCAACCCCGACACCGATAGTGAAGAAGAGGGGTATGATTAAATTAAATGATGAAGATATGAGGGAAGCCAAGAAGTCTCTTAAGGAGAAAGGTATTAAACCTGAAGATGTGAAGAATTTACCTCCTATAGAAGATATATGTGAGACAATTCCCCCTTCATCTACGATTGAGGTACACTCGCTTCAACACTTTACTAGGGAAGATATTCCGTATTCAAAATCTCCTGCTCAATGTTTAGATGAATTTGATAATTATATTGTTAAGCAAGAAAATTTTAATATGAGAGTAGAGAATCATTTAATGGAAAATTCCCGAGCTATTAGTGAATTGCATGGTATTGTGGAGAGAACCTCCAATGATGTTAAGATACTTGTTAAACATTTTCAAATGGTTCAAACTCAAATTGATCAACTTACTAAAGTGCAAAATGACTTGTTGGGAAATAATTCTAAAGAAAAACATGCTTGTGAAGTAACAACTAGAGGTGGTGCTTCTACCCAGGATCCTCTATATCCTGAAGGGCATCCCAAAAGAGTTGAACAAGATTCTCAACCAATTAAAACTAGTGCTCCATCTAAGAAAAAGAAAAAGAAACATAAGAATGTTGTAGAATCCTCTGAACCTGTTAATGATCCTAATAGTATTTCTATTTCTGATGCTGAAACTGAAAGTGGTAATGAACATGAGGAAGATAATGATAAGAATGATACTCCTGATAAAGAAGAAATTGAAAAAGAACCTGAAAAGCATGCTAAAAATAAAAAGTATACTAAAGAAGATTTTATTACTGAGAAGCATGGTAATGAAAGAGAACCTTGGGTTCAAAAGCAAATGCCTTTTCCTGCTAAGAAACTAAAATCAAAGGAAGAGGAACATTATAATAAATTTTGTGATTGGATGAAACCTTTATTTTTGCAAATTCCTTTGACTGATGCTATTAAATTGCCTCCTTATTCAAAGTATATGAAAGATATTGTTACTAACAAAAGGAAAGTCCCCAATGAGGAAATTTCTACTATGCTCGCTAATTACTCCTTCAATGGTAAGATTCCAAAGAAGTTGGGCGACCCAGGTATACCGACTATTCCTTGTTCCATCAAGAATAATTATGTTAGAACTGCTCTATGTGATTTGGGAGCAGGTGTGAGTGTGATGCCTTTTTCTCTTTATAAGAGACTTGATTTAGATAAATTGATACCAACTGATATATCTTTGCAAATGGCTGATAAATCTACTGCTATTCCTGTTGGTTTATGTGAAAATGTTCCTGTTCAAGTTACTCAAAATTGCTTAATATTAACTGATTTTGTTGTGTTGGAAATGCCTGAAGATGATAATATGTCCATTATTCTTGGAAGACCCTTTCTTAATACTGCAGGGGCTGTTATTGATTGCAATAAAGGCATGGTTACTTTTAATGTTGATAATAAGGAACACACTGTCTATTTTCCCAAGAGGATTGATAAAGTATGTGGAGTCAATACAATTTTTAATGTGAAAACTATCAAAGTGGGATCCATTGATTGTCCTGTATATGAGCCTAAAGAAGAATATCAAACTCTTGTGATTGGATCCATATCAATTCAATATAAGGTAACATGATTGATTTGAGGTTTATTTCTTCTTATGTCATATAAAATTTATTTGGTAGCAAGACTTGATCAACCTTGTTAACAAGTATATTTTATTGCATAGGAGAGCTAAACAACACTTCTTTCTTTCTTTCTCCCTCCACTTATTTTATTTGCTGTAGCACTTTTGTTTTGCAATATGCTTAGGTCATTTAAGATTTTAGAAATCATTTTCCTGCGCAGTAATCATTAATTTAATACCCAGAAATGTGCATTTTTCAAAGTTCTCTAAAAATTACAAAAATTACACCGTTGGTCCTATTTTTCGACGAGGCACCTGGGAGCACCAGAGGATGACCTGTGGGGCACCAGGGGGTGCCACACCATAGGGCGGCGCGGCCAGCAAGGGGGCCGCGCCACCATGTGGTGTGGGCCACCCCTTGCCCCACTACACCATCTCTTCCTCCCAGCACCTTCTCTCTCCCGAAAAAACTCGTACCAAGTTTCTCTCACTCGTGTTTCTGCTCAAGAACTCGCGATTTTTCGATCTCCTTGCTCAGCCCAGATTTCTGTCTGAAATTTGGCACATTTACTCCTTGGTATGTGACTCCTTTGATTGTCCAATTAGAATTTCATTTGGTTGAGTATATCTTGAATATTTTGCTGCTGTATGTAACATGTTTAGTGAGCTTGCATGCTTGTTCTAAGTGGTAGAAATTAGTTTTGATGCATGTGAAGTACTCTAGCAAGTTCCTATAGTGGTTCCCTTCAATTACACACCTTGAAATCAAATTTTATAATGATTGTTGAAAATTTCAGAAAGGGAAGATGAAGAAATTCAAGTTTGGAGAGTTGTTCAAGAAAGCAACAACCAGCACCGGTAGGCCCTCAAGGGCGTCCACTCAAATTAGGCGATCCTATAATGAGGATGTCATCGCGCCTAGCTTCGCGCCCGAGGAGGACCAAGGGGCCCCTAATGCTTCATCCTTCCCTTGTTATGAGTTTCTAACCAATGCAGGGTTATTGGATGACTTCTTCACCCTCGTCAACAGGGCAGGCCTAGCCACCTACGTGGGAGACGAGAGGGGACAATATTACAGGCTCACCAAGATTTTCGTTGAGAGCTTCAAGTTCCACAACACGGAATATGAGCCGACAGTCGCATTCAAGATTTATGATATTCCTGTTACCATGAAATTGGAGGAATTTTGTTTTGCATTGGGTATTGCCCCTGTAGGTACAGCAAGAAGGATTGATGACAACCCCCGGGACTTGTTGGAGCTATACCGAGGGATCACCGGGGATGATTGCCGCACCATCCAGCGAGGGAAGATAAGAAACATTCAACTCCCCGCTATTAAGTATTTCGCATATTACATTGGTACTAGCATTTTGGGTAGAGAAAATACTAGTAACATTTCTAGCTACCATCTTGCTTTCTTGAATGTTGCACTTACTGGAGAGACACCTTATCATCTTGGTTCTCTTATTGCTCGCCGCCTGTCTAGCAGGGGGCCTATTTTTGGAGGAACTATTGCATCACGCATTCTAACACATCTAGATATTCCTCTTGATTCTAATGATGTACCATTAACCCCTAGGAAGCTAGATATTGCTGCTATGAAGAGCCATCATTTTGTTACTACTAACTCCACCATAGATAATATTGTCTATAAAATGTTGTTTGCTGATGGGAACGAGAAAGAAATCCCTCTTCCCCAGCAGGGTTTGTTTAATATTGACAGGCAATCATGGTCGCTAACAAAGGAGGTGGTGGAAGAGCATATGAAGATACAAGAATTCCACCAGCAACATGACTCCGAGAACGCCGAGCCCTCCTACGACTACACCGTCACGTACCCCGACGTTTCCTCCAGCACATACATGGAACCGGGTCGTTCTTCGTCATATTACGAAGACACCACTTCATGGGGACCGTGGGAATGAACTCCACTTAGGCCAAAAGCCTAAGCTTGGGGGAGGTATACCGGCATCACTCATTCTTTGCATATTATGGTTGCTGGATACTTGTACATACTTGTTTAGTCTCTAGAGTGGTTTTCTAATGAGAGGGAGATGATATTTGGGGAAGTGCTGTCCAAAAACAGATTCTGTGCTGTTACCAAAAAAATTCGTACGCACAGCCAGAACGTTATTTTGAGTTGCCAATTTTTGAGCATGTTCCCCAGGTTGTTATCTAACTTTCATTAGTTGAACACTTTTTGGTCTGAGCAATGGAAGATTTTTGTTAAATTCGATTTCTGTACTGCTGTCAGGATTTGACAGATTTCTGTCATCCTGCTTTTCTGTGTTTCTGTTAGTTTGCATTCTTTTGTTTTCGCTTTGTTTCTTTCCTAAAACACAAAAAGACCAAAAATATTTCTGTTGTTTCTCTTCACCATTTATTTATTTGGTACCTTGCTCTTAGTTTGCTTTATTTGCTATCATTAGTTTGCTATAAGAAAACCCAAAAAGATTTTGCTTTGTTTGCTTGTTTTCTTTCGTCTTGTTTCTAATTCGAAAACACCAAAAATATTTGCTGTTCTTCTTTGGTTTGTAAAGTTCATCATGAGTTCAATGGTCTTCGGTGGCTGGAGCGTGGTTTTCATTTTATATTATCCAAGCTACACAAGTGAAAAGGCAATAATGACGATCTACGACAATCTGATTGTGGTGAGAGGCTGGTATGAACTCTATTTGCTTTCATTTTTGTACATATACTCATCCATATGAGCATGCTTAGTTGGTTCATGTGAGGTATATGTTATTTGAGAAAGTCTAGTAGTTCATGATCTCTCATGTTTAGTTCCAATTTATTAATATGAGTAGCATGTCGTGGATGTTTGCTTGCATTGTTTTATTCATAAGTAAGTATGGCATTGTGGTATCCTCCTCTGAATAATTCATTTATATCGACTTGGCACATGCTCACGCATGCATATGACTGAACAAAAAGTCAATTAAGCCTCGATGATTTATATTGCTTCAGAGTTATTGTATCACTTTTATGCCTCCGTTAATTTATTTTGCCGCAAGCATGATTATGACAGTTATTGCTCTCTTGATTTGTCGCTCCCTAGTCTTTTGCTAGCCTTCACTTGTACTGAGCGGGACGCCGCTCGTGCTTCCAAACACCTGAAAACCAAGTTGTTCCAAAAGTGTCCACCATAAATACCTATGCATGGCATTTCAAACCATTCCAAGTAAATTCTCATGCGCTACCTTTAAAACTTTCAAAATGCTTCTCAATTTGTGTTAATGTTTCATAGCTCATGAGGAAGTATGTGGTGTTTAGCTTTCAACCTTGTCATTTACTTTTGACGGACTCTCATATGGACTAGTGGCACATCCGCTTATCCAATAATTTTGCAAAAAGAGCTGGCAATGGGATTCCCAGTCCGAATTAATTAATTAAATAGACACTCCTCCATGGTTTGTGATTGTTGGACGGCACCCGAAGGATTCGGTTAGCCATGGCTTGTGTAAGCAAAGGTTGGGGGGAGTGTCATCATCATAATAAAACTTAAATAAAAAGGCACTCCTTCATGGTATGTGATTGATGGCAGGCACCCGAGGATTCGGTTAGCCATGGTTTGTGAAAGAAAGGTTGGAAGGAGTGCCACCCAAAAATAAATAAATGGGAGCCGCTCTTGTGAGTCCGGTTGATGAGGTAGTTAGTGTACCCATTACCATTCGTTGACAACAACAAACACCTCTCAAAATAATTTTACTCCTGCTTTACAAATGAAAAGCTCTAGCGCATGTTAATCCCTGCTTCCCTCTGCGAAGGGTCAATCTTTTACTTTTATGTTGTGTCTCCATTCTTTCTTTGAGCACTATCTTGAGAGCACAACTGTCATTCTTAGTATAATATGCTTGTCTCAAAATATGATTGATTGTGGTATAACTTTGATGCTTTTATCTTTGACAATCACTACTTCTAGTCTTTCTATGAACTCAAGAGGTGCCTCGGCATTTATGTTTTGCCGATCAAATACAGGCAAGCGAGATACCACTTTATCATATTCTCTTATGAACATTGCAATCTTGCTTACATACATGATTCATGATGCTTATTATTAATTGTTGGTACTTCTCCATGATTGACATAGCTGTTGGATGATCTTATTTGCATGTATCCCATTATGAACTGCTTAAGTATTAGCCATAGCATGAGAATATATACATCATATGAGCAAATGTGTTCGTGAAAGTTCTTTTATCGCTCAGTTGTTAACTGAATTGCTTGAGGACAAGCAATAAGCTAAGCTTGGGGGAGTTGATACGTCCAAAACGTATCTACTTTCCCGAACACTTTTGCTATTGTTTTGCCTCTAATTTGTGTATTTTGGATACAACTAACACGGACTAACGCTTTCAGCAGAATTGCTCTGGTGTCTCGTTTTTGTGCAGAAATCCAACTTTCGGGAAAATCCTCGGAATTTCTTCAGATGGCCCTATTTTACCAAAATATTGACGGAGCCGAAGGGCAAAGGAGGTGGAGGCCCGAGGGCCCCACACCACATGGCGGCGCGCCCTGGGGGGCCGCGCGGCCATGTGGTGTGGCCCCCTCGGCCGCCTCCGACGCCCCCTTCGGACTACTTATTCGCCTCGACCTAAAAACGCACGGGGAGAAGTCGACATCGCAGAAACCCTCCGAGAGCCGCCACATCGCGAAACTCCGTCGCGGGAGCCAGAAGTCTCCGTTCGGGCCGGGACGGGGAATTGGAGGAGATCTTCACCGCCATCACCGCCAACGCCTCTCCATCAACCAGCAATGTTTCCCCCATCCATGTGTGAGTAATTCCCCCGCTGTAGGCTGAAGGGGATGGTAGGGATTGGATGAGATTGGTCATGTAATAGTCATAAGATTGTTAGGGCATAGTGCCTAGTATCCGTAGATGTCACTTTTATGATATTGTTGCAACTTGTTATGCTTAATGCTTGTCACTAGGGCCCGAGTGCCATGATCTCAGATCTGAACATGTTATTGATTCATGAAGATATTCGTTGTTTATGATCTTACCTGCAAGTTGTATACACATGTCGCTGTCCGGAACCAATGGCCCCGAAGTGACAGAAATCGGGACAACCGGAGGGGATGTAGTGATGTGAGGATCACATGTGTTCACGGAGTGTTAATGCTTTGCTCCGGTACTTTATTAAAAGGAGTACCTTAATATCCAGTAGTTTCCCTAGAGGCCCGGCTGCCACCGGCTGGTAGGACAAAAGATGTTGTGCAAGTTTCTCATTGCGAGCACGTACGACTAAATATGGAACACATGCCTATTGATTGATTAGTACTTGGATACCGTTTTATTATTATCTGCAAATGCCCATGCTTTGATTGTTACATGAGTTTCTCTCATCCATGCAACGCCCGTTAAATCCGTCCCTGTGCCTACAGTATTTTAATCCTGCTGTTTACTACAATCACTACTGCTGTCTTTATTTCACCGCTGTTATTTCACTATTTCCACCGCCATAAAACTGTTACTCGATAAACTCTTGCGAGCAAGTCTGTTTCCAGGTGCAGCTGAATTGACAACTCCGCTGTTAAGGCTTACAAGTATTCTTTGTCTCCCCTTGTGTCGAATCAATAAATTGGGTAATACTTCCCTCGAAGACCGTTGCGATCCCCTATACTTGTGGGTCATCAGCCCACGCGACCTGGGTGCGGCCCGCGCCGCCCTATGGTGTGGGCCCCTCGCGCCGCCTCTTGACATACCCTTCCGCCTACTTAAAGCCTTCGTCGCCAATACCCCTGTACCGAGAGCCACGATACGGAAACCTTCCAGAGACGCCGCCGCCGCCAATCCCATCTCGGGGGATTCAGATCGCTCCGGCACCCTGCCGGAGAGGGGAATCATCACCGAGGGCTCTACATCACCATGCCCGCCTCCGGACTGATGCGTGAGTAGTTCATCCTTGGACTATGGGTCCATAGCAGTAGCTAGTTGGTTGTCTTCTCCTCTTGTGCTATCATGTTTAGATCTTGTGAGCTGCCTAACATGATCAAGATCATCTATTTGTAATGCTACATGTTGTGTTTGGTGGGATCCGATGAATATAGAATATTATGTCAAGTTGATTATCAATCTATCATATATGTGTTGTTTATGTTCTTGCATGCTATCCGTTGCTAGTAGAGGCTCTGTCCAAGTTGATACTTGTAACTCCAAGAGGGGGTATTTATGCTCGATAGTGGGTTCATGCCTCCATTGAATCTGGGACAGTGACAGAAAGTTCTAAGGTTGTGGATGTGCTGTTGCTACTAGGGATAAAACATCGATGCTTTGTCTAAGGATATTTGTGTTGATTACATTACGCACCATACTTAATGCAATTGTCGTTGTTTGCAACTTAATACTGGAGGGGGTGCGGATGCTAACCCGAAGGTGGACTATTTAGGCATAGATGCATGCTGGATAGCGGTCTATGTACTTTGTCGTAATGCCCTGATTAAATCTCATAGTGATCATCATGATATGTATTGAATCTTTATTTTTCAATTTCCCACCTGTAATTTGTTCACCCAGCATGTTATTTATCTTATTGGAGAGACACCACTAGTGAACTGTGGACCCCGGTCCATTCTTTTACATCTGAATACAATCTACTGCAATCATTGTTCTCTATGTTCTTTGCAAACAAACATCATCTTCCACACAATACGTTTAATCCTTTGTTTTCAGCAAGCCGGTGAGATTGACAACCTCACTGTTACGTTGGGGAAAAGTATCTTGATTGTGTTGTGCAGGTTCCACGTTGGCGCCGGTTTCACTAGTGTTGCACCGCACTACACTCCTCCACCAACAACCTTCACGTTCTTCTTGACTCCTACTGGTTCGATAACCTTGGTTTCTTTCTGAGGGAAAACTTGCTGCTGTGCGCATCACACCTTCCTCTTGGGGTTCCCAACGGATGTGTGCATCACGCGCATCACCCTGCATATTTCAAGAAGACTCAAGCATCTAAGCTTGGGGATGCCCAAGGCATCCTTCTTCATCGACAACTTATCGGTCACTTCTAGTGAAACTATATTTTTATTCCGTCACATCTTATGTACTTTACTTGGAGCGTCTGTGTGCTTTTATTTTTGTTTTGTTATTTTCATTCTCTGAATAAATCGGATCCTACCATGCTTGTGTGGGAGAGAGACACGCTCCGCTTTTTCATATGAACACTAGTGTTCTTCGTTTTTACTTTTAATGTTCAATGGCGAAAGTTGATCGCTTGATTGATTGCTATTTGGTTGTAATCAGAAAATGCTTCATATGGTCTTGAATAATTTGATACTTGGCAATTGTTTTGAGCTCTCATATATCATGTTTAAGCTCTTGCATCATGTAGTTTAAATCTATTAGTGGAGAACTACCGTAGAGCTTGTTGAAATTTGGTTTGCATGATTGATCTCTCTAATGTCTAGATATTTTCTGGTAAAAGTGTTTGAACAACAAGGAAGAAAGTGTAGAGTCTTATAATGCTTGCAATATGCTCTTGTGTAAGTTTTGCTGTACCTGTTCATACTTGTGTTTGCTTCAAACAACCTTGCTAGCCAAAGCCTTGTACTGAGAGGAAATGCTTCTCGTGCATCCAAACACCTTGAGCTAAAACCCATGCCATTTGTGTCCACCATAACTACCTATATGTGGTATTTTTCTGCCATTCCAAAGTAAATTACTTGAGTGCTACCTTTAAAATTTTATTCCTTTGTCTTTGCAATATATAGCTCATGGGAAAATAGCTTAAAAACTATTGTGGTAATAAATATGTAGCTATGTATCTTAGTTCTTATAAGTTGCTTGTTGAGCGGTAACCATGTTTCTGGGGACGCCATCAACTTTTTACACCTTTGTTGAATATCATGTGATTTTCTATGCATGTTCGTCTTGTCTTAAGTAAGGGTGATTTATCATGATCAAATGGTTTGAGTATGCATATTGTTAGAGAAGAACATTGGGCCGCTAACCAAAGCCATGTATCATGGTGGAAGTTTTCAGTTTGGACATTAATCCTCAATCTCTTATGAGAATATTATCTGTTGTTGAATGCTTATGCATTAAAGAGGAGTCCATTATCTGTTTTCTATGTTGTCCCGGTATGGATGTCCACAAGTTGAGATCTATCAAAAACGAGAAATCAAATGCGATTTATCTCCTTGGACCTTTGTACAGGCGGCATAGAGGTACCCCTTTGTGACACTTGGTTGAAACATATGTTATGCAATGATAATCCATGTAAATCCAAGCTAATTAGGACAAGGTGCGAGCACTATTGGTATTCTATGCATTTGGCTTGCAACTTATACGAGGTTTTATGCATAACACATATGAATTATTACTACCGTTGACTAAATTGTTTCTATGTTTTCAAAATAAAAGCTCTAGCACAAAAATAGTAATCCATGCTTCCCTCTGCGAAGGGCCTTTCTTTTACTTTATGATGAGTCAGTTTACCTACTTCTTTCTCTCCTAGAAGCAAACACTTGTGTCAACTGTGTTCATTGATTCTTACATGTTTACTTATTGCACTTGTTATATTGCTTTAAGTTGACAATTATCCATGAGATATACATGTTACAAGTTGAAAGCAATTGCTGAAACTTAAATCTTCCTTTGTGTTGCTTCAAAACCTCTTATTAAGAATCTATTGCTTTATGAGTTAACTCTTATGCAAGACTTTTTGATACTTGTCTTGAAAGTACTATTCATGAAAAGTTTTTGCTATATGATTCAGTTGTTTAGTCATTATCTTTTTGTTAGTAAACCATTTCTTTGAATCACTTCATTCATCTCATATGCTTTACAATAGTATGATCAAGATTATGTTGGTAGCATGTCACTTCAGAAATTATTATTTTTATCGTTTACCTACTCGAGGGCGAGTAGGAACTAAGCTTGGGGATGCTTGATACGTCTCCAACGTATCTATAATTTCTGATGTTCCATGCTAGTTTTATGACAATACCTACATGTTTTGTTCACACTTTATATCATTTTTATGCATTTTCCTAACTAACCTATTAACAAGATGCCGAAGTGCTAGTTCCTTGTTTTGGTTCCAGAAATCCTACACAGGAAATATTCTCGGAATTGGACGAAACAAAAGCCCAAGATCTTATTTTTCCACGGAGCTTCCAAGACCGAAGAGTAGACGGAGTGGGGCCACGAGGTGGGGACCCCATAGGGCGGCGCGGCCAGCACGGGGCCCGCGCCGGCCTATGGTGAGGGGCCCCCGTGCCCTCTCCGAGGCTGCCCTTCCGCCTATAAAGTCTTCCAGGGGAAAAAAAACCCTAAAAAAATAAGCCACGGGACGAGAAAAGTTACGCAGCCGCCGCCATCGCGAAGTCAAGTTCGGGGGACAGAAGTCTCTGTTCCGGCACGCTGCCGGGACGGGGAATTGCCCCCGGAATCCATCTCCATCGACACCACCGCCATCTTCATCGCCGTTGCTGTCTCCCATGATGAGGAGGGAGTAGTTCTCCCTCGAGGCTGAGGGCTCTACCGGTAGCTATGTGGTTAATCTCTCTCATGTACCTCAATACAATGATCTCATGAGCTGCCTTACATGATTGAGATCCAGATGATGAGCTTTGTATCACTATTAATCTATGTGCTACTCTAGTGATGTTATTAAAGTAGTCTATTCCTCCTTCATGATGTAAAGGTGACAGTGTGTGCATCATGTAGTACTTGGCGTAGGTTATGATTGTAATCTCTTGTAGATTATGGAGTTAACTATTACTATGATAGTATTGATGTGATCTATTCCCCCTTTCATAGCTTAAAGGTGACAGTGTGTATGCTATGTTAGTACTCGGTCTAAATTGCAATGGTCTATTATGCACTCTAGAGGTTACTTAAATATGAATTCCGAATGTTGTGGAGCTTGTTTACTCGGCTTGAGGGAGCTCTTGTAGCCCTACACAATGAATGGTGTTTGTTATCCAACAAGAGAGTGTGAATGTAGCACAAGTGAGGAGAAGTTATTTATTTATTATATGATCAATGTTGAGAGTGTCCACTAGTGAAAGTATGATCCCTAGGCCTTGTTTCCAAATACTGCAAACATCGCTTGTTTACTGTTTTACTGCATCTTTACTTCCTGCAATATTTAGTTCATATCGCAATTACCGTTTACCACCATCTATATCATCTGTGTTTTAATATCTCTTCGCCAAACTAGTGCGCTTATACATCTGACAAGTGTATTAGGTGTGTTGGGGACACAAGAGACTTCTTGTATCTTAATTGCAGTGTTGCTTGAGAGGAATATCTTTGACCTCTACCTCCCTGAGTTCGATAAACCTTGGGTGATTCACTTAAGGGAAACTTGTTGCTGTTCTACAAACCTCTGCTCTTGGAGGTCCAACACTGTCTACAAGAATAGAAGCACACGTAGACATCACCGTTGTAATGCTTTCCATTCTTTCTTACGTATGATTTCGGGGAAGAAATCGACGATGCCCCAGGTACACATTCTTTTACAATTACCCAAATATATACTTTCAGTCTCATGTAAGCAGTGCGTGCATGCATTGTATCCGTTATTTGTCTGTCCCAAAAGGTTACTAAGAGCAGGCCAATCGTTGATGGTTACGAAAAGCAACACTCGTAGGTCAAATTCCTCTTCTTTGTGCTCATCCCACACACGTACACTAGGTCTGCCCCACAACTGTAAAAGTTCATCAACTAATGGCCTTAGGTACACATCGATGTCGTTGCCGGGTTGCTTCGGACCTTGGATGAGCACTGGCATCATAATGAACTTCCGCTTCATGCACAACCAAGGAGGAAGGTTGTAGATGCATAGAGTCACGGGCCAGGTCGCCAAAAGGATTCATGCCATCTGTACTTAGACCAAATCTTATGTTCCTTGCGTCAGCTGCAAAATCTTTGAACTCTCTGTCGATCTTTCTCCATTGCGTTCCATCAGCGGGGTGTCTCAACTCCCCGTCCGACTTACGGTCCTCTTTGTGCCATCGCAACAACTTGGCATGCTCTTTGTTCCTGAACAGACGTTTCAACCGTGGTATTATAGGAGCATACCACATCACCTTGGCGGGAACCCTCTTCCTGGGTTTCTCGCCCTCAACATCGTCACCAGGGTCATCGCCTCTGATCTTATAACGCAATGCAGCATACCGGGCATTCATTCAAATTCTCGTATTCACCGCGGTAGAGGATGCAGTCGTTAATGCATGCATGTATCTTCAGAACCTCTAAACCTAGAGGGCAGATAACCTTCTTTGCTTCATACGTACTGACGGGCAACTCGTTATTTTTTGGAAAAATAAATGAGAAAGCTCAAGTGTGCCTCGGACACTTCATATCATGTTTGTTTCATGCTCTCGGGTATTTCATCGAACACCTTGTGTGCATAAGAGGAACCAAAAGAAAACCCACCACCCCTTGTGACGATTGTGAAGAGAAGTGGCACCAAATGGCTAAGTGAGTGTGCTGAACGGCATTTATAGGGGTGGACCTTTAGTCCCGGTTGGCCTGGCCAACCGCGACTAAAGGCCTTCGGGCACCTTTAGTCGCGGTTGGCCTGGCCAACCGCGACTAAAGCCCCTCCCGTCCCCAGCTGTCGACCGAGCCCACTGGGCCCAGACCTTTGGTCGCAGGTCGCCTCCCGAAACGCGAGTAAAGACCCCTTTAGACGCGGTTCGAATATTTTGGGGACTAATGGGGGTGGATGGAAGCCTCTTTTTCTACTAGTGCTTACTAATTACTCGGTAATTATGGCACGTGCCAGATTACTAATACTACCTCCGTCCGGTTTCATAAGGCTTGCACATATCTCTAGCTTCTTAATTTGGCCAACATAATATTAATTGTACAACATAAAAATTATACCATTAAAAAGTAGAACATGTGAGCTTTCTAATGATATATATTTTGTAACATATATCTTTTATTATCATTATCAAATTTACGATCTAGGATTACGCGCAAACCCTATGAACTGGGAGTAGCCAGGTTAATTACCCTTAGGGCATGTACAATGGTTGATAAGACTGTTTTATCATAGTCCTGCCACGTAATCTAGATATAACAATAAAACATGATGTACAATGAGTTATTTTTTAGTCTTAGCTTTTGTAACTAGACATCCTAAATTTGTGGTGAGAGATGCTAATATCATCTCTTAGCTAAGAGAAGGAAAAGTATTTTTTTTTCTTTCTCTTTCCTCCACCTCAATGTTTATCCTATGTGGGAGTTGCCAGGTTCAACCGGTATTAATTCTCAGATTACTTAAATGCCGTATCAATTAGGCTAATTGCCAGATTATTTAGGTATTAATGGACAAATTATTTATGCCTAGTTGTCCGATTTAATTGTTAATTATTTTCCATATTAAATCAGGTACAAAACTGCCAAAAATTAAGTCTAATTGCCAAAATAATAATGCCTCACGACCAAATTAATTATGCCTAATTGGCAGACTAATTATTCCTGCCTGATTTCCTCTGCATCGCCATGGGAGAGCAGAGGAATGGGCCGGCGGGCTCTATGCGCCTCCAACAACGAACTTGAGGCACGCGGTGATGCGTCCGGCGAGCTCGAGGGGCCTCTACCGGCGAGTTCGAGGCGCCTCCACCGGCGAGCTCGAGGTGCACAGGTGGATGTGGCCGGCCGGCTCGAGGCGAGCGCGGGGATGAGGCTGGCGAGCTCGAGGCTCGCGCGTGGATGTGGCTGGCGAACTCGAGGCGCGCATCTGGATTAGGCCGGCGAACTCGAGGTGCCTCCACCGGCGAACTCGAGGTGCACGAATTAGGCCGGCAAGCTCAAGGCGCCTCCACTGGCGAGGTTGGAGGTGCCTCCACCGACGAGATGGAGGCGGCACCGGGTCGCGTCCAGGCAACCGGGTGGCCTCCTGCTTTCGCCCCTCTCCGGCGAGCATGTAGGCGCGCTCTGCCTGCAAGATACTAAGCCTCGGGACGGAGGAAGTACAAGGTGCAAGTGGAAAGCAGAGGATGTGTCGAGAGAAGATATCTAGTGCTACCACCTCTTTAGGTGCTACCGTGCTACCGTACAAAAAAACGTATTTTATACGTGTCAAAAAATTATACGAAAAAATGTGAGTACTTATGAAGCATGTCCCTACAACATCCAAAATTTCATATCCAAAATCGACATGGACACTGAGAAACAAAAAAGAGAAAATCAGCATGAATAGTGTCCATGTCGTTTTTGGATATAAAATTTTGGGATGTTGTAGGGACATGCTTCATGAGCACTCACAATTTTTCATATAATTTTTTGACACGTATAAATTATATTTTTTATACGGTAGCACGGTAGCACTTAAAGGGGTGGTAGCACTAGATATGGTCGACTGTCGCGGCTTCTGTAGAGACGTGATAACTTTTTCCAAATTGCAATGCACCGCAGCAAAACCGTGCGGCGCCACTGCGTATCTTTTTTCCTTTATTTAATTGAGGGTAGTAGGAATCGATTTTCTCAAATGTAGTTATCCTATGAGTAGTGTATCTTCAGAGCAGGCCTAGCCCAAGAACGAGAACGATGGCCCACTCGTCCAGCCAAGTGAAAGTGCAGGATGGTCGGTGACAACTGTGACTGATCACAAGAATTTCTCATGGCTTTCATGTAGAACTTATAAGTGAAAGTTTCCAAGGCTTTTTGTTAACACGCAGGCTTAATTCAGGTTCAGGTCACATATTTTAGCAAATAAAAATATGAGACACTCTGTCGATGTTCATCAACTCACGACACCTTAATACACTAATCAACAAAAGCACAAATCCAATAGCTCGTTGAACGGAGATTCAGAGCAGCATGGGGACGGTGACCGACGAGAAATGACGAGGCGACACCGGCTCGAACATCTCCTGTCGCTGGTGGCCGACGAGTATTCTTGCACCGCACGCTCGTGTCGCTCTTGCACCGCGTGCTCGTCCTCCTGGTCGGCCGCGCCACTGCTGCGCGCTCCTGGTCGGCTCACACGAGCTGTAGGAGGCCGCGAATGGGGCGTGGGAGACGAGCTTCTAGCGCCGTGTGCGGAAACGGCGCGGGGGAGGAGTCCTTGGATGGCGGTGCGGGCGGGGGACGGCGGTGGCTAACCCTAACCGTTTGCCATGGAATAGAACGAGAAGGAGGGGAAATGAGCAGGGGTGTCAGCCGGGGCCGAGATGGTAGTTTTTCGTAGTTTGTAGGAAGTGCAGGGGACATTTCGATAATTTCAACCCGGGAAGTGGGGGAAAGCTCGGGGAAGCACCTCCGAGGCTGCTTTCACTCACGACCGATTATCCAGTGCATTTTGGCACAATGCTTTTCGCCATCGCTTTTCCACTTTGTGGTGTTGGTTGGGCTTCTGCTTTTCAACCCCAAAAGCCCTAAAGGCAGATATAGAAGCCCAAACAAACAGAGTCTAAAGGACTTTGCTCTTCTGGCGCATGTGTGGTGCTAGTTGAGTCTGTCGACATCGGAGTACCCCTCTGCAGAGTGTGAAAGTGTGGAATTTCACCCCTGTGACTCCTGGGTTGGGAACGCTTACTTCCATGTGTGGCACCATGTCTTTTAAACTGCCTAATTACTTTAACAACATGTTTTTCAAAAAACATTTCTATTTTACATTTTATATGATTGAGTATAATCGGTTCGCTGAGTATGACTTGTCGTACTCACCCAACTCCCCCTTGTTTTTTAAACACAGATGTCGTTAGCAGAAGATATCATCGACCAGAGTTTAGGTTGGACCAGCGCGTGGGAAGCGATTTAGAGAATGTAGTTGTAATTCTTATGTAATTGTAAATAAACTTGTAAAAAAATTGTATATAAGCTTCTCGAGATCCACAGTGCTGGTTTTGCCTGCATTTTTGGCCTTGCACGCGTATAAGCCTCTCGATTTATAGGCGCGCGGCGGCTGTCATTCTCATAGGTCCGATGTTGGGGTGTGACAGTTTATATAGATGTTTTTACGTCAATCCACATCTATGGGCGTTGAAACCGAGGAAAAAAGAGCCGCATGGCACTGGTGGCCCCATGGTACGACCTGGAAGGATAAACGTGTTGTGGGATCCACCAGGTAGCTCGTCGATCTTCTAAAGTACTCCTTCGTCCCGAAGTCTTCTAATTCATAAGAAAAATGATGTGCCAAAAAATCCTAGGTCCATTTAAGTTTCGAAAGTTTGTCCAAAATATGTAAATACCGAAACTCCTACAATCTAGAGTTATATATAAACCAAATGAAGGGACTTGATGGAAAAAAATACATGGTGGAAACTTTTGTTATGATGCAAATATTTTGGAGTATGGCACAATAAATTGCAAAGTTCAGGGGTGCATTTTACATGTATCAAAATCCCAAACTTAATCCATGTTGATCCTCGAGCATAAAGATGATACTACAAACATATATTATGAAGTTTATTATCAATAGATACAAAGTTGTAATATGATCATTGCTTGTTCAAAAAAAAAGATCATTGATCCTTAAAGTATAATGAAGTATTGCAAGTAGAGTAACAGTAAACAATCATCATCTGAAATAAATAAATAACATAAGCTTCAAGTATATAAAACAATAAGTGTTATGTTTCCTCCGTATGTGTTTGATAGTTTGATGTATGTTTTCCTTTTCCACACGAGCACTGATCCGTGAGTTAGTACATAAGTGATGCTGAATCCACACTAATTTTTTTGTGTATTTTTAAATCATGTTTAAGAGTGTGCTAATCTCTGATGATATAATAGTAATTGTTACATATTAAAGGTTGGCCAGCATACGCATGAGGACTAGTAGTAGTTATCTAGAAGCTATGCAAAGCTAAACTAAATCAAGCATTCACAACGACAAGAGGAACATATTCATTCCGAAAAGTCAGCCACTCCGAGGACGGAAGGAAATAAGGCAGCGCAAGGCACGCATGGACGGAACAAGCCATACATCTCTCATGCGACCGATGATGTTCAAGAAACATGTCCACACACTGGCACTTGCATAGTTGTATGCCGAGGAGATATTACGTGAGATTTACTATACACGGTTGCACAGCTCATTGGCGCAACGGTCTGGCGCCCCGATCGACTGGCTGATGCCACGCGTCTGACTTGGAGTACGTCACGCTGGACGCGAGAATAACGAATGAGAAGGGCCGGTTTTGCCCCTGGAGAAACCACCGAACCCCATGGCCTTGCCACGCACGCTTGGTTCTTGGAGCATATAAAGCACGGCTCGTCTCTCCGATCCGGCCAGTCCTCGAGATACATTCTGATCATTCCCAGGGACCAGCTAGGGAACCCTCTTCTTCTCTGGCTGAAGGTGATCATGTCGATGTCGCTGCCGCCGGGTTTCCGGTTCAACCCGACGGACGAAGAGCTCATCTTCTACTACCTCCGCAACCGCGCCGCCTCGGAGCAGTGCCCCGCCCCCGTCATGGCTGACGTTGACGTCTACAAGTTCAATCCATGGGACCTTCCATGTAAGCTAGCTCATCCATGCATCTTAGCTGATTTACATGCTACTCCTACGATGTCCTATCTGAACTGTGATACATTGCAGCCCAGGCGGTGTACGGCGACAGCGAGTGGTACTTCTTCAGCCCGCGGGATCGCAAGTACCCGAACGGCACGCGGCCCAACCGCGCCGCCGGGTCCGGCTACTGGAAGTCCACCGGCACCGACAAGCCCATCCACGACGGCGCGGTCGGGAAAGGTGTCGGCGTCAAGAAGGAGCTCATCTTCTACGAGGGCCACGCGCCCAGGGGCACCAAGACCGGTTGGATCATGCACGAGTACCGCATCGCCGCCGACCCCCTTGACGCCATCCTCAACAAGCCCGTCGATGTCCGCAACGTCTCCATGAGGGTACAGATGCAGCACCTGCTTTCGTTCGTTTCTTTGCGGGCTGTGCGTGTTTGTAGCTTTCGACAAGTACGTACAGGCATGTTGACGTGCTGTGGCGTTGCGTGCTTTGCGAATATATCTGCAGTTGGATGACTGGGTGTTGTGCCGGATCTACAAGAAGGCCGGCCAGGCATCGCCGATGGTACCGCTGCTTACGCTCGATGTCGACGACTACGATCACGACGACCTCTCCGGTGGTGGTGGCTTCGACGACGCCCCTGGCTTCTTCCCACCCTCCAGCGGCAGCAGTGCCATGATCACGCAGAACCAGCAGCCGCAGACCGACAACACCAACACCGCTGGGAGGCTCCCAACGATACCGTTCATCTCCGACCTATTCCTACCCTTCAGTAGCAGCAGTGCCATGATCACGCAGAATCAGCAGCCGCAGACCGGCAGCGCCAACGTCGCTGGGAGGCTCCCCATGATCCCATTCATCTCCGACCTCTTCCACGAATACCCTGTTGCGCAGATCTTTGACGGCGAGGCCGAGCACCTCGCCATCCACCCATCCCTGAACCAGCAGCTCTTCTCCGGCGGCCACAGCACGCGGGTGCAACCGTCGTACTACGCGCCGTCATCGTGGTCGTTGTCCCCGGCCGCCAGTGGAGGCGCGGGAAAACGCAAGGCAGCGAGCACGGAAGAGTGTGGCGGCGCCGGGTGGGATCGTTGTTCGACGGCCACGAGCACTTGTCCAAGAGCCTCAACGGGTCATGCTCGGCTTCAGTTCTAAGTGAGATTACAACTGAGATTTTTAATAGTTAGATTTGCTTGGTAATTCATGCTAGTTATGAGTTGGCACACAACTAAGATTTGATAACGCCATATGAGAACTAAGTTAATTCTCCGTAGTGGCATGTGAGCATTATTTTGGCATTATGTTTGCGTCCGCCAAATTCAGTAATCACTATGGAGAAAAATTAGATTTATTTTCGTGTTTCCCTACACAAAGTGAGCTACGTCACATTGAAGAGATATGGGCTACCACAGAGGTCTCCCGAACGACACGAAGGCTCGCCTTCTTCTCCAAGCCAATACCAGGAAGGACAAAAACCTTTCCCTTACGTTTAGCTTTTCCTCCACTCAAAAATGGCAAGCTCCACAATCACTTCACAAGTTTTACGAAGGAGAAGCCCGGGAATGTTCACAATCTTTCACGAAGAGGTCACCGGAGCACCAACCACCAAGCTAACTAGGAGGTCACCCCCTCCAAGAGTAACAAACTCACGATCTATCACTCAAACTAATCGTATTGGAGAGCTCAACCATATGCAATGATGCAAAGCAAGTGTTGAAGGATAGAGAGGGAGAGAGATATGCGGAATATGTTGGATGTTGTATTGCGCCTCATGGGCGAGTATATATAGTGGTACAGACTTGGAGGCTAAGATAGCTCTCCTAGAGATATGGTAGGTAGAGATTACAAATCCTAGACTACCTAATATACATATATCAAATATATCTCTAACACTCCTCCCGCAGTCGTAGCGGTAGTGACGTGAACAACAGTAGCGTCGCGAACGGTCAGACTGGAGAGAAGCCGAAGGTAGGAACCAACGGGCTGACACTCCCCCGCAGTCACAACGGGAGCGTCGTGGACGGAGTTGCGTCGCGGATGCTTGGACTGTAGAGGAAGCTGGTGAGGCGCAGGCGAGGTGGTAGCCCTTTATGCCGATGTCGAGGTAGCCGAGAGCGTGGGTGCTGCAGCCTTGGTCGAGGGAGCCACGCGGGGTGCCGTGGTCGATGTCGTGGTCGGGTGCCGGTGTCGAGGTAGCCGCACATGAAGCCGCAAGCGCGCGCGAGGAGAGTGACGGAGACGCGTCGAGGCAGTCGTGGAGAGGGTGTCGATGCCGAAGTCGATGCAGTCAGAGCCGTCGAGGACGAGGTGCAGCCCTAGTTTTGCCAGAACCATGGCGCATGTCGGGGACGAAGGCATACTTCGGTTTTGCCAGAACCGAGTATGCATAGAAGAAGTCGGTGATGCTGTCGAGGCAGTCGTAGAAGAGTCGATGCCGAGAAGACGTTGTCGAAGCCGATGAGGACGAGGCGCCGGGCTCGGGGACGCGTCGGGGACGAAGGCACGTACCGGTGTTGCCAGTACGGGCGTGCGGAGGTAGGGAACATTACAAAGTGCGCGCCATGTCGGAGTAGACTAGTAGAGGAGGTCTCGACGACGGGTGTCGGAGTAGAAGAGCAGGTGGTGTAGTCGGGGAAGAGGCGAGTCTGGACGACAGGTGTCGGAGTAGAGAAGCAAGTGGCGTAGTCGGGGAAGAGGCGAGGATGTTGGCGGCAAAGCTGTAGTGTACGAAGACGTAGAAGGCGGCTAACCCAGCGGTGACCTGGGGTGGTCATGCTGGACGCTGATGCGCGTAGATGTACACGTCCGTTGGGAACCCCAAGAGGAAGGTGTGATGCACACAGCAGCAAGTTTTCCCTCAGTAAGAAACCAAGGTTATCGAACTAGTAGGAGCCAAGAAGCACGTGAAGGTTGTTGGTGGAGGAATGTAGTGCGGCGCAACACCAGTGAAACCGGCGCCAACGTGGAACCTGCACAACACAATCAAAGTACTTTGCCCCAACGTAACAGTGAGGTTGTCAATCTCACCGGCTTGCTGAAAACAAAGGATTAAGCGTATCGAGTGGAAGATGGTGTTTGTTTGCAAAGAACAAGAAACAGTAGAATGTATTCAGATGTAAAAGAATTGACCGGGGTCCACAGTTCACTAGAGGTGTCTCTCCAATAAGATAACTAACATGCTGGGTGAACAAATTGCGGGCAATTGACAAATAAAGATTCAATACATATCAATGATGATTCCTATGTGATTTAATCAGGGCATTACGACAAAGTACATAGACCGCTATCCAGCATGCATCTATGCCTAAATAATCCACCTTCAGGTTATCATCCAAACCCCTTTGTATTAAGTTGTAAACAACAGATAATTGCATTAAGTATGGCGCGTAATGTAATCAACACAAATATCCTTAGACAAAGCATCGATGTTTTATCCTTAGTAGCAACAGCACATCCACAACCTTAGAACCTACTGTCACGATCCCAGATTCAATGGAGGCATGAACCGACTATCGAGCATAATTACTCCCTCTTGGAGTTACAAGTATCAACTTGGCCAGAGCCTCTACTAGCAACGGAGAGCATGCAAGAACATAAACAACACATATATGATAGATTGATAATCAACTTAACATAATATTCTATATTCATCGGATCCCGCCAAACACAACATGTAGCATTACAAATAGATGATCGTGATCATGTTAGGCAGCTCACAAGATCTAAACAATGATAGCACAAGCGGAGAAGACAACCATCTAGCTACTGCTATGGACCCATAGTCCAAGGATGAACTACTCACGCATCAATCCGGAGGCGGGCATGATGATGTAGAGCCCCTCCGGTGATGATTCCCCTCTCCGGCAGGGTGCCGGAGGCGATCTCCTGAATCCCCGAGATGGGATTCGCGACGGCGCGCGTCTGGAAGGTTTTCCGTATCGTGGCTCTCGGTACGGGGTTTCGCGACGAAGGCTATATGTAGGCGGAAGGGTAGGTCGGGGCGTCACGAGGGCCCACACACTAGGGCCGCGCGGCCAGGGCCTGGGCCGCGCCGCCCTGTGTGGCCACCTCGTGGCCCCACTTCGTCTCCCTTTCGGTCTTCTGGAAGCTTCGTGTAAAAATAGTCCCCTGGGCGTTGATTTCGTCCAATTCCGAGAATATTTCCTTACTAGGATTTCTGAAACCAAAAACAGCAGAAAACAACAACTGGCGCTTCGGCATATTGTTAATAGGTTAGTGCCGGAAAATGTATAATAATGCTGTAAAGTATGTATAAAATATTCAAGTATTGTAATAAAAGTAGCATGGAACATAAGAAATTATAGATACGTTTGAGACGTATCAAGCATCCCAAGCTTAGTTCCTACTCGCCCTCGAGTAGGTAAACGATAACACAAATAATTTCTGAAGTGACATGCTACCAACATAATCTTGATCAACATTATTGTAAAGCATATGAGATGAATGGAGTGATCTGAACAAAAGATTGCTAACAAAGATAATGACTAAACAAATGAATTATATAGCAAAACTTTTTATGAATAGTACTTTCAAGACAAGTATCAATAAGACTTGCATAAGAGCTAACTCATAAGCAATAAATTCTAAGTAGAATGAATTGAAGCAACACAAAGGATGATTAAGTTTCAGCGAATGCTTTCAACTTGTAACATGTATATCTCATGGATATTTGTCAACATAGAGTAATATAACAGGTGCAATAAGTAAACATGTAAGAATCAACACAGTTAACACAAGTGTTTGCTTCTAAGATAGAAAGAAGTGGGTAAACTGACTCAACATAAAGTAAAAGATTGGCCCTTCGCAGAGGGAAGCATGGATTACTATTTTTGTGCTAGAGATTTTGTTTTGAAAACATAGAAACAATTTTGTCAACGGTAGTAATAATTCATATGTGCTATGCATAATACTTCCTACAAGTTGCAAGTCTCATGCATAGAGTACTAATAGTGCTCGCACATTGTCCTACTTAGCTCGGAAGACACGGATTATCATTGCATAACATATGTTTCAACCAAGTGTCACAAAGGGGTACCTTTATGCCGCCTGTACAAATGTCTAAGGAGAAAGCACACATTGGATTTCTCGCTTTTGATTATTCTCAAGTTAGACATCCATACCGGGACAACATAGACAACAGATAATGGACTCCTCTTTTAATGCTTAAGCATTCAACAACAAATAATATTCTCATAAGAGATTGAGGTTGTATGTCCAAACTGAAACTTCCACCATGATACATGGCTTTAGTTAGCGGCCCAATGTTCTTCTCTAACATATGCATACTCAAACCATTTGATCATGATATCGCACTTACTTCAGACAAGACGAACATGCATAGCATCTCACATGATATCCAACAAAGGTAAAGTTGATGGCGTCCCCGAAACATGGTTACCGCTCAAAAAGCAACTTATAAGAATTAAGACACATAACTACATATTCATCACCACAATAGTTTTTAAGCTATTTGTCCCATGCGCTATATATTGTAAAGGTAAAGGAATGAAATTTTAAAGGTAGCACTCAAGTAATTTACTTTGGAATGGCAGAAAATACCACATAGTAGGTAGATATGGTGGACACAAATGGCATGGGATTTGGCTCAAGGTGTTTGGATGCACGAGAAGCATTTCCTCTCAGTACAAGGTTTGGGCTAGCAAGGTTGTTTGAAGAAAACACAAGTATGAACAGGTACAGCAAAACTTACACAAGAACATATTGCAAGCATTATAAGGCTCTACACTGTCTTCCTTGTTGTTCAAACACTTTACCCGAAAATATCTAGACTTAGAGAGACCAATCATGCAAACCAAATTTAACAAGCTCTACGGTAGTTCTTCATTAATAGATTAAACTGCATGATGCAAGAGCTTAAACATGATCTATGAGAGCTCAAACAATTGCCAAGTTATCAAACCATATGCAGCATTTTCTGATTCCAACCAAATAGCAATTTAACGAAGCAATTTCAGCCTTCGCCATAAACATTAAAGCACAATTAAGAACACAAGTGTTCCATATGAAAAAGCGGAGCGTAATATCTCCAATATAAGAATGGTGGGATCCAACTTTATTCAAACCAAAACAAAAATAAAAGCAAACCGATGCTCCAAGTAAAGAACATAGGATGTGATGGAATAAAAATATAGTTTCACTAGAAGTGACCTGATAATGTTGTCGATGAAGAAGGGGATGCCTTGGGCATCCCCAAGCTTAGATGCTTGAGTCTTCTTAAAATATGCAGGGATGAACCACCGGGCATCCCCAAGCTTAGACCTTCACTCTTCTTGATCATAGTATATCATCATCTTCTCTTGACCCTTGAAAACTTCCTTCACACAAACTTCAAGCAAACTCATTAGAGGGTTAGTGTATAACCAAAAATTCACATATTCAGAGGTGACACAATCATTCTTAACACTTCTGGGCATTGCACAAAGCTTCTGAAAGTTAATGAAACAAAGAAACTCATTCAACATAGCAAAAGCGGCAATGCGAAATAAAAAACAGAATCTGTCAAAAACAGAATAGTCCGTAAAGATGAATCTGGCAGGGGCACTAAACTTGCTCAAATGGAAAAACTCAAAACTAATGAAAGTTGCGTACAGATATGAGGATCACGCTCGTAAATTTGCAGATTTTTTAGATTTTTTTACAGGGAGCTCTGCGAGAATTCGTGACAGACAGCAATGCTGTTTCTGCGCAGCGATCCAAATCTATCATCAACTTTAGCATAGAAACTTTACTTGGCACAAAAACATGATAAGGAGAGGTTGCTACAGTAGTAAACAACTTCCAAGACTCAACAATACAGTAAATAAAATGAAACTTGGGTTATCTCCCAAGAAGTGCTTTCAGCTAGGCGCAGAAAGTGCAAATCAAGTAACATCAAGAGAAGAAGCATCAACATCATTATTTTTCTTGCAAACACAACTTGTTGCAGAGGGTACCTTAGATGCTCCATTATCTAAATTTCCTATGGTGGTGCTAGGGGTTTTATCAATTTTAGGCCTATAATAATTCTTTTGTTTAGACACCTTAGAGGCATACATGAATTTTTGCTCTTTACCCACATAAGCTTTTTCCTTATACTTGAGAGAAGAAAAAGTTGAACCCAAGGTTCCCATAGCTTTTTCAAGTTCATCAATCCTATTGGTTTGATTATCATGAACAACACAAGTTCCTAGGACACTAATTCTTTCATCAATTCCTCCTAGGGATTTATCAAGTTCATCAGTTTTATCAAATAACATTTCCAATTTAGTTTCAATACTTGGAAATTTTTTCTCTATGGTTTCCAATTTTTTCATAACATCCTCAAGAGAGATTTCAATTTTAACTTCATTAACAGGTGGTATTCCAACTAGACTCTCAATGATGCAACTAGCTTCTAAAGCGGGAGTACCTAGGAAATTACCTCCCGAAAGAGTATCAAGAACATACCTATTCCAACTAGATAAGCCAACATAAAAGTTCCTAAGAAGGATAATAGTGGAGTGTTTCTTAATGCACCTATGATGAGCATTACTAATTCTGTACCAAGCATCTTTAAAACTTTCTCCACCTTGTTGCTTAAAAGAACGAACTTCAACTTCAGGATTACTCATTTTAATAGTAATAAGGTTGAAAGATCGAGATGTCGCCTAGAGGGGGGGTGAATAGGCAATTACAAACTCTTGCGGATTTGTCTTGTAAGAATGCGGAATTAAACTAATGTTTAGTTTACAAGCACAAACCCTAAATATGCTAAGCTCAACTAAGTGTAACAATAGCAACTAGAGCTAAGCAAGATAGGCACAAGACATATGTAGCACAAGTGATAGCAAGATATATGAACTTCAAGCACGATGGCTATCACAAGGAAAGAGAGCTCGGGTATAGAAATAACCGAGGCACGCGGAGACGAGGATGTATTCCCGTGTTCCCTTGCTTTGCAACAAGGTACGTCACGTTTGGAGGAGTGGAGGTCCCACGAAGGATTCCCCGCGCCACGAAGGCTCACCCTATTCTCCGAACCACACCCACGAAGGATAATGGCCCTTTCCTTATGGTTAGCTTTTCCTCCGCTCCGGAGATGGCAAGCTCCACAACCACTTCACAAGCTCCACGAAGGAGAAGCCCGGGCCTCTTCACAATCTTCTTGAAGAGATCACCGGAGCACCAACCGCCAAGCCAACTAGGAGGTTTCCCTCCAAGAGTAACAAGCTCACGGTCTCTCACTCGAACTAATCGTGGTGGAGAGCTCAACACTATGCAATGATGCAAAGCAAGAACACTGGAGGTGTTCAAATCCTTCACACTCAAATCCCACCAAAGCAACGAATGCTAGGATGAGATTGGAGAGGAAGAACAAGGGGGAAAGTCAACCAAAGACTCCAAGATCTAGATCCCAAGAGATTCCCTCACTTAGAGAAGAAATGGTTTGGTGGAAGTGTAGATCTAGATCTCCTCTCTCAAATCCTCAAATATGAGCAAGAATGGTTGGAGGAATCAAGGGAGAGAGCAACTTCTTCAAATGCAACAATGGAGGTGAGAGGAAGGGGAAGAAGTAGTTGCTCAAGGTGGAAGAAGGGCTATTTATAGTCTAGGGAGAAAAATAACCGTTGGGGAAAAAACCAGGTGAAAATCGGCTCAAAAACGAGTTAAAAAGTCGCCACGGCAGTCGCCACCGGATCTGGGCCGAGAGGCCGGTGGCCTGTCCGGTCGGACCGGCCCACCGACCGGGCAGCAGGCGCGCAGCGGCGAAAACCTTCAAGCCGCTCGGAAGCGGCCCGGCCGCGGGCCTCGCAGCGGGAGGCGGCCAGACGGATCCCTGTGGCCGGGGCAGCACCGGCTGCAGGTCCTGGTCACGGCCCGAGGCCGGTCACAGCCGCGGGAGAGGCCACGCTCGCGGCCTTCGGCGGCTGAGGCGGCTCACCGATCCGGCGGACCGAGGGACAGCTGGAGGCCGGCGGCCGGTGGCCGCCCGGTCGACCGGTGGGCCGGCGTGCGGTCCGGCAGGCCGGCGGCAACCGGCCGCCTCCCCTTTTTCTTTTCTTTTCTTTTTCTCTTTTACCTTATCCTTTAATAACTAGAGCTCCCGAACTCCGATTGACATGAAACTAATTTCGTTTGGAAGATAACGACAAATGCTATCCTATAAAAAGTGCAAACTCAAGAATCTGTGGAAGGGAATTTTATCATGAATATAAAAGGTAGAACCTTATATCATGAATAACCGGTAAAATTACCCAACCTAGAAAACGCCATAGAAGATGCATGCGAACTCCGTTTTCGATGAACTTGGGCTTGTTGTAAAGCTAGCAACAAGCTCAAGAACCTCACATAGAGAAACACCAAGAAGCAATAAGGATATGCAAAGTATGCAAAGGGTTGAGCTCCCTAAGACGATGTGATCAAGTTACCCAACCGAAAGCCCCTCTTAATAGTGCGGCTATCTATCCTATAATCCGGTCTCCCAACATCCACCTTGAGACCGGTAAAAGGAAAACCTAGCAAGGCCATACCTTTGCCTTGCGCATCCCGCTTGACCTTGATGATAACTCTTCAAGCTTCACTCAAGCCGGAATGCCTCACTTGACCAATGTTGCTTCGTGAAGACTCACAAATGCTCCCCCATACACTATGATGGGAAAGCTCCATTGATACACATCTTCACTAGTCCATTATCACCAAATGGATGGCAAGCTTCAAGCATGTGATTCACTTGAGATGCTCATCTTGAACTTGCCCAACTCAACCTTGTATCGATGATCTTGATGCCAATACACAAGATATACCTTTATCTTCATGGCATCCATACTTGAATCCAACACATGGAGAGAAAGTAGTACCTATGGAATATTCCTTCATATAAACTCACTGAAAACATTAGTCCATATGGGTTGTCATTAATTACCAAAACCACACATAGGGGCAATATACCCTTACAATCTCCCCCATTTTGGTAATTGATGACAACCACAATAAGAGGGTTTATATAATGAATATTAGAGACAAGTACGCAACTTATCCGAGAATAAGTTGTATACAAGAGGTTGTATTTGATATGGTCAAGTAACACAAAGCTACTATCCCATATCAAAACCAACTCTACTCACACAACTACAACTAATGCAAGGGATGTGAGTAGAACCAATATATATAGAGCAAACTCCCCCACAATGTATGCACGTGTGATGAACATGAATTCATTGCATACATTGTCAAGATTAACCTTTGGGACAATTTCCACTATATATATACAACCATGCAAGACATATAAATATGGAATGCATGAGAGGCAAAACACTTAAGCACAAACCAAACTTAAGTATAAAACCATTCCCTTAAACCCTCTAAACTTCTCCCCCATTGGCATCGATTGTCAAAATGGGTGAAAAATTTAGAAAGCCAATATAATGTGAGTTCCTCCCCAAGGTGTGCACTTCTCATAATTTGAGTGGAATCAAATGCACATATCCAATGATGAATACTTGAAGGAAGTCAAACTATATTGAGGATCAAAGATTGCATAAGATAACATGATGAAGTAAGCTTCAACAAATAAAGCAAGCAATCAAAGAACCAATTGGACAAACAAAGATATCATGATAAGAGAGATATAGTGCTCTAAAAATAAGGAAGCTCCCCAAGGTTCGTGCATAATTTATAATGTTTGCATTTGAATACAATATGCATAAACATGGAATCCTCACTCCCTCTATATCATTTAGAACACAACCAAGATAAAGATAATATGCTTATCAAGAATAACTTGAGTCCAACAATTACGAGATATGAGTGCAAGAAGGAAAACAAATAAACCAAGCACTCATAAATCTTCTTTACCAACACCACTAAGAAATAAAAGGATAAAAGATGATCGGCAAAGAACAAGGATATCAAGGTGATGGATTAACGCTCTTATGTATATAAGTTTCTAAAGTGGACAATGATCCATAAAGAAACATGCACACACAAGAGGTTAACAAAATAAATAAGACAAGATATCCAAGATGAAGTCATAAAATATACCAAAGGTTGTTTGCTTAAAAAGCATATATAGCCTATGGCTCCAATATTCACTTGTGGCATATGAATGAGCTTCAATCAAGAAAATCTCAAAAATATCACAACTAACAATAAGGGAAGTAAAGCTAGTTGGAATGTTTTGAGAAAGGCAACAAGTATCATAAATATGGATTTATTTCGCAATTTCATCAATATTGGACATAAGAGCTCTTTGAGGAATTGATATGCAATAAATTGCTAGAGGGCATATTTGAGATAGGTGAATCATAAACATGATATATATATATATATATTCCTATCATATGCATCTTCTCAAATTACTCAAATGTACAATAAGAAGTTTTCTTTAAAAGGATTTTTCAAGAATCGCAATATTTTCGAAATAAAGAATTTCATGCCAAGATGCAACCTACAAGAGGTTGGATGCTATATGAGTATGCATGAATAAGATACTTGTTACCGAGATAGCAATGGCATGATGTAGTAGATAAGAGTTCATTCATCATCCTAGCTTGACTCCAATTATCATATGGTGACAACACCTTCCTTATAGATGAGACAAACCTCCATTGCATCTCCAATGTACCTAAAGCAAACATTCAAGTACATCTTGGTCCCCAAACTTATTGGGTCCAAAATGGTTAGAATAACCACAATACATAGGACACACTCCATAAAAATATGTGCATATTTATAGATGAAATTTGAATTTCATGCACATCTTAGCCGTTTAGGATTTGATGGAGTATACCCTATATAATGGATCAAAGAAGGCAAGCACGCTACAAATGTAAACAAATTACATATAAGCATGCATAAAGACTTTAAAGATCCAAGAAAGATATACTATGGACAAAACACCAAATAAATTTGAAGAAAGCATAAAGATGTGACCAAACAAATTTGTTGTCCAACATATATCAAAGACGCAAATCACAAAATATTTGTTCAACAAAGTTCAACAAATGAACTAAGAAGAAACCATTGAGCATAAAGGATGAAATAAAGCAAACATGCTCAAAGATTTATCTCATTCAACAAATAAAGCATAGAAGAAGGAATGAGATAGCAAACTCCCAAAAGAGCAAGGTTCAAACAAATAAACCAAACCCTCTACACTTTTCACAATGGCACAATGTACCGTAAGGAAAAGGTTTGTCTTCCAAAACAAACACTTGATATGAATCAAGAGAATTTATCAAAAGATTTTTCAAAGGGACAAAGAAGACACGTGGGAGCAACAAAGATTTCTTGGAAATAAAATAAGTAAATAAGAAGCAATCCAAGGTGAAGATGATCCATGAATTCAACCACATACAAGGTTATCAATTGTAAAAGACAATGAGTATATTGGAAATAATTTCCGGTGGTGAATTTACAATGATAGTAAGGATCAACTTCACAATAAAAGGCATATGATAAGTATATAGAATTAAGCACTATGCACGGATTAAGATTCTTGATAGCTTCAATTAGTCAAACAATCACGCACGGCAATGATTAGAATAACTTGAAGCAAACGGTGTCCCAAATAAGATATAGAGATATGTATTTGAGGAAAAACCGTACCAAGAATTTCTTAATCAAACAAGAATCCATAAGATGAGCCAATAAAAGCTTTTTAATAGAAGTGGAGCTTGTTTGAGCAAACTTGCCACCTAGGAACAAGATAATTAAGAGCATCAACTCTAAGTGGCATAACCTCATATGTTCACATTTTCTAGGCTTGTGATATGTACAAAACATATTACTCCCCCATAATGTGATAAAACATTTCTTCTAAACAAGAGGCAACTAAAATTCAACTAGAGATGATTAATGGACATTTAGAATTTGAATTTCTCATGAGTATGACATACCACATAGTGACTAGATAATCTTGCAATATCAATACTAGGTGGTGATACCCATGTACACACATTTTTAGAGAAAGAGAGATGCACAATGCATATCACTCCCCCAAAATGGGATATTCCATTAATCACTCAAAGAGAGCCAAATAAGATATCATCAAGATGCATTAGGCTCAAAACAATACACAAGTATATGATGAGACAAACAAACATACTTGAATACACAAGATAGTCAAGTAAGACTCAACACATACAAACACATATTTGATACAAAACCAAACATGCAAAGGGGCAAATAACTTACAATGAATATGAAGAGTTGAAGTATAAGTTACCGCAAGGAGGAACATTGGATATAAGATATAGATGATGATCCATACGACTTGGCTTGGTCAAAATATAATATATGAAGATCCCTTAATTCTTCATGAATTAGCCAAGTCTCCAATGACCTCCATATGTACCTATTGATCACGTTTGAGCTTGTTGGTCCCCAACCAAGTTGGGTCCTAAGAGGTTAGTCACAATAGGCTTGGCAACCCAAATGGTCCTTTTCTTGAGACCACTTTGAGTTCCAACAAACTTGGCAAACACATTGCCATCCTTATCCTTCCCTAGAGAATAATCATCATCAACAATTATAGGGTTAGATAAGGTACTACCTAAACATGAAGAAGCAAAGTGCCCCTTCACACGGCATAAGTAGCAAGTGTTCCCCTTTCTCTTCTTTATTGATTTCTTCTCTTGGGGAACAATATCTTGATTCTTCTTGGGAAGTGGCCTATCTTCAACTTGAGGTCGAGCATGAGCTTGACCTTGACCTTGTGGCCGTTTCCCTTGTTGTTTCTCACTCAAGTGCTTCTTCTTCTTCAATGGGCATGATCTAACATGATGCCCTTCAACCTTGCACTTGAAACAAACCAACTTGGCCGGATCCTTGACTTTGTCTTGGCCCTTCTTTTTGTTGCTCTTGCTCTTGGACTTGTTCTTGTTATTGGAATTGAATCCAAGTCCACTCTTGTCATTGGGGGATTGTTGCATACTCAACATCTTGTCAAGTGCGGATTTCCCTTCATGACGCTTTTCCAAGTCTTTCTTTAAAGAAAGGACTTGGGCCTCGAGCTCTTTTATTTCCTCTACATGGTTAGTAGAAATACAAGTACTAGAGGAAGTAGAAGTTTCATTGTTAGAGCAACAAGGCAAGGCAAGTAATCCAACACAAGGTGTATCACTAGTTTGACTAGATGGATTACAAGGACTAGCACATGGCAATTTAGCATTTGTATTAGAGATTGTGCTAATATCCACATGAGGCTCACAAGATGTTACCTTAGTGATGCTAGCCTCATGAGATAACTTTAGCCCATCATAGGAAATTAGAAGGTCATCATGAGAGCCCGAGAGCTTTTTATGACTTTCTTCCAATTCCCTATAATTGCTAGTTAGCAACTCAAGTTGAGCCCTTAACTCAACATTCTCCTTTAAGATAGATGCTTCACAAGAAGTAGAGTTAGTAGCACAAGCATCAACAATAGTTTTCTCATTTTCATGCTTATAGGATTCAAATTTTTGTGTGAGCATAAAATTAGTATGCTTCTCATCTTTTAGCTCATGCTTGAGGAGAGTGAATCTCATTTCCCCATTTTCAACATGGGACTCCAACTCCACTATGGTTTCCCTATATTTACTCAAGGTATCCATAGAGTGTTCGAGATTAGCACGAGCTTCTTTATTACCATGAAGAGAAGCATATACCATTGCCATATTATGCACCAATATATTATATTCTTCATCATTATCATCATCATCACTCTCATCATTAGAGGAAGTGTTAGGAGTCAAAGTAGGAGATACCTTTGATCCATTTGCCATAAGGCACATGTGCATACCGGAGGATGAAGATGAAGAAATTCTTGAATCCTTATTTGAAAACATGTCTTGATCCATAGAGTGTTCGGTTTCCTCTACATTGTTAGTCAAACAACTAGAGGAGATAGAAGCATTTTGATTATGGGAGCAAGACAAGGCAAGCATATCATCATGGGATTTATGTGAGCAATTTACACATGATATGCGAGGACTATCAACACAAGTATGTAGATTATTTTCAATGCTAGATGTGTTTAAGTCCAAAGAGGAAGCATTGCAATGGGATAGAGATGAAGAATCATCACTATTGAGCACAATATCAACATTGCAATTTTCCTCACCACTCACCATATCATTACCTCGTGTCTTGCTACACGTTGGTGAAGTGGAAGAAGATGAGAACTCATCACGGCCGGAGGTGGAAGCAACTTGGAGCTCTTCATGATGTGAAGGGGAAGAGAGCTCCTCGGAGTCACCACCAACCAAATGAGAAGTGGATCCACCAAACATTTCCTTAAGCTTGATCCACATCTCATGAGACGATTTTCGCTTTATATATATCAAGAACCTATGAAAATCTGGTCTCAAAGAGAATACAAGCTCATTAGATACTAGAGCTTCAAGATGTAAGTTTTTCTCATCCTCTAAAGATAGATTTTGAGGGTCCATCGGAGGAGAAAAACCTACATCTAGAAATTGCTCAATGTTTGGACACAAGGTCCGAAGTTTGCAAAGCAAGCAATTTCGCCACAAAAGATAATTTGTGCCAACAAAGATAATTGTGTCATTGTGCACTAAATTACTAGCCGACATCTTTACTCTCAAGGCGGTGAAGCCTTAAACAAGGAGAGACCTTGCTCTGATACCAATTGAAAGATCGAGATGTCGCCTAGAGGGGGGGTGAATAGGCAATTACAAACTCTTGCGGATTTGTCTTGTAAGAATGCGGAATTAAACTAATGTTTAGTTTACAAGCACAAACCCTAAATATGCTAAGCTCAACTAAGTGTAACAATAGCAACTAGAGCTAAGCAAGATAGGCACAAGACATATGTAGCACAAGTGATAGCAAGATATATGAACTTCAAGCACGATGGCTATCACAAGGAAAGAGAGCTCGGGTATAGAAATAACCGAGGCACGCGGAGACGAGGATGTATTCCCGTGTTCCCTTGCTTTGCAACAAGGTACGTCACGTTTGGAGGAGTGGAGGTCCCACGAAGGATTCCCCGCGCCACGAAGGCTCACCCTATTCTCCGAACCACACCCACGAAGGATAATGGCCCTTTCCTTATGGTTAGCTTTTCCTCCGCTCCGGAGATGGCAAGCTCCACAACCACTTCACAAGCTCCACGAAGGAGAAGCCCGGGCCTCTTCACAATCTTCTTGAAGAGATCACCGGAGCACCAACCGCCAAGCCAACTAGGAGGTTTCCCTCCAAGAGTAACAAGCTCACGGTCTCTCACTCGAACTAATCGTGGTGGAGAGCTCAACACTATGCAATGATGCAAAGCAAGAACACCGGAGGTGTTCAAATCCTTCACACTCAAATCCCACCAAAGAAACGAATGCTAGGATGAGATTGGAGAGGAAGAACAAGGGGGAAAGTCAACCAAAGACTCCAAGATCTAGATCCCAAGAGATTCCCTCACTTAGAGAAGAAATGGTTTGGTGGAAGTGTAGATCTAGATCTCCTCTCTCAAATCCTCAAATATGAGCAAGAATGGTTGGAGGAATCAAGGGAGAGAGCAACTTCTTCAAATGCAACAATGGAGGTGAGAGGAAGGGGAAGAAGTAGTTGCTCAAGGTGGAAGAAGGGCTATTTATAGTCTAGGGAGAAAAATAACCGTTGGGGAAAAAACCAGGTGAAAATCGGCTCAAAAACGAGTTAAAAAGTTCGCCCGGGGCCGGCGACCGGATCCGGGCCGAGAGGCCGGTGGCTGTCCGGTCGGACCGGCCCACCGACCGGGCGGGGCAGGCGCGCACAGGCGGCGAAAGCCAACAAGCCGCTCGGGGAAGCGGCCCGGCCGCGTGGGCCTCACAGCGGGGAGGCGGCCCAGCACGGATCCCTGTCGGGCCGGGGCAGCACCGGGCTGCTGTCCTGGTCACGGCCGGCGGTCCCGCGCGCGGGGAGAGGCCACGCTGCGTGGGCCTTCGGCGGCTGAGGCGGCTCCAGATCCCGGTCGGACCAGGGACAGCTGGACTGGCGCCGCGTGGCGGTGGCCGCCCGGTCGACCGGGTGGGCGGCGTGCGGTCCGAGGCGGGCGGCAACCGGCCGCCTCCCCCTTTTTCTTTTCTTTTTCTTTTTCTCTTTTACCTTATCCTTTAATAACTAGAGCTCCCGAACTCCGATTGACATGAAACTAATTTCGTTTGGAAGATAACGACAAATGCTATCCTATAAAAAGTGCAAACTCAAGAATCTGTGGAAGGGAATTTTATCATGAATATGAAAGGTAGAACCTTATATCATGAATAACCGGTAAAATTACCCAACCTAGAAAACGCCATAGAAGATGCATGCAAACTCCGTTTTCGATGAACTTGGGCTTGTTGTAAAGCTAGCAACAAGCTCAAGAACCTCACATAGAGAAACACCAAGAAGCAATAAGGATATGCAAAGTATGCAAAGGGTTGAGCTCCCTAAGACGATGTGATCAAGTTACCCAACCGAAAGCCCCTCTTAATAGTGCGGCTATCTATCCTATAATCCGGTCTCCCAACATCCACCTTGAGACCGGTAAAAGGAAAACCTAGCAAGGCCATACCTTTGCCTTGCGCATCCCGCTTGACCTTGATGATAACTCTTCAAGCTTCACTCAAGCCGGAATGCCTCACTTGACCAATGTTGCTTCGTGAAGACTCACAAATGCTCCCCCATACACTATGATGGGAAAGCTCCATTGATACACATCTTCACTAGTCCATTATCACCAAATGGATGGCAAGCTTCAAGCATGTGATTCACTTGAGATGCTCATCTTGAACTTGCCCAACTCAACCTTGTATCGATGATCTTGATGCCAATACACAAGATATACCTTTATCTTCATGGCATCCATACTTGAATCCAACACATGGAGAGAAAGTAGTACCTATGGAATATTCCTTCATATAAACTCACTGAAAACATTAGTCCATAGGGGTTGTCATTAATTACCAAAACCACACATAGGGGCAATATACCCTTACAAAGGTAAACTAGGCAAATAAAGTAAAGACAAGTAACTAATTTTTTTGTGTTTTGATATAGAACAAGTAAATAATACAGTAAGTAAAGTAGCTAATTTTTATGTGTTTTTAATATGTAGCAAACCAGATAGTAAATAAAATAAAGTAAAGCAAGACAAAAACAAAGTAAAGAGATTGGAAGTGGAGACTCCCCTTGCAGCGTGTCTTGATCTCCCCGAACGGCGCCGAAAACAGCTTGATGCGCGTAGATGTACACGTCCGTTGGGAACCCCAAGAGGAAGGTGTGATGCACACAGCAGCAAGTTTTCCTCAGTAAGAAACCAAGTTTATCGAACCAGTAGGAGCCAAGAAGCACGTGAAGGTTGTTGGTGGAGGAATGTAGTGCGGCGCAACACCAGTGAAACCGACGCCAACGTGGAACCTGCACAACACAATCAAAGTACTTTGCCCCAACGTAAAAGTGAGGTTGTCAATCTCACCGGCTTGCTGAAAACAAAGGATTAAGCGTATCGAGTGGAAGATGGTGTTTGTTTGCAAAGAACAGTAAAAACAGTAGAATGTATTCAGATGTAAAAGAATTGACCGGGGTCCACAGTTCACTAGAGGTGTCTCTCCAATAAGATAACTAACATGCTGGGTGAACAAATTACAGGCGGGCAAATACATATCAATGATGATTACTATGTGATTTAATCAGGGCGTTACGACAAAGTACATAGACCGCTATCCAGATGCATCTATGCCTAAATAATCCACCTTCGGTTATCATCCGAACCCCTTTCAGTATCAAGTTGTAAACAACAGATAATTGCATTAAGTATGGCGCGTAATGTAATCAACACAAATATCCTTAGACAAAGCATCGATGTTTTATCCCTAGTAGCAACAGCACATCCACAACCTTAGAACCTACTGTCACGATCCCAGATTCAATGGAGGCATGAACCCGCTATCGAGCATAATTACTCCCTCTTGGAGTTACAAGTATCAACTTGGCCAGAGCCTCTACTAACAACGGAGAGCATGCAAGAACATAAACAACACATATATGATAGATTGATAATCAACTTAACATAATATTCTATATTCATCGGATCCCGCCAAACACAACATGTAGCATTACAAATAGATGATCATGATCATGTTAGGCAGCTCACAAGATCTAAACAATGATAGCACAAGCGGAGAAGACAACCATCTAGCTACGCTATGGACCCATAGTCCAAGGATGAACTACTCACGCATCAACGGAGGCGGGCATGATGATGTAGAGCCCCTCCGGTGATGATTCCCCTCTCCGGCGTGGGAGGCGATCTCCCGAATCCCCCGAGATGGGATTCGCGACGGCGCGTCTCGGAAGGTTTTTATCGTGGCTCTCGGTACGGGGGTTTCGCGACGAAGGCTATATGTAGGCGGAAGGGTAGGCCAGGGCGTCACGAGGGGCCCACACACTAGGGCGCGCGGCCGGGCCCGAGCCGCGCCGCCCGTGTGTGGCCACCTCGTGGCCCCACTTCGTCTCCCTTTCGGTCTTCTGGAAGCTTCGTGTAAAAATAGGCCCCTAGGCGTTGATTTCGTCCAATTCCGAGAATATTTCCTTACTAGGATTTCTGAAACCAAAAATAGCAAGAACTGGCGCTTCGGCATCTTGTTAATAGGTTAGTGCCGGAAAATGTATAATAATGCTGTAAAGTATGTATAAAATATTCAAGTATTGTAATAAAAGTAGCATGGAACATAAGAAATTATAGATACGTTTGAGACGTATCAGACGCCTAGACGGGCGTTGCGGTGATCGGCGAGCCCAGCGCGACCTGAAGTGGTTGGCGAGCCCAGCGGCGACCTGGGGTGGAGCGCGCAGCGGTACACGAAGTTGGCGAGGAAGACCCGGCAGCGTGACGAAGACCATGCGCAGACGGAGGTGACCCGCGCCGAAAGGGGCGGCGCTGTGGTGGCCTCAGACATCGATGCGCGGGGACGGCGAAGTTGACCGCGTGCAGCGACGGCACGGCCTGAGGGCCGGCGTAGCTGCAGGGCGCGAGTCGGGGCAGCAGCGGGAGATCACCAGCGACGTACACGCCTCGGAAGGCGCGTCGGAGGCCGGTAGCATGCACTAAAGGCTGCGGTGCTGCGGCCCGAAGGGGCGACGCAGCGGCACCCCGATGCTCGATCGGTGGTAGGCGCGTGCTCGGGGACGTGCTTGGCGTAGACGTGTGCGGGGTCGGTTGATCAGACCGACGGCGGCGCGATACGTCCCATGGCGTGGACGACACGCAGATCGGAGCCGATGGCGACGTTGTCGATGATGTCCCGGGCGATGACGGTGGAGACGAGCCGGCGATGGAGACCGCGCGAGCAAGACAGCCTGCTGCGTCGCACGTAGGGGCGCCCCGTGTGCAGCACGTCCGGCTGTGCCGTGCGGTTGATGGCCGGTGCAGGTCGATGCCGTTGTCGGAGTAGAGGCGCAAGTGGACGACGGCGATGGGCGACTCAATCCGATCTATGATCGGTAAAACCAAAAAGAAAATGCCGGTCGAGCGACCGGCGGAGCAAAAAGAAAACCAATCTACAGATTGGAAAAAAAGACTCGAGGGCAGCGGATCAATGGATCGGTGAACGAACCCTCGTACGGATTGTGCGGCCCCCGGAGTAGATCATGGAGATCGATCTCCCCGGGGGCGGCGCGGAAACCTTGCGGCGGCTAGGTCAGGGAGCGTGCCACTCTGATACCATGTTGAAGGATAGAGAGGAAGAGAGATATGCGGAATATGTTGGATGTTGTATTGCGTCTCATGGGCGAGTATATATAGTGGTACAGACTTGGAGGCTAAGATAGCTCTCCTAGAGATATGGTAGGTAGAGATTACAAATCCTAGACTACCTAATATACATATACCAAATATATCTCTAACAGCAAGAACACCAAAGATGTTCAAATCCCTCACACTCAAATCCCACCAAAGCAACAAGTGTTAGGGAGGAATTAGAGAGGAAGAACAATGGAGAAAATCAATAAATAACTCCAATATCTAGATCTCAAGAGTTTCCCTCACAAAGAGGAGGAATAAATTGGTGTAGTCGTAGATCTAGATTTCCTCTTTCAAATTTCTCAAGAATATACAAGAATCATGGGAGGGATTGAGAGGTAGCAAGCTTTTGAGGTTCAACAATGGATTAGGAGAGAGAGAGAGAAAATAAAATGATTGACCTTACCTGCTCAAGGAGGAAGGAGGAATAGAAAACTAACCGTTTGAGGGCAAAGTTGGGCCACCCGACATACAAATCGGCAGGGTCGAGCCAGGGGCGGGCCACCTGGTAGGCCGGGCCAGAGGCCGGACTGGCCAGGAGGTCGAGCCACTTGGCGCCACACCCGGTGGGCCGGGCTTGATGCCGACCTACTTGGCAGTAGCACTCGGCAGGCCGGGCTGGGCGCCGACCTACCCGGCAAGTGGGTCGGTCCTGCCGGGCTCTATGCCCGATTGCTCGACTTTGCTCAAATGACCATTTTTCTTCGAGAACTAAAAAAATCTTCTCACGTAGTTCTTTAACTTCGATTGAGCACATATTGGGACTCCTCACAGAACGTTTTTAGAGAGGGAGCCTCCCAAAAGACGTTCAAACTCGAAAACGCAATAGAAGATGCATACGGAGTCCATTCTTGATGATCTTGGGCTTGTTGAAAAGCTAGCAACAATCTTGAGAACCTCACATAGAGAAACGCCAAGAAGCAACAAGATTAGGGATGCAAAGTATGCAAAGGATTGAGCTCCCTAAGATGATGTGATCAACTTACTCAATCGAAAGCCCCTCTTGATAGTGCGGCTATATATCCTATAACCCGGTCTCCAACAACCACCTTGATACCGGTAAAAGAAAAACCTAGCAAGGTCATACCTTTGCCTTGCGCATCCCGCTTGACCTTGACGACAACGCTTCAAGCTCCACTCAAGACGGAATGCCTCACTTGATCGTTGTTGCTTCGTGAAGACTCACATCCCATGCACCATTATGGGATAGCTCCATTGAGGCACATCTTCACATGTCCATTATCACCAAATGGATGGCAAGCTTCAAGCATGATGTCTTCGATATGCTCATATTCAACTTGCCCTTCTCAACCTTGATGACATCCAAGCTTGATGTCATCCTCTCATGGGCTATATGAGAACATGCTCTTGATGCATGCTCATGGCAAGATACCTAACCCATATAGACAACATAAATGCACTTATATAGTGGGTTAGCTCATGAAGCATAGTTGACAAGGCTTACCGTACCACAAGATCGATCCAATGTGGTACATTGTTTATGCTTCATGTGTTGACCAATCTTGAATTTAATCTTCGCTCTTAGTCTTGGTCAACCTTGTATCTCTTCATGCGCTATCATAATATCTTGATCATTCATTGCTTAACACATAAGCTGGATCATGGCTAACTTGAGTTCCACACAAGAAATCCATCTTCATTTCTTCTTCATGATCATATCATATTCTTCTCTTCAAATCGATGATCTTGATGCCAATACCAAAGGTATACCATTATATTCATGGCATCCACACTTGAATCCAACATATGAACTTCAAGAAATACTTATGGAATATTTCTTAGTATAAACACAACGAAAAGATTAGTCCACAGAAGATTGTCATTAATTACCAAAAACACATTTAGGAGCAATGTACCCTTACAAAACCGATTGTCGAAATTGATTCATATCATCGACACACATCTTTCATATACATCTTATTTGATTTAGAGTATGGTTGTATTGATTAGAAGAGAGGTTGTGTGGAGCAGTTTAAGCCTTTAAGGGAGAGTGAGCGTAAGCTAGTCCATGTGCAAATATTGCATCACTAGAGCGCACGAGAGAAAAGAACGAGACAGACCCGCTGAAAACAGCCGATTCGAGCGTCCCTCCTGAACCAGACAAAACGTTGCTTTAAGAACAACGTGGAGAAACCCACAAAACCAAACGGCACAAAAATTGTGTCCCCAATGCGAGCCAAGGAAAGTCCAGGATACCAAACGCGTCCTTGTTGCCTTGGTCGTCCTTGTTGCCTTGGTCACGATGCATATTGTAGAGAGCCTTTCTCTTTCTTTATCTTTAATGAACTAACAAGTGAATTGAATGGACTGAGGCCCAGTGATTTTAAACTATTAGCAACTCGCGAACAATGTGTGATATTATGCATTTTTTATTGGTACTATTTTCTAGTACGATAGGGCCCATTTTAAGTCAAATTTTGCGGGCTCAGCCCTGGCTGTTGGATTGATAGTTGGAATGAATTGCAGAAAAATAAGGGTGCAAAATGGCGATGGAACAAGGAATTGAGCTGCTGAAGATGGTGGCATGTGACGTCTTCAATCGAACTAAAGGCTTGGCGCCAACATGTCAAAAATAGACAGTGGTTTAGATTTATCAGCAATGACTGTATTTAGGCCTTGCTTAGACTAGGTTGAGGTGTAGTTGACTCGTTTGTTTCTTGTTCTAATTTTTGTTTGCTGGTTCCTGCTTGACTGATACATCATCTAGATGCCGTGATGTATGCGAACTGTATCTTTTATCTACCTTAAGTTCCGTTAATGAAGCTGGAGAGAAACCCCTTCGGTGCATACAAAAATGTGTATTTCTTCTTAAAATGGGGAACCTGGTGTCCCACAACCATGTTCACATGTCACCCCTAAGAATCACAGGCGATAAAACTCCACATACAGTGTTATAAAAGCGACAGGCAAATAACGAAGAACGATAAAGGAAAACGCAGCGGAGACACAAGATTTAACGTGAAAAACCCCTTCCAACACAGAACAGAAGGGGAAAAACCACGAGCGCCAACCAGCAAAACTTCACTATATCGAGAAGTGTTTACAAACGCCGTAGGTTATCTTATAATCTGATAAACTCTAGCCGACGGCTTACAAGATGTATATATAGGCGGTGGCAACGATCCGTACCACCTCTCTCCGCTCAAGCCTACCGGCGACGGGTCTCGCTCCGCTCGTCAGAAGTTAGCCTCCCTTTAATATATGAATTTGGATCACAATATAACATACATAACCATAAACTTCTGAATGAATGAAGCCCGGTGATCAGGTGTATACGTGAGCACGCGTTTGTTGTCCGACACGTGGCTAACGGCGTTTAATAACGGGGTTAAACCGCGATCCACATTTATTCTCTCTGTGCTGCGCGCTTACCTCCACCCGACCCCACTGTGTCGTCTAGTCTATCGATTGCTTCGCAGGAGGTTGGATGGAGCACACCAATATGCAGGTTGGGGCTTTCTTCGATGGACAGATAGGACGCCGGTCCTGCTCATCGTCTCCCGCAGCAGCCGGAGATAACAAAATCTCTCCCGTAGCTTCTTCCCGAACATCCCGCAGAAATCCCCTCGAATTTTTGTCCCCGCTGAAATCCCTCGATTTGTCCCGCAGAAATCCTAAGGTCTTGTTTGGTACTAGAGTTTTTGTGGGGATTAGCGGGGATAATACTCTAGAGTATTAGGTGAAACCCCTACCTTCACCCAATCCCCACTAATCCCCACAAAACATCATCCTAAGTAATCCCGAATCCCCATTTCTAAGAACTTTCATTTGGTAGGGAGGGATTGTTACAGGGATTGGTGCACAAAGACAATGGAAATTAGAAAGGCAAATCAACAAACATTAGTAAAGATCTGATTTTTATGTCATAAGCCACACGTCAACTTTGAACTGAAACTTCTGATTCAGTCACAACACAAAGCCACTTTCGATTCAGTCACAAAAATTCTAAATAAAGATTACACACGTTGATTTAAATAACATGAAGCCCATCACAAGTTCCATTTAGCTGACATTAGACGGGTCCCTGACTGGACAAAAGTACTAAATTCAGATTACATGGAAGCATTGCCGGACCACATAGCAATCGCATACATCATGTCCAAACTCATACTTGCCAATTAGCAGCCGCAGTTACATTTCAAATGATGGGTTGATAATGCCCTGCAGTCCAACACAAATTATTAATATAACAATGTTTTTGCAATAGTATATGAGAAACTTAGTAATTTATCTTTCATTAATTTAGAGATGAGAAAATCAATGTTATAAAGCAATGCAGCAGTCTTAAAGTGGAACAAATACGAACCTCAAACTTCCAAATTTCCAGGGCTACAAACTGCTATTTGGTTCCAAGAGTTTCTGCTGCAAAACCTCAAGCAAGAGAGCAACCTTAAATGTCACACTTGTAGAAGAGAAAAACCTGAAGAAAAGAGCAACGATCAGGTCAAGTTCTCACTACGTACAGAACAAGCAACATGAACCTGAATGTATGGGAACTGAACTGAACCTATGATGAGTACAGCATGATAAACTAAATCTGTTGTTATTCCAAATCTGAGAAAATCCTAGATTGTAAGAGGAAATCAATTCATAGTTGGACAAGACAAACAAGAATAATTTAGAAGAGTGTGAGCAAGCTACTTAGAAGAGTACAGAAAGTTTCCGAATCTTGCAGACATCAAGACCGTAACTGAATCAACTGGTGACCTTACAACAATTAGCCCGCATCAAGGGCTCACGAGCTGAATATGAGCACATTTTGTAGCCATATACTCCCGCACATTGTTTCCTCGAAGTAGCGACCACATCCATCGGTTCCAAAACTGTATTTCAGGCATGCCCTCCTCTGCTTCTTCGTTCTTGCTACTTCACCATGAACAACGGCTTTTTTTGAGAAGTTACCACGTGTCCATTCAGTTTAGCAGCAGGTTACAACACGAACACACCAGAACAACAGCTGGCACGACACTTTACATAAAGGACCCCATAAAAAGAAAAAAAAACACAAATAGCTTCATGGAATCCTCTACGCAGAACACCCACGAACGCCTCCTGGAACCGCCGTCGACGGAGACGCCGGTGGAGAAGGAGACGACGCACCACAACACCTTGATCCGGAGAAGCTTCCTCGCAGCACAGCTGCTTTGTGGACCTCTAAAAGCACCCGCCACGAACGGCAAGGTCGCAGGCTTTGGAGAACATCGGCCGGGGAGATCCCCGAGCTCATCCGGGTCGCTGCGCCACCAGATCCAATCGACGAGGTTGATGGAGAGAGGCAGCGCAGCCCACCAGCTCCCACGAACCCAGCGTCGGCCATACCAGCGCCTGGAGTGCGCCGGCATCAGCAGCCGGCTCCGCCCCTGTACAGATCCTCCAAAACTTCGTGGCGATGCCGGAGCGTAAGCAGCCACGACGGCGAAGCCGGAGGACAAAATCCACAAGGGGATCCCTGCCGCCGCTGCATCGACCCCCTTTGGAACTGAAGCTCTCAGATCTGACGACAAGCATAGCGTAGAGAGCTGCGTTGGGCCAAGAACTGAAGCACCTTTATTACAGGCCGGCACTGTCCTCACAGCGGCCAGCCAAACACTAGCTACTAAGACTATAACTAGTCTACTGCTATAAAGATCCGAGCGGCGGATCCGACGAATTCCTTCCCGCCGATGAGCACGGAGCTCATGGGGAAGAAAAATCGCCGGACCCGCCGCCGGAATACCAGTCGCCGCTCTGTTCGCCCTCTTCCTCTGTTGGGGAGATGAGACGAGAGAGAGGAGGCTTGTCTCGCGCGCTCCATGAACAACGGCTAGGAGAGAGAGAAAGAGAGGAGGAGGAGGAGGAGGGGGTTACCCAGATCGGAGCACATGACCGACGGGATGGGGCATCGCCGGTCAAATTCCAACAACGGCGGCGGCGTTGTGGAGCAGCTCGGTGGGACCCATCCTTGTATTCGCCGTAGATGCTCCGCCCGTCCTGCAGCTCCGATTCCCTCGCCGCCAGTCGCTTGCGTGCATTGGGTTTGAATGGGGACGGGGATAATACGCGAGGTGTGGGTAGGGGATTGCGTGCAAGGTAAAAACGGATCGGGGATGGGGTTTTCCGGGGATGAACGGGGATTGTTTTGGCCCAAAACTCCAGTACCAGATGGCCTATTAGGGAAAACTGGGGATTCGGGGATGGCCAGGGATAATACTCGCTAATCCCCGCGAATACTCTCGTAGCAAACGAGGCCTAATGCAATTGGTGGTGCGGCCGTTTCTTCACCGGGGAATTTTATTTTTTGCCCTACTTTACTTTGCCACTTTATAATTTGCCCTCGTTTACTTTCACCTCTATTTTTTGCCACTCTTTATTTTGGCAATTGATTATTTGCCCCTTGACAGGCATGGCCCACACACTATGACGAAAATGTCCCCGAACCTGTTTTACCTAGATCGATGAGGATGAGGTGAGCTCTACCTTTACGGCCAAAGCATACGAAGCGACGGCGGCCGGCGGAAATCCTCATGGGTGCCTGCACAGAGTGAGAGAGGGAGGTTGGCGGGAGGATTCCGGGGATTCACCGACTCCTCCCTCGCCCGTGCTCCGCGTGAGTCCTCCTGTGTGGCTGTGTCCGTGCTCCACCGCCCCGGCTACCAACGACGACCGCCCTCCGAGCTCAAGCATACGGTATACCGCCTCGGCCGCCTACGGCCTACCCTCTGTCCTCTCGCGTCCGTTTCCTCCGAGGGCCATGCCAGAATCGCTCCTCCTGATCTCTGTCAGGTGATTCGATTTGTTGTCTCCACTCTCCAGGATCCTTTAATCGTTAGAGTTCTTGGAGGTTCCTGTCTTCCTGAGCACACGATGGACAACAGCAATCCATGGCTCCCGCAATTTGGAAATCAGCGGACAGGAGGGCTTCGGTGCTGCGTATGATATAGGAAAGGTCTGAGGAGGAGCTAGGAGTTGGGAGCTGCGGCGGTGTGACTGTACCGCGCAGGGGCAGTAGCGAGTGGCCGAGGTGCGGCGGGGCGCGAGGCGCGACAAGCTGCAGGTGGGCGCAGGGGGCAGCAGCTAGCAGAGGAGGTGCAGCGATGTTGGCCACGATGCAGCGGCGAGCGGCAGCACGCTGCCGACGCCGACGGCAGTTAGTTAGGGTTCTTCTCTGGCCCGTTCTAAACAGGGGAAGAAGAAGATAAGAGCTGATTCTATCCCCGTGTGTGCAGCCACCAGCCAGGGGCAGCTGTGTCATAAAATTTGTTCTAAATCCTTCAAAGAAAAGAAAACAGACCGAAAGGGCAAATCATCTACTTCACAATGTAAAGCGTGGCAAAAAGTAGAGGTCTAAGTAAACAAAGGCAAATTGTAAAGTGGCAATGTAAAGAGTGGCAAAAAGTAAAATTTCCCTTCTTCACCCGGGTGGCCGTTCAATGCAGGGGAGAGGTGCGGGGGCTGCGTGTGGACGGCCCCGTGCCGTGCGGTCGTCGGAAGCCATCACCCTGTCTCGAGGAGCACCCCCAATTCGCTGCAGCGGGCCCTCCCGCGGGAGTCCACCTGCGTCCATGGCGTGGCCGGGATCGTGCGGACGCGGTTGTCAATCGTCCTCATCCATGGCATGGCCGTACGCCCCCTCTCCTCCGCCACCACGCGTCGTCGTCGGCCCGTCGACCGCCTTCCGCCGCACCTGCATTTTGGGGACATCTCCGAGATTTCCTCATCGATCCCAAACAGCTGCTCAATTGCTAATCAACCCAAGTTCTTGATTTTCCCCCAAAAAACAGGAGTTCGCGGCCTGAATCGTTGGACCTCTCGCGGTCGCGGCTCGGGCCGGAGAGAATCAACTCGGGAACCGTCTGTGGAGCCAGCCCCGTCGCCCGCCCGCCCGACCTCACGCGCCTGCACAACGGCCGCGCTGGAACGGGATTCCTCTCGTGAAGCTGCTCTCCAATCGAACCTCCCAGGAGCGGAATCAAGCCTGCCGTGCTCGACGGTGGAGGCCTGGCGCCGCTGCCCTCCAATTGACGATGACGGTCGCGGATTCCCCCGTCGCTGCTCTCCAATCGAACAGCCATGTCGGGCTCAGGATCCGTTTAGTGCTTCTTACTTACGAGCCATCAGCGCGATGTAGTCGCATAATGTTCTGCGCTACTGTTAAATGTGGCAAACTATGCTTCTGCCTTGGCGTCTCTATAGGACAGTGTTAATTCTGATGTTTGGCTGATCTAGGGGTAGGTACACAATCAAATTGGGCTTGAGAACATATCATCTGTTCACAATAAGAATCGACTGTGCACGTGTCAGTATTCGATCATTCGTTGGTGAATAAACTGTCAACTAGATGTAGCTCTGTAGATTCATTGGTGAGCAGGTGGAACTAAGCTACATTAGTTGCTAAATTTGGTTAAAATGTTTCTGTAATTTAACTTGGTGACACTTTCCTTGCTTGTCCTGCACTTCTGAACTTTTGCTCCAACTGTCCCAACAGAGATTGGGCTGAGCTTGACTGGGTTTGGAGTTCTCTTCTCGTTTCTTGGGATCATCATGCTGTTTGACAAGGGCTTCCTGGCAATGGGGAATGTAAGTATCATCCTCATGGTTTTACTTACACTTCACTGCGGCCTGCTCCTTTCTAATATCACCATGTCCTTGTCAGATTCTCTTCGTGTCTGGTGTTACACTAACCATTGGGCTGAACTCAACCGTACAGTTCTTCACCAAGCCTAAGAATCACAAGGTCCTATACATGTAACGATGCAAGCTCATTCATCTATCCAAACTGTTAAGTTCCAGTTCAGTTATGAGCTAACAAGATTCACCTGAACGTCTGCTCGTTTCTTCTGCAAAATTCACTCAAGATGAGTGGATTTAGCAGTTTTGGACGAGCCTGATCATGGCGTGGACTAGGTGCTACTACTAAATAGCTTTTTTTCGGAGCTACGGATCTTGAGGGGGTGAAGGCCATGCCCGATTCCTGGAAAGCCGCCGAGGAAAATGCCTCGTCGCCTCTGCCGGTTTCGGCTGGCGCGTTGAGCTCGGGAGCGGCCAATGGGAAGAAGGCGCCGGCCGCCTCCATGTCCCGGGTGCCGTTCCACAGGCTCTTCGCCTTCGCCAACAGCACCGACGCCGCGCTCATGCTGCTCGGGGCGGTCGGCGCCATGGTCAACGGCGTCGGCATGCCGCTCATGGCCGTGCTCTTCGGCGACCTCGTTGACGCCTTCGGTGGCGCACTCAGCATCCACCAGGTTGTCAACCGGATCTCCCTCATGTCGCCCGGTGCCCCGACCGCAGCCCAGCTGGAAGGCGCCTTGCCGCTTGAGACGCATGCGCATCAAGTCGACGCGCTGCTGGCGGAGGAGCTGCTGGTCAAGGTTCCAATCGTGAAGGAGCCGCTGGTCAGGGAGCTGCTAGCGGAGGAGCCACTGGTCCAGCATCAGCTGGCATCATGCTCGCCCGTCTTCCTCCTGGCTCTGTCCATCGTGCTCGATGGTCCATCCTGCACATCTCAATCAAACGAATCGGAGCGGAGCTCCCCCGCTAGCTCGCCGCCCCAGCCTCCACAATCCCATCTTCCCCACCAGCCCACCGTCTGCGAGCTCAAGCGCGAGGTAGGGGAGGAGGGAGACCCGAGGTAGGGGAGGAGGAAATACTAAGAGAGAAGAGAGAGGAAGGAGAAAGAGTATCGGGTCGAGAACAACAGACAACAAAAAAAGATTCGCCTTAACACCGTATGTTGCCGTTAGTTCAGAAGGTGGGATGGCGGAATCTCAAAGCCAATCCAACGATGGCTGATGCATGCTCACGTATACACCCGGTTACCAAATCCACTCTCAACTTCTGAATTCACGGTCTGACCAGAGAAGCACTGATCTCTTCCGTTGCATTTTTTCTCGTAATCGAGCGGATAATACCCCAACCGCACGATAAAATACTCCTAGTAATAATGTTGTAAGTGAGCTTGCACTTGCCGGACATTGGTCAGGTTCTCAAAAGAGCTTAGAATTTTCTATAGCTCATCCTGTTTATTGTTAAACCAGCATACAACACAACAAATGTTGTTGCCAACATCGAAGGTCATACTACAACTACATGAACAGTTGTCCTTGGAAGCATAATTGCATAAACAAAACATCGATGACAACGGCATGCAATCTAGGCTAGGAGTGTCCCATCCATCACAGTAACAGCTTCTCCCTTGATTTGGACTCTCCCATTTGCGTTGTCTAGTTCCAGGTATAGTGTTCCACCCCTTGGAGATGCCTGGCGATACATGGACATACAAAGGAAAACCAACATGATGGTTTAGCTGGTCGAGCACATGTTGTAGCTTCTTTGTTATTAAAATAAAGCATAGACCTTCAAATGTAAACTAATTTTCTGAAAACATAGCTAAGCACATACTTGATATGCCGTCAACTTTTGCTTCCCCAGCTTTCTACCCCAATAGGGTGCCAAAACACAATGTATACTGCCAGTAACAGGGTCCTGTCAAAATATTGCGATCAGAGGGTGCCAAAACATGCAGCTGTATTACATGGAGAGTATCGATAGCCAACATGTGTTTACATATTTAAATGAAAGAGGTTTCTTTTATACATACTTAGTTAAAGAGGTTTAGGATATAGGGTACATACTCGTTTTGGTTGTCAAAGAAGCTCGGCTCCTTATAATCTAGTCCATATGAACAAGGTAGATTGGTTCTAACAAAACAAAATAACTCATGATGATATTTATTTATTTCTTTGTTATGTGTGGTCGTTTGATCCAGTTCCTTTTGTTTCATTTAGATGGTGCTCATTGTATATATCTGCCGCTGGCTAAAACACTAACAGTAGCGAATTAGGTGCGGGGACTTTGGAGAGGTAATTATACAGGACTTTGTTATAGTTATTACAAGAAATGGTCAATGACGTGTTAAGTTAAAACAAGCTTCGAAATTTTATGTACAACTTCGGATTAAGAAAGGATATCACCTCATCTATCCCAAATTTTGGGCAGAAGAAACGTGTGAAGAAGTTATATCCAGATCCAGCAGGTGCCGGTCCTGTAACAATAAGACCCCTGCTGTCCAAACTTTTTATTTCGTCAATGGTAGGAACGATATGGGCAACCTCTTTTGCTGAAGAAAGTTCTATCTGAAAGCCATGTAATGTTTTTAATTGACAGTCAATGTTTGTGAAGTAAAAGTGGCATAAGTGAGCAACAGTTCATATTAACAAGGAACCGAGACAAAGTTCCTCAGCTTAAAGAATGGTCACAGCAGCACCAGCATGCTTTATTTTAAGATGGCAAAGCTGATTCTCGAAAGTAATTATGCAAGCAAAAAAAAAAAGGGGAGGGACAGTACAATGAGGTCACCGTCGGCCTTCGATTTGTGAACACTGACAACTGATGCGCCGTTTAGGGTCTCGGGGATCAGAGGCATATCGTCGGCGGTGTTGCAGCCCACAAAACTGTCCATGGGGAAATCCAGCTCAATAAACAGCTTCCCCTGCTCCTCTTCTGAGACACTCCCTGGCGTAGTAACTTTCTTGGCAGTTAGTATCCCGGACCTGGTCATGAACTCCACCATGCCATGCTCGGCAAGAACAGTCGTGAAGAGGAAGTGCGCCGAAGCCAACGTCGCGTGCCCGCAGAGGTTGACCTGAAAACCGCAACGCATGAGCAGAAGTAATACTGAACTTCATGCAGCAAATGCTCAAGCCGATGGAGATGGGTGGGCACCATATAATTCGACAGTTAGTGCAGATGAGTCAAGGGCGAGATATTGTGCAAATCGACGGGACGGATTCAGGACTTGAGATCGATGCTGGTAGTAAAAGGCAGCTCTGAGATTCGTGGAGGCGACGAATGGGGAGCTAGGATACCTCAGTGACGGGGGTGAACCATCGGAGGTAGAACCGCGGGGCGGCGGCGGCTGGCCGGGTGGAGTCGCGGACGAGGAAGGCTGTATCTGAAAGGTTGAACTCGGCGGCGACGGACCGCATCCACCGCTCGTCCGCGGCGGCGCCCTCGTCTTCGAGGAGGCATACCGCTGCGGGGTTGCCCTTGAATGGCTCGGCCGCGAAGGCATCCACCTGCGACGAGGCCACGGCGGAGTCAACGTCACGTCCCGACGACGAGTGCGAGTTACGAGGAGGAAGGAGGGAGAGTCACTGAGTACTGACCACGGCGTATCGAATAGCTTTCTTGCCCATTTCCACGAAGCTGCAGGCGGCGGCGGTAGCTGGTGCTGCTGCAGATTTGCTCGAGTAGTAATATATACTGGAGTAGCTACTGACGATTGTCGACGATGGGGTATAATCAGCAATGACGAAATCGAGATGTTAGCTTTGATTCCCTGTGTGACAGCCGGGTACCGATGAACACGTTCTTATCGTCACCAAATTAACAACAGAACGTGATTTGCTATAACAAAACTGCACGTGGTAAGATTTTGACAGTATATTGGGTATATTACCTAGCAAACCGTTACATCATCCGCCAGGATTTGTACTACAGGATAAAGTCAAGGCATGTTGTTGAATTCCATGCTAATCCAAGAACCTCCTTTGATTTTTTATAAGAATTGTTTAGAATTGAGTTTTCGTGTTTTTTTTTAAAAAAAGTGTTTGACTCATATCATATAGGAAACAATACTTAAGAATCTTGTACGCAAATTTTATTAAAAATGACATTAGGTTAGACATCGTGAAAAAAAATTACTGCAATCAAAGTGAGTTACTCTTTCCATAGGGTTTAGTTAAACATGGATCTCAACCCTATAGATTCCCTTTTCTACATTTCCCTATCTTTTATGAATCAAAGTAGCCCAAAGCTTAAAACTTGTCAACTAAAACCCATTTTTAGATATAAAAAGCAGTAGTTGCCAATCTTTAAATTAATAAAGCCTTGATGAGTTCAAGAGTTTCAACAAGACCTAAGGTTGGTGGTCCCAATTTACTACCACTCCCTCCGTTTTTATTTAGTTCATGTTATGGGTTTAATCAAAATCAAATTTAGCTAAGTTTGATTCAAAATATAGGAAAAATATCACATCCATCGTGCCAAATGCATGTAATGTGGAAATATACTTTATGACGATTCTAATACTGTACATTTCACATTGTAGCTATCCTTATTTTTTCCTACATATTTGGTTAAATTTTATGAAGTATCACTTTGACTAAACCCAGAACGCGAACTAATTATCAATGGAGAGAGTATTAAACCGCCACAGTGGAGGTATCATAGGTAATATCATGCATTTTATGGATATAAAAAAGAATGTCTCACAATAAATAATGACGACAGAGATCGTGGTTGTATCATAGGTAGATATCGTACTATAACACATACAATAAGAAAAAATATTAATGTCAAATAAACCATATAAACAATTTTGCATTGATATTATTCAAGATCAATAAATATAACAAAATTATGATACTACCACATAATACCATGCATTATAGAGATATTATAATATAATAATATGCATAATACTACTATATCATACTTAAACATTTGCTTGGAACCTCACTGATTACGAGCTGACAACAAGAAGACAGGGGTACAAAATAACTAACACTAGTGGAAAATGGGGCATCCATCTAAGCCATTGGTATCGGTTCCCTTACGAACCGGTACCAATGGGGTCATTTGCACCGGTTTGGGGGCTCATGTGGGCGAGGAGCTCTGGCACCGGTTCGTGAGGGGCTTTCGTACCGGTTCGTGTTAGGAACCGGTACGAAAGGTCTTCGGCCAAAATTCAGACGCGCGGTGGGGCCCGGGCTGGACCTTTGGTACCGGTTCGTAACACGAATCGGTACCAAAGGGTGCCTTCTATATCATCACGTCGCCAGCCCGTCCCTGGCTCTTCTTCATCTCATTTTTCTCTTCTTCCTCTCACACAAATTTTTTTTGCACCTCTCACACTCCAACAAATCTCTATTTTTTCTCCACCATTTTAACAAGATTAAGGGCATACATCTATCCAAGGGTTAGCAATATCATCCTTTCTTCCGGCGTTCCTAATTTAGCACATTTCTTTGGTAGTTTTAACTCGTACTATTTTTCTAGTGCTAGCAAGGTGTTCGATGAAATGCCTAAGTTAGGGATTTTACTTTTTTTATACGCAATTTGAGCTGAAATTATGGTATATTTTGTAGGTTTTAATTAGTATCATCCCCGTCCTCACCGCCGTCGATCGCCAACGTCGTCCCCTAGCCGGCACCGTACAACCTCGGTGAGCCTCTTCTTTTTTATAAAAAACTTAGTTTTATGTGATGAACTTGAATATTAATTAAGTTGGTCACTCATATATCTACGATGTTGTGTAATTAATGATTTTTGATATACATATAAAATGCAGATGAGTCGACAATGGATATACGGTGACCGGTGCCATCCTGACTTCATTAATGGCATGCATTATTTTCTCAACGTGGCTGAGGCAAACAGGCAGTCGAATGGTTTCATCTATTGTCCATGTAGTTCCTGTAAGAATATGACGGATTACTCTACCTCAAAGACCATTCACGTCCACCTGCTGGAGAACGGTTTCATGCCCAGCTATAATTGTTGGACCAAGCACGGAGAAAGAGGGGTTATATTGGAAGACAACGAAGAAGAAGAGGATAGTGACAACTATCCTATGTTCACTGAAGACGGTGATAGTAGAATGGGGGAAGACGAAGCTGAAGAAGAGCCCATTTTTGATGAGCTGATTTTTGATGACCCCGATGACGATTTGGGTCGGGCCATTCTTGATGCGAAGATAAGCTGCGGAAGTGAAAAAGGAGATGTTGAAGTTGGAGAAAATGTTAGAGGATCACAAGACACTGTTGTACCCAAATTGCGAAGATGGCCAGAAAAAGCTGGGTACCACGCTGGAATTGCTGCAATGGAAGGCAGAGCATGGTACTTCTGACAAGGGATTTGAAAAGTTGCTGAAAATAATAAAGAAGATGCTTCCAGGGGAGAACGTATTGCCCTCTAGTACGTACGAAGCAAAGAAGGTTGTCTGCCCTCTAGGATTAGAGGTGCAGAAGATATCATGACTGCATCCTCTACCGCGGGAGTACGAGAATTTGAATGCATGCCCGGTATGTAGTGCATTGAGGTATAAGATCAGGCGAGATGACCCTGGCGATGTTGAGGGCGAGTCCACCCCCAGGAAGAGGGTTCCTGCGAAGGTGATGTGGTATGCTCCTATAATACCACGGTTGAAACGTGTTCCAAAACAAAGAGCATGCCAAGTTGTTGCGATGGCACAAAGAGGACCGTAAGAAAGATGTGATGTTGAGACACCCCAGTGACGGGTCGCAGTGGAGAAAAATCGACAGAGAGTTCAAGTCATTTTCAGATGACGCAAGGAACTTAAGATTTGGTCTAAGTACAGATGACTTTAATCCTTTTGGTGAGCAGAGCTCCAGTCATAGCACCTGGCCAGTGACTCTATGTATCTATAACCTTCCTCCTTGGTTGTGCATGAAGCGGAAGTTCATTATGATGTCAGTGCTCATCCAAGTCCCGAGGCAACCGGCAACGACATTGATGTGCACCTGAGGCCATTGGTTGAAGAACTTTTACAGTTGTGGCGTGACGAAGGTGTACCTGTGTGTGATGAGCACGAACAAAAGGAATTTAACCTACGGGCGTTGTTGTTTGTAACAATCAATGATTGGCATGCTCTTAGTAACATTTCAGGGCAGTCAAACAAGGGATACAATGCATGCACACACTGTTTAGGTGAGACTGACAGTATATATTTGGGAAACAAGAATGTGTACCTGGGGCATCATCGATTTCTTCCAAAACAATATCACGTAAGAAAGAGAGGAAAGCATTTTGGAGGTGAGGTAGATAACCGAACGAAGCCTACCCGTCCTACTGGGGAAGTTATATATGATATGGTCAAGGATTTAAAAGTGATCTTTGGAAAGGGTACTGGCGGGCAATCTGTTCCGCATGATGTTGACGGACATGTATCCATGTGGAAGAAGAAGTCGATATTTTGGGAGCGACCCTACTGGAAATTCTTAGAGGTTCACTCTGCAATCGACGTGATGCACGTGACGAAAAATCTTTGCGTGAACCTGCTAAGATTCTTGGGCGTCTATGGGAAGATAAAAGATACACCGGATGCACGGCAGGACCAGCAAAGTATCCACGAAGGAAACAACCTGAATCCAGAGAAGTATCAAGGTCCTGCCAGCTACGCTCTTACCAAAGAAGAGAAGGAGATCTTTTTTGAAGTCTGAGTAGCATCAAGGTCCCGTCTGGATTCTCGTCAAATATAAAGGGAATAATAAACATGTCGAGAAAAAGTTTCAAAACCTAAAGTCTCATGACGCCACGTGATTATGACAAAATTACTTCCGGTTGCATTGAGGGGGCTTGGAAAATGTTCGAGTACCCATTGTGAAGCTATGTGCGTTCCTCAATGCAATTTCTCAGAAGTTGATCAATCCACTTACTCTACAAAATTTACAGAAGGATGTGGTCCAATGTCTAGTCAGCTTCGAGTTGGTGTTCCCACCATCCTTCTTCAATATTATGACACATCTCCTAGTTCACCTGGTCGAAGAGATTGGCGTTCTCGGTCCTGTATTTCTACACAACATGTTCCCCTTTGAGAGATTCATGGGAGTCTTAAAGAAGTACGTTCATAACCGTCCTAGGCCAGAAGGAAGCATCTCCAAGGGCTACGGAACAGAGGAGGTCATTGAGTTTTATGTTGACTTTATTCCTGACCTTAAGCCGATCGGTGTTCCTGAATCGCGCTATGAGGGGAGACTGCGTGGAAAAGGCACGCTAGGAAAGAAAGCAATAACGTGTATGGACGGACATTCTTTCACTCAAGCACACTACACAGTTCTACATAATTCCATCTTGGTGGCTCCGTACAAAGAGGAACACAAGGATATCTTACGCTCTAAATACCCGGAGGAACGTGAAGATTGGATTGATGGAGAACACATGAAGACTTTCGGCGGTTGGTTGCAAACACGTCTCATGAATGCCACTGATGACGAGCAGCTATACTTGTTGGCCAAGCAACCATCTTCGACTATACCGACTTTTCAAGGGTACGAGATTAACGGGAACACATTTTACACGTTCGCCCAAGATAAAAAGAGCACCAACCAAAACAGTGGTGTCCGCTTTGATGCAGCAGATGACAATGGGAAGAAGGTCACATATTATGGGTACATAGAGGAGATATGGGAACTTGAATATGAACCTAATTTCAAGGTCCCTTTGTTCCGGTGCAAATGGTTCAACCTGAAAGACGGGGTACAAGTAGACCCGCAGTACGGAATGACTATAACGGATCTCAAGAATCTAGGGTACGACACCGAACCATTCGTCCTAGCCAGTGAAGTGGCTCAGGTTTTTTTATGTGAGGACATGTCTAGCAAACCGAAAAAAAGAAAAGAAAGGCAAGGCAAGAGGACACATCATACGATGAGCCAAAGCGGCACATAGTTCTTTCAGGAAAAAAAACATCGTGGGAGTAGAGGACAAGACAGACATGTCAGAAGATTATAATAAGTTTGATGATATTCCACCCTTCAAGGTAAAAACTGACCCAAGCATCATCTTAAATAATGAAGATTGTCCATGGTTGCGTCGCAGTCAGAAGAAAGGGAAACAGACGAAGAAAACTCAGAAGACTAGCTAGATAGGGATCATAACTTGTGTATCTCAATATGGAAATCACTTTTGTGTAATGATGTTATTGTATGTAAGATATTAAAAATGGAGATGGTTGGCTTGTTTTACTAGTTAAGTAGCTTTCACGGGCTTGCAGGGAAATTTTTCCGAGGCGGAACTTCCGAATATGCCATATATAGGGCATGTGCACCAAGGGCATATTCGAGAAGTTCCGCCACGGGAGATTTCCCAACCCTTTCCCCAACATTGTTAGAGGAGATGGAGTCTTTCGCGAGCTTGCGAGGCGGAACTTCCGAAGATGCCATAGGGCGTGTGCACCAAGGGCATCTTCGAGAAGTTCCGCCACGGGAGATTTCCCAACCCTTTCCTCCATCCATGGGGATGAAACTCTCCATCCATGTTGGCTTGTTGAGCTGCTTGCCATGGCGTATCGATGCTCCTTTTATAGGCACGACGCCGCTTCTACTTTGTCTTCTTCCTCCGACAGGGCGTCGTGCGCTACATGCTTTATCTCATCGAGCAGGGTGTCCTTCCTCCGACAGGACCGTGGCCCTCGCCTGCGGTACCCTCACTCCTAGCCCACGCGTGCTCACCCACCGAGGTTCGACTACCGCGACCCCGATGCCAGCGACGATGATGACGGCGACTACAACGACTACAGTGGCGACTACTATAGGGCTAGGCACGAGTATGACTGAATGACTCCAACAGTAGAATCTGGCCATGTATCTTAATTTTTAGTTAAGCTATGTACTTTTAATTCGAGTTCAATCGTAATAAAATTTTATTCCGGCCCTTTCTTTCCCGCCTTTTTTCTCCCACGCGCGGCGTCGTGGCGGGAAAGTTTCCCGCGCGACGTCGTACGTGGCGGGAAACTTTCCCGCGCGGACGGCGGGAGTAAAGAAAAGAAATAGAAAAGATATAGAAAAATAAGAAATAGAAAAGAAAATGAACATAAAGGAAAAAGAAAAAGAAATATAAAAAGAAATAGAAAATAAGAAATAGAAAAGAAAAGAAAAAAAGAGAAATAGAAAATAAGAAATAGAAAATAAAAAGAAAAGAAAAAGAAACATAAAAGAAAAAGAAACATAAAAGAAAAAAGAAACAGAAAAGAAAACATCAAAAGAAAAGAAAACAGCAAAAGAAAAAAGAAAACAAAAAAAATACATTTGGTACCGGTTGGTATCACCAACCGGTACCAAAGGGTGTTCCCCCTCCATTTGACTTAGCGCGCGGGCAAAAATTCCCCATACTTCACACACGCAGACGCACGCGCAGAGACCGCCCGGCCGCGCCCACGCCGTCGCCCGCACTGTCGCCCGCGCCCACGCCGTCGTCATCTTCGCCGCAGAGCCGACGCGCCGTCGCCGTCGCCCGCCGCTCTCCCCTCCTCCGCGCGCCGGCAACCCGGCCAAGGTACGAGCGCGCCCGCCCCTCTCCCCCTCCTCCCCCATCTCCCACGCCTCGCTGCTCCTCCGGCTGCGGTCGGGTGATGTCTACGGGTACTTCTATTCTTGTAGACAGTGTTGGGCCTCCAAGAGCAGAGGTTTGTAGAACAGCAGCAAGTTTCCCTTAAGTGAATCACCCAAGGTTTATCGAACTCTGGGAGGTAGAGGTCAAAGATAGTCCTCTTAAGCAACCCTGCAATTAAGATACAAGAAGTCTCTTGTGTCCCCAACACACCTAATACACTTGTCAGATGTATAGGCGCACTAGTTCGGCGAAGAGATAGTAAAACACAGGTGGTATAGATGGATATGAGTGGTAATAACAATCTGAAATAAATATGGCAGCGAGTAAACATGCAGTAGAACAGTAAGTAAGCGGTGTTTGCAGTATTGGAAACAAGGCCTAGGGATCATACTTACACTAGTGGACACTCTCAACATTGATCGCATGATAAATTAATAATTTCTCCTCATTTGTGCTACATACACTCTTTTGTTGGATGACAAACACCATTCATTGTGTAGGGCTACAAGAGCTCCCTCAAGCCGGAGTTAACAAGCGCCACAACATTCGGCATTCATATTTAAGTAACCTTAGAGCATAATAGATCTTTGCAAAATAAACCGAGAACTAACATAGCATACACACTTTCACCATTACACTATGAAAGGGGGAATATATCACATCAATACTATCATAGTGATAGTTAACTCCATAACCTACAAGAGATTATGATCATAACCTACGACAAGAACTACACGGTGCACACACTGTCACCTTTACACCATGCAGGAGGAATAGACTACTTTAATAACATCACATGAGTAGCACATAGACTAATAGCGATACAAAGCTCATCATATGGATCTCAATCATGGAAAGCAATTCATGAGATCATTGTATTGGGGTACAGAGAGAGAGATTAACCACATAGCTACCGGTAGAGCCCTCAGCCCCGGGGGAGAACTACTCCCTCCTCATCATGGGAGACAGCGATGGCGATAAAGATGGCAGTGGCGTCGATGGAGATGGCTCCGGGGGCAATTCCCCGTCCAGGCAGGGTGCCGGAACAGAGACTTTCTGGAGTTTCTTCAATCGGTATCGAAGATTTAGGTCACGAGGGGTTAAATAGGCGAAGAGGCGGCGCGCGAGGGGGTGGGAGGCCCCCCCAGGGCCCCCCCTCCTTGGACGCGCCGCCAGGTGGTGTGGGGCCCCCCTGGCCCCTCTCCGGCTCCCCTTCGGTGTCCTGGTCCGTCTCGGTGAATTATGATGTTTGGTGTTTGTTTCGTCGAATTCCGAGAATATTGCCCGAACAACCTTTCTGGAACCAAAAACAACAGAAAACAGGGCACTTCGGCATCTTGTCAATAGGTTAGTTCCGGAAAATGCATCAAAACAATATAAAGTGTAAACAAAACATGTAGGTATTGTCATAAAACAAGCATGGAACATCAGAAATTATGGATACGTTTGAGACGTATCAAGCATCCCCAAGCTTAGTTCCTACTCGCCCTCGAGTAGGTAAACGATAACAACAAATAATTTCTGAAGTGACATGCTACCAACATAATCTTGATCAACATTATTGTAAAGCACATGAGATGAATGCAGCGATTCGAAGCAATGATGAAGACAATGAGTAAGCAACTGAATCATATAGCAAAGACTTTTCACGAATAGTACTTTCAAGACAAGCATCAATAAGACTTGCATAAGAGCTAACTCATAAGCAATAAATTCTTAGTAAAAAGCTTTGAAACAACACAAAGGAAGATATAAGTTTCAGCGGTTGCTTTCAACTTCAACATGTATATCTCATGGATAATTGTCAACATAAAGTAATATAACAGTGCAATAGGTAAACATGTAAGAATCAATGCACACAGTTTACACAAGTGTTTGCTTCTAAGATAGAAAGAAGTAGGTAAACTGACTCAACAATAAAGTAAAAGAATGGCCCTTCGCGAGGGAAGCATTGATTGCTATATTTGTGCTAGAGCTTTTATTTTGAAAACATAAAGAGAACATAAAAAGTAAAGTTTTGAGCGGTGTTTGTTGTTGTCAACGAATGGTAGTGGGCACTCTAACCCCCTTGCCAAACAGACTTTCAAAGAGCGGCTCCCATGAAATTTTATTTTTGGGTGGCACTCCTTCCAACCTTGCTTTCACAAACCATGGCTAACCGAATCCTCGGGTGCCTGCCAACAATCTCATACCATGAAGGAGTGCCTTTTTATTTTAGTTTTATTTAGATGACACTCCTCCCCACCTTTGCTTTCTCAAGCCATGGCTAACCGAATCCTCGGGTGCCGACCAACAATCACATACCATGGAGGAGTGTCTATTTGTAAATTTATGAACGTTAATTAATTCGGGGCTGGGAACCCCATTGCCAGCTCGTTTTGCAAAATTATTGGATAAGCGGATGAAGCCACTAGTCCATTGGTGAAAGTTGCCCAACAAGATTGAAAGATAAACTCCACATACTTCCTCATGAGCTATAAAACATTGACACGAATAAGAGGTAATAACTTTTGAACTGTTTAAAGATAGCACTCAAGCAATTTACTTTGGAATGGCGGAGAAATACCATGTGGTAGTGTCAACACCCGGATTTTTAAGTCCGGATGCCTATTATGCCATTCATCGCAATCCTAGGATTATTGTTGTTGCGAGGCATAATAGTTAAGTATCACAGTCATCATTCATTACAAACCATATTGTCTTACAACTGGAATCACATGATCCATATATTACACAAATAGTTGATCTATTGATCAACGAACAAACACAAGTTCATAGCGGAAGCGCAAAGATAAATGGACTCTCTAGTCCACAGGCCAACGCTTGACGTCGGAAGACTCCTAGTTGTCGTAGGCGTCCTGCTGGTCATCACCTTGGTAGTTCTGGTCGTCTTCATACTCTGGCCATTTGAATAGCCAGGGACAAAGCCGTGAGTACTTTAAGTACTCGCAAACTAATACTAATGTAAGTGCTAGCAATTTTGGTAAGGGGTGCTAAGCTCTAGTTTATTTGCATAAAGCCAATTTTAGTTCACAAGTATTTGGTAAAGACTTATTCAGGTGCTAACTAGCTCAAGTGGGAACATTAGTGTCATTCCCACAACTCAAGTTGTGATTAAAAATTCAAGTCACCAATTCATCATTCCTTTTATCAACATTTTCAAGAATCTGACATCGGAAACTGTATGGCCTTTCCAACCGTCCGTAACCGTGGACACGGCTATTCGAATAGGTTTACACTCTGCAGAGGTTGCACACTTGTGCCACAACATTTGATTTCATCCGTCGGGATAACCCCGAATCATCGTAACACAGTACGCGGATCATCAACCATAACCTTTCATTTACGAACCCTAGTATGAGCACTTCTCCCGTGAGCTTGGCCTCCCAGTGAAGAACTGTCAACCTGGGAACTGCACAGGGCTTGGCCTTACAATTCACCTCAATTCACATCATTACTCAACAACGGAGGCAGCCTCGGCATAACCCCTATGATGTGTGTTCAGAAGGAACCCATACTAAGATACATAAATTTATAGTTATGCCCTTACCCATAATCAGGTATTGTGGGGGTACTCAAGAATTGGAAAGGTATCGCATCCAAACCACTATCAGTTTTTAACTCAAAAATCACTATCTTCTCTTGGTCATATTCATCTTCAAAATTCATTCAATGGAATGCATCCTCATTCCAAAGTTTTCAATTTCATTACAAGTCACATGTTGTAACATCCCAGAAATTCAAAACAAAATAAATAAATTTCCCTAGTTCCAAATTTTGGAACCAACAAAAACTTTTATTAAAATTAAGTTTGGTACAGAATAATCCTGCTTAACTCTTGTGCTATTGCCATGATTGCTTGTTATTAGTATTTGAAATAATCTTAAAAACCCTAAAACCTCACCCCTCTTCTCACCATCCTAACTAAAATAAAATAAAAGGAAATTAAAAGAGAAAAAGGCAGATGTGCCTATGGCTATTTTTATAAATCTTTACCCTAGACCTTTCCACTTTATTTTGAGGATTGGAAAAGCTTTATACACTTTAAATAGTACCTCTTAAATCATTTTCAAATTAAAACCAAAGAAAATAAAAAGAAACTAAAAATGCCATAGAGGCATAGGAGAGTAAAATAACAAAGTTGTGAATTTAAGAAAATTGACCCTAGGACTTGTTGTGAATGGTTGGATCACCTCCATATACCATTTCAACACTCAAACAACACCAATTGGGTCAAACCAAGTCAAATTAAAAATCAAAGGCAACATATACATAAAGTCATATGTGACACATAGCCATTTCACCCAATTTTACCCTACGACACTAAACCTTGGCTAAATGATGTGAAACCATCTCTCAACCTAATATAACACTAAATGGACCCTAACCCATGCCTAAGTAAAGCAAGGGAAGCAATTTACAAGTTTATTAAAATTTGACACCTCATCTCTTATGTATTAAGGCCAAATTTGCAAATCTTTGAACAAGACCATTTGAATTGGTTTCAATGCTCTTAAAATGTTCCTAAGAAAGGAGGTATAACTGTTGTGCCTAATGATAATGATGAGCTTATTCCTCAAAGAGTAGTTGTAGGGTATAGAATGTGCATTGATTTTCGAAAAGTTAATAAAGTTACTAAGAAAGATCATTACCCTTTAACTTTTATTGATCAAATGTTAGAAAGGTTGTCTAAAAATACTCATTTCTGTTTTCTTGATGGATATTCTGGGTTTTCACAAATTGCTGTTAGAGCTAAAGATCAAGAGAAAACCACTTTCACTTGTCCTTATGGAACTTACGCTTATAGGCGTATGCCTTTTGGTTTGTGTAATGCTCCTGCTACTTTTCAAAGATGCATGTCTGCAATTTTTCATGGCTTTTGTGAAAAGATTGTTGAGGTATTCATGGATGATTTTTCTGTCTATGGGAATTCTTTTGATAATTGCTTGCGAAACCTTGATAAAGTTTTGCAGAGATGTGAAGAAACTAACCTTGTTCTTAATTGGGAGAAATGCCACTTTATGGTTAATGAAGGAATTGTATTGGGACATAAAATTTCCGAGAGAGGTATTGAAGTTGATAGAGCTAAAGTTGAAGCAATTGAGAAGATGCCCTATCCGAGGGATGTTAAAGGTATTCGTAGTGTTCTTGGTCATGCTGGGTTTTATAGGAGATTTATTAAAGATTTCTCTAAAATTTCAAAGCCTCTTACTAATCTTCTTCAAAAAGATGTACCTTTTGTTTTTGATGATGATTGTAAGGAAGCTTTTGAAACTCTAAAGAAAGCCTTAACAACTGCTCCTGTAGTCGAACCTCCTGATTGGAATTTGCCTTTTGAAATTATGTGTGATGCTAGTGATTTTGCTGTAGGCGCTGTTCTTGGATAGCGGGTAGATAAAAAATTAAATGTTATTAATTATGCTAGTAAGACTCTTGATGCTGCTCAAAGAAATTATGCTACAACTGAAAAGGAATTGTTAGCTGTAGTCTTTGCTTGTGACAAGTTTAGACCCTATATTGTTGATTCAAAAGTTACGATTCATACTGATCATGCTGCAATTAGATACCTTATGACGAAGAAAGATGCTAAGCCAAGGCTTATTAGATGGGTACTTCTTTTGCAAGAATTTGATTTACATATTATAGATAGGAAAGGTGCTGATAATCCTGTTGCTGATAATTTGTCTAGATTGGAAAATATTACTTATGATCATGTTCCTGTTAATGATAGTTTTCCAAATGAACAATTGGCTGTAATAAAGGTGAGCTCGCGAGAGAGCCCTTGGTATGCTGATTATGCTAACTTTATTGTTTCGAAGTATTTGCCTCCAACCTTTTCAGCTCAGCAAAGGAGGAAATTCTTTTATGACTTGAGGCATTTTTTTTTGGGATGACCCACACTTATATAAAGAAGGAGTGGATGGTATTATGCGAAGATGTTTTCCTGAATATGAACAACAGGAGATATTGAGTAAATGTCATGGTAGTGTTTATGGAGGACATCACGCTGGAGATAGAACCGCGCAAAAGGTTCTTCAATCAGGTTTTTATTGGCCAACACTTTTCAAAGATGCGAGGAAGTTTATCTTATCCTGTGATGAATGTCAAAGAGTTGGTAATATCTCTAGACGCAATGAAATGCCTATGAATTATACTCTTGTTATTGAACCGTTCGATTGTTGGGGATTCGACTTCATGGGTCCTTTCCCTTCTTCAGAAGGTAACACTCATATACTTGTCGCTGTTGATTATGTTACTAAATGGGTAGAAGCTATACCCACAAAGAGTGCTGATGGTGAGACTTCTATAAAAATGCTTGTAGATGTTATATTTCCTAGATTTGGAATACCTAGATATATTATGACTGATGGAGGTTCTCATTTTATTCATGGAGGTTTTAGAAAAACTCTTGCTAAGTATGGTATTAATCATAGAATTGCTTCCGCTTATCACCCTCAAACTAGTGGTCAAGTAGAATTATCAAATAGAGAGATTAAAGCTATTTTGGGAAAGACTGTTAATAAATCTAGAAAGAATTGGGCTAGAAAATTGAAAGAAGCACTATGGGCTTATAGAACTGCTTATAAAAATCCTATGGGAATGTCACCTTATAAAATGGTTTATGGAAAAGCTTGTCATTTACCTTTAGAACTAGAGCACAAAGCTTATTGGGCTGTTAGAGAACTAAATAAAGATCCGAAACTGGCCGGTAATAAGAGGTTGTTGCAATTAAGTTCTCTAGATGAATGGAGAAGTGAAGCTTATGAAAATGCTAAACTCTTTAAAGAAAAAGTTAAGAAATGGCATGATAGAAGGATTATCAAAAGAGAGTTTAATATTGGGGATAAAGTCCTATTGTATCGGTCTCGTCTCAGATTCTTTGCAGGGAAATTACTCTCGAAGTGGGAAGGACCATATGTTGTTGAGGAGGTGTATCGTTCAGGAGCAATTAAAATTAGCTCTCTCCAAGGCAATGCTACGCAAGTGGTGAATGGACAAAGACTCAAGCATTATATCTCGGGTGATTCTTATAATGTTGATGTTGATATTATTCAAGTGGAAACACCGGAGGCTTTCATCAAAGGACAAATTGACAGTCCGCTGGACTTTGAATAGGTAACAGTACAGGTAATAAAAAGTCCGCGTTTACCTTTCCGAACATTATTTCTGCTGTTTTTGGAAAATATGAAAAATTACGGAATCAAAACGGAGTGGAAAAGACGCGCGAGGGCCCGTCACCATAGGCCGGCGCGGGCCCCACCCTGGCCGCGCCGACCTATGGTGACAGCCCTCGGCGTCCCGTTTCCACTCGTTTTCGGCCTGGAACCTTCCTTTTGTCGTAAAAATAATTGCTATATAATCCCCGGACCCTGGAGGTCCGTATATCGTTTTCTCGTCGTGTTTTGTTTCGAGCTGTTTTGCCAGGATCGCCGGATCTAGATCCACCATGTCCTTGTCGGGAACTCAGAAGGACAGCTTCTTTGATGACGTCGTCAACCCATACATGAACGAGCTGAAGATGCACCCCAAAGAGTTGCTGCTCGTGGATGGAGAGTTGCAGATCAAAGATGTCCAGGGTCCTAAGGGAGAAGGGAGTTTGGAAGACAGGATGGAGAAACTGGAACAAGAGGTTTTCAACTACAAGAAGATGGCTGAGCGTGAAGTGGACATCTTTCACAAGATTGTGTCTGAACTCATTGATGGACACAAGAAGGAGACTGCAAGTTGTGGGACGATATCTTCTCACTTCACGACACCACCAACAAACTCCAAGCTCAACTCTATGATGTTCATAATCAAAACTGTGAGTATGAAAACAGGTTTAAGCGCATAAGTCATGCTGCTAGTTTCAGGTTTCCGGAGACCAAGATATCTTTTGTTGATGGAGGGCCTCTTCCATGGAAGTCTGATGACGGCAAAGATTCACCATCATCACCGAAGGAGTAATTCATCATCGGTATTGGCATCCCCTTGGTTTGTTCCAAGCTTGGGGGAGTGCCGCGGTATCACATCATCACCACCTTTATCTTTTACTATCAAGTAGTGTCATATCATGAGTAGGGAAGTTATCATATGGAATAGTATGCAATGTGGAAGTATCTCTCTTAGTTGGTTATCTATGTATCCGTTGGTGTGACTTATCGTTATGGAATATTAATGAGAAGTCTTATCATTTACTTTTTGCACACCTTATTTTAGTTTGCAATCTCCATTATATGATTACTCTTGACATAAGTATTGATATCACTTTGGGAGCATCAAGTAAATCTATTTGGTTTTGGCAAACTTAGCATTGGTCAATAGCAACAACACCCTGATGTTTAAATAAAAGAGAGAAATACACTTAGATATATTACTCTATTATCTCTATGCTAATGAGTTTAGTATTTTGAAGTTAAAATTGCTTGTGCTTATGAGAAAGATGCATGATTGTTCTATCATTTGTATATTTGTTTGTTTCCCTCAACCTTTATGCTTGCTATAAAACCTTGCTAGCCAAAGACCTGTATCGAGAGGAGATGCTTCTCATACATCCATAACCTTATACCAAACCTATGCCATTTGTGTCCACCATACCTACCTACTACATGGTATTTTCTGCCATTCCAAGTAAATACTTCATGTGCTACCTTTAAATTATTCAAACTACTACTCCTTATTTGTGTCAATGTTCTATAGCTCATGAGGAAGTATGTGGTGTTTTATCTTTCAATCTTGTTGGGCGGACTTTCACCAATGGACTAGTGGCACATCCGCTTATCCAATAATTTTGCAATAAGAGCTGGCAACGGGGTTCCCAGCCCCAATTAATAACTTTCATTAATAATTCTCTTCACATGTTTTGCTCTGATTTATCAGTAAGCAACTTAATTTTGCAATAGACACTCCTCCATGGTATGTGAATGTTGGAAGGCACCCGAGGATTCGGTTAGCCATGGATTGAGAAAGCCAAGGTTGGGGGGAGTGTCATCCTTAATAAAACTAAAATACATGTGTAAACAAAAGAGAAGGGGGATGATCTACCTTGCTGGTAGATATGCCGTCCCTCATGGGAGCCGCTCTTGGAAGGTTCTTTTGGCAAGGGGGTTAGAGTGCCCGCTACCATTCGTTGACAACAACAAACACCGCTCAAAATTTTACTTTTATGCTCTTTATATGATTTCAAAACTTGAAAAGCTCTAGCACATGATTTAATCCCTGCTTCCCTCTGCGAAGGGCCTATCTTTTACTTTTATGTTGAGTCAGTAAACCTATTTCTCTCTATCTCAAGCAAGCAATTGAGTTGTTGTGAACCAATCATTTATGCTATGATTCAGTTGATCATGTCTTTTATACTTTCTTGTTTAGTACAAATTTTATCTGAATGAATATGACTTCGAAGTTATCAATGATTATGAGGAGATTGTTATGCTTGAATATGAAAGCCCAGCTATAAATTCTAATATGAAAGCTTTGCTTAGAAGTACAATCCGTTAATAGTTCTCTGACCAAGAACAAAGTTTGCCATCACCAACTATGATTTCTCATGCACCTTTACTTGTGATTTCTCTTTACTTATTTCAAGATGAGCTATATGAGGAAGTTGTTTACTAGAATGTCTTGTGTGAATGAATATGATGCTTCTTGTCCGTATTTTATTTATCGACTCTTCACTCCATAAACATGTGGTCTTGTTTATCGAGCTCAGTTTCGCTTGGGGACAAGCGAGGTCTAAGCTTGGGGGGAGTTGATACGTCCAATTTGCATCACTATTTTGTATCATAATTTGCTGTTATTCATTGATATATTTCATATTGGGACACAATACTTATGTTATTTCATCTATTTTGCATGTTTCATCATTATTGGAGGATCAAGCACCGGAGCCAGGATTCTGCTGAAAAAAGCACCTTCAGAACGCAATATTTCGGAGGATCAACTGTGGAAGGAAATTACACGTAAATTCCTATTTTTCCAGATGACGGAGGGAGGGAAGGGGAAGGAGCCAAGGTGGGCCGGACCACAGGCCGGCGCGGCCCATGGGGGCCGCGCCACCCCCACAGCCCCTTTCGCCTCCTTTTCTTCGCGTACTCCTTCGTCCCGAAAACCTAAGCCAGAGAGAGGACCTCACGAAGAGTTACAGCCGCCTCTGCGGGGCGGAGAACACCAGAGAGAAAGAGCTCTCCGGCGGGCGGAATCCGCCGGGGAAATTCCCTCCGGGGGGGAAATCGACGCCATCGCCATCGTCATCGAGCTGGACATCATCTCCATCATCATCGTCATCATCTCCACCATCACCACCGCTGCACCTCGTCACCGCTGTAACAATTTGGGTTGGATCTTGATTGTTTGATAGGGGAAACTCTCCCGGCATTATTCTCTACTTGTTATTGATGCTATTGAGTGAAACCATTGAACCAAGGTTTATGTTCAGATTGTTATTCATCATCATATCACCTCTGATTGTATTCCATATGATGTCTCGTGAGTAGTTCGTTTAGTTCTTGAGGACATGGGTGAAGTCTAAATGCTAGTAGTGAATTATGGTTGAGTAATATTCAATGTTATGATATTTAAGTTATGGTGTCATTCTTCTAGTGGTGTCGTGTGAACGTCGACTACACGACACTTCACCATTTATGGGCCTAGGGGAGTGCATCTTGTATTCGGTTGCTAATTCCGGGGTTGCCGGAGTGACAGAAACCTAAGCCCCCGTTAGTATATCGATGCAAGAGGGATCGCAGGATCTCAGAGTTTAAGGCTGTGGTTAGATTTATCTTAATTACTTTCTTGTAGTTGCGGATGCTTGCAAGGGGTATAATCACAAGTATGTATTAGTCCTAGGAAGGGCGGTGCATTAGCATAGGTTCACCCACACAACACTTATCAAAACAATGAAGATTATTTAGCCACATGAAGCGAAAGCACTAGACTAAAATCCCGTGTGTCCTCAAGAACGTTTGGTCATTATAAGTAAACAAACCGGCTTGTCCTTTGTGCTAAAAAGGATTGGGCCACTCGCTGCAATTATTTCTCTCGCATTTTACTTACTCGTACTTTATTCATCTGTTACATCAAAACCCCTTGAATACTTGTTTGTGAGCATTTACAGTGAATCCCTCATCGAAACTGCACCTTCTGCTCCTCGTTGGGATCGACATTCTTACTTATCGAAGATACTACGATACACCCCCTATACTTGTGGGTCATCAGTCATATTCATCTTCAAAATTCATTCAATGGAATGCATCCTCATTCCAAAGTTTTCAATTTCATTACAAGTCACATGTTCCCATCTAGAGTAGTCAAATTTTAGTATTAGCACTAGCATCTAATCATGAGGGGTGCTAACCAGCATTGATTGCCTTAGGCTAACCTTAATGATCTCGCTCTACTCTAAACCAAGTGAATCATGAATCAAAACTACTTTATTAAAGCAAAAGCAAATAAACTGGTAAGTAAAAGCTTATGATTAAACTTGGGATGGCTCATGAAGTATAAGAAAAGATGAGGGTGCTTTGCTCTTGATAGAGCTTTGCACTTTGCAAGAATATTAGCTTGCCTTGGTAGTTCTCTAAGTTTTCCTCCTCTTCTTCTTGGTAGCAACCTTCTTCCTCCAAGTATTCTCCGGTACTAGCGTCTAAATTTGAATACGAGGTATAATTACTTACTAATTCAATGACTATTCCAATCATTACATATATTCACACAAACTACTCTAAGCACACAATTAATAATATTTTTAGGGTGCTTTGGTGGTGTGGCTTGGGAAAAATAATTTCCTCGCATTACTTATGTGAATGATTACTTCTATAAGGTTCTTGAGAAATAATTTCCTCTCATTGAAATCTTATTAAGATTTAATTTCTCAAACAATCATGCATGAGTTTAGGTTGACCTAGGTCAACCATTCATGATCATCATTTGGGAAAATGATTTAATTGAGGTAAACCACCTCATACCATTTAAATAGTCTACAAATGATTTAAATCTCCAAGTATTTCATATAAGAGTGTTTGACCAGAGGTACAAACATCACATGAAATCATTTGGGACCAGATTTAAATGAAGTACATTATTTCATATGGTTTGCATCCTAGTTTTGGACAATATCACTTAAATAAACTAGCCATATTGCCCATTAATTAAACTAGGGCATGATCATGCAAAGTGACCACACCATTTTCTTGCATAAATAATTATTGTAAGTCAAATGTGAGTTACTGGAGTTGGAATTTATCAAATATCTATTTTGGTTGATTTTTAATAATTATTCTAAGGCAGAAAAGTCCATGACTTGTTTATTTTCCTACTTTAATTCCATAATAGATCTAGGGTTTAAACCAGTGGCATGGTGTAGATAAAATCCTAAGCTTTCCAGATATATAAAGTTTGTTAAATTTGGCCAGGCCAAACAGATTCTATGAATTTTCAAAGTTGGATCCAGTGTTGAATTCAAACTAAATTATTAAACGAGATTTGAATTAAACGGGCTGGCGGGAAACACAGTTGGGCCTATTTGGTTTAAAACGGCCCAAGGCCAGCCCACCACGCATCCACGCACGCGCGGGCTGCCTGACAGTGGGGTCCACACGTCAGCGACTCTTAATGGCCGAAGCGGTATGGACTAACGTGGGGCGTTGGATTAGATCACAAATCGACGGCTCACGCTCGTCGTCGTCAACATCGAGAGAGGAGTTCGCCGGCGGCTCAGGTAGGGGGTCGGAGGGCTCACCGTGGCTCTAGCTAGGGTGGGCAGTGTGCGCGGTGAAGTTGTGGACGACGGCGAAGCTCCTGGTAGCAGTGGCGTCTCCTGGGGTGGCTCCAATCGACGGCGGCGACCTCCGGGTACTGGCGGCTCCGATCGTCCAATTGGGCTTGCTCCGGCGTCAATCGAGGTGGCTAACGGTGCTAGGCGAAGCGGTGGTGAGAGGTGGTCGTGGTGGTGTGCTCAGATCTTCGAGGGGAGGCCTCCTTTTATAGGCGCGTGAGGGTGCTGTGGGTGCTGCGGCAAGTCGACAAGGGCGCGGCGGTTCCGGTGGGCTAGCGAGCTAGGCGAGGGCGCCGTGGTGTTCACGACGTCACGGCGGTGCTAGGAGCGTGAACGGCGCGGCAAGGGGGGTGCCTAGGGTGGTCGGGTCCGTGCACGTACTGGCGCGGCCGTGGCGGGCGCGCTCGTCCTCTCCAGCGACGGTAGGGGCTAGGGGGTGACGCGAGCGTGTCTGGCGACCTCCGCGTGGCGCGACGAGTACCAGGGCGAGCGGAGCTGGTCGGGGTACGGCGAGGTACGGCGAGCGCCGCGTGGCCGTGTCGCGCGCGTCCGTGCACGGCGACGTCACCATGCCGCTCGCGGCGCGCCAGGGACGTCGTGGGCGCGCTCCGTCCGGGGCGTGGCGTCGTCCTCGCGATCAATGGCGGGTACAGGCGATCTCCGGCGATCGTGGGCGACGCGTTGGACACGGTGGCCGTGCAGATCGTGGAGAGAAAAAGGGGGTGCATGTCGAGGGGCGACGTGGCCGGCATGGCCATGGCCGGCCATGTTCTGGTCGTGTCCATGGTGGTTTCTTGCATGGGCTAAGTGTGGTGGGGTCCAAGGGTCATTGCTAGGTCAAGTGGTGATCAAGGGGTGGCCTGGTTTGGTCAAATTCGAAATGGAGATGATCTTGTTCTTGTTAAAAAGTCTCCACTTGGCTTGATCATATCTTTTGATCCAAAAAGATTTTGGGGTGATCATCTTTACAGAAGTTGTTCACCTTGTTGTGTAGTTGGATGACATGCAAAGAGTTGGAGTTGTTTGGTTTGAAAAATTTGAATTGCAAAGGCTCAAAGTGATGACCAGATTGTAATTGTCAAAAATGACCATTATCTTATATGAGCATATTTTGAATTTGAATTTGGTTCAAATGGTGTTTCTTTGATTCCCAAAGTTGTAATAACTATTTAATAACATATTACAACTAATGGTGAAGACCAATTGGGTCTAGGGTCAAAGTTTGTAAAAATGGCATATGCCATATGTTAGGGTTTTTAGGGTTTTATTCTTATTTGATTTCTTTCTCTTTTTGGTTTATTCGTTTGGTGATCATCACTTGATCACTTTAGGGTTGTATAGTTCATCTAACAAACAATAACACAATCATCATGGCATATCACTCAAAATTCACAAGTCCTATACAGGGCATTATATGCAATTTAAAAAGTTTTTGTTGGTTCCCAAAATTTGTATCTCTAAAATTCTTTCTCTCTCTTTTATTGAAATTTGGGATGTTACAAACCCTTCCCCCTTACAAAAGATCTCGTCCCGAGATCTAAAAGAAAGTTAGGTACTAAAGAGATCTGGGTATTCCTTCTTCATATCTTCCTCCCGCTCCCAAGTGGCTTCGTCTTCAGTATGGTTACTCCACTGTATCTTCAGAAACTTGATGCTTCGGGTGCGGGTGGTTCGGTAAGCTTCCTCCGGTATGCGAATCGGCACTTCACGGTATGTCAAGTCCGTGTTGATATCCACCGACCGATGATCGATGTTCTTGAACACTTCGGTCTTCTCGGGAACTTCTAGGCACTTCCGGAGGAGTGAGATGTGAAACACGTTGTGCACCGCCGCCATTTCTTCTGGTAGCTCTAGTTGATAAGAGACTTCACCTCGGCGGCTGAGAACTTTGAAGGGTCCGACATATCGGGGTGCAAGCTTTCCTTTCAGCTGGAATCTCTGCATTCCTTTCAGGGGTGACACTTTGAGATAGACAAAATCTCCGATCTCAAAGGTCATTGACAAAGGATTAATTTGTCAATGCCTACAGATTGTAGACTAGGGTTTTGTTAGAAGTAGAGGGCAAGTAGATCTCGAAGGTTTCAGCCGAAAAGTACTCGACGATTATGAAAACTAGGGTTCTGTTGACAATAGATTCGATCCTTTCTTTGTCCCTCGACTCCCCTTATATAGAGGGTGGAGCCGAGGGTTTCGTAATACACAAGTTACAGAGTCGGGAGGGTTTCGTACCCAACCCGTAAGATTACAAATCTCTATCTTTCCTAATACAAACTATCTTTCCTTAACACTAAATGGGCTTCCAAGTCTTCTTATTCTTCGAGTCCTGGGCCTTTAGTAAACCCCGGGTACCATCTTTGGCAGGCCCATTGGGGATGCCTATGTCAGTAGCCCCCGAGATTTTTCTTGAATCGAAGAATCAGGGAAAATCTCCAACTTTACTCATTACATAATCTTTCGATATGCAAACACTATTTTGTACAGGGATAACGGTAGTTGGGGCTAGTTCATCTGACGGATCAGGTACTAGTTAACTGCTCTAGTGGCAATCCGCAAAAACCTACTTCAAGATCACGCCCCTGGACATGATATCGGGATACTGGTGTAAACTTCGACAGGTGCCGCTTAAGGTCTTACCATTCTGTCGAGTCCAGTCATATTTTATCGGGTACCTAACGCGTCCGTTAGGATTTTCTTCGCATCTGTTGATACGGAAAAAACTAGCAATCCGCCGTCAGACGGTGCCACGCGCTCGAACGGATGGGGTCTTACCTTCGCAAAGTTTTGCGGCATTCAGAGATTTTGTCGCGACTTTTAGCGCTCGAGAATATATTGTCGAGTGCTTTTCGGCTGTTGGAATAGCACATTTTATCGAGTCATATTTGATGACTTATTTTGTCTTCCCGATGGGAGTATATGTAGAGTTATCGTGTAACTCGAAATATACTCACTTCTATTTTTCCTTTTGATAAAAATTCATCGGGCACGCGAACAGCGTTCCCGATGGGAGTAGCCCCGAGGCTACAGCCAAGAACTTGTGCTTGGGTGTAGGCTCCACAGATTAGTATCCTTTGCCGCTATATTGATAATCCTTCTCGATATTTTTCTATTTATCGGGTGCGCGACCAGTGCTCCCGATGGGAGTAGCCCCCGAGGCTATGAACAAATGCTTGCATTTGGTCATAGGCTCTCGCTATTTCTATCTTGTCATACTCGAAATTTTCTATTTTTCCAAAGTAGCCCCCGAGCGTTTGGGCAAAAACTTGTATTTGATCAAAAGCTCCCGAAATAATCTTGCGTTGTCGATAATCTCTCCAAGCTTCATAGTCGAGCTTTTCTTTTACCTTGATGACATCGTTGCTGATGATAGCCACGATTTCTGTTTTGGAAACATGCGAGAACCGCTTCTCTCACTGCCTTGTGGGTCCCTATTCCTTATCTGATTGACACGTCGTGCTAGTGGGGGACACATGTTGTCCACTTTTCCTGGCACACGTTCCGTAACCTCGTCCATGTTAAAATACTTTTTTACCCTTGTATTCTCGTGGCTGTCATCTACCACATCTCTTTTCCATCCAACGGTCCAACGTTTCGCCGCACCCCTATATAAGATCTTCTTCTTCTTCCTCGAGCACTCCTGCTCACGCCGTTCTCCCCTCTGCAAAATCTTCTCCTGCGCCCCAGAACTTCTTGCGCTCATCTTCTCCAAGCTGCACACCTACACCATTGTTGATGCCACCGCGTCGTTTGATCAAGCACAACACGCCTGAATCCTCGATGGCCGCCGCAGATCTGGGGACCGCAGAATGGGAAAGGTCCAAGATCACCAACCAAGACATCAATCTCCTGAAGAAGCTGGGGATTAGCAAGAAACCCAAGGCGGTGTGCTTCCCCAGTGAAGAAAGCTACCCAACCCCTCCAATGGGGTATCGGGTAAGTTTCGTCGATCATCTCATCCGCGGTCTTTCCGCCCCCATTCACCCTTTTCTTCGAGGATTGCTTTTTGTTTACGGTCTCCAACTTCACCATCTCACGCCCAACTCAATCCTCCATATCTCCATCTTCATCACCCTTTGCGAGGCCTTCCTTGGTGTCCAGCCTAACTGGGCATTATGGAAGCGCATTTTCTTTTGTCGCCGTAATGGCTCTCCCAATGTCGCCTATAATATAGGCGGCATTGTTATTTCCATTCGCTCCACAGTCAATTACTTCGACGTCAAACTCCCTGACTCCCTTCAAGGGTGGCGCAAGAAGTGGTTGTATATTCGGGAAGAGAACCATGGATGTGTTGAAGACAATATCCCTCCTTTCGATGGTGCCGAGAAAATTCTTCGCCGCCGTTGTTGGGATGCAGAGGCTACCGAAGAGGAAAGAGCTTCGACAGAGGCCTTGATGACTCGCATCCATGAGTTGCAGAATACTCATGGCAAAGAATTGTCTGGTATTCAAATTACAGCGTATTTCCTTAGAACCAGTGCAGCCTCTTCAGCTCGCAAAAACCCTCTCTGGAATTATGCTGGCGATGAAGACACAGATCGTTTGTCGACAAATTTGGAAATCAAGGACTTGGAGAGGCTTGTCCGAAAAATCTCGTCTCTCAACAAGAAAGATCCTATCCCTTCCTCTTGTCGTGTAAAACCATACAGCGCCACCAATGCGCTTCCTAAGGTAAACATTGTCGCTTAATTTGTTATTGCCTTGCTATTTTTATTGTAACTCCTTTTTTGACATCTTCCCTTATTTTTATATAGGACCATCCGAATCTTGTTTCGCTTCCTCCCCTTCCTGAAGGTGGAGAAGTCGAAGAAAGGGCCGTTATCTCCGACGATAACCAAGATGCCCCCTCTTTTGTGAATGAACCCGCAGAGTCTCGAAAATCTGCGGGATCTGATGAAAAGGAGGGTGCCTCTGAAGCCACTGCATCGGCACAATCTCCTCCTCCTGCTGTTTCTCCGAAGAACAAAAGGAAAAGGAATGATGCCGAGGATTCCGGCACCTCCAAACCCGAAGAAGCTGTTCCTTCACGTCAGAAGGCAGCTTATGATCCATATCTCGAGACCCTCATCAGTTCGTAAGTCCTCTCTCCCTCTTGTTTTATTGCACTTGAAGATTTTTGTCTATCTTGCTTTTTATGTTGTCAACATTTAATCGTAGTGATGATGAAGAAGAAGTACCAGCTCCTGATGTGGCTGCTCGAACGAGTACGTCACATAGTCGCCTCGGAGACGCCGTTGAAGGAGAAGAAACTTCGCCTCCTCAACAAAACATCGGTGCTACTCCTCCTTCAAGCCCCCTTGTCCCTTCTCCAAAAAGGGCAAGGATTGAAACAATCCCGGAGCCTACTCTCCAATTGAGTAGCTCCTTTAACCCTCTCTTGGATGATGTAAGTTCTTAATTTGCTTGTTACTGTCTATATTTCCTCCGTTTGCTTCTGCTTGGCATCATTTTTCTCATACCGACGTTTTCTTTTCTTTGTCCTTCCTTGACAGCCTACGATCAAAGAGCTTCTTCGCATTGGTGCCCAATTCATTGGGTACCGTGAATATGCTAGTAAGGCTGAAGGTAAGGCCCGGCTACTTCTTTTTTCTTCTGCTTTCTTATTCCTTTGTTGTCGACGTTTTTAACTAATGTCAACTTTCTTGGCAGAAAAACTGGCAGAAGTCAACGAGCGTGCCAATACACTTGCTCAAAAATTAGAGCAAAGTGAAGAGGCTCGTAAGAAGGCCGAGTCAGATGCCGTTCAAGCTAGGCGAGAAGCTGACAAAGCCAAGGCCGACGCTGCTGGTGTCGAAGATCTTAGGAAACGTCTTCACGATGCGGAGACTTCGTTAAGCGAGCACATAACTGCACAATCTGCTCGTGAAGAAGCAATCCTTAAGCGTCTAAGGACGCAAAATCGTCGCTTTGTCAGTAAGTATCTGAACCACTTCATATCCTTTAGATTCTTCTTTTCTGCACTCATTTGTTGATCGGAAATTTTTTTATTTCGACAGATAAGACTTCTCAGGAATTTGAGCTTGAAGATCCCGACAATGATCCTCTTCTTGACGCCGTTTCGTTCCTTGAATTTCATGGGACAGAAGCACGTGATGGCATTGATGAAGCTAGGACAGGGCTGTCGCGGCTCTTCCCCTACTTCTTCCCGAAGAAAGGAACCCGCGACTTTCCTTGCTCTTGCCAAGTGTTTTAATCCACCCGAAGATCTTGGACTGAAGATGCGTCATGAAAATATGAAGGTTGCCGTTGAAAGCACTGTTGCCTTGGTTGCTGATAGTCAACAGACCATCGACTGGGCGAAAGTGGGCAACACGGAGCAGATAGAACAAGCAAAATGGCGATCATTGATCAAGGCGGCAAAGCTGAACACGAAGAAAATCCTCGCCTATCTCGGGATCAAACCATCTTCAACTCCTAGCTCGTCAAGGCCGGAGGTCTAATTGAATGCCTTTGCTTTTTCTATATTTTTCTTTCTTTATTTCTTTTGCTGTTGTCGCCATTTTAGCCTTGGCGACAATTACCCTGTTAGTCCCTTTGGAGAACTTCTTTTGTAATGTCCGTGTAAACTTTCTAGAAATCAATGAAATTCCTCTTGGTACTATCATTGATCCTGGGATTTTATTTTCCAGTTAATATTTGATAATTATTCGACCAACCCTTGCTCTCCCGATGCTGCGCCTGCGTCTTCCTTCTCGAAGAAAATACTAGTCGATGATAATCCCCTTGAAGGTTCTTCAAGCAAACCTTTGTCGGAAGATTTGCAAGAACTTCGACAACAACTTCAATCCACGAAGAAACAAACTCTGGCAATGATGGAACAATCTCGGAAAGCGTCTGAACAAGAGAAACTTGCTCTTCAACAAGCCAAAGAGGCTATGGTTGCCAAGGATACTGCTGTATTGGAAGCAAAAGGAGCTACTACCCGAGAAAATAGCATGCTCGAGCTAATGTTAGAAGCTAGCACGGATATGTTAGGTATGTTTTTCCAACCTCACAATGCCTCCTCTTTATTTTGCTGTGCCTTCTTCCAAGTTTCTTGCCTTGTTGCCTAATAGGCTCGGTTCTTGATGCTGCCGCCGAAGATCGAAGAGTGAACGAGAGAACGAATCTTCTTGTCAACCTTTCCCTTAACCATGGCTGTTTATTCTGGGCCACCCCTGAACGAACCCAGCAGATTGTCAGGTTCCAAGATCGTGCTTGCCAAGTGCGCGAATTTCTCAATTTTTGCACGACAACAATAACCCTTATTTTCAAGACTTTGTTTCCTCGAAATGAGGTTCCTAAAACTCTTCCTGAATTGCTGGAGACATTCAGAGATGCTCCTCGTATTCATAATTTTGTGCGAGCTCAATTGACTGCTGGAGCAAGATTCGCCATGATTATGATAAATATTTGCCATCCAAAATTAGACCTGACGAAGATTGTCGTTGATTGCCTGGCGAAAAAATCGCGGCGGAAGAATGATATTGACACAATCAATGAGATGGTGACTCCTGTGGCCGAGTCGATGATAGATGAGCTTCTTCGGATGGACTCAGAATTCTTCGTCAAGGGATCTTATGCTGAGCATAAAACAACCAGAGGCTTGTCAATAGATAGTATTTTAGGTTTTGACTGATTTGTTCCATATTGCAAAACCTTGTCGAAGAAATTTGTTGTATATTGCAAAGTGCTCTATATTGTTGGAGCCCCCGAGCCTTTTGGCTAGAGTTTGTACTGTTTTTTCCCTTTCGAAGATTTCTCCTTCTGTTGTAATAAGACATCTTAATGGACTGCAAGCCCTTGAGTATCTTAGTGTCGGAGTTCTATATTTTTGTTGCAAGGTTCTTGGACCAAAGCAATGAGATTTTTGACGTGTATACTATATTTAAAATTACTAGCTTCCGATTTATGTATTTGGCGAGGTATTATTGTACCAAGGCAAAATATTTCGGTAAGTCTAGTTTGTCTGTATTGTACGTATTTTGAGACTTGAAGGTGTGGAGCCCCCAAGTGTGTCGACGAATAAGAAGTATACCTCCACTATTTTTATTATATTGCAGCACCGCGAGCCCGCCTCATTAAAAACCTTTTCCGGCCCCACTGCCCCGAAAAAGGAAAAGAGTGCGTCTGAAAACTCGCGGGCGTTTCATTGTATGTTACAGAGGAGACTATATTTCGGCATCTAAGCATAAAAACGCCTGAGCCGCGCTACGTTCCAAGGATTTGGCTCGGCAATCGCCGTCTTCTTGTCCTTGATTCTGTATGCTCCTCGTTCGATTACTTCTGTTACGATGTAGGGTCCAAGCCATGGTGACTCGAGTTTTTCATGGCTTTTTTGATTGAGTCGCAAAACCATGTCACCAACTTGGAAGGATCTTGGCCGCAATCGTCGACTGTGGTAGTTTTTCAGGTCCTGTTGATATTTGGCGACTCGTGACAGGACTTCGTCTCGAGCTTCATCAAGTGCATCAATATCATCCTCCAAAGCTTTTCTCGAAGTTTCTTCATCATATTCTGTAACTCTTGGAGAATCATGCTCTATTTCTATCGGCAGGACTGCCTCGGCTCCATGGACCAGAAAGAACGGCGTCTCTGTGTCGCCGTATTTGGTGTTGTTCGAATACTCCACAACACGCTTGGCAACTCCTCCGGCCAAGTATGCCGAGCTTTTTCCAATGGTCCTAACAGGCGCTTCTTAATACCGTTGCAGATGATGCCATTGGCCTTCTCGACTTGACCGTTGGTCTGTGGGTGTGCAACAGACGCAAAACTCAATTTGATGCCCACTTCTGCGCAATATGCCTTGAACTCTTTGGACGTAAAATTGCTGCCATTGTCTGTGACAATGCTGTGAGGGACTCCAAATCGAAAGACGATGCTTTTTACGAACTTGATCGCCGACGCGCCGTCTGGTGAATTTATCGGCTTTGCTTCTATCCACTTTGTGAATTTGTCGACAGCGACAAGCATATACTCATATCCTCCTGGCGAAGCTTTGTGTAGTTTTCCCACCATGTCGAGACCCCATTGAGCAAAGGGCCAAGACAGTGGGATTGGCATAAGTTCTGCTGCTGGCGAGTGAGGTTTTGCCACGAATCTTTGGCACGCGTCGCAAGTTCGCACTATTTCCTTCGCGTCCTCGATTGCTGTTAGCCAATAAAATCCTGCTCTGAATACTTTGGCCGCAATAGCTCGGCTGCTCGCGTGGTGCCCGCATATTCCTTCGTGCACATCTTTCAGGATGATTCTTCCTTCTTCGGGTGTAACACATCTCTGTAGCACGCTCGAAATGCTTCGTTTGTACAACTCCCCTTTTGTAAAAGCTTTTGATCTCCTAATTATTCGCCTTGCTTCAACTGGGTCGTCGGGTATTGTTTTCCTTAGGATGTATGATATATAGGCCTGCATCCATGGAATTTGCACCATCATGACTAGCTCCTGTTCCTCTTCTTCTTCTACTGGGTCTTTGGTGGTACTCGAGGATTTCTCTTTTTCTCCTTCTTTATTTTCGCTGGCTTTGTTGATCTCTCGCTTATCTCTTCCCAAAACACGCCTGGAGGGATCGCGAGACATTGTGACCCAATGTTTGCAAGAACATCGGCTTCATCGTTACTCAGCCTGCTGATGTGGTTTACCTCGCATCCGTCAAACAATTTTTCCAGCTCATTGTACACCTCTTTGTATGCTATCATACTTTCGTTGACTGCATCACATTGGTTCATAACTTGTTGTGCCACCAATTGTGAGTCGCCGAAGATTTTCAATCGGGTTGCACCGCAAGCTTTTGCCATCTTCATCCCGTGTATGAGAGCTTCATATTCTTCTTCATTGTTAGACGCGTTTGGGAACGTCATCCGTAAAACATATTTCAACTTATCGCCTTCAGGTGATACTAATATCACGCCTGCTCCAGCACCTTCCAATCGTTTGGACCCGTCGAAGTTCATGGTCCAAGTTCTCGATAAATCTGGAGGCCCCGTGTTTTGTAGCTCCATCCACTCTGCAATGAAATCTGGTAGGACCTGCGATTTTATTGCCTTTTTTCATACGTGATGTCCCGAGGGAAAGTTCTATTCCCCAAAGGGAGACACGACCCGTAGCTTCTGCGTTGTTCAATATGTTTGACAAAGGAGCTTCATTGACCACTATTATCGGGTGCACCGAAAAGTAATGTCGCAATTTTCTTGCTGTCGTGAATACTCCATACGCCAGTTTCTGATATTGCGGGTACCGCTTTTGAAGGCGACAATACTTCGCTGATGAAATATACTGGCCTCTGAAATCCATGAAGCTTTCCTTCTTCTTCTCTCTCTACTACTAGGGCTGTGCTGACCACCTGAGGTGTGGCTGCAATGTATAAAAGGAGGGGTTCTTTCTCTTTAGGCGCCACCAAGATTGGTGGTGTCGAAATTGTCCGCTTGAGGTTGTCGAAGGCCCTATCTGCTTCCTCGGTCCATTGAAATTTTTCTCCCTGTTTGATCAGTGCGTAGAACGGCAATGCCTTTTCTCCTAGCCTGGCGACGAATCTGCTTAAAGCTGCGACTCGCCCCTTTAGCTGTTGTATTTCTTTCAACTTTGTTGGCTTTCTCATAGTAACGATGGCCTAGATTTTTTCGGGATTAGCTTCAATCCCCCTTGCTGATACTAAGAAACCGAGAAGTTCTCCTGCAGGAACTCCAAAAGAGCACTTTGTCGGGTTTAGCTTGAGGCAGAACTTGTCGAGGTTGTCGAAGGTTTCCTTTAAATCTTCGATCAGAGTTGATCCTTTCTTTGATGTTATCACGACATCGTCAATGTAGACTTGCACATTTTTTCCAATCTGTGTTGCTAGGCATTTCTGCATCATCCGCTGATATGTTGCTCCCGCGTTTTTCAAACCAAAGGGCATTGTTTTGTAACAAAACACGCCGTAAGGTGTTATGACGCTGTCTTGGCTTCATCTTCTTCTTTTAATCTGATCTGGTTATAACCAGAGTACGCATCCAAGAAGGAAAGACGTTCGCATCCTGCCGTGGAGTCGATGATTTGATCGATCCTTGGGAGGGGAAAGTGATCCTTAGGACAATGTTTATTGAGACACGTGAAGTCGACGCACATGCGAAGGACTATCGTGTGTTTCTTCGGCACCATCACTGGGTTAGCTACCCATGTGGCTTCTGTAGATATTTCTTTGATGAAACCAGCATCTTTGAGTCGATCTATTTCCGATAACATGGCTTTGCGGCTAGGTTCCGAAAAACGCCGCAAAGGTTGCTTGATTGGTCTTGCGAGAGGATCCAAGTTGAGGTGGTGCTCGGCGAGTTCCCTGGGTACTCCTGGCATGTCAGCTGGACACCATGCGAAGATTTTCCAGTGCTCACGGAGGAACTCGACGAGCGCGCTTTCCTATGCGATATCCATGTTTGTTGTGATGGATGTCGTTTGTGTTGAAAGTTGGCTCCTTCGAAGACCTCCCTACTTCTGGCAGCACATCATAATCAGTGAACCTTGGCGCTGTATATTCTGCTTGCATCCCGAAAGTTTCTACGTCGATGAAAATCCTTGTCGCATTTATCGGATAACGCGAAGCTTCCCTTGATTGTAATGGGTCCCTTGGGTCCGGGCAACCTCCACAATAGATACGTATAATGTGGTACCGCCATAAACCTGGCGTATGCTGGTCGTCCCAACAAAGCGTGATATTGCGACGGGAAATCCACCACTTCGAACTCCAAATTCTCTATCCTGTAGTTTTCTCGGGTTCCAAACTGAACGTCGAGGTTGATCTTGCCCAATGGGTAACTTGGCTCTCGGTGTAATCCCATGGAAACGTGTGTCGGTTGGTTTCAAGTTTGCCGGGATATGTTCATCTTCCTCAATGTATCTGCATAAGCTGTTGCCGCCATCTATGAAAACTCTCGACACGTCAAAACCAGCGATTACTGCGGGTAAGATGAGTGCTGATTGTCCTGGTCGAGGAACTTGCTGCGGATGGTCCGCGATTGTGAAGCCAATGTCTTGCCCTGACCAATTTAAGTACTCGACTGTTGGTGGAGGCATCTTTCTGCCATGAACACTTGTTGTGAGATTACCTTCTGCGCCCTGTTGGATGGCCTAGCTTTCTGAATCATCGAGACCACACCATTGGAGTTAGGATCAACATATGGAGGTGGGTGTGGTGCTGCCGCTATTCTGAGCTGGTGCCGATTTTCGTCCGTGATTGCGGGAGGAGGTGGAAGGTGGATCTTGCTCCTTGGCCCCTGGGGGTTTCTGTTCATGGCTTGGGCATTTGCAATTCCTGCGGCTCGCAACATTGCCTGAAAATTTCGGCAGTCTTTCTGGAGATGTCCTGACTGCCTTTTTCCGTTGTTGTCGAGATAAAAATGCATTTGACACGGACCGTTCATCATCTCTTCGGGTGACACGTAAGGCCTTTGAAACCTTGGTCCACTATTTTGCCTGTTGCCGCGAGAATCGCCTCTATTGTCGCCTTGTTGCTCATTACTCCTTTGATAGTCATCTCGACTATTCCCTCCAGGATTTCCCCGAAAGCCAGCCGATATATGGCCAGGAGCATCGTTGTTGTAGAACTGGCGAGAGAATCGCCTTCTATTTTGATAATTTCGACCACGATCCTCTTCTGGCGACCTGTGTCGCTTGTTGTATATTGCGTCTTCTCCATCTGCCCACTTATTGGCTATCTCCATGAGTGCTGATATGGTCTTAGGGTTAGTTCTCCCTAAGTCCTCGACGAAGTCTCCTCGCCGAATTCCTGCCACGAACGCATCTATTGCTCTCTCGTCGGATATATCTTCTGCCGAGTTTTTTATAATGTTCCACCGCTGTATATATTTTCTCATCGACTCGTCATGTTTCTGTCGACAGGCCCTCAGCTCTTCCAATGACGCAGGTTTCTTGCAGGTGGATCGGAAATTTCTCACGAAGATATCCTCGAAATTATCCCAGCTGTCGATGGAGCCTGGGGGAGTTTCTTTATCCAAGATCTTGCGGCACCACTCAAGTGAACTTGGATACTTTGCATAGCTGTTGCTCTGGTTCCTCCTACCAGCTTCACCATCTCGAGGTAATCTACGAGCCAATCCTCGGGATCCTGCAGGCCGTCGAACTTCTTGAAATTCTCGGGTAACTTGAACCCTTTTGGAACTCGAGTCTTTCGAACTCTTCTCGTAAAGCACGGGAGTCCGCACATATCTTCGTCGGCAACTTCTGGTGAATGCTGCGTTCTCTTCTTTCTTGTCGCGCTCTATCCACCCTTACTTGAACTGCTGTGTCTCTTGCCCCACTTGTTCTCGGTGGATCTTGTACTGCTGCAGTGGGTCGTGGACTATTTTGCCTAGGATTTCCTTCGGGAGGCGTTGCTGCGAACGCTGTTCCCATAACGCCTACTCCAGCCATTGCCATATTGAACAATGGTTCTCTCGGATCCCCAGGAGGTGGTCTGGACGCGAGGATGTAAGCTTGTGTTGCCATGTAACCTGCTTGGTGTTTTTGGGATGATATTTCCCCTTTCATCGATCGTCATGAAGGACATGTCGAGATTTTGAATTAGGTTTCCTCTCTCTTCTTCGGGTATATTTTGCAGCCGAGATCTCGATCTCCTTCGAGCCTCTCTATGGCTATCCGCCGAAGTTTCTGATTGTCGAGCTCGCCGCTGGACGCGAAGCTGCCTCTTTCTCCTATTCAAGGATGTTGTCTGTTTTTCCAACTCTCTACTTACTCGAGCAAGTCTATATTGATATGCTTGTAGTTCTTGCACAGTAGCAGTGGTGGTCATTGGTTCTGAACCATCCATGGCTCTTGCGGCCCTATCCCACGCTGCTTGCGGGAGTTGGACTTTTGCGCGAGTTGAAGATCCAGCATATTTAGTGCCTAAGCCTTTTCGAGATCAGCGGGATCGATGTATGGATTTCCCAAATCATCGAAAGCCTCGATGTTTCTGGTTCTGATCGGCCTGCCTCTTCTATCGCATAGATCTGATGGTATTTTGCGTATTGATTTTTGTGATTGGTGACACCATCATATAGATTGGTGAAGACCTTTCCGATGGCAGATTTGTCGATGAAGTTGAAGCTGTCGATGTCGGAATCGCGCTTATAAAGGAGTCCGCAGACGACTCGAAAGATGTGTCGCTGAAGATCTTGACGAGCTTTCCGTTCGCCTTGGTGTCGATGAAGCGTGGTGACGAAAACTCCTCTTCAGTCGACGAAAAGTCAGAATTGACCGCTGAAAATTCCGACGAGATCGAAACTTCTAGACGATAGGATCCTTCCTTGTTGACGCCAAATCGGAATTCTCCGAATGTCATGACGATGGGTTCCTCCAGATAGGCACATGCATCCACACGGGAGGGCGGGTGAGGAATAAAATCGACTAGATCAGTTTTTCCCTGGTTACCTCGATCCATCGCATTGCTCGCCACCTACGAAGTCGACGATTCTGGACGTGCCATCGAGATCAGCTCCTTGCAACCTCTAATTCCACAGATGGCGCCAATTGACAAAGGATTAATTTGTCAATGCCTACAGATTGTAGACTAGGGTTTTGTTAGAAGTAGAGGGCAAGTAGATCTCGAAGGTTTCAGCCGAAAAGTACTCGACGATTATGAAAACTAGGGTTCTGTTGGCAATAGATTCGATCCTTTCTTTGTCCCTCGACTCCCCCTTATATAGAGGGTGGAGCCGAGGGTTTCGTAATACACAAGTTACAGAGTCCGGGAGGGTTTCGTACCCAACCCGTAAGATTACAAATCTCTATCTTTCCTAATACAAACTATCTTTCCTTAACACTAAATGGGCTTCCAAGTCTTCTTATTCTTCGAGTCCTGGGCCTTTAGTAAACCCCGGGTACCATCTTTGGCAGGCCCATTGGGGATGCCTATGTCAGTCATCTCTCGGCGTCTCTTGTCGGCGTAACTCTTCTGTCTGGACTGAGCAGTCTTGAGGTACTCTCGGATCTTGTGCACTTTCTCTTCGGCTTCTCGAAGAACATCTGGTCCGAAGACTTGGCTTTCTCCGACCTCCGACCAATTCAGGGGGGTACGGCATTTCCTTCCGTACAGGGCTTCAAAGGGGGCCATTTGTAAGCTGGCTTGGTAGCTGTTGTTGTATGAGAATTCTGCATACGGCAGGCAGTCTTCCCACTTGGATCCGTACTCCAGACACGGGCTCTCAACATATCCTCCAGTATCTGGTTGACTCTTTGGTCTGTCCATCGGTCTGCGGGTGATAAGGTCTGAAATTCAGCCGGGTTCCGAGTCCTTCATGCACTTTCTGCGAATCTTGAAGTGAATTGTGATCCTCTATCTGACACTATCGACTTTGGGGTTCCGTGCAGGGCTACTATTCTGGAGATGTACAGCTCAGCTAACTTTGGGCCTTGATAGGTGGTTTTGACGGGGATAAAATGGGCTACCTTGGTCAATCTATCGACGACTACCCAGATGGAGTCATTTCCTTTGCTAGATTTGGGCAGTCCCGTGATAAAGTCCATTCCTACTGAGTCTCACTTCCATTCTAGAATCTGCAGTGGCTGCAACAGTCCGGCGGGTCGCTGATGTTCTGCCTTAACTCGCTGACAGATGTCACACTTCGCAATGTAGCTGCCAATTTCCCGCTTCATTCCATGCCACCAGAATTGCCCCTTCAGATCTTGATACATCTTAGTACCTCCGAGGTGGATAGAATAAAGGGTGTCATGCGCTTCCTGCAGAATAACTTGCTTCAACACTGAGTCCGATGGTACGCACAGGCGTCCGTTGTACCAAAGGACTCCTTCTTCATCTACAGTGAATCCCGGTGCTTTTCCTGCGGCTATCTGGCTTTTGATTCCGTCAATGCTGGCATTTCCCTTCTGGGCTCCTTGATCTGACCAATCAAGGTGGGCTGGAGCTCTATGCTGGCTAGGAATCCTTCACTAACTAGTTCCATTCTGAACTGTTCAAACTCTTAGTGTAGGCTAAGTTGTTCCGCGGCTATCATGGAGTTCAACTGACAAGGCAGTCTACTCAGGGCATCTGCCACTACATTAGCCTTGCGGGGGTGGTAATGGATTTCCATATCATAATCTTTTATCAATTCTAACCATCTCCTCTGCCTCATGTTTAGTTCCTTCTGGGTGAAAATATACTTTAGGCTCTTGTGATCCGAGTAGATCTCACATCGATTACCCATGAGGTAATGACGCCATACTATCAGTGCTAAAACTACGGCTGCAAGCTCGAGGTCATGGGTTGGATAGTTCTGCTCGTGTTGCTTTAATTGCCGAGACAGGTAAGATATCACCATGCCTTCCTGCATCAACACACAACCAAGACCAATCTTGGATGCATCACACTAGATGTCAAATGGTTTGGTGATATCTGGCATGATCAGGATTGGGGCTGTGGTCAGTTTGGTTTTCAGTGTCTGGAAGCTTTCTTCACATTTCTCTGTCCATTCAAACTTCTTTTCCTTCTTCAGCAGTTGAGTCATTGGTCGGGCTATGCTGGAAAATCCTTCAACGAACCTACGGTAGTATCCGACCAGTCCAAGAAAGGCACGAACTTCATTCTGAGTGGTGGGGACTTACCAATCTTCCACGGTTTTAATCTTAGAGGGATCTACGGCAATTCCTCCTGCTGACAAGATATGTCCCAAGAATCCTACCTCCTTCAGCCAAAACTCGCATTTGCTAAACTTGGCATACAACTTGTGCTGTCTAAGGGTTTCCAGGATGATTTCCAAATGCTGCTCATGTTCCTCTTCGGTTTTGGAGTACATAAGTATGTCATCGATGAAAACAACGACAAACTTATCCAAAAAGTTCATGAAGATCTTATTCATGAGGTTCATGAAGTAAGCTGGGGCATTGGTTAATCCAAACGACATGACGTTGTACTCATACAACCCATATCTGGTGGTGAAGGCAGTTTTTGGGATATCCGTCGCACGGATCTTCAGCTGATGATAACCAGTCCTAAGATCAATCTTAGAGAACACAGTGGCACCGGTCAACTGGTCAAACAGGTCTTCGATTTTTGGCAAGGGGTACTTGTTTTTGATGGTGACATCGTTAAGCTTACGATAATCCGTACATAAACGACTGGCACCGTCTTTCTTATCCACAAACAAGACTGGGGATCTCCAAGGCGACGCACTTGGTCGGATCAGACCTTTGGCTAACAGTTCATCCAGTTGCTTCTTCAACTCCACTAACTCTGCTGGGTTCATGCTATAGGCTCTCTGGGCTATGGGGGCTGTTCCAGGGATTAGCTCGATGATAAACTCGATATCCCGATCTGGGGCATACCGGGTAGACCCTCGGGAAACACATCAGGGTATCGACAGACGACCCTGATCTGATCCAGAGTTGGTTTGGCTACACTTTGGTTGCAGGTGAATTTTCTGGGGAGTCTTTCAGATATATGCTCTACTAGGATACCAGTGCTGCTAGTCATGGTAATGGCTTTCTTGGCATAGTCAATCAATCCCTAATGTTTTGACATCCAGTCCATTCCTAGTACAACTTCCAAACCTTTGGTTCCCAGGACAATCAGATTGGCATAAAAATCTACTTCATGGATTCTGATGGGTACATTTTTACAAAATTTTCTGGCTTTGGTGGTTGATCCCGGAATTTGAACTATCATAACATGTTTCAAACTGATAGGTTGAATTTTACTTGTTGATGCAAAGTCTTCGGTGACTAAAAGAATGAGATGCTCCGGAATCAAACAACACTCTGGCAGTACTGATTAACAGAAAACATACCCAGACAACGTCTGGTGCTTCCTGGCTTCTTCGGCGTTCATGTGGAAGAGACGGCCGCTGCGGTTATTGGGGTTGTTGGGGGCGAACTTTTTGCCGGTGGAGACACGGCGTTGCTGCTGAGCAGGTGCAGCGGTGTTGCCTGCAGCTTGGCGAGTCTCTTGGGGCACTCGTTGGAGTAGTGCCCCACGACTCCACACTCGTAACAGGTGATGGTTGACTTGTCTTTGGTTGCAACGGGGATGGCGTTGCTTCCGGTTCTGGGGGCGGTGTTGGTGTTGTTGTTGTTGGTGTTGGGGGCTTTCATCGGGGCACGGTTGAAGTTGTTGGTGTTGTTCTGGTAGTTGTGGTTGTTGTGGTTGCCTCCTAGCCTTGAGTTTCCTCCGCTCCGGTTCTGAAAACCGGGATGGGACATCTGCATCGGGGGCTTGTTGTTTCTCAGAGTGAAATCTCCGCTTGAGCTGGGGCGATACTTCGGGGCACTGCTGGGCCCACTCTGATGCATCATTCGGCATTTGCGGTTTTCATTGGCTTGATTCAGCTTGCCTTCCATCTGGATGGCAGAGTCTACTAAGGCTTCTAAGTCTGCGAAGGGAATGTTGACCAGGACAGTCTGCATCTCATCATGCAGTCCGTTGAGGAATCTCTCCTTCCTTTTCTCGGTGGTGTCGGTCTCGTCGGGCGTACCTTGACAGAGTAAGGAATCTGTCGCGGTATTCTACCACCGTCATCCGGCCTTGCTTGAGTTCACGGAACTCATCCCTCATCTTCTTGATAAGACCCGGTGGCACATGGTACTTGCTGAACTTGAGCTTGAAGTCTGCCCAAGTCATGACATGACCTCCGTTCATGGCACGGGTGCTAGTCCACCAAGCTCTGGCTGGTCCTGCTAAGTAGTGCGTGGCAAACAGCACTTTCTCATTGGCTTCCACTCCTGCTACTTCAAGGTTGTTCTCCATGGTCTGCAGCCAGTCATCCGCATCCAAGGGCTCTTCAGTCTTGCTGAAAACAGGGGGGTTTGTGTTCTGGAAGTTCTTAAGTTTGGACCCAGGGTGATCATGGTTGCCATGGCCATAGTTGTTGTTGGCCAGCTGCTGCAGTGCTGCTATGTTGGCTTGGCGTTCAGCTCTGTCAGTCTCCCTGTCTGCCATCAGGGTTTGCAGCAGTTGCATCATCGCATCTGGATTCGCGTTGCGATTTGGGCGAGCCATCTGAACATGTAGAAAGATCATGAGATAAGAGAGAATTTCTATGGCTTGTTTGGGGTAAGTTTGAAATTCTTGAAAACTTGAAGTATTTCATGATAACACACAAATATTCATCCATTCATGCATCACATATTACATACTAACACACCTAGGGTTTTAAGAACCCTTCTCCTCAGGCTACGATACATGGGACGGGATACAACTCACACCTAGGGTTTTAAGAACCCTTCATGCTACGATACAAGGGATGGGATACAACTCACACCTACATAAGTGGTCTAGTGCAACTACTCCTCAACATCGACGTCCACATCGATGGGGATGATCCCATCCTCTGCGGCCTCCAGGAACTCGTAGTCCACCTCCTCGGGGTCCTCGTCCTCCTCAAAGTCGTCGTCGTCACTCAGGAAGGCTCCTCCTCCCTGAAGGTCGATGCCTCCGTCATCCTCCTCAATCTCTCTCAGCTGGTCCTCCTGGGCCTTGACAGTGATCTCCAAGGCTGCTATCTTGGCGCGAAGGCGCACTATGGTAGCATCCCTCTTTGCACGCTGCAAGCGGAGTGACTTGCGGTCCTTGTTGAGCATCCTGATGGCCTCACCATGCTGAGCCAGTGCAAAGTGGGTCTGGTTTGCGTAACCACGGGAGTTATCCAGCTCCTTCTGGGTCTGGAACAGCATGTAGTCCAGATGGTCCACATGGTGCCTCAGCTGGGGGTGCATCTGTACCTGCATGGGTACTCCAAAGGCATCACGCCTTGCATGGTGAGCAAAGCGAGACGCAAGCACAGCTACCACGTTCTGTCCGCACAGACGCGCAAGTCCCTCCTGAAGGGCACGAGCGAGTCCGTCCATCCAGCTGCTTTCCCTGAAGGAAAAGAGGATCCTCTCAGAAGTGGGAGGCTCCACCTTTCCCCTCAAGTCAGCGGTGATAATCCACTGAAGCTCCCCTCCGTGCTGGTCGTTGACCTCAACTCCGTGAAACTCGGGGTGGGGGCGCCCAAGGTGCTCCGACAGACCATCGAGATCCCTCTCGAAGATCAAGTCCCCGCCGTTCCCGAGCTGGTAAAACTTCACGTTGGTCGGCTCCATCTGAAAGGGAATGGATGAGTAAGTCAGAGAGTGAGCAGGTGTGGCAAAATTTTAAGTACTTTTTATAAGGAAGAGCATGATATATCATTTTTTAAAGATCTCAAGGAAAAGAGGGGTATAAGTTTTTGCAAGTATCCATTTCCTTTGTTTTGTGAAACTAACTTTGTCAGAACGTCCATTCTAAACTAGGGTCTCCTAAGGTCAAACAATGGCTCGATACCAACTTGTCAACACCCGGATTTTTAAGTCCGGATGCCTATTATGTCATTCATCGCAATCCCAGGATTATTGTTGTTGCGAGGCATAATAGTTAAGTATCACAATCATCATTCATTACAAACCATATTGTCTTACAACTGGAATCACATGATCCATATTACACAAATAGTTGATCTATTGATCAACGAACAAACACAAGTTCATAGCGGAAGCGTAAAGATAAATGGACTCTCTAGTCCACAGGACAACGCTTGGCGTCGAAGACTCCTAGTTGTCGTAGGCGTCCTGCTGGTCATCACCTTGGTAGTTCTGGTCGTCTTCATACTCTGGCCATTTGAATAGCCAGGGACAAAGCCGTGAGTACTTTCAGTACTCGCAAACTAATACTAATGTAAGTGCTAGCAATTTTGGTAAGGGGTGCTAAGCTCTAGTTTATTTGCATAAAGCCAATTTTAGTTCACAAGTATTTGGTAAAGACTTATTCAGGTGCTAACTAGCTCAAGTGGAAACATTAGTGTCATTCCCACAACTCAAGTTGTGATTAAAAATTCAAGTCACCAATTCATCATTCCTTTTATCAACATTTTCAAGAATCTGACATCGGAAACTGTATGGCCTTTCCAACCGTCCGTAACCGTGGACACGGCTATTCGAATAGGTTTACACTCTGCAGAGGTTGCACACTTGTGCCACAACATTTGATTTCATCCGTCGGGATAACCCCGAATCATCGTAACACAGTACGCGGATCATCAACCATAACCTTTCATTTACGAACCCTAGTATGAGCACTTCTCCCTGTGAGCTTGGCCTCCCAGTGAAGACCAGCCGTCAACCTGGGAACTGCAGGGGCTTGGCCTTACAATTCACCTCAATTCACATCATTACTCAACAAGAGGCAGCCTCGGCATAACCCCTATGATGTGTGTTCAGAAGGAACCCATACTAAGATACATAAATTTATAGTTATGCCCTTACCCATAATCAGGTATTGTGGGGGTACTCAAGAATTGGAAAGGTATCGCATCCAAACCACTATCAGTTTTTAACTCAAAAATCACTATCTTCTCTTGGTCATATTCATCTTCAAAATTCATTCAATGGAATGCATCCTCATTCCAAAGTTTTCAATTTCATTACAAGTCACATGTTGTAACATCCCAGAAATTCAAAACAAAATAAATAAATTTCCCTAGTTCCAAATTTTGGAACCAACAAAAACTTTTATTAAAATTAAGTTTGGTACAGAATAATCCTGCTTAACTCTTGTGCTATTGCCATGATTGCTTGTTATTAGTATTTAAAATAATCTTAAAAACCCTAAAACCTCACCCCTCTTCTCACCATCCTAACTAAAATAAAATAAAAGGAAATTAAAAGAGAAAAAGGCAGATGTGCCTATGGCTATTTTTATAAATCTTTACCCTAGACCTTTCCACTTTATTTTGAGGATTGGAAAAGCTTTATACACTTTATATAGTACCTCTTAAATCATTTTCAAATTAAAACCAAAGAAAATAAAAAGAAACTAAAAATGCCATAGAGGCATAGGAGAGTAAAATAACAAAGTTGTGAATTTAAGAAAATTGACCCTAGGACTTGTTGTGAATGGTTGGATCACCTCCATATACCATTTCAACACTCAAACAACACCCATTGGGTCAAACCAAGTCAAATTAAAAATCAAAGGCAACATATAACATAAAGTCATATGTGACACATAGCCATTTCACCCAATTTTACCCTATGACACTAAACCTTGGCTAAATGATGTGAAACCATCTCTCAACCTAATATAACACTAAATGGACCCTAACCCATGCCTAAGTAAAGCAAGGGAAGCAATTTACAAGTTTATTAAAATTTGACACCCATCTCTTATGTATTAAGGCCAAATTTGCAAATCTTTGAACAAGACCATTTGAATTGGTTTCAATGCTCTTAAAATGTTGCTAAACTAATAAGAACCACATTAGAGTCAAGAAAAGTCAAATCAAATGGAGAGAATTCAAATGGTGAGATAATTCCATTTTTACTCACATACACATTATGCCAAATAGCAAATCTTCACCAAAGGCCACCATTACTTGATCTCTTGCTTGTGTAATACTTAAATATGATAAACTAACACAAATGCATCATTGAATCAAGAATCAAACACAAGGAAATCTCAAACTCAACTTACATGTGATAATGGTCATATTGCCATTTTATAAAATGTTCCTCACTCTACCCCTCTGTATTTCTCAATTCTTAAACTAAACTTAGTCAACCAAGGCCATGTCATCCAAGACCATGTCCAGGTGACCAACTTTCATGTTGACCACACATGCTAACTTTGACTAGGTTGACCAGAATAGTGTTGACAAGTGGAGACTTTGAAACTATGTGAAGATCAACCCCCAATTTGAAATCTTGCAAAACTTCACCAAATTGACCACCACCACCACCATTCTACCTCTCTAATAATATGAATGAGATCCACCAAAAATATTTCCAAAATTTGACCAAAAGTTTCATGCGGCCATTGTGTCGAGCACCTTGCAGGCATGATTCTGATTTTGGCACACATGCTATTATCCTCTGGTTTTTAGCCTCCACCACTTTCCATTTGTGATCATCACACCCTAGTACCTCCTCTGCATCAAACCAAGCCCTTTTTGCACTGATAAAGTGAAGCCATGATCAGGGTTTCATCCATGCCGTGCACCATGCCACCCCATTGCCACTCATCCTCTCTACCCCTCTCTGGCCAGCCCTACCATGTCAAATAGGTAGCTCTCACTCTCCTACACACGCCAGTACCATTCCTAGCTCGAAGCTTACACGGCATTGGCCAGCACCAGCACGCCCAGCACCATGCCAGGACGTGCCAGGCACGCGGTGACCGCGCTCTGGAGCGCGCCAGAGCATCTCGCGCCCTATCGACGTCGTCCTCCCCCTGCATGCCTACGACTGTAACGAGCACTACCACCCTCACCTCTAACGTGTAGACACACTCGAACGACTGCAGCCGCCTCGTCACCGTCGTCCTCGTTGGAATCATGCCGCGAGTACCGCCGCAGACATCGCATGCACCCGAGCTCTCCCTTCACCTTTTCTCTGCGCCAGCTACGCCCAGAGCATCGCCTAGCCGTCGCCTACACAACGCGCATCCTAGCTTGCCCCTTGGAGCACCGGAGACGCCACGCCGTCGACGACCTCCCACGGGCACCCGCAGCACCTCGACCCCCTATAAAAGGAGGCCGCTCCTGGACGATCACAACACACCAGCCGCCTCCCCTCTCTTCTCTGAGCATCCTCGACACCTCTCCTCCCCACATTGCCCACTCCACCGCCGGAATTTCACCGGAGCCCGCCGCCGCAGTAGCTCGACGAAGACGACGACTCCGACCCCCTCAGCACCTCCCGCGACCCTCGTTCGCATCGCCGTCGTCTTCCACGCCGAACGCCCACCTCGCCGAGCCTCGCCGGAGCCCCAGGTACCCCCTAGCAACCCCTCTGGCCGCCGGTAGGGTTTGGACCTCGCCGGAGGAGGTGAGCCGCTCGATCCCGTAAACGCCCCAGATAGCGCCACGTCGCCCCGCCTGCTGTCTGTAGTTCAAACCAGCCCGTAGCGATACTGGGCCGGCCCACCTCCCTCTCCTGCTGCGCAGCCCACCTAGTTTTCCCGCCTAAGCCCACAATTCAAACAAAAGCATTTCGAAATTAATTATTTCTTCTCAGATGCTGTTTTGAAAATTAAATAGGATAAAATCTACCAAACCAAATTGAACAAATTTTATATATTTGGAAAGCTCATGAAATTATCTAAACAATGCCACTGGCCTCATGTCCAAATTCGAAATTAAATTTAAATGATAAAAATAACAAGGCAGGGCCTTTTCTGACTTCAAATAAATATTAGAAATTATCTATAAATGATTTTAAGTTGATTCCAACTCTAATAAATCACATTTGACATAATCTAATTGTTTATGCAAAAATATAGCATAGTTGTTTTACATGATCATGGACTAGAGTTAAATAATGGCTATGGAGCCATTTCTAGCCCATTTAATACATACACATAAACTTATTTAAATTGTATGGGGGCTTCTCTCTCATTTAAATTGTGATCCTAAGTAATTCAACTAGAGGTACTGACCTTGATCAAATAAGTCTCATGCTTGGTTACTTAAAAATTGTAAATCATTTAGATGATAGTTTAACTTATATGAAGTGTAGCCTCTCACTTAAATCATTAGTCCAAATAGTTCAATAAGAATTGATAACACATGTATTAATAACCCATAGGTTCCTTTTTGAAAATATTTAATCATTCTCATAAGTAGTATTTAAATATTTCAAACCTATCTATTAAATCATATGAGATACTGTGGTCTCATTTAAATCTTGCCTCAACCAAATTAATATGAGGTAGATCCCATGGTCAATTAAAACTCATCTTAGATTAATTAAGGATATTAAACCATTGCAAGATGTTATTAAAATGGTATGAGGTGCTCACCTCATTTAAATCATCTTTCTCAAATAAAATGAAGTAATGTATTAACCTTTAATTTCCTAGGCTCACGCTTGCTCATTTGAAGATTTTAAATCTAAATAGTATTTAAATTTTCCAAAGGTTAATTAAATCACATGAGATAATGAATCTCATTTAACTCACTTTTCTCAAATATTAAGTGTGAAGTGATGACCTTGGTCAAACATGGGATCACCCCTGGTTATTTGAGAATATTAAATCACCTCAAGAGTAGTCCTTTAAATTAAGTACAACTATGTGTTAAATCATATGAGAGATATTCCTCTCATTTAAATCTTGTTCTCAAGTAATTCAATATGAGGTAGTGATCATGGTCTATGTAACCTCATATTGAATTATTTGGTGGCATTAAATCACTACCATGTTAGTATTAAATTGTAGGAGGTATGGAACCTCATTTAAATCCTTGTCTCAAATGGTAAGAGGTTGACTTTGGTCAACCTAGGTCATATATTATTCATAAGAGAAATTAAATTTTAAGAAGATTAAATGAGAGGAAATTATTTTCTCACAAACTAAAGAGAAACCCTAACTCCATTTTTTTAATAAGAGGAAATTATTTTCCTATTACTAAATAAGGAAACCCTAGCATAATCTTGTGATAAATGTTAAATAGTGATGCTAGCTCATTGTGTGAGCCACTAAGGCTAATTAAGAGTACTTAAGTATTGTTTGGTGATTGTATCCTCATATTCGTTTATAGACGCTAGTACCGGAGACTATCAAGAGGAGGAGGTATTCTACCAAGAGGAAGAAGAATAACACTTTGACCACCTCACCAATCAAGGCAAGCTATTACCCATGCAAGCTAGACTAATGCAAGCTAATATTAATGCCATCTTTTATCAGTGCAAGATAATACTCTTGCAAGCTAATAAACTTGCTAACCATCATGGTGCAAAGCTCTACCAGAGCAAGGCATCATTACATTTTACTTTATGAACCTATCCCAAGTTTTTACTTTACAAGCTTTAATGCTTTTGGTTTATCAAAGTTTACTTTTTGATTCATGATTCACTTGTTCTAGAGTAGAACAAGACCATCAAGTTTAGTCTAGAGCAATGAAAGCTAGATAGCACCCCTCATGACTAGTTGCTAGTGCTAATCAATCAAAAATGGGACTACTCTAGATGGGAACATGTGACTTTGAAATGAAGTTGAAACCTTGGAATGATGGTTCATTCCATTGAATGACTTTGAAGGTGAATATGACCAAGAGAAGATGGTGATTTTTGATATAAAACTGATGGTTGGGTTCGGATGCGATACCATTCCAATTTGAAAGTACCCCCACAATACCCAACATGGGTAAGGGCTTAACTAGAAATTTATGTGCTTTAGTATGGGTTCCCTCTAAACAAGCGTCATCGGGGTTAGGCTGAAGGCTGCCTCTACAACAAAAGAAGTGTGATATGACGTGAATGAGGTGAATTGTCCGGCCCAAGCCCTGTGCAGTTCCCAGTGACGGTGTGTCTTCACCGGGAGGCCAAGCTCATGGGGAGAGGTGCCTATACTAGAGTATATAAGTGAAAGGTTATGATTGGTAGTCCGCATACGGAGTATGATAAATCAGGGCCAGTTAACCCTGACGGATTATTGCAAATATTGTGGCACAAGTGTACGACCTCTGCAGAGTGTAGAACTATTCGAATAGCCGTGTCCACGGTTACGGACGATTGGAAAGGCCATACTGTTCCGTCATCAGACCATTTTTCAAAAAGGTGACATATGACTGGTGACTTGAATGTGAAAGGTGAATGGTGACTTTGATTTGAATCACCACAGAGTTGTGGGAATGACACTAATGTTCCCACCTGAGTTAGTCTAGTGATTCAAGCATCTTTACTAAATGTTTATGAAATAAACTTGGCTTTATGCAAATAAACCTAGAGCTTAGTATCCCCTTACCACAATTGATAATGCTTACCCTAGTATTAGTTTGCGAGTACTTTAAAAGTACTCATGGCTTTGTCCCTGGCTATTCAAATGGCGGACTATGAAGGTGAACAGCGACGAGGAAGATGGACACAGAACGTCTACGACAACTAGGACCGCTCCTGACGTCAAGCGTTGGCCTGTGGACTAGATAGTCCGTTACTACTTCGCTTCCGCTATTTGTGATGTTCGTTGATCAATAGATCAACTACTATTGTAATATTGGATCATGTGATCCATCTTTGTAAGACGATTATGTGTTGTAATAAATGATGACTCTATGATATTCAACTATTATGTCTCGCAACAACAATATTCCTGGGATTGCGATGTACGGCATAATAGGCATCTGGACTTAAAAATCCGGGTGTTGACACATGTTCCCATCTAGAGTAGTCAAATTTTAGTGTTAGCACTAGCATCTAATCATGAGGGGTGCTAACCAGCCTTGATTGCCTTAGGCTAACCTTAATGATCTTGCTCTACTCTAAACCAAGTGAATCATGAATCAAAAGTACTTTATTAAAGCAAAAGCAAATAAACTGGTAAGTAAAAGCTTGTGATAAAACTTGGGATGGCTCATGAAGTATAAGAAAAGATGAGGGTGCTTTGCTCTTGATAGAGCTTTGCACTTTGCAAGAATATTAGCTTGCCTTGGTAGTTCTCTAAGTTTTCCTCCTCTTCTTCTTGGTAGCAACCTTCTTCCTCCAAGTATTCTCCGGTACTAGCGTCTAAATTTGAATACGAGGTATAATTACTTACTAATTCAATGACTATTCCAATCATTACATATATTCACACAAACTACTCTAAGCACACAATTAATAATATTTTTAGGGTGCTTTGGTGGTGTGGCTTGGGAAAAATAATTTCCTCGCATTACTTATGTGAATGATTACTTCTATAAGGTTCTTGAGAAATAATTTCCTCTCATTGAAATCTTATTAGGATTTAATTTATCAAACAATCATGCATGAGTTTAGGTTGACCTAGGTCAACCATTCATGATCATCATTTGGGAAAATGATTTAATTGAGGTAAACCACCTCATACCATTTAAATAGTCTACAAATGATTTAAATCTCCAAGTATTTCATATAAGAGTGTTTGACCAGAGGTACAAACATCACATGAATTCATTTGGGACCAGATTTAAATGAAGTACATTGCTTCATATGGTTTGCATCCTAGTTTTGGACAATATCACTTAAATAAACTAGCCATATTGCCCATTAATTAAACTAGGGCATGATCATGCAAAGTGACCACACAATTTTCTTGCATAAATAATTAGTGTAAGTCAAATGTGAGTTACTGGAGTTGGAATTTATCAAATATCTATTTTGGTTGATTTTTAATAATTATTCTAAGGCAGAAAATTCCCTGCCTTGTTTATTTTCCTACTTTAATTCCATAATAGATCTAGGGTTTAAACCAGTGGCATGGTGTAGATAAAATCATAAGCTTTCCAGATATATAAAGTTTGTTAAATTTGGCCAAGCCAAACAGATTCTATGAATTTTCAAAGTTGGATCCAGTGTTGAATTCAAACTAAATTATTAAACGAGATTTGAATTAAACGGGCTGGCGGGAAACACAGTTGGGCCTATTTGGTTTAAAACGGCCCAAGGCCAGCCCACCACGCATCCACGCACGCGCGGGCTGCCTGACAGTGGGCTCCACCCGTCAGCGACTCTTAACGGCCGATGCGGTATGGACTAACGTGGGGCGTTGGATTAGATCACAGATCGACGGCTCACGCTCGTCGTCGTCGACAGCGAGAGAGGAGTTCGCCGGCGGCTCAGGTAGGGGGTCGGAGAGCTCACCGTGGCTCCAGCTAGGGTGGGCAGTGTGCGCGGTGAAGTTGTGGACGACGGCGAAGCTTCTGGTAGCAGTGGCGTCTCCTGGGGTGGCTCCAATCGACGGCGGCGACCTCCGGGTACTGGCGGCTCCGATCGTCCAATTGGGCTTGCTCCGGCGTCAATCGAGGTGGCTAACGGTGCTAGGCGAAGCGGTGGTGAGAGGTGGTCGTGGTGGTGTGCTCAGATCGTCGAGGGGAGGCCTCCTTTTATAGGCGTGTGAGGGTGCCGTGGGTGTTGCGGCAAGTCGACAAGGGCGCGGCGGTTCCGGTGGGCTAGCGAGCTAGGCGAGGGCGCCGCGGTGTTCACGACGTCACGGCGGTGCTAGGAGCGTGAACGGCGCGGCAAGGGGGTGCCTAGGGTGGTCGGGTCCGTGCGCGTACTGGCGCGACGTGGCGGGCGCGCTCGTCCTCTCCGGCGACGGTAGGGGCTAGGGGGTGACACAATCGTGTCTGGCGACCTCCGCGTGGCGCGACGAGTACCAGGGCGAGCGGAGCTGGTCGGGGTATGGCGAGGTACGGTGAGCGCCGCGTGGCCGTGTCGCGCGAATCCGTGCACGACGACGTCACCATGCCGCTCGCGGCGCGCCAGGGACGTCGTGGGCGCGCTCCGTCCGGGGCGTGGCGTCGTCCTCGCGATCAATGGCGGGTACAGGCGATCTCCGGCGATCGTGGGCGACGCGTTGGACACGGTGGCCGTGCAGATCGTGGAGAGAAAAAGGGGGTGCATGTCGAGGGGCGACGTGGCCGGCATGGCCATGGCCGGCCATGTTCTGGTCGTGTCCATGGTGGTTTCTTGCATGGGCTAAGTGTGGTGGGGTCCAAGGGTCATTGCTAGGTCAGGTGGTGATCAAGGGGTGGCCTGGTTTGGTCAAATTCGAAATGGAGATGATCTTGTTCTTGTTAAAAAGTCTCCACTTGGCTTGATCATATCTTTTGATCCAAAAAGATTTTGGGGTGATGATCTTTACAGAAGTTGTTCACCTTGTTGTGTACATGGATGACATGCAAATATTTGGAGTTGTTTGGTTTGAAAAATTTGAATTGCAGAGGCTCAAAGTGATGACCAGATTGTAATTGTCAAAAATGACCATTATCTTATGTGAGCATATTTTGAATTTGAATTTGGTTCAAATGGTGTTTCTTTGATTCCCAAAGTTGTAATAACTATTTAATAACATATTACAACTAATGGTGAAGACCAATTGGGTCTAGGGTCAAAGTTTGTAAAAATGGCATATGCCATATGTTAGGGTTTTATTCTTATTTGATTTCTTTCTCTTTTTGGTTTATTCGTTTGGTGATCATCACTTGATCACTTTAGGGTTGTATAGTTCATCTAACAAACAATAACACAATCATCATGGCATATCACTCAAAATGCACAAGTCCTATACAGGGCACTATATGCAATTTAAAAAGTTTTTGTTGGTTCCCAAAATTTGTATCTCTGAAATTCTTTCTCTCTCTTTTATTGAAATTTGGGATTTTACAGGTAGGTAGGTATGGTGGACACAATTGGCATGGGTTTTGGCTCAAGGTGTTCGGATGCACGAGAAGCATTTCCTCTCAGTACAAGGTTTAGGCTAGCAAGGTTGTTTGAAGCAAACACAAGTATGAACAGATACAGCAAAACTTACACAAGAACATATTGTAAGCATTATAAGACTCTACACTGTCTTCCTTGTTGTTCAAACACTTTACCAGAAAATATCTAGACTTAGAGAGACCAATCATGCAAACCAAATTTTAACAAGCTCTACGGTAGTTCTTCATTAATAGGTGCAAAGTATATGATGCAAGAGCTTAAACATGATCTATATGAGCACAACAATTGCCAAGTATCAAATTATTCAAGACATTATACCATTTACCACATGAAGCATTTCCTGTTTCCAACCACATAACAATGAACGAAGCAGTTTTCAACCTTCGCCATGAACATTAAAAATAAAGCTAAGAACACATGTGTTCATATGCAACAGCGGAGCGTGTCTCTCCCACACAAGCATGAATTTATTCAAAGAATGGAAATAACAAAACGAAAATAAAAGCACACAGACGCTCCAAGTAAAGTACATAAGATGTGACCGAATAAAAATATAGTTTCAATAGAAGAAACCTGATAAGTTGATGAAGAAGGGGATGCCTTGGGCATCCCCAAGCTTAGACGCTTGAGTATTCTTGAAATATGCAGGGATGAACCACGGGGCATCCCCAAGCTTAGGCGTTTCACTCTTCTTGATCATATATCATCCTCCTCTCTTGACCCTTGAAAACTTCCTTCACACCAAACTTAGAGCAAACTCATTAGAGGGTTAGTGCATAATCAAAATTCACATGTTCAGAGGTGACACAATCATTCTTAACACTTCTGGACATTGCACAAAGCTTCTGAAAGTTAATGGAACAAAGAAACTCATTCAACATAGCAAAAGCGGCAATGCGAAATAAAAGGCAGAATCTGTCAAAACAGAACAGTCCGTAAAGACGAATTTTGCAGGGGCACTTAACTTGCTCAAACGGAAAAACTCAAAACTAATGAAAGTTGCGTACATATCTGAGGATCACGCACGTAAATTGGCAGATTTTTCTGAGTTACCTACAAAGAGTTCTGCGCAAATTCGTGACAGACATCAAATCTGTTTCTGCGCAGCAATCCAAATCTAGCATCAACTTTACCATAGAGACTTTACTTTGCACAAAAACATGATAAGGAGAGGTTGCTACAGTAGTAACAACTTCCAAGACACAACAATACAGTAAATAAAATAAAACATGGGTTATCTCCCAAGAAGTGCTTTCTTTATAGCCATTAAGATGGGCTCAGCGATTTTAATGATGATGCTCTCATAAGGATGAGAGTTGAAGCAGAGAGAGCATCAAAAGGCAAGTATGAACAAATTTAAGCCTAACCCTCTTCCTATGAAAAGGGATCTTGTACACAAATAAATTCATGAAGAACAAAGTGACAAGCATAGGAAGATAAAACACGAGTAACTTCAAGATTCTCAACATAAAGAGGGGAAACTTAATATTATTAAGATGCATACAACCGTGTTTCCCTCTCTCATAATAACTTTCAGTAGCATCATTGATGAAATCCACAATATAACCATCACTTAAAACATTCTTATCATGGTTCATATGCATAAAGGTATCATTTTTGACATAAGAAAAAATCTTCTCATTAATAGTAATTGGAGCAGGATCATTATCAAGAATTTGAACATGGTAAACAAGTTGCATACTAAGGGAATTGTTTTTGGCAAGCCCATCATAACTATGACAAGTTTCATAAGGATAATTATAACATGTGTCATATCCATCTCTATAGCGGTTATCTAAACCAGAATATGTAATATCATCATTTTCACTAAATGTAAAGGTCTCAAATATAGGATCTTCAAGCACAACATCCCCAAGCTTAGAGCTTTCAATATCATCATTTGAGGGGACATGAATAGTGCTATCATCATTACTTTCATAATCAGTACCAAAGAGATTTCCAATATCAAAGGTAGTGTGCTCTTCCAAATCATGATCACTAATATGGGTAAAGGGAATAGGAAGATCATTGTACTCAGATTCATTATCATAATAATCATTAGGAGCAACATACTTACGGTTACCTATTGTTACCTCATACACGCGGGGATATGCCGTTACCTCTTTCTTTTTATTCCCCTCTTCTTCTTCTTCTTCTTCTTCTTCTTCTTCTTCTTCTTCTTCTTCTTCTTCTTCTTTTCCTTCTCCTCATAACCTGATTTATTTCTAGAAACAATAGAAGAAACTTGGGAGGATTCCTCCTTTTCATTAATAAGTTTAAAACACACAGCGGTCCTATCATATTTTGGAAAAGTGTCTTCTTCTAAAATATTTTGTATGTAAGTATTTGTATGGCAATTATTAATGCAATAAGAAAGACACCCATGCAGGAAATCATCAATATCAAGATCTTTAATATCTAACAAAGAAATTTTTCTTGATAACTCTTCACACTTCAAAAATAAGGTAAGTTCATCATGCTGATTAGGAATAATTTCATCATCACAATACAAATTTGCAGCACTCATGGGGTTCGAATTATCATTGGAGGAACATTGAAAATTAAAATGACCAACTCTATGGCAAAGTTCACAAATAAAAGGATAGAGGGCACACACTTTTTCACCAAGATCATCTAGAGTGTCAACACCCGGATTTTTAAGTCTGGATGCCTATTATATCATTCCTCGCAATCCCAGGAATATTGTTGTTGCGAGACATAATAGTTAAGTATCACAGTCATCATTCATTACAAACCATATTGTCTTACAACTTGGATCACATGATCCATATTACACAAATAGTTGATCTATTGATCAACGAGCAAACACAAGTTCATAGCGGGAGCGTAAAGATAAATGGACTCTCTAGTCCACAGGCCAACGCTTGACGTCGGAAGACTCCTAGTTGTCGTAGGCGTCCTGCTGGTCATCACCTTGGTAGTTCTGTTCGTCTTCATACTCTGGCCATTTGAATAGCCAGGGACAAAGCCGTGAGTACTTTAAGTACTCGCAAACTAATACTAGTGTAAGTACTAACAGTTTTAGTAAGGGGTACTAAGCTCTAGTTTATTTGCATAAAGCCAGTTTTAGTTCACAAGTATGTTATCAAAGACTTACTCATGTGCTAACTAGCTCAAGTGGGAACATTAGTGTCATTCCCACAACATGGTTGTGATTCAAATTCTAGTCACCATTTCACCATTCATTCTATCAACATTTTCAAGAATCTAACACTGGAAACTCTATGGCCTTTCCAACTGTCCGTAACCGTGGACACGGCTATTCGAATAGGTTTACACTCTGAAGAGGTTGCACACTTGTGCCACAACATTTGATTTCATCCGTCGGGATAACCCCGAATCATCGTAACTCAGTCATCGGATCATAACCTTTCATTTATAAACCCTAGTATGAGCACCTCTCCCCATGAGCTTGGCCTCCCAGTGAAGACCAACTGTCAACCTGGGAACTGCACAGGGCTTGGCCGTGCAATTCACCTCAATTCACATCATTCATCAACAACGGAGCCAGCCTCGGCATAACCCCTATGATGTGTGTTCAGAGGGAACCCATACTAAGGTACATAAACTTCTAGTTAAGCCCTTACCCATAATCAGGTATTGTGGGGGTACTTATGAATTGGAAAGGTATCGCATCCAAACCAATATTAGTTTTTAATCAAAAATCACTATCTTCTCTTGGTCATATTCATCTTCAAAATTAATTCCATAATTTTCATCATCATTATTTCACCACACATGTTCCCATCTAGAGTAGTCATTTTTAATTTAGCACTAGCATCTAGGTATGAGGAGTGCTAAGTACTTTGCTTTGTTTCTAGGCTAACTTTGATACTCTGGTACTAATCTAACATTAACCCCATTGAATCATGAATCAAAAAGTACTTTGATAAAACCAAAGCAATACAACTTGTAAGTAAAGCTTGTAGTAAAACTTGGGATGGGTTCATGAATCATAAGAAAAGATGAGTGTGCCTTGTTCTTGGTAGAACTTTGCACTTTGCAAGTATATTAGCTTGCCTTGGTAGTTCTCAAAGTTTTCCTCCTCCTCCTCTTGGTAGCAACCTTCTTCCTCCGGGTATTCTCCGGTACTAGCGTCTAAATTTGAATACGAGGTATAATCACTCAACTAATTCAATGGCTATTCCAAACAACACATATATTCACACAAACTACTCTAAGCACACAAATAACATAATTAAGGTGCATTGGTTGTGTGGTTTGAGGAAAAATAATTTCCTCTCATTACATATGTAAATGATAGTTTCCATAGGGTTCTTGAGGAATAATTTCCTCTCATTGAAATCTTCTTAAGATTTAATTTCTCAACAATCATTCATGAATTTTCTATTGACCTAAGTCAACCATTCATGATCATTAATTGAGAAAACAATTTAAATGAGGTAGACCACCTCATATCATTTAATAATCCTACACATGATTTTAATCTCCAAGTAATTCATATAAGAGTTTTTGGACCAGGGGTACAAACATCACATGAATTCATTTGGGACAAGATTTAAATGAAGTATAATACTTCATATGATTTACCTAATAGTTTTGGACCATATCACTTTAATAAAATAGCCATATTGTCCACTATTTTAACTAGGGCATGATCATGCAAAGTGACCACCCCATTTTCTTGCAGAAACAATTAGTGTAAGTTAAAGGTGAGCTATGAGAGTTGGAATTAATTGAATATCTATTTTGGTTGATTTTTAATAATTATTTGAACATGCAAAAGTCCCTGCCTTCTTCTTTTTATCAGTTTAATTCTACAACAAAACTTGAGGTGGGACCAGTGGCATATTGTAGATATTTTTACTAACTTTCCAACCATATAAAGTTTGCTAAATTTGGCCAAACCAAACAGATTCTATGAAATTTCAAAGTTGGGTCCAGTGTGGAATTCAAACTAAATCATTTAAACGAAATTTGAATAAAAGGGCCGGCGGGAAAATCCTAACGGGCCAGAAACGAATAAAACGGCCCAAGCCAGCCCACCACGCGTCCACGCACGCGTGGGCTGCCTGGCAGGTGGGCTCCACCTGTCAGCGGCACTTAACTAGCGAATCGGTATGGGGGCTGTGGCGCATTGGATCAGAACACGATCCAACGGCTCACGCTCGTCGTCGTTGACGATGAGAGCGAGGCTCGCCGGCGGCTCAGGTAGGGGGTCGGAGGGCTAACCAGGGCTCCCGCGGTGGCTGGCAGTGTGCTCGGGGAAGGTGTAGACGACAGCGAAGCTCCTGGTACCGGCGGCTGCTCCAGGGGCGGCTCCAATCATCGGCGGCGAGGTGAGGTACTGGCGGGCTCCGGCGGCTAAATTGGCGAACTCCGGTGGCTAATCGAGCGGGGGAAGTGGTCGAGGTGGTCGAGGACGAAGAGGGGATGGTGCTGGTGTGCTCAGATCGTCGCGGGGAGGTCTCCTTTTATAGGCGCGGAGGGGTGCCGTGGGTGCTGCGGCAAGTCGACAAGCGCGCGGCGTCTCCGGCGAGCTAGCGGGCTAGGCGGCGACGCGGCGCTGTTCAGGGCGGCGGTTCTCCTGGTGGCGACAGCAGGGTCGGAGGAGGTCTGGTGGCGACGCATTGCGTCCGTATCTGCGGCGGCGTTCACGGGATCTTGTCGTCGTCTCCGGCGGCGGCGGTCCAGGGCAGCGGTCGTGCTCGTGTCTGGCAGCGTTGCGGTGGCGTGCTGAGGCTTGACGCGTCGAGAGAGGGGCCAGGGCATGCGTGTGCGCGTGAGGCGGCGCGTGGCCAGTGGCATCCGTGGCATGTCCACGCGCGACGCGAGCGGCATCCAGAGGCGATTTGGGCGCGCATTCTCCGGCGTGGTCACCGCGTTTCTGTCGACTTGGCCGGTGCTAGGCGTTGTAGGGGAGAGAGGTGGCGAGCTATGGCAAGGTGGCAAGGGTGGTGAGTGAAGGGGAGAAGAAAGAGAGGAACATGGCCGGCATGGTGGTGACATGGCCATGTCTTGGCCTCTCTAGGGTTGCTCTTAGGGGTGTTGTGCTGCATTGAGTGAGAGGGGGAGCCAGGGGACCAAGTAGATTAGGTTTGGGGCATTAGGGTTGGGTGTAGATCACTATTTCAAATAGTGTTGTTTGTCCCCTATTTGTATTTCACCAAATTTTGCCCAAATTTGATTGAGTTCAAATGGTTACAAGTTTTGAAAATGGGAGGTTTTGTTGAGTGGTAAATGATCAGAGAGAATGAGAGGTGGTGGTGAAATTTTTAAATTCAAAGAATTTCCAAAATGCTAAGTGTGAGATTGTTCCAATTAATAAAAAGTTCCAACTTTGCATGAGCATAGATTTTAATCCAAAATGAATTTGGCATAGTTGTCTTTACAAAAGTTGTTCACCTTGATGTCCTCTTGGATGACATGCAAAGAGTTGAGAAGGTTTAGTTTAAATTTTTTGAAATGCAGGGGCTCAAAGTAGTGACCAGATTATAATGGGCAGATTTGACCATTATTCCATGTGACCTCATTTTTCATTTGAATTTGATTTACTTGGTGTTTCTATGATTCACAAAGTTGTAATAAGTGTTTAGCAATGTATTCCAACTAATGGTGAAGACCAAATTGGTCTAGGGTCAAAATTCATAAGAATGGCATAAAGCCTATGTGAGGGTTTTAGGGTTTTAGTATTTGATTTTATTCCCTATTATTTTATTTGCTTTGTGATCTTCACTTGATCACATTAGGGTTTTTAGGTTTAGCACACACACAAGGTAACAAGCATCATGGCATATCACTCAAATTCACAAGTCCTATGCATGGCACTATATGTAAGAAAAAGTTTTTGTTGGTTTGAAATTTTACTCTCTGGAATTCTCCTAATTTTCTTTTATTGAAATTTGGGATGTTACATAGAGCCCTAGACCACTTTCTAGTTTTTTCATTCCTATGATGGATACAATATTCATCTTCGATTTGATTAATTCCACAAGGTCTATGTATTCCACAAAAATTAACATGCTTATAGGAAATAGCATTTTCAGAAGTTTGAACATGTTCATTGCAATCATTAATAACAGTTTCATCCTTCATGCAAGCGTCTTTAAAAGGTTCATGATACTTATCAAAATTCTTCCTAGGCAATTCAATGTGAGAAGCAAAAGCTTTATAAAAATTTGCAACAACTTGAGAGTCAAGACCATAAGTAGCACTCATATTTCGAAATTTATCAGTATCCATAAAAGTTTCAATGCATTCATAATCATAATTTATACCTGACTCTCTACCTTTGTCATTCTCCCATTTTTCAGTATTCTCCTGAATCCGATCAAGAAGGTCCCACTTAAACTCTTCTTCGTTGCGTGTGAATGATCCAGAACAAGCAGTATCCAGCAAGGTTTTATCCTGAAAAGAAAGTCTTGCATAGAAATTATCAATGATAACATTACTAGGAAGCTCATGAATGGGGCATTTGAGAATTAAGGACTTCAATCTCTCCCATGCTTGGGCAATACTCTCTCCATCATGAGGCCAGAAATTATATATACGGTTTCGGTCTTTGTGAATTTCACTTGGAGGATAGAACTTAGAATAAAATAGAGGCACAATATCCTTCCAATCAAGAGAACGCCCATCCTTCAGCAGTTTATACCAATGCGCCGCTTTACCAGATAGCGACATAACAAATAATTTCTTCCTAACTTCATCCATTGAAATACCTGCACACTTGAATAACCCGCATAATTCATGGAAAAACAGTAAATGATCTCCAGGATGAAAAGTTCCATCCCCTTCATAGCGGCTATCCCTAACACGTTCAATAATTTTCATGGGTATCTTGAAAGCAGTACTTGCAGTAGGTGGATTTAAAATATCATAAGCATCATTAGAGTTATCGCATATGGGAGATAAAGTATTATCAGAGCAAATTTTCTCCCCTAAAGATGGGAAGCTAAAAAGATCACAAAAACTAGCTTCCCCAAGCTTAGACTTCTCCATAGCATTAGCAGTAATTGCTTTCATACTAATAACATTGCTACTAGCATGCAAATAAGGTTCCATAGGTTTTTTAATTTTTGCATCAAAAAATTCTAAATCGGGGAAAAGATAAAAAAGCTCACTAATTTTGTTGTTGTTTTCCATTATGCCTAACTAGTGAAAATAAAAACAAGAGACAAAAAGATAAAATTGCAGAATCTAAAGGGGATAGCTTCGAGCACTCACACACCGGCAACAGTGCTAGAAAATAGCTTAGTTGTCGGAGGAAGTGAATACCTTTTACCTTACCTCCCCGACAACGGCGCCAGAAAATAGCTTGATGTCTACGGGTACTTCTATTTTTGTAGACAGTGTTGGGCCTCCAAGGGCAGAGGTTTGTAGAACAGCAGCAAGTTTTCCTTAAGTGAATCACCCAAGGTGTATCGAACTCAGGGAGGTAGAGGTCAAAGATAGTCCTCTCAAGCAACCCTGCAATTAAGATACAAGAAGTCTCTTGTGTCCCCAACACACCTAATACACTTGTCAGATGTATAGGCGCACTAGTTCGGCGAAGAGATAGTAAAACACAGGTGGTATAGATGGATATGAGTGGTAATAACAATCTGAAATAAATATGACAGCGAGTAAACATGCAGTAGAATAGTAAGTAAGCAGTGTTTGTAGTATTGGAAACAAGGCCTAGGGATCATACTTTCACTAGTGGACACTCTCAACATTGATCGCATAATAAATTAATAACTTCTCCTCATTTGTGCTACATACACTCTTTTGTTGGATGACAAACACCATTCATTGTGTAGGGCTACAAGAGCTCCCTCAAGCCGGAGTTAACAAGCGCCACAACATTCGGCATTCATATTTAAGTAACCTTAGAGCATAATAGATCTTTGCAAAATAAACCGAGAACTAACATAGCATACACACTTTCACCATTACACTATGAAAGGGGAATAGATCACATCAATACTATCATAGTGATAATTAACTCCATAACCTACAAGAGATTATGATCATAACCTACGACAAGAACTACACGATGCACACACTGTCGCCTTTACACCATGCGGAGGAATAGACTACTTTAATAACATCACATGAGTAGCACATAGACTAATAGCGATACAAAGCTCATCATATGGATCTCAATCATGCAAAGCAATTCATGAGATCATTGTATTGGGGTACAGAGAGATATTTTAACCACATAGCTACTGGTAGAGCCCTCGGCCCCGGGGGAGAACTACTCCCTCCTCATCATGGGAGACAGCGATGGCGATGAAGATGGCTCCGGGGGAAATTCCCCGTCCGGAGTGCGGGAGACTTTGTCCCCCGAATTGAAGTTTCGCGATGGCGGCGGCGCCCGGAGTCTTTCTGGAGTTTCGTCAATCGGTATCAAAGATTTAGGTCACAAGGGGTTAAATAGGCGAAGAGGCGGCGCGAGGGGGTGCAGAGGTGGGCTCCCCACCCTGGGCGCCCCTCCCCGCCGCCGGGTGGTGTGGGCCCCCCCAGCCCTCTGCTCCTTCGGTGTCCTGGTCCGTCTCGGTGAATTATGATGTTTGGTCTTCGTTTCGTCGAATTCCGAGAATATTGCCCGAACAACCTTTCTGGAACCAAAAACAGAAAACAGGAACTGGCACTTCGGCATCTTGTCAATAGGTTAGTTCCATAAAATGCATCAAAACAATATAAAGTGTAAACAAAACATGTAGGTATTGTCATAAAACAAGCATGGAACATCAGAAATTATGGATACGTTTGAGACGTATCATCGGGCCCCGCCCTCGCCGAGGCCCGGCGGCTGCACGCCGCTCTTCTCACCGGCGGCCACCGCCACGGCACCATTCTCCTCGCGCAGCTGGTGCACGTGTACGCCAGGCGGGTGCTCGACGGAATGCCCAGGCGGAACTCCTTTCGCGTGGAACGCCGCGATCAGGGGCCTCGTCGACGCCGGCCGGTTCCCCGACGTGCTCGAGACCTACCGGGCGATGATCCGAGACGGCTCGATCTCCGCGGACGGCTTCACGTACCCGCACGTCGTCAAGGCGTGCGCTGCGCTCGGGGCGGTAGAGCAGGGGAGGTTGATACGAGAGCACGTGGAAGCAGCCATCGCCCGTGGCGAGGCGACACCCAACGTGTTTGTGCAGTGCGCGCTCGTGGACATGTTCGCCAAGTGCGGGTGCTTGGACGAGGAAAGGAGCATGTTCGACAACATGCCGATCAAGGATCTGCCCGCGTGGACTGCGATGATCGGAGTGTGTGGCGGTGCCGCCGAGTCCGTGGCGGTGGTGGAGGAGGAGGGGGAACGCCGAGTGTGTGGCGGTGCCGCCGAGTGTGTGGCGGTGGCGGAGGAGGAGGGGGAACGCCGAGTGTGTGGCGGATCCAAAGGCCGAGTGTGTGGCGGATCCAAAGGCCAAGTGTGTGGTGGTGCCGCCGAGTGTGTGGCGGTGTCGGTGAGTGTGTGGCGGTGCCACCGAGTGTGTGGCGGTGGCGGAGGAGGAGGGGGAACGCCGAGTCCGTGGCTGTGGTGGTGCCACCGCGACATATAGTTAGTGTTAGGGTTAGGGGGAACGCCGAGACCGTGGCTGTGGCCGAGTCCGTGGCAGTGCCGCCGCGACATAGAGAGAAGAGCGAGAGGAGGAGCGCCGAGTGTTAGGGTTAGGGTTTTTGTTTTCTTCATTTGAATTGTTTTCTAATTGATGTCTTCATTTTGTAGTGACATTGAGGTATGGTGGACGACACCTTCGTCCGAGATGAGGATCAAGAAGAAGCGGTGCAGAAATTGATTTTTGAGAGTGCCCGTGGGCCTGATGGAGATGACTATGAGTTCCCCGACTTTCTGAACGATTTTGGCGAGGGACTTGAGTCCGGAGAAATTAGAAGAGACAACAAAGTGTCCATAACAAACTCCAGCGAGGTGTATATTTATGTATCAAGTCTATGTTCATCACTAGATGCATTCATTTATTTGTATTGCACTTATTAACAAATCATTTTTCTTTTAGCCTTCTGGATCATCGAGCAAGTCTGTTAAAACAAAACGAGGCCCGACGCGAATTCTAAAGGGCGAGGGTAGGTTAGCCCTCACGGCATTTAAGGATAATGGTGAACCGGTGCATCCCAAAGAGCACTGCCGCAAATTTATAAATCAAGCTGGAGTTCTGGTTAGGGACCATGTGACATAGGCATCCCCAATGGGCCTGCCGAAGAGGGTACCCGGGGTTTACTTAAGGCCCACGACCCGAAGATTTACGAAGCCCAGAAGCCCAATTAAGAGATAGTTTGGAAATATAGAATTGTATTAGGAATATTGACTTGTAACTATTGCGGGACGGGTCAGAAACCCTCTCGATCTCTGTAACTTGTGTATCACGAAACCCTCGGCTCCGCCTCCTATATAAGGGGGAGTCGAGGGACAAAGAGAGGATCGATTCATTGTTTTCCAGGCAACCCTAGTTTTCATAGCATTCGAGTACTTTCCGGCTGAAACCTTCGAGATCTACTTGCCCTCTACTTCCAACTAAACCCTAGTCTACAACTTGTAGGCATTGATAAGTTAATCCCTTATCAGTTGGCGCCGTCTGTGGAAATTAGAGGCGACAAGGTTCTGATCTCGATGGCACGATCAACATCTTCGGTATCTTCAGTAGCAAGCAACGCGACGGATCGAGGTAAACAGATCGAAACCGATCTAGTCGATTTTGTTCCTCACCCACCCTCCCGTATGGATGCATATACACATCTGGAGGAGCTCATGGATATGGCGATCGGGAGTTTCCACTTCCGCGTCGGGAAGGAAGGATCTTATCAACTCGCAAGATCGGAGTCGGCGAGATCGGTTTCATCGTTCGAATCTGACGATGAGGAGGTTACGTCGGCAATCTCTTCCAAGGTTGCGTCAAGCGACGAGCTCATCAAGATCTTCGGCAACATATCCGTCGGGTCGTCTGCGGACTCAAATATAAGCAGCGATTCTGACAGCATCGATGATTTCAATTTCATCGACAGATCTACTTCTATTCGTGAGGTCTTCGCCGATCTATATGACGGTGTCACCAATATCGACAACACTCAAGCTTCGATGCATCACCAAGTGTACGCCATTGAGGAGGCAAGCCGAGCAGAACCAGAGACATCAGAGGCTTTCGACAATTTGGGAAATCCATACGTCGATGCCGCTGATCTCACAAGGGGTTTAGGCACCAAGTACATTGGTCCTGAGCCAAGAGACAGAGTTCAACTCCCGCAAGAAGTTTGGGATAGAGCGACAAGAGCCTTGAATGGCACGAAGCCGATGAACACCACTGCGACAGTCGCGGAGTTGCAGGCGTTCCAATATAGGCTAGCTCGCAAAGGAAGAGAGCTCAAAAAACAAGCAGCTGAACTTGACAAGAGAAAAGCCGCCGCTTCTGCGTCAAGCAGGCGAAGAGCTGAGCTGAGCCGACAATCAGCAACTTCGGGAGACAACCAGAGATGGCGGTAACAGGGCAAGGTCTCGACTACAAAATATACCAGAGGCAGAAAGGGAGAACTTGATCCAAAACCTCGACATGTCCTTTATTTCGATCGATGAAAGAGGAAAAATTATACCAAAAACCCCGGAAGCGGGATATATGGCGACACAAGCCTTTATACTGGTGTTATCACCAGATTTTGGCCAAATCAGGAGATGGGCCGTAAGTGAAGATGGGCTTGAAGGACATACACGTGGAGCATCTTCGAAGCGGCCTTGCGCTAAGAGTTTGGGCTAAATTGCCCGTGTATGTAATATAGTAGATCGTATCGTGTTTAGAATTAACAGATAGAGTGGCCCGTGCACGGTTAGGTGCACGCCTCAATTAGAAAGTCCCTTGGACTATAAATATGTATCTAGGGTTATCGGAAAAGGAGGACAATCACGTTCACAACAAACACAAATCAGGCGCATCGCCACCCCTTCCTTCGAGGGTTTCTTCCGGGTAAGCATCATGCTGCCTAGATCGCATCTCGCGATCTAGGCGTCACGTTTATTCGTCTACCTTGTCTGCTCGTGCTGAAGCGTTGTTGATGGCGAGCAGCACTATTTATCCTTAGGTGTTTAGGGGCTTGCATTGGTGCTTTCTCGTGCATACATGCGTGGCAATGCCGTCCCTCGACACCTAGCTGCCCTTACACCTATCTGGGTGTAAGGGCAGCATCTTGCTTGTTCGTTACTTAGTAGATCCGATCATTATAGTTGCTCCTTGCTCAAGGATTAGTTTAATATCTGCATAGTTAGGCCTTATGCTGGGGTCGGACGATCCGGTAGTGCGTTAGGTGTTGTTTACCGTTCCTACAAGGGATGTTCCGGGAATTAACGTTATGTTGGTTTTTAGGCCTCTTGTAGGGGTAGTTTGCATCATCTTTCGTATCTGCTAGGCCCGATCACACGTAGGACGTTCCGGTTATGCGGTGAAAACCCTAAACTGTCGTATATTGGTTTAGCTTTGTTTTGATCAAGCAGGATCCCCATGTCATTGCAAATCCAACGTGAACCATGGGGCGATCGGCTCTTTGAGCCGATCCACGGGCAACTTTGAGAGCCTCGTATTTAATGTTTACATGTCTACCATGCAGGAACAATCGAAGCAATCTAACACCTTCTGATCGGGTCTAGGTCAGGTGGCACGCCTAGTACCCGCCGGGACGTGGCTGGAAGACTTGCGGGACGACGCGAGGTGCCGGGGTCCACTAAGCGGCCTTGGGAGCCTCCGGCTCTTCGTGTTGCTTAACCATTGCCCGGTGGGTTTTGGCAGGTAACACATTCGCACGCCCGGTGGGACAATCTTCTGCAACATCCACGTCAACACCGACATCCGAGATGGCAGAGGAACATATCACATACAAGGATCTTCCTGCGGAACACAAGAAGAAATACGGTGAGCTGAAGGCCATCTGTGAAGCCGAGCTCATCGGCTCCTTTGTGAAAACCCGTTCGCACGGCATCAAGGTCGAAGGAGGCACACGTTCGTCTCCTGGCGTCAATATGGTGGATCTCAGCCACTCTATAAGGGAGCCAGGGTTCTCCTTTGGTGTCAACATGGCAGGGCTCGTGAGCCGCCATAGCACGGACAAAGCAGAGAGCAGCCACTCTCGTGGCAAAGATAAAGAGGAGGCCGTTCCACGAGACCGGCCCCAGGATGATGACAGACGATACCTAACCGAGGAGGAGGTGAGAAGCGTACGGTATCAACGCCCACTATCCGTGCATCTCCTCAACAAATATGAGCGCGGTACGACCGACGTCGGCGCCACGACGAAGACGACGAAAGATATCGTCGGTCGGATGCGGCGGACGGGAGGTATCGTCAGCACGACAGAAACAACGACGGGTACGAGCTTCACGCTAGAGGGAGGTCAAGGGAGCAAGATAAAATGGATAAGCACTGGAACTGTCCTTTCTTCAAACATTGCTGGGACTCCGGAATGAGCCGATTGCCAACAATCGAGAACTGCCCAGAGTGCAAACATCAAAGGAGGAGGGCAAATGAAGTTTCAGTGTTCGAGCGTCTAGGACCTCTCCCACCTCATAATAAACAAGCTGAGTCATCTCAAGAAGAAGACTTTGAGGAGTCAGATGGAGAAGAAGATAGGTATCACCGACCAAGGTGGTGCCCTGATGGACTCAGCCATTCTCAGAAGCGTAGGGTGCAGCGGCTGCAAAACCTGGAAGAAGCCGAGGCACAGTACCTGTACTCGTTGAGGAAGGCACGGCCCGATCTGGCCGTAAAAATTCAGCAAGCATTGGAGACAAAGGCGCGCCCGCCAAAGAAAGTATGGCGCCTCAAACAGACGAAAGCCGATGCACAAGCATCGGCTGATGCCGATGCAGAGGCATCGGCTGGTACAAGCACAGTGTCCAGGATCTCCTCAGAGATTTATGACCCAAGACATGATGAACATATCTCCAGTGAGTCACGTCACCGTGATAAAAGGCCAAGAAGTTGTAAATCCTCATTAAGCATTACAATGAAAAAGGAGGCCGATTTTAGCGATCGGCCAGTATCATCCTCGACATACGTTCTGCCTGTGTTCAACATTGACCTGGCAGGCGATGGAAAGCTGGGTTATGGGTTTACATCAGCCGACGAGCTAGAAGAGATCGATATTGGTCCTGGGGATAAGCCACGACCGACATTTATCAGCAAAAAGTTAGACCCGCATCGAGGAGCCTGATGATAGCATTGTTGAAAGAGTACCCAGATTGTTTTGCACAGGATTATACGGAGATGTCTGGGCTAGACAGGAGCATCATTGAGCACAGGCTCCCTCGAAGAAAGGATTTCGGCCGTTCCAGCAGCGATCGCGTCAGATGAAGGCCGAAGTCTTGGAGGAAGTCAAGAAGGAGATCAAGAAGATGTTGGACGCCGGGTTCATCAGGCCATGCAGGTACGCTGAATGGATTTCTAATGTTGTACCTGTGGAGAAAAAGGATGGCCGATGGCGCGTAGCCATAGATTTTCGGAACCTTAACAGCGCCACTCCGAAGGACGAGTATCCGATGCCAGTAGCAGAGACCCTGATCAATGCAGCTGCCGGTCATAAGATTTTGAGTTTCATGGATGGCAATGCTGGCTACAACCAAATTTTCATGGCTCCAGAAGATATACACAAGACTGCATTCAGAGTGCCAGGCTCGGTGGGCTTGTTTGAGTATGTGGTCATGACGTTTGGACTAAAGAACGCTGGCGCAACATACCAAAGAGCCATGAACTACATCTTCCATGATCTAATTGGCAAATTGGTGGAGATTTACATCGATGACGTGGTGGTAAAGTCCGTTGCGACGAACGGACACTTAGAGGATTTGCGACAAGTCCTGGACCGAACCCGGAAGTTCGGACTGAGAATGAATCCAAAGAAGTGCGCCTTCGGTGTGACGGCCGGTCAGTTCCTAGGGTTCTTAGTTCACGAGCGCGGGATTGAGATCGGCCTGAAAAGTCAAGAGGCAGTGCGAACGATGAAGCCGCCCACCACAAAGAAGGAGCTCCAATGTCTCATCGGCAAAATTAATTTCGTCAGAAGGTTTATCTCCAACCTGTCAGGGCGAATTGAGCCGTTCATGGGCTTGGTCAAAATCAAGTCCGATGAGGAGTTCCGCTGGGGGGCAGAGCAACAACAGGCCTTTGACGATATTAAGGAATACCTGACCAAGCCACCTGTGTTAGTTCCGCCGCGACAAGACAGGCCGTTCTACATTTACTTATCAGTGGCTGACACCTCCATCGCATCAGTGGTGGTGCAGGTTTATGATGGCCTGGAAAAAGTGGTTTTTTACCTCAGCAGAAGGATGTTGGATGCAGAAACAAGGTACCCTGAAATTGAGAAGTTGTGCCTCTGTCTATTCTTTACCTGCACCAAGATCCAGCACATCCTGGTGTCAGCAGAAATCATCGTCATATGCAAATCAGATGTCATCAAGCACATGTTGTCGGCTCCTGTATTAAAAGGCCAACTCGGCAAATGGATGTTTGCATTGTCGGAGTTTGAAATCCGGTATCAACCGGCGAAGGCAGTCAAGGGACAGGCGCTAGCAGATCTGATTGCTGAACGAATAAACACGGACGTAGCAGCACTATCTGTGCGTGCATGGGCCATGTTCTTCGATGGATCGGTTTGTGAGGATGGTTGCGGCATCGGCGTGCTACTCGTGTCGCCTCGGGGGGCAACATACTCCTTCTCTATCAGGTTGGCTGACCCTTGCACCAACAATGTGGCTGAGTACGAAGCGATCTGCAAGGGAATGGAGTTACTCCTGGAAGCTGGGGCTGAAGCAGTTGAGATCTTTGGAGATTCCAAATTGGTGATTTCTCAGCTCACAGAAGAATACAAGTGCGAAAGCGAGTCACTCTTCCCATTTTGGGTACAATGTCGTGAGCTAATGGCACAGTTCAGGTATATAAGCTTCAATTGGATCCCAAGGTCGCAAAATACTGAGGCAAACGACCTCGCACAAACGGCGTCAGGATACAAGGATGTAGCAGGTGAAGCCGATTTTCAAGTGCAACTCCTGGAACCAGATGATTGGAGAGCCGATATCTTCAATTACTTGAAGGATCCGGCTCGGGGGGCACCTAAGCGTACAAGATACAGAGCCATGAAGTACGTACTGATTGGCGATGACATGTTTTATAGAACATTGGAAGGATTACTTCTCAAATGTCTGGGACCAGCCGAGTCCAATCGGCTCTTGCATGAGGTGCATGAGGGTGCTTGTGGAACTCACCAGTCGGCTCATAAGATGAAGTGGCTGATTAGGCGCTCGGGATTTTATTGGCCTACCATGCTTGAAGATTGCTTCCAGTATTATAAAGGGTGTCAAGCATGTCAGAAGTTTGGGAGCATTCAGATGGTACCCGCATCAGCAATGAATCCTATCATCAAACCTTGGCCATTCCGAGGATGGGGTATGGATATGATCGGAGAAATTCATCCTTCGTCGAGCAAGGGCCATAGATGGGTTCTGGCCATTACAGATTACTTCACGAAATGGGTGGAAGCGGTCCCTATGAAGAAAGTAGCATCGGAAGACGTTATCAAGTTCGTGTTGGAACATGTCATTCATAGATTCGGGATCCCCCAAACTATTACGACCGATGGAGGTTCGGTCTTCGTTTCAAAAGAGATGAAAAAGTTTTGCGATGACATGGGGATCAAGTTAATCCGATCGTCTCCATATTATGCTCAAGCAAACGGGCAGGCTGAAGCATCCAACAAAAGCTTGATCAAGCTGATCAAGAGGAAAATCGACGAGCACCCTAAACGATGGCATGAGGTGTTGTCAGAGGCGTTGTGGGCTTACCGCATGTCATGTCATGGAGCAATAAAAACCACCCCGTACCAGCTGGTCTATGGACAAGAAGCTGTGTTACCTTGGGAAGTCAAGGCGGGGTCAAGGCGGGTCACGTTTCAGAATGATTTAACTGCTGAAGAATATGCAGCCCTGATGAGTGACAGCATTGAGGATGCGACGGAACTTAGACTATGGTCACTCGAGAAAATCAAGGAGAACAAAGCCAAGGTGGCTCGGGCATATAATAAGAAGGTGAAGCCAAAAGAGTTCCAAGTTGATGATTTGGTATGGGAAGCTGTATTGCCGTTGGGGACGAGGGATAAAATGTATGGTAAATGGTCTCCGAATTGGCATGGCCCGTACAAAGTTGTCCAAGTTTTGAAAGGGAATGCGTACATGCTCGAGCAGTTGGATGGCGTGAAGTTCCCAGTAGCCGTCAATGGCCAGCATCTCAAGAAGTATTTCCCAAGTATGTGGGATGATGGACAGTAAGATATGGAGGCCGATACACAAATCGGCCAGTAAAGAATAAAATGGGGGCCGATGTATGAAATCGGCCGGTAAAAAATCAGGCAGCCGATGCACGGTCATCGACTCTAGAGATTGAAGGCAGCTTTTTCGCCTTGAATTACGTTTGGAATGCAGGCCGATGCTTTGCCATCGGCTCTTTGGGTAATGATTGCGTTGAACAGTCGGCTAAATTGACAAAGAAGCAAAGGTGATTGAGAGGAATTTTCTTCATTAATAGGAGAGGATTTTTACAATGAGGAGCCGATTGCTCAAGAAAGGAAGGACAAGAGAAGAGCCGATTGCTCAAGGACTACTAATCCTACAGAGCTAATCTTCGCTGGCCTCATCGTCGGCGCCGGAGCCGCCGTCGACGCTGCTTCCGGAGACTTCCTCGTCGCTGCTACCCAGGTCTTCGTCCGGAGCCTCTTCTTCCTCGTCATCATCATCATCCTCACTGTCCGCCCAAGCACGGAAACGCTTTGTCGGCGGATACCCAGCGGAAGAGGAGGAATCATCCTCCTCCTCTTCTTCTCCTTCCTCGTCGTCATCATCGTCCTCGCTGTCCGCCCACATGCGGGAGCGCTTCGTCGGCGGTACCTGGCGGAGGAGGGGGCCTCTTCCTTCTTTACTTGTTCCTCCTTCTTGTCGGAGGAGATGGGGTTCGCCCCGGAGTGGGGGTCGTCTTCATTCTTTGGCGAAGATCGGAGGGAGAGACCTGAGGAGGTAGAAGAAGAAGAAGACATTGCTGCGGGGGAAGAGGGTTTTTTGGTGCTGGTGGACAGAACAGAGCAAGGGGATGAAGTGGCGAACCGTCCGGCACAGATAAATAAAGGGGATGCAGTGAAGATTTAATGCCGTGACGGTTCTCGAGGACATGATGCCAAAACCGTCAAATCGTGCAGAGAAGTTGAGAAGGCAAGGCGTCATGACATGACCCCTCGAAGGAAAACAGATGGTTTTGAAATTATCATTACCAAAACCAGGGGGGCATGTGTTATCACCAGATTTTGGCCAAATCAGGAGATGGGCCGTAAGTGAAGATGGGCTTGAAGGACATACACGTGGAGCATCTTCGAAGCGGCCTTGCGCTAAGAGTTTGGGCTAAATTGCCCGTGTATCTGTAATATAGTAGATCGTATCGTGTTTAGAATTAACAGATAGAGTCTGGCCCGTGCACGGTTAGGTGCACGCCTCAATTAGAAAGTCCCTTGGACTATAAATATGTATCTAGGGTTATCGGAAAAGGAGGACAATCACGTTCACAACAAACACAAATCAGGCGCATCGCCACCCCTTCCTTCGAGGGTTTCTTCCGGGTAAGCATCATGCTGCCTAGATCGCATCTCGCGATCTAGGCAGTACACGTTTATTCGTCTACCTTGTGCTGCTCGTGCTGAAGCGTTGTTGATGGCGAGCAGCACTATTTATCCTTAGGTGTTTAGGGGCTTGCATTGGTGCTTTCTCGTGCATACATGCGTGGCAATGCCGTCCCTCGACACCTAGCTGCCCTTACACCTATCTAGGTGTAAGGGCAGCATCTTGCTTGTTCGTTACTTAGTAGATCCGATCTGTTATAGTTGCTCCTTGCTCGCAAGGATTAGTTTAATATCTGCATAGTTAGGCCTTATGCTGGGGTCGGACGATCCGGTAGTGCGTTAGGTGTTGTTTACCGTTCCTACAAGGGATGTTCCGGGAATTAACGTTATGTTGGTTTTTAGGCCTCTTGTAGGGGTAGTTTGCATCATCTTCCGTATCTGCTAGGCCCGATCACACGTAGGACGTTCCGGTTATGCGGTGAAAACCCTAAACTGTCGTAGATTGGTTTAGCTTTGTTTTGATCAAGCAGGATCCCCATGTCATTGCAAATCCAACGTGAACCATGGGGCGATCGGCTCTTTGAGCCGATCCACAGGGCAACCTGAGAGCCGATAGGGCTCGTATTTAATGTTTACATGTCTACCATGCAGGAACAATCGAAGCAATCTAACACCTTCCTGATCGGGTCTAGGTCGGGTGGCACGCCCTAGCAACCGCCAGGACGTGGCTGGAAGACTTGCGGGACGACGCGAGGTGCCAGGGTCCACTAAGCGGCCTTGGGAGCCTCCCGGCTCTTCGTGTTGCTTAACCATTGCCCCCCGGTGGGTTTTGGCAGGTAACAACTGGCGAACAGGCCACCTGCAGGAGATCCACGAGAGGCATTGTATAACATGGCTTTGGCAGGAGTTGGAGTTATGGGGACAGCGTTCGTAGGAACAAGCACACCTCCCGAAGGCGCTGCAAGGCAAAATAGTCCACGACCTACAGTGGCAGTGCAAGAGCCCGCAAGAACGTCGGCAAGAGACACAGCGGCACAAACTCGGGTTGACAGAGTGCGACACGAGAGGAGAGAATGTCGGTAGTCACCTGAAGTAGATGATGAAGATCTGTGTGGACTCCCCTGTTTTACTCGACGAGTTCGCAAAACGCGAGTACCATCAGATTTCAAGTTGCCTGACAGTTACAAAAAGTTCGATGGACTGCAGGAGCCTGAGGATTGGTTGGTGGATTATCTGGAGACAGTAAAGTTAACAGGTGGAACTAATGCATTGGCTATGCAAAGTATCCAGGTATACTTAAGTGGCGCAGCTCGATCATGGATCAAGAAGTTACCACCTGGATCTATCGACGGTTGGGAAACCTTCGAGGACCTGTTCGTAAAGAATTTCTTGTCTACATGCAAGAAGCCTGCGTCGATAGAAGAGTTGAGAGCTTGTCGACAGAAGTACGACAAGTCGATGAGGGCATTGATGACCCACAAGTATAGGGGGTGTATCGTAGTACTTTCGATAAATAAGAGTGTCGAACCCAACGAGGAGCAGAAGGTGTTGACAAGCAGTTTCGATGAAGGATTCACTGTAAATGCTCACAGACAAGTATTCAGGGGGTTTTGATATTGCAGATAAATAAAGTACAAGTAAATAAAATGCGAGAGAAATAATTGCAGCGAGTGGCCCAATCCTTTTTAGCACAAAGGACAAGCCGGTTTGTTTACTTATAATGACCAAACGTTCCTGAGGACACATGGGGATTTTAGTCTAGTACTTTCGCTTCAAGTGGCTAAATAATCTTCATTGTTTTGATAAGTGTTGTGTGGGTGAACCTATGCTAATGCACCGCCCTTCCTAGGACTAATACATACTTGTGATTATACCCCTTGCAAGCATCCGCAACTACAAGAAAGTAATTAAGATAAATCTAACCACAGCCTTAAACTCTGAGATCCTGCGATCCCTCCTGCATCGATATACTAACGGGGGCTTAGGTTTCTGTCACTCCGGCAACCCCGCAATTAGCAACCGAATACAAGATGCACTCCCCTAGGCCCATAAATGGTGAAGTGTCGTGTAGTCGACGTTCACACGACACCACTAGAAGAATGACACCACAACTTAAATATCATAACATTGAATATTACTCAACCATAATTCACTACTAGCATTTAGACTTCACCCATGTCCTCAAGAACTAAACGAACTACTCACGAGACATCATATGGAATACAATCAGAGGTGATATGATGATGAATAACAATCTGAACATAAACCTTGGTTCAATGGTTTCACTCAATAGCATCTACAACAAGTATAGAATAACACCGGGAGAGTTTCCCCTATCAAACAATCAAGATTTAACCCGAATTGCTACAGCGGTGACGAGGTGCAGCGGTGGTGATGGCGGTGTAGATGGTGGAGATGATGATGATGATGATGGAGATGATGTCCCGCTCGATGACGATGGCGATGGCGTCGATTTCCCCCTCGGGAGGGAATTTCCCCGGCGGATTTCTGCCCGCCGGAGAGCTCTTTTCTCTCTGGTGTTCTCCGCCCCGCGAGGCGGCTGTAACCCTTCGTGAGGTCCTCTCGTGGCTTAGGTTTCGGGACGAAGGAGTACGCGAAGAAAAGGAGGCGAAAGGGTCGTGGGGCCCCCAGACCACATGGTGGCGCGGCCGGGCCATGGGCCGCGCCACCTAGGGTCTGGGCCCACCTTGGCTCCTCTCTGCTCCCTTTCGGCTCCCTCAGTCATCTGGAAAAATAGGAATTTACGTGAAATTCCCTTCCACAGTTGATCTTCCGAAATATTGCGTTCGACGGTGCTTTTTCCAGCAGAATCCTGGCTCCGGTGCTTGATCCTCCAATGATGATGAAACATGCAAAATAGATGAAATAACATAAGTATTGTGTCCCAATATGAAATATATCAATGAATAACAGCAAATTATGATACAAAATAGTGATGCAAATTGGACGTATCAACTCCCCCAAGCTTAGACCTCGCTTGTCCCCAAGCGAAACTGAGCTCGATAAACAAGACCACATGTTTATGGAGTGAAGAGTCGATAAATAAAATACGGACAAGAAGCATCATATTCATTCACACAAGACATTCTAGTAAACAACTTCCTCATATAACTCATCTTGAAATAGGTAAAGAGAAATCACAAGTAAAGGTGCATAAGAAATCATAGTTGGTGATGGCAAACTTTGTTCTTGGTCAGAGAACTACTAACGGATTGTACTTCTAAGCAAAGCTTTCATATTAGATTTTATAGCTGAGCCTTCATATTCAAGCATAACAATCTCCTCATAATCATTGATAACTTCAAAGTCATATTCATTCAGATAAAATTGGTACTAAACAAGAAAGTATAAAAGACATGATCAACTGAATCATAGCATAAATGATTGGTTCACAACAACTCAATTGCTTGCTTGAGATAGAGGGAAATAGGTTTACTGACTCAACATAAAAGTAAAAGATAGGCCCTTCGCAGAGGGAAGCAGGGATTAAATCATGTGCTAGAGCTTTTCAAGTTTTGAAATCATATAAGGAGCATAAAAGTAAGATTTTGAGCGGTGTTTGTTGTTGTCAACGAATGGTAGCGGGCACTCTAACCCCCTTGCCAAACGAACCTTTCAAGAGCGGCTCCCATGAGGGACGGCATCTCTACCAGCAAGGTAGATCATCCCCCTTCTCTTTTGTTTACACATGTATTTTAGTTTTATTAAAGATGACACTCCCCCAACCTTGGCTTTCTCAATCCATGGCTAACCGAATCCTCGGGTGCCTTCCAACATTCACATACCATGGAGGAGTGTCTATTGCAAAATTAAGTTGCTTACTGATAAATCAGAGCAAAACATGTGAAGAGAATTATTAATGAAAGTTATTAATTGGGGCTGGGAACCCCGTTGCCAGCTCTTATTGCAAAATTATTGGATAAGCGGATGTGCCGCTAGTCCGTTGGTGAAAGTTCGCCCAACAAGATTGAAAGATAAAACACCACATACTTCCTCATGAGCTATAAAACATTGACACAAATAAGGAGTAGTATAGTTTGAATTATTTAAAGGTAGCACATGAAGTATTTACTTGGAATGGCAGAAAATACCATGTAGTAGGTAGGTATGGTGGACACAAATGGCATAGGTTTGGTCTAAGGTTATGGATGTATGAGAAGCATTCCCTCTCGATACAGGTCTTTGGCTAGCAAGGTTTGATAGCAAGCATAAAGGTTGAGGGAAACAAACAAATATACATATGATAGAACAATCATGCATCTTTCTCATAAGCACAAGCAATTTTAACTTCAGAATACTAAGCATAGAGATAATAGAGTAATGTATCTAAGTGTATTTCTCTCTTTTATTAAACATCAAGATGTTGTTGCTATTGACCAATGCTAAGTTTGCCAAAACCAAATAGATTTACTTAATGCTCCCAAAGTGATATCAATACTAATGTCAAGAGTGATCATATAATAGAGATTGCAAACTAAAATAAGGTGTGCAAAAAGTAAATGATAAGATTTCTCATTAATATTCCATAACGATAACTCACACCAACGGATACATAGATAACTAACTAAGAGAGATACTTCCACATTGCATACTATTCTATATGATAACTTCCCTACTCATGATATGACACTACTTGATAGTAAAAGATAAAGGTGGTGATGATGTGATACCGCGGCACTCCCCCAAGCTTGGAATAAACCAAGGGGATGCCAATACCGATGATGAATTACTCCTTCGGGGATGATGGCGATGGATTCTTCTCGCGCTTCATAAGGATCTCCTTCAGCTTCAGTTTTTCAATTTTGCAATTCTGCACCAAAATTTGAAAAGACTTGTTGTTATCCGAGGGTGGAAGTGACGGCCTTGTGCTGGGAATTGAGTAATATTCCAGCATTCTGCGAAGTCGCTGGTTCTCCTCCTGAAGTATCTCCACTTCCCTTCTTAGAGCACGATATTGATCACAAAACTCATCGGCAACCCGTATTGCTTCCTCCACACAAGGGAAAGAGTCGAGGTCCAGAGCAGGCGGAAGAGCTCCCTGCAAGTTATGAGAAAAAGAACGCCCAGTGTTAACCGATCCCACCAAAATTGGCTTACTCCTCGTAGTTTCCCACTCTCCTTTTGCTGATGCTATCTTCTCCTTCTCCTTATTGATCCTCTCATCCATCTCTTCCCTCCAAGGCCCCTTGTCTTTGTTGTTGGAGACCATGGTGCTTCTAGATCAAAACAAATCTGGCAGAAAACAGCTCGAAACAAAACACGACGAGAAAACGATATTACGGACCTCCAGGGGTCCGGGGGATTATATAGCAAATATTTTTACGACAAAAGGAAGGTTCCGGCCGAAAACGAGTGGAAACGGGACACGAGGTGCCGTCACCATAGGTCGGCGCGGCCAGGGTGGGGCCCGCGCCGGCCTGTGGTGACGGGCCCTCGCGCGTCTTTTCCACTCCGTTTCGATTCCGTAATTTTTCATATTTTCTAAAAACAGCAGAAATAATGTTCGGAAAGGTAAACACGGACTTTTTATTACCTGTACTGTTACCTATTCAAAGTCGTTCTGGCGGACTGTCAATTTGTCCCTTGATGAAAGCCTCCGGTGTTTCCACTTGAATAATATCAACATCAACATTATAAGAATCACCCGAGATATAATGCTTGAGTCTTTGTCCATTCACCACTTGTATGGCATTGCCTTGGAGAGAGCTAATTTTAATTGCTCCTAAACGATACACCTCCTCAACGACATATGGTCCTTCCCACTTCGAGAGTAATTTCCCTGCAAAGAATCTGAGACGAGACCGATACAATAGGACTTTATCCCCAACATTAAACTCTCTTTTGATAATCCTTCTATCATGCCATTTCTTAACTTTTTCTTTAAAGAGTTTAGCATTTTCATAAGCTTCACTTCTCCATTCATCTAGAGAACTTAATTGCAACAACCTCTTATTACCGGCTAATTTAGGATCTTTATTTAGTTCTCTAACAGCCCAATAAGCTTTGTGCTCTAGTTCTAAAGGTAAATGACAAGCTTTTCCATAAACCATTTTATAAGGTGACATTCCCATAGGATTTTTATAAGCAGTTCTATAAGCCCATAATGCTTCTTTCAATTTGCTAGCCCAATTCTTTCTAGATTTATTAACAGTCTTTCCCAAGATAGCTTTAATCTCTCTATTTGATAATTCTACTTGACCACTAGTTTGAGGGTGATAAGCGGAAGCAATTCTATGATTAATACCATACTTAGCAAGAGTTTTTCTAAAACCTCCATGAATAAAATGAGAACCTCCATCAGTCATAATATATCTAGGTATTCCAAATCTAGGAAATATAACATCTACAAGCATTTTTATAGAGGTCTCACCATCAGCACTTTTTGTAGGTATAGCTTCTACCCATTTAGTAACATAATCAACAGCGACAAGTATATGAGTGTTACCGTCTGAAGAAGGGAAAGGACCCATGAAGTCGAATCCCCAACAATCGAATGGTTCAATAACAAGAGTATAGTTCATAGGCATTTCATTGCGTCTGGAGATATTACCAACTCTTTGACATTCATCGCAAGATAAAATAAATTTCCTTGCATCTTTGAAGAGTGTTGGCCAATAAAAACCTGATTGTAGAACCTTTTGCGCGGTTCTATCTCCAGCGTGATGTCCTCCATAAACACTACCATGACATTTACTCAATATCTCCTGTTGTTCATATTCAGGAACACATCTTCGCATAATACCATCCACTCCTTCTTTATATAAGTGTGGGTCATCCCAAAAATAATGCCTCAAGTCATAAAAGAATTTCCTCCTTTGCTGAGCTGAAAAGGTTGGAGGCAAATACTTCGAAACAATAAAGTTAGCATAATCTGCATACCAAGGGCTCTCTCGCGAGCTCACCTTTATTACAGCCAATTGTTCATTTGGAAAACTATCATTAACAGGAACAGGATCATAAGCAATATTTTCCAATCTAGACAAATTATCAGCAACAGGATTATCAGCGCCTTTCCTATCTATAATATGTAAATCAAATTCTTGCAACAGAAGTACCCATCTAATAAGCCTTGGCTTAGCATCTTTCTTTGTCATAAGGTATCTAATTGCAGCATGATCAGTATGAATTGTAACTTTCGAATCAACAATATAGGGTCTAAACTTATCACAAGCAAAGACTACAGCTAACAATTCCTTTTCAGTTGTAGCATAATTTCTTTGAGCAGCATCAAGAGTCTTACTAGCATAATGAATAACATTTAATTTTTTATCTACTCGCTGTCCAAGAACAGCGCCTACAGCAAAATCACTAGCATCACACATAATTTCAAAAGGCAAATTCCAATCAGGAGGTTCGACTACAGGAGCAGTTGTTAAGGCTTTCTTTAGAGTTTCAAAAGCTTCCTTACAATCATCATCAAAAACAAAAGGTACATCTTTTTGAAGAAGATTAGTAAGAGGCTTTGAAATTTTAGAGAAATCTTTAATAAATCTCCTATAAAACCCAGCATGACCAAGAACACTACGAATACCTTTAACATCCCTCGGATAGGGCATCTTCTCAATTGCTTCAACTTTAGCTCTATCAACTTCAATACCTCTCTCGGAAATTTTATGTCCCAATACAATTCCTTCATTAACCATAAAGTGGCATTTCTCCCAATTAAGAACAAGGTTAGTTTCTTCACATCTCTGCAAAACTTTATCAAGGTTTCGCAAGCAATTATCAAAAGAATTCCCATAGACAGAAAAATCATCCATGAACACCTCTACAATACTTTCGCAAAAACCATGAAAAATAGCAGACATGCATCTTTGAAAAGTGGCAGGAGCATTACATAAACCAAAAGGCATACGCCTATAAGCATAAGTTCCATAAGGACAAGTAAACGTGGTTTTCTCTTGATCTTTAGCTTTAACAGCAATTTGTGAAAACCCAGAATAACCATCAAGAAAGCAAAAATGAGTATTTTTAGATAACCTTTCTAGCATTTGATCAATAAAGGGTAAAGGGTAATGATCTTTCTTAGTAACTTTATTAACTTTTCGAAAATCAATGCACATTCTATAACCTACAACTATTCTTTGAGGAATAAGCTCATCATTATCATTAGGCACAACAGTCATTCCTCCTTTCTTAGGAACACAATGCACAGGACTAACCCATCTACTATCAGCAATAGGATATATAATACCAGCTTCAAGAAGTTTTAATACCTCGTTTCTTACCACTTCCTTCATCTTCGGAATTAGACGACGTTGATGTTCAACAACAGGCTTTGCATCTTCTTCCATATTAATAGCATGTTGGCAAATAGAAGGAGAAATCCCTTTCAAATCATCAAGAGTATAACCAATAGCTCCTCGGTGTTTCTTCAATATTTCCAATAACCTTTCTTCCTCAATCTCTGAAAGCTTAGAACTAATAATAACAGGATATATTTTCTTATCATCAATATGAGCATATTTAAGATTATCAGGTAAAGGCTTTAAATCAAAAACAGGATCTTCCTTTGGTGGCGGTGTTGTACCCAAATCTTCCACCGGTAAATCATGCTTGAGAATAGGTTGGCGAAAAAATTTCCTCAAGCTCATCTCTTTCTTTCCTAAAAGCTTCACTTTCACTATTCTCCAAATGTTGCTGCAAAGGATTATTAGGAACAAGAACAATAGATGCACACTGCTCCATTTTAAAATCATTACTAGGCAAGTCAACTTTATAAGGAGTTTTGGTAAATTTAGAAAAGTTAAATTCATAAGGTTCACCAGCAAATCTAGTCAAAATTTTCTCTTTCTTGCAATCTATAATAGCTCCACAAGTATTTAGAAAAGGTCTACCAAAAATGATAGGACAATGATCACTAGCAGCAGAACCAAGTACCAAAAAGTCAGCAGGATATTTAATCTTACCACATAGAACTTCCACATCTCGAACAATACCAATTGGAGAAATAGTTTCTCTATTAGCCAGATGAATAACCACATCAATATCTTCAAGTTCACAAGAACCAATTTCGTGCATAATCTCCGTGTAAAGCTCATAAGGAATAGCACTAACACTTGCACCAATATCACATAAACCATAATAGCAATGATCACCAATTCTAACAGATAGCATAGGAACACTAACTTGTTTGGGTTTATTAGGATGTGAAACAATATTAGAAGCATCTTCACAGAAAATAATATGACCATCCTCCACATTTTCAGTCACAAGATCTTTAACTATTGCAACAGCAGGTTCAATTTTAATTTGTTCTTCAGGTTCTTTAGGTTTCTTTTCACTTTTATTAACCGCACTAGATATGAGAGAGTACTCCTTCATTTTAGCAGGGAAAGGAGTTTTTTCAATATAAGCTTCAGGAATAACATTATCAACAGTTTCAATCACTACACATTTGTTTACAGATGAATCAACTTTATCTTTATACGGTTCATGATACTTATCAAAATTCTTCTTAGGCAGTTCATAATGAGAGGCAAAAGCTTTATAAAGATTTGCAACAACTTGGGAATCAAGACCATATGTAGCACTCATATTACGAAATTTATCAGTATCCATAAAAGCTTCAATGCATTTATAATCATAAATTATACCTGATTCTCTATCTTTGTCGTTCTCCCATCCTTCGGTATTTTCTTGGATCCGATCAAGAAGGTCTCTTTTAAACTCTTCATTCTTGCGTGTAAATGATCCAGAACAAGAAGTATCCAGCAAGGTCTTATCTTGAAAAGAAAGTCTTGCATAGAAATTATCAATAATAACATTACCAGGAAGCTCATGAATGGGGCATTTGAGCATTAAAGACTTCAATCTCCCCAAGCTTGGGCAATACTCTCTCCATCATGAGGCCAGAAATTATATATGCGGTTCCGATCTTTGTGAATTTCACTTGGAGGATAAAATTTGGAATAAAATAAAGGCACAATGTCCTCCCAATCAATAGAATCACCATTCTTCAGCAATTTATACCAGTGCGCCGCTTTACCAGACAGCGATATAGTGAATAGTTTCTTCCTAACTTCATTCATAGAAATACCCGCACATTTGAATAACCCGCATAATTCATGCAAAAACAATAAATGATCACCAGGATGGACAGTTCCATCCCCTTCATAGCGGTTATCCATAACACGTTCAATAATTTTCATAGGTATTTTATATGGTACTACTTCTTCACCTGGCGCTTCATCCACTACCGTTGCAGTAGTAGTAGATTTCCCAAATAGAAATTGAAGAGAAGATCTCTCCATAATGACTTATAGCAGCAGGCAGAAATAAAATCAGCACAAACGAAAGGTTTTCCTTACCAATTCCGCTTACCAATAGCGCTTCACTCCCCGGCAACGGCGCAGAAAATAGTCTTGATGACCCACAAGTATAGGGGGTGTATCGTAGTACTTTCGATAAATAAGAGTGTCGAACCCAACGAGGAGCAGAAGGTGTTGACAAGCGGTTTCGATGAAGGATTCACTGTAAATGCTCACAGACAAGTATTCAGGGGGTTTTGATATTGCAGATAAATAAAGTACAAGTAAATAAAATGCGAGAGAAATAATTGCAGCGAGTGGCCCAATCCTTTTTAGCACAAAGGACAAGCCGGTTTGTTTACTTATAATTACCAAACGTTCTGAGGACACATGGGGATTTTAGTCTAGTACTTTCGCTTCAAGTGGCTAAATAATCTTCATTGTTTTGATAAGTGTTGTGTGGGTGAACCTATGCTAATGCACCGCCCTTCCTAGGACTAATACATACTTGTGATTATACCCCTTGCAAGCATCCGCAACTACAAGAAAGTAATTAAGATAAATCTAACCACAGCCTTAAACTGAGATCCTGCGATCCCTCCTGCATCGATATACTAACGGGGGCTTAGGTTTCTGTCACTCCGGCAACCCCGCAATTAGCAACCGAATACAAGATGCACTCCCCTAGGCCCATAAATGGTGAAGTGTCGTGTAGTCGACGTTCACACGACACCACTAGAAGAATGACACCACAACTTAAATATCATAACATTGAATATTACTCAACCATAATTCACTACTAGCATTTAGACTTCACCCATGTCCTCAAGAACTAAACGAACTACTCACGAGACATCATATGGAATACAATCAGAGGTGATATGATGATGAATAACAATCTGAACATAAACCTTGGTTCAATGGTTTCACTCAATAGCATCTACAACAAGTATAGAATAACACCGGGAGAGTTTCCCCTATCAAACAATCAAGATTTAACCCGAATTGCTACAGCGGTGACGAGGTGCAGCGGTGGTGATGGCGGTGTAGATGGTGGAGATGATGATGATGATGATGGAGATGATGTCCCGCTCGATGACGATGGCGATGGCGTCGATTTCCCCCTCCGGGAGGGAATTTCCCCGGCGGATTCTGCCGCCGGAGAGCTCTTTCTCTCTGGTGTTCTCCGCCCCGCAGAGGCGGCTGTAACCCTTCGTGAGGTCCTCTCGTGGCTTAGGTTTTCGGACGAAGGACGCGAAGAAAAGGAGGCGAAAGGGTCGTGGGCCCCCGGACCACATGGTGGCGCGGCCAGGCCATGGGCGCGCCACCCTAGGGTCTGGGCCCACCTTGGCTCCTCTGCTCCCCTTCGGCTCCCTCCGTCATCGGAAAAATAGGAATTTACGTGAAATTCCCTTCCACAGTTGATCTTCCGAAATATTGCGTTCTGACGGTGCTTTTTCCAGCAGAATCCTGGCTCCGGTGCTTGATCCTCCAATGATGATGAAACATGCAAAATAGATGAAATAACATAAGTATTGTGTCCCAATATGAAATATATCAATGAATAACAGCAAATTATGATACAAAATAGTTATGCAAATTGGACGTATCAGGCATATATACAGAGGTGGAACATCATCAAAAACTCGGCAGAAAATATATCTGACGAGAGAGCGATAGATGCTTTTGTCGGAGGGATCCGAAGGAAGGACTTCATCAAGGATTTAGGGAGAACTCGTCCAAAGACAATAGCATCACTCATGGAGATAGAAAATCGTTGGGAAGATGGAGAAGATGCCGTCAACAACAAGCGACATAGGTCACCCGAGGAAGATCGGAACAGAAATTTCCAAAATAGACGGCGTTTCCCTCGCCAATATCCAGATCACAACGGTCCCGGCCAAATATCGGCCGGCTTCCGAGGAAATAATGAAGGAAATAATCGAGATGATTATCAAAAGAGCGGGGAGCAGCGTGGTGACTACAGGGATGGCCCTCGTCAAAATAGGCAAAATAACGGTCCAAGGTTCCAGAGGCCGTATGTATCTCCCGAAGATATGATGAACGGACCATGCCAAATGCACTTTTACCTCGACAACAACGGAAAGAGGCAGTCAGGACACTTGCAGAAAGACTGCCGAACCTTTCAGGCGTTAAATAGATTTGCGGGGCATGCCAACGCACAGGCAGCAAACAGATCCCCTCAGCGGCCAAGGAGCGAGGTTCATCTTCCGCCTCCTGCCGCAATTACGGACGAAAATCGACACCAGCTCAGCGGCAGCGCCACCACCGCCGTCATATATCGACACCAACGGTGCGGTCTCGATGATTCAGAAGGCCAGGCCATCCAACAGAGCCCAGAAAGTGATTTCTCGGCAAGTTTTCATGGCAGAGAAGATGCCTCCACCAACAATAGAGTATCTAAATTGGTCGGGACATGACATAGGCTTCACTATAGCGGATCACCCGCAGCAAGTTCCTCGACCAGGGCAATCAGCTTGATCTTACCAGCGGTGATTGCAGGATTTGATGTGTCGCGAGTTTTTATAAATGGAGGCAGCAGTCTAAACCTTATGTACGCAGATACATTGAGGAAGATGAACATATCTCTGGCAAACTTAAAACCAACGGATACGCGTTTCCATGGTATCACACCTGACAAGCCAAGTTATCCGCTGGGGAAGATTAATCTCGACGTTCAGTTTGGAACCCGAGAGAACTACAGGATCGAGAGGCTGGAGTTTGAAGTCGTGGATTTCCCATCACAGTATCACACTTTATTGGGACAACCTGCGTATGCCAGGTTCAAGGCAGTACCACACTATACATACTTGTTGTGGAGGCTACCTGGACCCAAGGGACCAATCACAGTGAAAGGCAGTTTTGCGCTAGCGGATAAGTGTGACAAGGATTTTCATCGCCTGTCAGAAACTTTCGGGATGCAAGCTGAGTATATGGCGTCAAAATTGACAACAGACTATGACGTGCTGCCAGACGTCGGGAGGCCACTCAAAGAACCAACTTTTTACACTACCAAGAACTCGAAGGAAGTGCAGATACACCCGACGGATCCCAAGAAGACGATAGCTATCGCCACAAACATGGACCTCGCATAGGAAAGCGCGCTTGTCGAGTTCCTCCGTGAGCGCTGGGAAATCTTCTCATGGTGTCCAACTGACATGCCAGGAGTACCTAGGGAACTTGCCGAGCACCCCTTAAACTTGGATCCATTGGCTAGGCCAATCAGACAACCTTTGCGGCGTTTTCGGAACCAAACCGCAAAGTTATGCTATCAGAAATCAATCGACTCAGAGAAGCTGGGTTCATCAAAGAGATACACACATAAGCCACGTGGGTAGCAAACCCAGTGTTGGTCCCGAATAAAAACACGGAGGTCCTTCGCATGTGCGTCGACTTCACGTGTCTAAATAAACATTGTCCAAAAGATCACTTTCCCCTCCCGAGGATCGATCAAATTATCGATTCCACGGCAGGCTGCGAACGTCTTTCTTTCTTGGACGCATATTCTGGTTATAACCAGATTCGACTGAAGGAGGAGGATGAAGTCAAAACAGCTTTTATCAACCCTTATGGAGTGTTTTGTTACAAAAGATGCCTTTTGGGTTAAAAAAAACGCGGGTGCAACTTACCAGCGGATGATGCAGAAGTTCTTGGCCACACAGATTGGCAAAAACGTCCAAGTATACATTGATGATGTCATCATAACAACAAAGAAAGGATCAACATTGATCGATGATCTTAGAGAAACCTTCGACAACCTCGACAAATTCTGTCTTAAGCTGAACCCGACAAAGTGCTCTTTTGGCGTTCCTGCAGGAGAACTTCTCGGGTTCCTGGTATCAGCAAGAGGAATCGAGGCTAATCCGGAGAAAATTCAGGCTATCGTGACGATGAGGAAGCCAACAAAGCTAAAAGAGATACAACAGCTAACTGGATGAGTCGCAACTTTGAGCAGATTCGTCGCCAGGTTAGGCGAGAGGGCATTGCCATTTTACGCTTTGATCAAACAAGGAGAAAAGTTCGAGTGGAACGAGGAAGCAGACAGAGCTTTTGAGGATCTCAAGCGCATAATCTCGACACCTCCAATACTGGTGGCGCCCAAGGAAAAGGAACCTCTCCTGTTATACATTGCGGCCACACCTCAGGTGGTCAGCACGGCACTCGTGGTTGAGCGAGAGGAAGAAGGGAAATTACATGGAGTACAAAGGCCGGTATACTTCATCAGCGAAGTTTTATCGCCTTCAAAACAGAGGTACCCGCATTATCAGAAGCTAGCATACGGAGTATTTACAACAACAACAAAGTTACGACACTATTTTCGGCACACCCGATAATAGTGGTCAATGAGGCACCATTGTCAAATATACTGAATAACCCGGAAGCTACGGGTCGTGTCTCCCTTTGGGGAATAGAACTTTCCCCTCGGGACATCACATACGAAAAAAGAAAAGCGATCAAGTCGTAGATCTTACCTGACTTCATCGCAGAGTGGATGGAGCTGCAAAACACGGGACCGCCTGATCTATCGAGAACCTGGACCATGAACTTCGACGGGTCCAAGAGGTTAGAGGGAGCAGGAGCAGGCGTGATATTGGTTTCACCTCAAGGAGACAAGCTAAAGTATGTACTACGGATGACGTTTCCCAACGCATCTAACAATGAGGCAGAGTATGAAGCATTGATACATGGGATGAGGATGGCGAAGGCTTGTGGTGCGACCCGATTAAAAATATACGGCGACTCCCCGCTGGTAGCTCAACAAGTTATGAATCAATGTGATGCATTCAATGATAGCATGATAGCATACAAGGAGTTATATAATGAACTCGAGAAGCTTTTCGACGGATGTGAAGTGAATCATGTTAGCAGGCTCAGCAATGACGAAGCCGATGTTTTGGCGAATATCGGGTCACAATGCCTAGCAATACCACCTGGAGTATTTTGGGAGGAGATAAGTGAAAGGTCGACTAAGGCAAGGAAGCAACCAAAGAAGAAAGAAAAGGTCGAGAAAGGCCTGGGGGCCTCGACAGCCCTCGAAACACGCGCATCAGGAGATGAGGAAGAAACACACGAGGTAATGGTAATACAAGTACCATGGATGCAGGCTTATATTGCATATATTTCAAAGCAACAGATACCCGACGATCCAGTGGAAGCAAGGCGAATTATTTGGAGATCCAAAGCTTTTACTGTAGTTAAAGGCGAGCTTTATAAGAAAAGTATATCGGGAGTATTACAGCGCTGCGTAACAGCTGAAGAAGGTCGAGTGCTTTTAAATGACGTGCACGAAGGAGTATGTGGACACCACGCCAGCAGTCGAGTTATTGTAGCCAAGGTTTTCAGAGCAGGATATTATTGGCTAACAGCCATCGAGGATGCAAAGGACATAGTGCGTACTTGTGATGCGTGTCAAAGGTTTGCCGCCAAAACCCACTCTCCGGCAGCGGAGTTGATGCCAATACCTTTGTCGTGGCCCTTTGCTCAATGGGGTCTTGATATGGTGGGCAAATTACACAAGGCGTGGCCAGGAGGATACGAGTATATGCTTGTAGATGTCCACAAGTTTACCAAGTGGGTTGAAGCGAAGCCGATAAATTCGCCAGATGCAGCATCGGCGGTCAAGTTCATCAAAAGCATTGTTTTTCGGTTTGGATTTCCTCATAGCATTGTCACAAACAATGGAAGCAATTTCACGTCCAAGGAATTCAAAGCTTATTGTGCAGAGATAGGCATCAAACTACATTTTGCGTCAGTCGCACATCTGCAAACTAATGGTCAAGTAAAAAAAGCAAACGGCGTTATCTGTAATGGCATCAAGAAGCGCTTGTTAGGACCATTGGAAAAAGCTCGGCATACTTGGCCAGAGGAATTACAGAGTGTGCAATGGAGCATACGAACGACACCCAATACAACAACTCAGGAAACCCCGTTTTTCCTGGTTCATGGAGCAGAAGTAGTGTTGCCGATAGAAATAGAACACAATTCCCCGAGAGTGACAGAGTTTGATGAAGAAACTTCGAGAAAGGCGCGGGAAGACGATATGGATGCACTTGATGAGGCGCGCGACGAAGTATTGTCAAGAGTCGCCAAATACCAGCAAGACATGAAAAATTATCACAGTCGACGTTTGCGACCAAGGTCTTTCCAGGCTGGCGAGTTAGTTCTTCGACTCACACAAGATAGCCACGAGAAATTCGAGTCACCATGGCTAGGACCTTATATTGTCACTGAAGTGATCGGGAGGAGCATACAGGATAAAAGACAAGAAGACAGGGATTGCGGAGCCAAATCCCTGGAACGTGGCGCAACTTAGGCGTTTTTACGCTTAAGTCAAAATATATATGTAAACATACAATGTACTGAAACGCCCGCGAGTTTTCAGACGCACTCTTTTCCTTTCAGGGCACCGAGTGGGGCTGGAAGGTTTTTAATGAGGCGGGCTTGCGGTGCTGCAATATAATAAAGATATTGGTGATATGCATCTTTTTCTTCGACAAACTCGGTGTTTTTGACCCGACAAAGTCTGTTTTACTCCAGACATCAATACAATATATAAATTTACAATATTTTTTGCCTTGGTTTAACACACCTCGCAAGAACAACAAAAAAAAAAGACAGTGGCTACCAAAATACTCGGGGGCTAAAGATATTCTTGCTCTACAATATATACAGGAAAATTTACAGGTTTCTCGACAAGATAGTTAAACACGGTAAAAATAGATTCAGTCATGGCCTAACAGGTCGTCTATGTTTATCCTGTCTTCTTCATTTGAGGCACCCAGGAAATCGGCATAGTGACCATCCGCAAAAAAGTCGGCATCCATCCGAAGAAGATCACCGATTATTTCTTCAGCCACTGGCGTAACTATTGCGTCAATCCTGTCGACACCCCTCCGTCGTTGCCTCAGCTTGTTATGGACTTTTTCAACCACTTTTGTCATATCCAATTTTGAGTGGCAGATCTGAAGCATAATAAGAGCAAATCTAGCACCTGCTACTAGTTGAGCTCTTACAAAACCATGGATTTGATGCGAGTCTTTAAATTTGATCATCAGTTCAGGCAGAGTTTTCGGCTGAACATTTCGAGGGAACATGGAGTTGTAAACCATGGACAAGGTTTTGGTGCAGAATTCAAGGAACTCACGAATTTGGCACGCCCGGTCTTGAAACCTGACGATTTGTCGGGTACGTTCAGGTGTGGCCCAAAAGAGGGATCCATGGTCCAGCGCTAGATTAACAAGAAAATTCGACCTTACGTCAACACGCTGGTCTTAGGCAGCAGCGTCTAAGAAAGGACCTATTTGATGACAGCACACTAGTCAAAGAAAGAAAACAAGCAAACAAATGAAGAAGTCGAGGATTGAGAAGCTTACCTGCCATTTCTAAGCTTGCATCATTCAACAATTCAAGCATGAAATTTTATCGAGAAGTAGCTTGCTAGCTTCAGCAACAGCAACCTCTTTTGCAGCTATAGCTTCCTGAGCTTGTTGTCGCGCAATCTGTTCCCTCTCAGATGATTTTCGGGATTGTTCCATTACTACGAGTGCTTGTTTTTTCATTGATTGAAGCTGCTGGCGGAGTTCTTTCAAATCTTGTGTTGAACCCGCACTCGAAGAATCTTCAAATTCATCAACAAGAGCTTTCTTCGAGTAGGAGGAAGCAGGTAAAGCATCGGAAGGACGAGGAGTTGAAGTGTAGTTATCAAACACCAACTGGAAATACAAAGTAGGATATCAATCATCAGGCAAGATATATTTCCATTGATTTTCGAGATATTTACATAATCCTTACAAAAGGAGGGTTCCTAGTGAACCAATTGCACGCTGTCGCAAACTACATCTATTGCGACAAGCGTCAAAAGAAAGAAAAAAGGAAAAAGGAACAGATAGGATATTCTACTTGACCTCCGGTTTGGCGGATGATGTCTACGTGTGCTTCTATTCTTGTAGACAGTGTTGGGCCTCCAAGAGCAGAGGTTTGTAGAACAGCAGCAAGTTTCCCTTAAGTGAATCACCCAAGGTTTATCGAACTCAGGGAGGTAGAGGTCAAAGATATTCCTCTCAAGCAACCCTGCAATTAAGCTACAAGAAGTCTCTTGTGTCCCCAACACATCTAATACACTTGTCAGATGTATATGTGCACTAGTTCGGCGAAGAGATAGTGAAATACAAGTAATATGGATGATTGTAAGTAGTAATTGCAATCTGAAATAAAAATGGCAGCAAGCAAACATGTAGCAGAACTTGTTGGAAACGGTGTTTCAATGCTTAGAAACATGGCCTAGGGATCATACTTTCACTAGTGGACACTCTCAACATTGCAATCATAACTGAATATAAATATAAGCACTTCACTATGCTATTCTGAATTACTCTCTGGCTGGATAACGAACACTAATTCACCGTGTAGGGCTGCAAAAGCAAACCTTAAAGATGTATTCCCAAGTACTAATAAACACCCCACTGTCACTTTGAGCATTCATAGGAGGTACTAACACACCACAATTTCATAGAGACATCCAACTCAAATCATAACCCAGTGAACAAGTATTCTGTGAAATATAGCCTAAGAGACCCACACGGTGCACACACTGTCACCTTTACACACGTGGGACAAGGAGTCTCCGGAGATCACATAAGTAAAATCCACTTGAATAGCATAAAGACATCTAGATTACAAAGCTCATCATATGGATCTCAATCATGTAAGGCAGCTCATGAGATCATTGTATTGAGGTACATGAGAGAGAGATTAACCACATAGCTACCGGTAGAGCCCTCAGCCTCGGGGGAGAACTACTCCCTCCTCATCATGGGAGACAACAACGGCGATGAAGATGGCGGTGGTGTCGATGGAGATAGCTCCGGGGGCAATTCCCCGTCCCGGCGGCGTGCCGGAACAGAGACTTCTGTCCCCCGAACTTGACTTCGCGATGGCGACGGTTGCGTAACTTTTCTCGTCTCGTGGTTGGATGTTTTAGGGTTTTCGCGACGGAGGTAATATATAGGCGGAAGGGCAGAGTCGGAGGAGTCCCGAGAGGCCCACACCATAGGGTGGGGCGGCCCCCCTCCTGGCCGCGCCGGCGATGGGGAGGAGGCCCTGGGCCTCCTCTGGCCTGGCCCTTCTCCGTGAGTCTTCTGGCGGAATAGAATTTATGTGATTTTTCTGGATTTTTCTGAGCACTTTAGTTTTTGGGCCTTTTCTGCAATAAACAGACATAATAAACAGAAACTAGCACTGTGGCATCTTGTTAATAGGTTAGTCCAATAAATGTCATAATATGATATAAAGTGCATATAAAACATGTAGGTATTGTCATAAAACTAGCATGGAACATCGAAATTATAGATACGTTGGAGACGTATCAAGCATCCCCAAGCTTAGTTCCTACTCGCCCTCGAGTAGGTAAACGATAAAAACAATAATTTCTGAAGTGACATGCTACCAACACAATCTTGATCAACATTATTGTAAAGCATATGAGATGAATGAAGTGATTCAAAGCAATGGTATATAGATTACTAACAAAAAGATAATGACTAAACAACTGAATCATATAGCAAAAACTTTTCATGAATAGTACTTTCAAGACAAGTATCAAAAAGACTTGCATAAGAGCTAACTCATAAAGCAATAGATTCAAAGTAAGAGGTTTCGAAGCAACACAAATGATGATTAAGTTTCAGCAATTGCTTTCAACTTGTAACATGTATATCTCATGGATAATTGTCAACATAAAGTAATATAACAAGTGCAATAAGTAAACATGTAAGAATCAATGCACACAGTTGACACAAGTGTTTGCTTCTAAGATAGAAAGAAGTAGGTAAACTGACTCAACATAAAGTAAAAGAAAGGCCCTTCGCAGAGGGAAGCATGGATTACTCATGTGCTAGAGCTTTTTATTTTGAAAACATGGAAACAATTTTGTCAACGGTAGTAATAATTCATATGTGTTATGCATAAAACTTCCTACAAGTTGCAAGCCTCATGCATCGAATACCAATAGTGTTCGCACCTTGTCCTAATTAGCTCGGATTTCCATGGATTATCATTGCATTACATATGTTTCAACCAAGTGTCACAAAGGGGTACCTCTATGCCACCTGTACAAAGGTCCAAGGAGATAGATCGCATTTGATTTCTCAGTTTTGATAAATCTCAACTTGTGGACATCCATACCGGGACAACATAGAAAACAGATAATGGACTCCTCTTTAATGCTTAAGCATTCAACAAGAGATAATATTCTCATAAGAGATTGAGGATTAATGTCCAAACTGAAAACTTCCACCATGATACATGGCTTTGGTTGGCGGCCCAATGTTCTTCTCTAACAATATGCATACTCAAACCATTTAATCATGATAAATCACCCTTACTTCAGACAAGACGAACATGCATAGCAACTCACATGATATTCAACAAAGGTGTAAAAAGTTGATGGCGTCCCCAGAAACATGGTTACCGCTCAACAAGCAACTTATAAGAACTAAGATACATAGCTACATATTCATCACCACAATAGTTTTTAAGCTATTTTCCCATGAGCTATGTATTGTAAAGACAATGGAATGAAATTTTAAAGGTAGCACGCAAGCAATTTACTTTTGAATGGCAGAAAAATACCACATATAGGTAGTTATGGTGGACACAAATGGCATGGGTTTTGGCTCAAGGTGTTTGGATGCACGAGAATCATTCCCTCTCAGTACAAGGCTTTGGCTAGCAAGGTTGTTTGAAGCAAACACAAGTATGAACAGGTACAGCAAAAACTTACACAAGAACATATTGCAAGCATTATAAGACTCTACAATGTCTTCCTTGTTGTTCAAACACTTTTACTAGAAAATATCTAGACCTTAGAGAGATCAATCATGCAAACCAAATTTCAACAAGCTCTACGGTAGTTCTCCACTAATAGATTTAAACTACATGATGCAAGATCTTAAACATGATCTATGAGAGCTCAAAACAATTTCCAAGTATCAAATTATTCAAGACCATATGAAACATTTTCTGATTCCAACCAAATAGCAATCAACGAAGCAGTTTTCAGCCTTCGCCATGAACATTAAAGCAAAACTAAGAACACAAGTGTTCAAATGAAAAACGGAGCGTGTCTATCTCCAATACAAGGATAGCTGGGATCCAAATTTATTCAAACCAAAACAAAAACAAAAACAAAAAGATGCTCCAAGTAAAGAACATAGGATGTGACGGAATAAAAATATAGTTTCACTAGAAGTGACCTGATAAGTTTGTTGATGAAGAAGGGGATGCCTTGGGCATCCCCAAGCTTAGATGCTTGAGTCTTCTTGAAATATGCAGGGATGAACCACGGGGGCATTCCCAAGCTTAGACTTTTCACTCTTCTTGATCATATCATCCTCTTCTCTTGACCCTTGAAAACTTCCTCCACACCAAACTTAAAGCAAACTCATTAGAGGGTTAGTGCATAATCAAAATTCACATGTTCAGAGAGGACACAATCATTCTTAACACTTCTGGACATTACCCAAGGCTACTGAAAGTTAATGGAACAAAGAAATCCACTCAACACAGTAAAAGAGGCAATGCGAAATAAAAAGGCAGAATCTGTCAAAACAGAACAGTCCATAAAGAAGAATTTTTCTGAGGCACTTAACTTGCTCAGATGGAAAAACTCAAAACTAATGAAAGTTGCATACATATCTGAGGATCATGCATGAATTTTCGCTGATTTTTTTGATTCTTCTACAGAGATAAGGACGCGAATTCGTGACAGACAGCAAATCTGTTTCTGCGCAGAAATCCAAATCTGGTATCAACCTTCTATTAGAGACTTTACTTGGTACAATAACATGATAAGGAGAGGTTGCTACAGTAGTAACAACTTCCAAGACACAACAAAACAGTAGCAAAATAAAAACATGGGTTATCTCCCAAGAAGTGCTTTCTTTATAGCCATTAAGATAGGCTCAGTAATTTTAATGATGCTCTCGCGAGAAATAAGAGTTGAAGCAAAAGAGAGCATCAAGAAGCAAATTAAAAACACATTTAAGCCTAACCCGCTTCCTATGCATAGGAATCTTGTACACAAATAAATTCAAAAAGAGCAAAGTGACAAGCATAAGAAGATAAAACACGAGTAACTTCAAGATTCTCAACATAAAGAGGGGAAACTTAATATTATTAAGATGCATATAACCATGTTTCCCTCTCTCATAATAACTTTCAGTAGCATCATGAACAAACTCAACAATATAACTATCACATACAGCATTCTTGTCATGATCCACATGCATAAAATTATTACTCTCCACATAAGCATAGTCAATTTTATTAGTAACAGTGGGAGTAAAACTATCACATCCATCATTATAATCATCATAAATTGGAGGCATGGAATAATCATAATGAATTTTATCCTCAATAGTAGATGGACTGAAAATATCATATTCATCATTGCAAACATCATATATAGGAGGCATATCATAATCAACATAAACTTTCTCTTCCATACCCGGAGGACTAAAGAGATCATTTTCATCAAAACCGACCTCCCCAAGCTTAAATTCTTCCATAGCCTTAGCAATAATAGTGTTCAAAGAGTTCATGCTAAAAACATTGCTACAACTATTTTGCAAACAAAGTTCCATGGGTTTTTTAATTTTCTCTTCAAACACCTCATGTCCTAACTCAAGATAAATACTATAAACATCTCCAATTTTTTTGTTGTTTTCCATTAAGCCTAACTAGTGAAAATAAAAACAAGAGACAAAAAGATAAAATTGCAGAATCTAAAGGAGATAGCTTCGAGCACTCACACACCGGCAACAGTGCTAGGAAATAGCTTAGTAGTCGGAGGATGTGAATACCTTTTACCTTACCTCCCCGGCAACGGCGCCAAAATAGCTTGATGTCTACGTGTGCTTCTATTCTTGTAGACAGTGTTTGGGCCTCCAAGAGCAGAGGTTTGTAGAACAGCAAGTTTCCCTTAAATGAATCACCCAAGGTTTATCGAACTCGGGAGGTAGAGGTCAAAGATATTCCTCTCAAGCAACCCCAATTAAGATACAAGAAGTCTCTTGTGTCCCCAACACACCTAATACACTTGTCAGATGTATAGGTGCACTAGTTCGACGAAGAGATAGTGAAATACAAGTAATATGGATGATTGTAATTAGTAATTGCAATCTGAAATAAAAATGGCAGCAAGCAAACATGTAGCAGAACTTGTTGGAAACGGTGTTTCGATGCTTAGAAACAAGGCCTAGGGATCATACTTTCACTAGTGGACACTCTCAACATTGCAATCATAATTGAATATAAATATAAGCACTTCACTATGCTGTTCTGAATTACTCTCTGGCTGGATAACGAACACTAATTCACCGTGTAGGGCTGCAAAAGAAAACCTTAAAGATGTATTCTCAAGTACTAATAAACACCCCACGCTGTCACTTTGAGCATTCATAGGAGGTACTAACACACCACAATTTCATAGAGACATCCAACTCAAATCATAACCCAGTGAACAAGTATTCTGTGAAATATAGCCTAAGAGACCCACACGGTGCACACACTGTCACCTTTACACACGTGGGACAAGGAGTCTCCGGAGATCACATAAGTAAAATCCACTTGAATAGCATAACGACATCTAGATTACAAAGCTCATCATATGGATCTCAATCATGTAAGGCAGCTCATGAGATCATTGTATTGAGGTACATGAGAGAGATTAACCACATAGCTACCGGTAGAGCCCTCCCTGGGAGAACTACTCCCTCCTCATCATGGGAGACAACAACGGCGATGAAGATGGCGGTGGTGTCGATGGAGATGGCTCCGGTGGCAATTCCCCGTCCCGGCGGCATGCCGGAACAGAGACTTCTGTCCCCGAACTTCACTTCGTGATGGCGGCGGCTGCGTAACTTTTCTCGTCTCGTGGCTGGATGTTTTAGGGTTTTCGCGACGGAGGTAATATATAGGCGGAAGGGCAGAGTCGGAGGAGTCCCGAGGGGCCCACACCATAGGGTGGGGCGGCCCCCCTCCTGACCGCGACGGCTGATGGGGAGGAGGCCCTGGGCCTCCTTTGGCCTGGCCCTTCTGGCTCCGTGAGTCTTCTGGCGGAATAGAATTTATGTGATTTTTCTGGATTTTTCCGAGCACTTTGGTTTTTGGGCCTTTTCTGCAATAAACAATCATAATAAACAGAAACTGGCACTGTGGCATCTTGTTAATAGGTTAGTCCAATAAATGACATAATATGATATAAAGTGCATATAAAACATGTAGGTATTGTCATAAAACTAGCATGGAACATCAAAAATTATAGATACGTTGGAGACGTATCAGCGGAACTGGAGGAAGGTGTTGGCCTGTACCCGAGGAAGACCAAGATCTTCTTCGAGTGAGGCTTGGCAGCCTTGATCATCGACTTCCACCTCTTTGTCTCAATGTTCTTCACATCACCAACCTTTGGCCAGTTGACGTTCTGTTGACTCTCGGCAACCAATGCAATGGTACCTTCAATGCCAATCTTGAGGTTCTCTTGCCGAAGAGCAAGCCCAAGATCTTCCTTTGGAATGAAGCGCTTAGCGAGTGCAGCAAAAGTGTTGGGCTCTTCTGTCTTCGGGAAGAAGTAGGGGAAAAGCCGCGAAAATCCTGCCTTGGCATCAGAAATGCTCTGACGCGCCTCGTCCCCATAAATTTCGAGAAGAGAAAGGGCGTCGAGGAGGCGATCATCTTCGGGCTTTTCAAGTTGATATTCTTGGCTCATTTTCCCTGCTGAAGCAAACTCCAGATTATTGACAAGCATACATAAAAAATGAAGGGAACGAGCGGAAAGTGATGAGTACTTATTGACAAAGCGGCGATTTTGCGACTCTAAGCGAGCAGCGATACCAGCTTCACAGGCAATTTGTTGGGATATGCGCTCACTCAAAGAATTTTCAGCATCATGAAGTCTCTTTCGAAGACTTTCAACTGACGCAGATTCAAGCTCCGCTTTTTCACGGGCTTTTTCGCTCTTGGCCAGCTCGAGAGCAAGATCATCGGCGCGTTTATTGGCTTTGGCAAGAGCCTCTGGTAAAGCACATCAGTAAAAATTACAACAAGGTAGCGAAGAAAAAATTATTCGACAAAGAAAGAGATAAGAGAAGTACCTTTCAAACTATTCGCATGGTCGCGGTACCCAATAAATTGAGTACCAAGACGAATAAATTGTTGCATGAGAGGCTGAGAAAACGAAAAAGGGGTGAGAAAGCCAGAAGACGAAAAGTTCGACAGCAGTAACAATAGAAGATAAGGTCACTTACATCATCCAGAGCAGGAGTCGACGAACTCCTAGGCAGAAGATTTGATCCTTCGACAGGTTCAATCCTTGCTCTCTTCGGTGAAGAGGCACGGGGGCTGCCGGGAGGAGTCAAGTCCCCTGTGTCTCGCTGGGGAGGCGAGGTTTCTTCGGTAGCAAGGCGAGTCTCGGAAAGCACCAAGGTATGTGACGTGCTCATATGAGCAGTCACGTTAACAATGGGGTCCTCTTCTTCGTCGCCACTATGAAGCAAAATATATCATGAAGATATGAAGAGAAAGCAATATAGCAAAAAATACAAAAGATGATGTGAACTTACGAGCTAACAAGAGCATCGTCGTAGGGGTTGAAGGTTTTTACCTTCCTGTCGGGAGAGGTATCTTTAACAGGAGATTTTCCCGTTGTGGAGGTACCGGAATCTTCGAGATCCTCCCTCTTCCTCTTATTTTTCGGGGAAGCAGCTGAAGGGAGTGAGCGTGAAATTCGGAAACCTCGGTTTCGTTCTCTTTTTCCGAGGACGCCGCGGATTTGTGGGAACCCGCAACTTCATTCTCAGGACGAGAAGTGCCCTGGTTGTCGTCAGTGACAACGGTTCTTTCTTCGACTTCTCCACCCTCAGGAAGGGGAGGAAGAGACGATAAAACTTGATGTTTCTACAAGATGGCAAAATATTTCGACAAGAAGTTATACAGGGAAAGCAGTAAAATTAACAGTCTACAAGAGTTAAAAATTTGATAGGGCAAAAATAGTTCACCTGGTGGAGAGCGTTGGTGCTGCTGAACGGTTCGACGCGGCAAGATGATGGAATAGTATCTTTCTTGCTCAGCGATGACATCTTCCGGATGAGCCTTTCCAAGTCTTTTGTCGACAAATCCTTGGAGAAGCGATCCACGTATTTTGCGCCAGCATACATCCATAGAGGGTTCTTGCGAGCTTGAAGAGGCTGCACCCTTATCCTCAGGAAGTATGCAGTTATCTGAATGCCCGACAACTCTTTGACGTGGGTATTCTGGAGTTCATGAATACGCTTCATAAGGGCATCAGTCGCTGTTTTTTCATCATCAGAGGCTTCCGCGTCCCATGAACGGCGGCGGACGATTTTTTCGCCACCATCAAAAGGAGCGACATTGTATTCCTGATAATCATTGTGCGCCTCCTGGACATAAAGCCATCTTTTGCGCCACCCTTGAACAGAGTCAGGGAATTTGACATCGAAATATTCGACATCTGGGCGGACGCATATAACTACACCACCTACATTATAGGCAGTGGTGTGGGAGCTGTTGCGGCGGACAAGAAAAATGCGTTTCCACGGGCCCCAATTGGGAGGGGTCCCGAGAAAGCTCTCACAAAGGGTGATTAAGATGGCGATGTGAAGGATGGAATTGGGGGTGAGATGACGGAGTTGCAGACCGTAAACGAAGAGCAATCCACGAAGAAATTCGTGGATTGGAGTAGCTAGGCCACGGATGAGATGGTCAACGAAAGTTACCCGATATCCAATGCGTGGCGTGGGGTAGCTCTCGTCGCCAGGGAAGATCAGCGTGTTCTCCTTCTTCATGAACCCAAGCTTCTTGAGCAGGTTCACATCTTGATTCGAGATCCTAGATCTCTCCCATTCGGAGGATTGCAGGCCTTCTGTCGCCATGGGGGAGGAGTGCTTGGTGAGCTTAGTCCGCGGCGGCATCAAGTGGAGTTGGCTGCAGTAAGGCAGTAGGCACGGGCGCAGGAGCGTATTTGGCAAAGGGGATTTTGGAGAGAGAGAAGCAGAGGTGCGGCGCAGCGAAGGGGAGAACGGAGGAAGAAGAAGGTCTTTTATAGTCAACTTTGCAAGATTGACGCACCGTCGGATGCGGTGTAAATGAGTTTGATGATTTACACGTGGACCAAGGGGTAAAAACGTATTTTTGTTATGATGGAACCGAACAGGCGCTACAGTGCGCGTACCAGGAAAAGCGGAGGACGTGTGTCCCCCACTTGCGTAACGTGTCAACATGTCGCAAATTTTGGGCCCACATGTCAGTGAAGAGACAGACTTCGTGTCTTCCCAATACAGTGATCGTGGCCAACGTCAGCACTGATGTTATTTTACCAATGGAGAAACATCGGCTGAGGAGATATGAAAATTGGCGACAAGGAAGGACAACTGATAATTTCGAGAACCTTTGCCCAAATACAAGTTTTTGTTCAAATGCTCGGGGGATACTTTATAAAGATATGTCAAGAAAGTTGATGACGATGATTCTGAAGAGGACGAATCAAAAATATTGCGACAAAGGCAAGTTGGAGCCTACAGCCAAGTACAAGTCCTTGACTGTAGCCTCGGGGGCTACTCCCATCGGGAGCGCTGTTCGCGCACCCGATAAATATGAATAGAAGCATGAGATATAACAATATAGTCACTAAGATATTACAAAGGTGAGCCTACAACCAAGTACGAGCACTTGCCTGTAGCCTCGGGGGCTACTCCCATCGGGAACGCTGTTCGTGTGCCCGATGAAATTTAATCAGTACTGATGAGTATATTTTGAGTTATCAAAATAACTCTTCATATACTCCCATCGGGAGAATAAAGCAATATAAAGTCATCCGTTGACTCAAATAAATGTGCTATTCCAGCAGCCGGAAAAAGCACTCGACAATATATTCTCAGAGCGCCTAAGTCGCGAAATAATCTCTGAATGCCGCAAAACTCTGCGAAGGTAAGTCCCGGATCCGTCTGTGCGGCGTGGCACCGCCTCTGACGGCGCTTTGCTACTTTTTCCGTGTCAACAGATGCGAAGAAAAATCCTAACGGACGCGTTAGGTACCCAATAAACTATAACTGGGATTCGGCATCTGGTAAGACCTTAAGCGGCACATGTCGAATCTACACCAGTATCCCGCGATCATGTCCAGGGACGTGATCTTGAAGTAGGTTTTGGTGGATTGCTACGAGATCAGTTAACTGGTACCTGATCTATCAGACGAACCGGCCCCAATTACCGATATCCCTGTACAATATATGAATCTTTCGAAAAGATTATTTGTCAAGTTGAAAAACTCATATGCAGATTGTAAAGATGGAGATTTTCCCTGACTCTTCGATTCAAGCAAAATCTCGGGGGCTTCTGACATAGGCATCCCCAATGGGCCTGCCGAAGAGGGTACCCGGGGTTTACTGAAGGCCCACGACCCAAAGATTTACAAAGCCCAGAAGCCCAATTAAGAGATAGTTTGGAAATATTGACTTGTAATTATTGCGTGACGGGTCAGAAACCCTCTCGATCTCTGTAACTTGTGTATCACGAAACCCTCGGCTCCGCCTCCTATATAAGGGGGAGTTGAGGGACAAAGAGAGGATCGATTCATTGTTTTCCAGGCAACCCTAGTTTTCATAGTAGTTGAGTACTTTCCGGCTGAAACCTTCTTGCCCTCTACTTCCAACTAAACCCTAGTCTACAACTTGTAGGCATTGATAAGTTAATCCCTTATCACCATGTACCGATCAGCATTCAAGAGTGGCATAAGCCGAAGAAAGTGGAGACTGAAGCTAGTTATGTCAACGACGCGTTGAAAAAGTTTCTTTGGGAAACTCTACTAACACGCTTCTGCTTACCGGAAGACATGACGGAAGGCTAGAAGAATAAATTCAAGGAATGGACTCTCAAGAAGATGGCCATACAATTCCAGACCTAGAAGAAAAATTTATGGGACAAATATAAGAATGAAGATCCAATATTCGATGATAATCTAGTGAAGATAAAGGATCACTGGCAAGCATTTAAGAGGTATAAGAAATCGTCTACTTTTGTGTCCCGATCGGTCACAAATACGAAAAATGCTTCAAAGAAGACACTTTGGCATCATTTGGGGTCAGGTGGCTACAAGACTGCCATTCCGAAGTGGACAGCGTATGAAAATGAACTGATGGCTGCAGGAATCACTCCACATACATGGGACTGGCCCGAACGGTCCAAGTTCTGGTTGTTCACGCATGGGGCAGGGTTGGACCCAAAGACATGGCAGATCATTGCGCAGGGAAAATGAAAGGAAAAAAATTGAGGCAATCGTACCGAAGCTTGTAGATGCAATTGAACAGGTTCGAAAGGGAGAGTACATTCCCGATAGAGAGAATGACGAGCTGACACTCGCTCTGGGGAATCCTGAACACGTTGGACGGGTACGAGCTCGCCCAGGTCTCACCATGAAGGAAGCGTTCACGGAGTCCGCTGACACTTATAGAAGCCGTTCGCGAAAGAAGAAGAAGGAGTCAGACAGGTTAACGGAATTGTTAACTAGGGTGGAGGCGCTTGAGAAAAATCAGAGGCCACCTGATCAGCCGTTGTTCCTAGAGGATCCTCAAGCCGATGCCGCCCCATCTCAGGGAAGAAGCAGTGTGGGTTCCACGCATCTTGACGGATGTGAAGGAAGCTACCCCGTGGATTATGTCACGGAGAAGACAGATTGCGAGCTCTATATGTTATTCAGGAACACGTCCGTTAAGGTGGCGGTCGGTTATGTTTACCCAAGTGAAGATGGAGCAACGCACCACCATATGCCCATTCCACCTGGCTGTGTTCGTGTCGGGGTGGATGAAGTTGTTCCGACTTTTGAAACAGTGGAGCTTGATTTTCCTAGAGGTGACGATGAGAAGACACTTGCCGATGTCAAGCACGGTTTCACCCTATGGCCCAAGAAATACATCGTCCTTCTGCAAAGGCCACCGACTCCTCGTAGCAGTCCACATGACCATCAAAGACCTTCGACTCCTCCTCCTAGGAGTCCACATGAGCAGCAAAGTCCAAACCTACCTGAGAGGGACCCCGGCGTGAGTCCACCACCTCGAGATCCTCCGCGTAAGACAGCGCCCGTTAAGCGGAACGGTACGCCGCCTAGGAAGAGATCTAGAAAGGAGAAACCACTGCCACCTATTGAGAAGTTACCTTGGGAAAAAACTCCCGAGGAAAACCAGGAAGCTGTTGAGTCCCTGCTGAGGGCATTTTTTGCTAAGAAAGAGCTAGAGATACCTTTTGAGAAGACACTAGATCCGGTGAAAGTTCATCGTACAGTCGAGAATCTATATAACCCTGTACCATCGCCGCCATCTGACTATAGGCGTTCTATTGAAAGGTCGTATGACAATATGATGGAGGCGAAAAACCCCACTCAATCGGGTATCAAGGAGATAAAAGGGATACACCAAGTCTACCAGCTCGGACAACAACCCGTTCAATCGGTCCCCCCTCTCAAGGTGTTTGATGAGAAGGTCGTTCAAAGTTCTCGACAAAACACAACCGATTACCCCATGGCTAAGGAAGTATATAAATATGTTCAAAGGAAAGATTTGGTCGAGAATCTCAGGAAGCTACCAACAAGTATGCGTAACTTGCATACGTGGTACGGTATTGCCACAAAGGGAGGGATCGAGACTATCATGGTGCGAGTTAAGGAAGAGCACTACTTCCAAGAATACTCTGTGAGCGTTGACTTCTGCGAGCTTTTCCAGTTATACAATCTTCGGGCTCTCGATAAATCTATCATTAGTTGCTATTGTCTGTAAGTGATTTATTTATATAATTTGAGAAGTCTTTAGCTCGGCTCCTTCATTATCTGCAAATTATAATCTTTTGTGCGCTATGTTATGCAGATCGAAGATGCTCGAATGCAAAAGGGATGAAATCACGGACATTGGGTTCATTGACCCGAACACAATGCATGTCAAGACCATAGAAGAACCCCTCTATAACAGGGATACACCGGAGACTTTGCTAAGGTTTTTGAAGCGACAACGTGACAAAAAGACAATACTTTGGCCTTACAACTTCCAGTGAGTGTTACTCTCTTATAACACATTCTATTTTGCTCACCATATGTTAAAATATTAACTGATGACTTATATATATGACACTACATATTTAAACGTGCGCAGGTTTCACTTTATTCTTATCATCATTAAAATGTACGAAGGAGAAGTTGAAGTATTTGACTCATTAACCAAAGAGCCTATACTATACAAGTCTTGTTTTCTTATGCTCAAAAGGTAATTCAAATTCTTATCGGTTTTTTTGTTAATTTCCTGATATCAACTGATTGATAACTCTTTTATGCATTTTCTTTTGTCGGGCAGCGTATGGGAAACTTTCATCAAGGAAGATCAGTCCTTTCAATGGGCACCGAAGCTGATATGGCGTGCGAACAAAGTAAGTAGTACTACCTAGGTCCACACACCTTTATCATACTTGATTATTGTTTGACTGAATTATATTCTTGTACAGAAATACGTGAAACAACCAAAGGGGAGTGATCTATGTGGATACTACGTTTGCGAGTACATCCACAGAATTGTCAGCGAGAGAGCGAATAATGAAAGAAATAAAGAGGTACAAAAATAATATTCACAAATTTATTTTGTTACCATAAGTTGTGCCGAGTTTCTGTAATAATTGTTTAATTTGTGATTTGATATATACACACACACATAGCTCATGTATTCATTTGTATCTTATTCTTTTACAGTTGAGAAGAAAGCGGGAGAAGATCTCAATCGAGGAGCGCTTCAAAGCAATTGGCGAGGAATTGGCGGGATTTTTCCTTCGGGAAGTCATACCACCATTCGGAGAGTACCACTATGCATAAAGATCTACATGTAACATATAGTTTGACTCGGAGTGTACCACTATGGTACATGTAATAAATAGTATGCCTCGAAGAGTACCACTACGCATGAAGATCGATCTTCATGCATGTACTACTTAATTCTGGTGCATCGACTTGATATGCATCGGAGAGTACTACTTATGCAATTACATGTGTGTTATATTATATGCACCAACTTGATCTGCATCACCTTGACCTTCATGTACTACGTATACCCAAAGGCGTTTCTGGTGCATCGACGCGATATGAAACACTCCGATACCCCTAAACCCCTGCAAAAACCCTAAACCCTGAATTCTCTGCCGCGGCAGAGATTCATGCATATTTCCTGCCGCGGTAGCCAACCTTTGGTACCGGTTTGTAATACAAACCGGTACCAAATCTCCCTCGACATGCGCTCTCCTGGGCGCCCACGTGGAGGTTCCATTAGTACCGGTTCGTAAGGAACCGGTACGAAAGGGGAGGGGGCTTTTGTACCGGATTTTTTATACCGGTTGAGAAACCGGTGCAAATGGCCCTCTGAAACCGGTATAGATGAGCGTTTTTCCACTAGTGTAAGCATGTGCAGAACATGGTGGCATCCTTTCTTGCTCATTGCTTCACAGCAGCGGTCGCCAGTTCTGCAATAGTAGACCTCACTACTAGGAAAACGCTTATTGCCGGCGCACCAAATTTGCCTACTGCCGGCGCACCAGAGCCCGCCGGTAGGAACGGGCCGGTGATAACGAGCTATTGCCGGCGCACCAGTTAATTCGCCGGCGGTAAGACGAGTTATCCCCGGCGCACCTGCCTAGTGCGCCGGTAGTAAGTTATCCAGGAAACCAAAAAAAGCCGATCTAGATCTAGATCTAGATCTAGATCTAGCTCGTGTTCGTTTTGCGTGTTACTGTGGGCCACCTTGCTGTCGTTGCCGCGCCGGTGTAGGAGTAGGAGGAGGAGGATGAGGAGGAGGTTGAGGAGGAGGAGTAGGCCAGAGGTGAAGATGGAGGTGGACGTGGACATGGAGGAGGAGTTGGCCAGAGGTGGAGGAGGAGGAGTTGGCCGGAGGTGGAGGTTGAGGAGGAGGAGGAGGAGGAAGCCCGAGGTGAAGTAGAAGGAGCAGCTCACGCCGGAGGAGGAGGAGGAGGCCGTCGATGAATTTTGCAAGGAGAAGAGGAGGAGGGAAAGAGGAGAAGGGGGAAAAGTGAGGAAAGAGAAGAGGGAGGAGGGCCGGCTCCAATATATAGCACTGCTTACTGCCGGCGCACCAAGTAGGGTGGTGCGCCGGGGGTATTTTTTTTTTTTTTCACCCAAAATCTTAAATCTCAAAAAAGTCCTGTTTCTGTTTTCCAATTGACGAATCCATTTTTTCTCCAAACGGCCGTAGGCCGTTGAATTCGGATAGGAAATTTCGCGTAGATAGATTTTGATATAAAAAAGTTTTTCATCGGAGGTCGTATGCAACCAGAAATCCCGTTTTACCGAAAGATGACGCCATTTTGCATAATACATCGAAATTCAAATTTTCAAATTTTCACTAAAACTAGATCACATATTACATGGGCATTTCAAAGGATTTTATTTTTTGAATTTTCTATCATTTTCTATTATTTTTTCGAAAACTGAAAAGGGGGGGGGTGGAGAGAAAAATCTAGGCAACTTACCCCCGGCGCACCTCTATGGTGGTGCGCTGGTGGTAAATTGTCTACCACCGGCGCACCACCATAGAGGTGCGCCGGGGGTAAGGTGCCCATATTTTCTGTTTCCGGCCAGAACTCTTCGAATTTTATTCCCGGCGCACTAAATTTTCTTGTGCGCCGGCAGTATAGGTTCTTCGCCGGCGCGGCCTAACATGGCTCGCCGGCGGTATTTTGCCACCGGCGCGCGTCAATGATGGTGCGCCGGCACCCTTCCGTGCAGCTATAGCCCTTTTCCTAGTAGTGCGTACTAGATGGACCTAGCGCGCTCTGCCGCGCCATCCTCTTCTAATAGTGTTTAGGTTTTGCAGGGTGCTATTTTGTTGTTGTATATATGCCGTCTGTTTTGATTGGTTGGGTTTTGTACTTGGCCATGAGTAGAACCACCAGTTCTGATTAGTACAATGGCATGTATCTTGACCCTGCACTTGAACATTCTATTCTGCAGCTTGTTGCATACATCCTGTGAGACAACGATCTATCCAAAACATGTGAGCAAGATAAATAGAGGAAAAAGTGCCTACCATTGCCACATTTGGAATAAGAGGTGCAAGATAGTCCATGGAGGTATTCTCGATGGGAAACGCATCAAGGTGATGGGCTCTCTCCTCAAGAAGATCGATCGAGTAGTCAACCTATGAGACCAATGTTTGTTGTGCAGCTTTAATCAACCGTAGGATGATATTTCTTTTAACCTACAATGGTTCCGTGAAAATTCACCAGCTTGATCCCTAAATCACATTTTACACTAATAAATATCATTGTTATGCTAACTTTATAGTAACAAAACATTCAACTTATGTTATGATCCAAACATTCACAACTCAATATGACTAAACCACCAAGGGTCCTCTTCAAGTCAAACTATAATAGATATGTCATAGATATGTAAACATTCAGAGCATAAGGATATGGTCCAGTACAAATTCAATAACAGTTGCTTAACAAAAAAATATTAACATATTGACAAAAGAGAGAACCTTGAAAATATCCTCGAAATATCATGCAGAATGCATGGCCACATGAGGACATACATGTTGTAGCTGCATGAAATAGCTATCTCGGGCAAGTTTTATGGGGCACATTCAATCATTGTAGTATTCTTTCTAGATAAACTGTTGAGATAATTAGTTGAGCAGTACATAAAAAAAAGTTATACAAACAGTATCAAAATAGCATCAGTTGACCTGGACAGCAAACTGTCATGTTCCACCAGCAGCTGCTGTAACTAAAACAATTTGCCCAGAAGTCATCTGACCTACCTAAAGGCAACATAAGCCAATTAAGATCAGAACATGAAGAAATATACATTCTAAAACTGAGATTAAAATTTATTTGACCAAATATGAGGTCCAAGCCACACAATATATGACCAAAAAAGAAATGTGTATCCAGATAACCTTTTCAACAGAAATCGAACCGGTCAGTCCTAACATAGAGGCAATTTCACTGAAAGGAGGATATAGCCAGCAGTTGAACAACTACGCTTAAGGTAAGGAAAGCTCTGAAGTGGCGGCTGAAATTGTTCAACATTTATATTGCCGGGCTTATCTTTCTTACATCTCAGGTGATTCATGTCAAACAAAGCCACATTTTGCATGGAGAACAAGACATTCTGTATTTGTTCTTTATCCAAGAACATGGAATGCAAAAGAGGCAACATAGTACATTTTTCACATTAAGATAGCTGCACTATCTGAAAAAGAATGCAGACTTTGAATTAAAAAAGATTCTTTGCAAAAATATAGCTAATAACTCTGTTCGTATTTTTAATATTGCTTTATGCCTTAAAGTTAGGCTCTCCGAGTCCCCTAATATCAAAATCTGCCAGATTCTTTCTTTTTTGTTGTAAATTGGATAATTGCAATATTGTTTTATCAACTATATTATTGCATAATGGTGCTAATGTGACTATTGATTCTCGTCGCCTTACTAACTCTGACCATCAAATTATAAAAGGCATTTAACTCTAGATAACATTTGTGTACCTTTTAAAAGTACAAAAGTGGTTATTGTTGGTCAAGTTTAGCTAAACAGATCAACTTAGTTGAGTATTTATTTTCTGGACAACTATGCAATTACTAAAAGCATATCATCTTTAATAGTACAGGAAGAACATTTATTTTCTGGAATACGGGGATATTTATTATAGCTAGTGACTTGCTTTCACTAATATTTTCCTAGCAGGCGCCTTATGCAAAATTCCTTTAATAGTATAGGAAGAACATCATTTAGTTTTTTCTAGCCTTTAGCTCTCCTAGCACATCGCAGTTCATTCGTTTTCCTAATTCAGTTATAAACAAACGTAAATCGTTTGTGCACACACGTATGACTCTATCTCTTCTTTTCAGACGAACATATTGTCAAGCAATTATAAAGAAACATCTCTACATCAGCAATTGAAAAGTTGATCTGTTCTCACCTTGGCATCAGATGAAGTGGAAGTCAGAAAAGGGGGAGGAGCTGCCCGCATCGGTGAGGAATGGGCACGACAAAGTAGACGGGGACGGGGTGGCTGGCTTTCAGCTCCTCCAGCTCACATGAAAGGAGGTCGGCGGCGTTTTGGTGCATCTCACAATGGGCGTCTAGATACATCCCAACGTGGGACGGAGGGAATATAGGAAATGAAACTATGAGACTTCTACCATACTAACCAATCGCAGTTGAACATCATTATGTGAAATTTAGAAGTAGTTCTACCCTTTGATGGAAAAAAAGGTAACATAGCAGAACTTTGTTATAAGAAAGAGAGAGTAGGGAGAATAGGAACTATCAAACTCATATAGCTGCATGAACATAGGCTAAACCCGACTATAGAATCTTGATGGGTAAACCACATAGTAATAACCACTAAACTTCTTCGAACCAGCATACAGTAAACATGCAACCACTCAATTTTGTGTAAACATATGACAAAAGTCGTCGTGATCTGATTCGATTACCCAACCAAAATGTAATATTGTAGAAAAACGGCTAATATAACAGAATCATCGTATTTCAAACAAACAATTAGGGAACTTTAAAATTGTGGAGAACAATTTAGGCTTGTTTACATAACAGCTAAGCATCATTTATCTTAAGCATAATCTCACGACATTAGCAAGTCAACTTATTTGCCTATAACCTACAGAATGAAGAACTTAACAAAACATGCATAAGGGATACGTGATCCATAATTCCATATACAATAAACCATGGTTTACCTGCAGATATTCACAAAGTAGAAAGAATAACAAAAGTACTGAAACTAAGATGAATCAAGGTTCCATAATTCTACATCGACACAGTGAGTATTAATTCAGAGTTTATAGGAGAAAAAATAGCATTACTTGTTGGATTGTTACAGCGTCTGAGAAGAGTAAACTGAAGATTTGTTCATATCCATAGCTACATTGATGAGCACATCACACAAGACCACCTCTCCACCTATATAGCCAACAACATGATGAAACCAAATTTTGGCAGACCTGTAACAACTTTTGAGGGGAAAAATAATGAGGGAGACATATGCTTTGAGCTAACAGGGTCAGGAAAGGCATCAGGCCGATCCTTGCCTCAATTCAAGTTGTTTCCAGATTTCAGAGAAAAAAGTAAGACTGCTTGAAGTATCATGTAGAAGAAGGAATGAATTTATCCATGTAGCGACTTGTATGCCCTGATACAGTTAATATTCATAGCCATTGACTAAATGATGGGTACTTAATTAAACTCGATTTAACCTAGTACAATTCAAGAATTCAGTAAAATTTTCTCAGGGATCACATATAGCTAATGAGAGTACAATGTTCTCAACTGCTACTTTCATACAAACAATGCAGGGTAAGTGCAGACGCAGTATACTTGGTTCATCCGAAGCCCTATTATTCATTGAAAATATTATTACCTGATTACTGGTATTAGTTTATGGAGATATACACCGATATACATGGACATGGGGGATATTCCGATCATTCTAACTGAGATCGATTCTGAAAAAAAAATGCAGCCAGGTTCCATCGCTGCCAGCTAAGAAAATATCAGAGCAAAACGATCCAAGCAAGCTAGTGCACCCTACATCGCCGCTCGTGCGCCTCTACCCATCTGGCCGTTGTTCTCCACTTCAAGCACCACAGTAACAAGTTTCACCATGTATAAACAAGGTGGGATAGGGGTCGTTACCTGCACCGTTGCAGGTGCGGGAGATCAGACTGGGCAGGGTAGATGGCATCGCGCCTGAGGGAAGAAGAGATGCCGAGAGGAGGAGGTCTAGGGGAGATGAAGCCACGCCTCAGTGGCCAGCTGCTTGGTCACTGGACGGGAGGAGTCGAGGCAGGCAGGGCAGGGGCAGGGCGCTCCGGTCGAGTGGATTGAAGTCGAGCGCGCGCTGGTGCGACAGCTAGAGTGCGCCTCCCCTAGCAGACGGTGAGGGAGGGCGCGGAGACGGCGGCGTGACCATCGTCCCGTGCTGCGGCGCAAGAGGATGCAGAGATGGATTCGCGAGAGGAGGACTGAGCGGGCGGCGGCGCAAACGTGCAGCAGAAAAGCTAGGGTTGCGAGCAGAGTTGCGCCGTGTCTCAACTCTCAACCCATACACCACACCCTTTCCAAATCCAAAGAGGCAGAGCCGGTAAGAAATCACCAGGTAGGCCCAGCGATAGCGACAGCCGGAGCTGTTATATTCACTAGATCGTCTAGAGTAGATCATGGCCGGGTAGGAGAGGGGTACTGTTAGTTTACCTTCTCCATTGGAGATGGATCCCGTCGACACAGGCATGGTGGCGACGGCGACGGCGTGAGGTCGAGCGAGAGGTGGCGGCGGAGCTTCCCGTCGGCACTGTGCGAACCCTAATCGGTGGGTGTATTGGTGGGGCGAGTGGCACTCCGGTCAACCTCGTAATCTGTGCCACCGCCCCCACCACTGTATTTATAGCACAGGCGACAGGGGCCCACCAACTAGATGTGGTTGGGCGCCCCCGATCAGGGCGCGGACGAGGTCAAGGGTCCGAGTTCGAGCCGTTGGGCTCGGACGCGAGGAGATCATCCTAACATTCTCCCCCTTGATCTCAACTTTTCTTTTAACTTTATACTTTCATTTTATTCGTTTCATTTTGGATCAGTACATAGGGCATGTTTCTTCGTCACAGCTCTATTGCCGATAGAATCAGACAGCCACAATACACTTCTCTGTTTTGAAACAAATTCTTTTACTTTTGGGCCTCTTATGATCCAGGATAGGTAAGACTTTCCCTTAAACCCATGCCGGCTACGTGCTCCTTGAACACGCTGGGTGGTAAGCCTTTCGTTAGCGGATCCGCAAGCATATCTTTTGTCCTTATATGCTCGAGACTTATAGTTTGATCCTGGACCTTGTGTTTCACAACATAATACTTAACCTCAATTGGTTTCGTAGCTGTACTCGACTTGTTGTTGTGAGCATAAAATACTGCGAGCTCATTGTCGCAGTACATCTTTAGTGGTTTGTCAATACAATCTACCACTTTCAAGTCGGGTATGAATTTCTTTAACCATAATGCCTGCCCCGTGGCTTCATAACATGCTATAAATTCTGCATACATCGTGGATGATGCAACTATCATCTGTTTGGAGCTTCTCCACGAAATAGCTCCCCATGCGAGGGTGAATACATATCCAGATGTGGATTTTCTATCATCTTTATCCCCCGCAAAATCTGCATCTGAATACCCTCTTATTTCTAGGGAATCAGATCTTCTGTATGTTAGCATGTAAATCTTTGTGCCTTTCACATAACGCAGTGCCTTCTTTACCATTTTCCAGTGTTCAAAACCTGGATTTTCTTGATATCTACCGAGTACTCCGGTGATAAATGCTAAGTCAGGGTGAGTGCACACTTGTGCATACTGTAGGCTTCCAATAGCCGAATGATACGTCTCCAACGTATCGATAATTTCTTATGTTCCATGCTACTTTATTGATGATACCTACATGTTTTATGCACATTATATGTCATATTTATGCATTTTGGAACTAACCTATTAACAAGATGCCGAAGAGCCGTTGTTGTTTTCTGCTGTTTTTGGTTTCAGAAATCCTAGTAAGGAAATATTCTCGGAATTGGACGAAATCACCGCCAGGGTCCTATTTTTGCACGGAGCTTAAGACCGAAGAGGAAGGAAGTGGGGCCACGAGGTGGCCACACCATAGGGCGGCGCGGCCAGGCCCTGGCCGCGCCGGCGTGGTGTGGGCCCCGCGCCGCCCGACCTACCCTTCCGCCTACTTAAAGCCTCCGTCGCGAAACCCCGCCGAGAGCCACGATACGGAAAACCTTCGAGAGACGCCGCCGCGCAATCCCATCTCGGGATTCAGGAGATCGCCTCCGGCACCTGCCGGAGAGGGGATTCATCTCCGGAGGACTCTTCATCGCCATGATCGCCTCCGGAGTGATGAGTGAGTAGTTCACCCCTGGACCATGGGTCCATAGCGTAGCTAGATGGTCGTATTCTCCTTGTTGTGCTTCATTGTTGGATCTTGTGAGCTGCCTAACATGATCAAGATCATCTATATGTAATACTATATGTTGTGTTTGTCGGGATCCGATGGATAGAGAATACTATGTTATGGTGATTATCAATCTATTGTTTATGTGTTGTTTATGATCTTGCATGCTCTCCGTTATTAGTAGAGGCTCTGGCCAAGTTTGTACTCTTAACTCCAAGAGGGAGTATTTATGCTCGATAGTGGGTTCATGCCTTCATTGACACTTGGGACAGTGACAGAAAGTTCTAAGGTTGTGATGTGTTGTTGCCACTAGGGATAAAACATTGATTCTATGTCTAAGGATGTAGTTGTCGATTACATTACGCACCATACTTAATGCAATTGTCTGTTGCTTAGCAACTTAATACTGAATGGGGTTCGGATGATAACCTGAAGGTGGATTTTTAGGCATAGATGCGGTTGGATGGCGGTCTATGTACTTTGTCGTAATGGGATTAAATCTCACTATATTTATCATATCATGTATATGCATTGTTATGCCTTTCTCTATTTGTCAATTGCCCGACTGTAATTTGTTCACCCAACATGCTTTATCTTATGGGAGAGACACCTCTAGTGAACTGTGGACCCCGGTCCTATTCTTTACATAGCATACAATCTACTGCAATTGTGTTTTACTATTTTCTTGCAAACAATCATCTTCCACTCGATACGTTTAATCCTTTGTTACAGCAAGCCGGTGAGATTGACAACCTCACTGTTTCGTTGGGGCAAAGTACTTTGGTTTTGTTGTGCAGATTCCACGTTGGCGCCGGAATCCTGTTGTTGCGCCGCATCACATTTCGCTACCATCAACCTTCAACGTGCTTCTTGGCTCCTCCTGGTTCGATTAAACCTTGGTTTCTTTCTGAGGGAAAACTTGCTACTGTGCGCATCATACCTTCCTCTTGGGGTTCCCAACGAACGTGTGAGTTACACGCCATCAAGCTTTTTCTGGCGCCGTTGCCGGGGAGATCAAGACACGCTGCAAGGGGAGTCTCCACTTCTCAATCTCTTTACTTTGTTTTTGTCTTGCTTTATTTTATTTACTACTTTGTTTGCTGCACCTAAACAAAACACAAAAAAATTAGTTGCTAGTTTTACTTTATTTATTGTCTTGCTCTCTATATCAAAAACACAAAAAAATTAGTTACTTGCATTTACTTTATCTAGTTTGCTTTATTTACTGTTGCTAAAATGAATACCCCTGAAAATACTAAGTTGTGTGACTTCACAAATGCAAATAATAATGATTTTTTATGCACACCTATTGCTCCACCTGCTACTACAGCAGAATTCTTTGAAATTAAACCTGCTTTACTGAACTTGGTTATGAGAGATCAATTTTCTGGTGTTAGTTCTGATGATGCTGCTGCCCATCTCAATAATTTTGTTGAACTTTGTGAAATGCAAAAGTATAAGGTGTAGATGGTGATATTATTAAATTGAAAGTGTTTCCTTTCTCATTAAGAGGAAGAGCTAAAGATTGGTTGCTATCTTTGCCTAAGAATAGTATTGATTCATGGACTAAATGCAAGGATGCTTTTATTGGTAGATATTATCCTCCCGTAAAATTATATCTTTGAGAAGTAGCATAATGAATTTTAAGCAATTAGATACTGAACATGTTGCTCAAGCATGGGAGAGAATGAAAACCTTGGTAAAGAATTGCCCAACCCATGGACTGACTACTTGGATGATCATCCAAACCTTCTATGCAGGACTAAATTTTTCTTCGCGGAATTTATTGGATTCAGCTGCTGGAGGTACCTTTATGTCCATTACATTGGGGGCGGCTACGAAGCTTCTTGATGATATGATGATAAATTACTCTGAATGGCACACGGAAAGAGCTCCACAAGGTAAGAAGGTAAATTCTGTTGAAGAAACCTCTTCCTTGAGTGATAAGATTGATGTGATTATGTCTATGCTTGTGAATGGTAGATCTAATGTTGATCCAAATAATGTTCCTTTAGCTTCATTGGTTGCTAAAGAAAAAAATGTTGATGTGAATTTCGTTAAAAATAATAATTTCAACAACAATGCTTATAGGAACAACTCTGGTAATAACTATAGGCCATATCCTGCTAGTGGTAATGATTATGGTAATACTTATGGTAGATATGAGGAAAGGATGCTAGAAATTGAAAGATCCACTAAAAACTTTATGCAATCACAATATGAGCAAAATCAATTGTTTACTAAAACTATGAATGAACAATCTACCTTGTTGAAAATATAGGAAATCAACTTGAAAACTTGAATAGGGAGATTTCTGGTCTACAAACTAAAATTTCAAATGCTGAAACCCGAATCTCATACATGTCTGCATCACAATCTTCTTTAATTAATAAAATGGCTGCTAAACCTGATGATATTGATAATAAGATTACTACTACAGCAAATGCCATCCAAGTTAGAATTAATGAGAATATAAGATTAATGGCTGAATTGCGTGCTAGGTGGGATAGAGAAGAAAATGAAAAACTAGCTAAAGAGAATAATGTAGCTAAAGTTTGGACTATTACCACCACTAGTAATGCTAATTCTTCACATGTTGCTGCACCTCCTACTATCAATGGTAAAATAATTGGTGTTGGCAATGTTTCTACTTCTAGTGCAAAGCGAACAAAACTGCCTGAAATTGCTAAAACTGCTTGTGATAAAACTGCTGAAATTTTTTCCAACCTTGGGAACAATGATCCCATTGATGTAGCTCATAATAATTTAGATTTTGATGATTGCCACATCTCTGAAGTTATAAAGTTCTTACAAAAACTTGCTAAAAGTCCTAATGCTAGTGCTATAAATTTAGCCTTTACAAAACATATTACAAATGCTCTCATAAAAGCTAGAGAAGAGAAACTAAAACTTGAAACTTCTATTCCTAGAAAGTTAGAAGATGGTTGGGAGCCCATCATTAAAATGAAATTCAATGACTTTGAATGTAATGCTTTATGTGATCTTGGTGCAAGTATTTCTGTTATGCCTAAAAAGATTTATGATATGCTTGACTTGCCACCATTGAAGAATTGTTATTTGGATGTTAATCTTGCCGATAATGTTAAAAAGAAACCTTTGGGGAGGATTGATAATGTGCACATTACGGTTAACAATAACCTTGTCCCCGTTGATTTTGTTGTCTTGGATATCGAATGCAATGCATCTTGTCCTATTGTGTTGGGAAGACCTTTTCTTCGAACCGTTGGTGCTGTTATTGATATGAGGGAAGGTAATATTAAATATCAATTTCCTCTCAAGAAAGGTATGGAACACTTCCCTAGAAAGAGAATGAAGTTGCCTTTTGATTCTATTATTAGAACAAGTTATGATGTTGATGCTTCATCTCTCGATGTTACTTGATTTGCACTTTCTGCGCCTAGCTGAAAGGCGTTAAAGAAAAGCGCTTATGGGAGACAACCCATGTTTTTACTACAGTACTTTGTTTTATATTTGAGTCTTGGAAGTTGTTTACTACTGTAGCAACCTCTCCTTATCATGTTTTTGTGCCAAGTAAAGTTTCTATGTCAAAGTTGATGTTATATTTGGGATCGCTGCAGAAACGCATTCTGTCTGTCACGAATCTGGCACAGCCTCTGTAGAAAATTTCGAAAAAATGCCAATTTACGAGCGTGATCCTCAGATATGTACGCAACTTTCATTAGTTTTGAGTTTTTCCATTTGGGCAAGTCTGCCGCTTTAAATTCGTCTTTACGGTTCGTTTTGACAGATTCTGCCTTTTATTTCGCATTGCCTCTTTTGCTATGTTGGATTCATTTCTTTGATCCATTAATGATGAGGCTAAGCCTAGGGGATGTGCCCGATCTTCACGGATTTGGGTGGATTTCGTGGGGGAGGTGGATGAACACGATGAACACGATGAACACGGGGATGAACTCGTGGAGATACAACACACACACACACACACACAAACCGGTTCTTTCTCGTAGGCCCGATACACCTACTCGATAGAGGTTGCGAGAAAAGACCTTCCGGTAGAAGTCCCGCAAAGAGATCGACAAATCAAAGCTCGGGAGATCTAGAAGGGCGAAAAGACCGGAAGGTTTGATGGAAGTGCAAGCAAAAGACCAATCAAGGTAGAAGTGCAAGCAAAAGATCAAACAAACGGTAGAAGTCACCAAAGAGATCTTCACGAGTTGATAAGGAGCCCGGGTGGCGATACAAGATCATAGATCTAGGGTTTCCCTCATGGGTTGGAGCAAAGCTCAAGTTTCTTCTTAGTTCATCTCTAACCCTAATCTGGAGGAAGGGGTGAGGTATTTATAGACCCAGATTCGTACAGGGGTAAAGTCGGAATTACATAAATTATCCTGGTCCATGGATGGGAAATCGACGGTTGAGATTAAGTCAACAGGGGTGAGGCCGGCAGTGCCGGTGCGGTTGGGCCGGCAGTCGCTTGCCGGCAGTGCCGGTCTTGGATTTCTTCAGCTGGAGGGGCGTGCCGTGTCAGGCCGGCGTGCCGGGGTGGCAGAGCCGGCAGTGCCGGGGTCTTGAGGCCGGCAGTGCCGGGGTGAGCAGGGGCGTCCTTCAGCTCTTCTTCTCCTTCTTCCTTGTCGATCTTCGGGTCTGCCGTGCTGTCCTTCTCTCGAGGTTCATACCTGATAACACATAGCATATAGGCCTGAGGTAGCAGCCCATCCAAAGGGGTATCGAAATCAAGGGTAGTGAGGAGTGAGTTCACCTCATCATGTAGCGCTTTGGCTCGAGCTCGTGTCATTGGACCACGAGGAGGGCTTGTCGGTCTTGAGGCGGCGGTGTCCATAGGCCACCCCGTATCATCTCCCCCCCTTGGGAGAGTCGTCCTCGACTCTATGTTCTCCTCATCTCCATGATATGGCGAAAGGTCGGACACATTGAATGTGTTGCTCACCAAGTACTTGGATGTTGGTATGTCGACGACGTAGGCGTTGTCGTTGATGCGCTTGAGGACCTTGAAGGGACCATCACCTCGGGGCTTGAGCTTGGAGTTTCTTTCTTGAGGGAAGCGGTCCTTGCGAAGGTGTATCCACACTAGGTCGCCTTCATTGAAGATCCGTGCCTTTTTCTTCAAGTTTAGTCTTGTGGCTTGACGGAGAACTTGTTGCTCGATTGTTGCCCTTGTGTCTTCATGGAGTTTCTTCATGTATTGTGCTCGCTTGTCGATGTCCATGTTCACTTGCTCATGTAGCGGTAGAGGAAGAAGGTCAATCGCCGTAGGTGGTTCGAACCCGTAGACGACCATGAAGGGGCTTCTCATTGTTGTAGAGTGCTTGGCGCGGTTGTAGGCAAACTCCGCATGTGGAATGCAATCTTCCCATGCTTTCAAATTCTTCTTGACGAGGACTCGTAGTAGTGTGGAGAGGCTTCGGTTCACCACTTCGGTTTGCCCATCGGTTTGGGGGTGCGATGATGATGAGAACAAAAGCTTGACGTTGAACTTGGCCATTAGTGTCTTCCAAAGATAACTCATGAACTTGACGTCTCGGTCGGAGACAATGCTTCTTGGTACACCGTGGAGTCTCACAATTTCCCTAAAAAACAAGGAGGCAATGTGTGAAGCATCATCCGTTCGGGAACATGGTATAAAATGAGCCATTTTTGAGAATCTATCCACTACCACAAAGATTGAATCATGACCATATTTAGTTCGAGGTAATCCTAGTACAAAGTCCATGCTTATATCGGACCAAGGAGCATAAGGAATAGGCAATGGTGTATAAAGACCACATGGATTGGAAGAGGACTTAGCTTGTAAGCATGTTGTGCACCGGCGGCAAAGGCGTTCCACGTCTCGGTACATTCTTGGCCAATAGTAGTGAGTGGATAGCATGGCATATGTCTTCTCTCGTCCAAAGTGACCCATGAGACCACCACCATGCGATTCTTGTAAGAGCAAAAGGCGAAGCGAGGACATTGGAACACAAAGTTTGTTGCCCTTAAACAAGAATCCTTGGTGCAAATAGAAATCATCAATGCCCTTTTCAATGGAACACTTTGCAAAAATTGGGCCAAAGAAGGTATCGGAGGCATATTGTTCTTTGATTTCATCAAGACCCAACACATGGAAATCCAAACGAGTGAGTAAAAGGGTGAGCTTGCGGGAAAGTGCATCCGCCACGACATTGTCCTTGCCCTTCTTGTATTTGATTACATATGGAAAGGACTCAATGAACTCAACCCATTTTGCATGTCTTTTGTTCAAAGTGTGTTGACTTTTCAAATACTTCAAAGATTCATGGTCGGAGTGAATAATGAACTCTCTTGGCCAAAGATAGTGTTGCCAAACTTCAAGAACACGAACCAAAGCGTAAAGTTCCTTGTCATAAATAGGATAGTTGAGGCGTGCGCCATCCAACTTCTCACTATAATATGCCACGGGTTTTCCATTTTGCATGAGGACACCACCGATTCCAAGGCCACTCGCGTCACATTCTATCTCAAATGTTTTAGCAAAATCGGGAAGAGCAAGGAGTGGTGCCTCGGTGAGTCTCTTTTTCAATTCATCAAAAGCTTTTTGTTGCGCATTGCCCCAAACAAACGGAACATTCTTTTTAGTAAGCTCGTTTAAAGGGCAAGCGATTGTGCTAAAATCTTTCACAAAACGGCGGTAAAATCCGGCGAGTCCATGGAAGCTTCGAACTTGGCCAACATTTGTGGTAGTGGGCCAATTGTGAATGGCCTCAACTTTGGAAGAATCAACTTCAATCCCGTTGGCGGAAACCACAAAACCAAGAAAAACCAACTTGTTTTGAGCAAAAGTGCACTTGGGGAGGTTAGCATAAAGCTTTTCATGACGCAAGATGCACAAGACTTCTCTCACATGTTGCACATGGTCCTCGAGGTTTTTGCTATAAATGAGAATATCATCGAAATAGACAACCACACTCTTGCCAATGAGAGGTCGCAAGATGTGATTCATGAGGCGCATGAAAGTAGATGGAGCATTTGAAAGACCAAATGGCATGACAAGCCATTCATAGAGACCAAGCTTGGTCTTGAATGCCGTCTTCCATTCATCACCTATTGCCATGCGAATTTGGTGGTAGCCACTACGCAAATCAATCTTAGAGAAAATCGTGGCACCACTCAATTCATCCAACATATCGTCTAAACGCGGAATGGGATGGCGATAACGGACGGTAATGGCATTGATGGGTCTACAATCCATACACATCCGTTGCGTCTCATCCGGTTTAGGCACAAGAATCACGGGAACGGCGCAAGGGCTAAGGCTTTCTCGAACGTACCCTTTTGCGAGGAGGTCTTGTATTTGGCGTTGAATCTCCTTTGTGTCTTCGGGGTTGGTGCGGTAGGCGGCTCGGTTTGGAAGTGGAGCGCCGGGTATGAGGTCGATGCGGTGCTCGATGCCCCGAAGCGGTGGTAGTCCATGAGGTAGCTCGGGGAAGACGTCTTGGAAATCCTTCAAAAGAGACAACAAAGACGAAGGAATGTTGGTTAAGTCGTTAGTCTCCTCCGAGGGGCCCTTGCAAATGAGCACGTAGTGTAGAGTGGTGGATGGGTTGTGGTGCACTTCTCTCATCTCACTCTTGGTAGCTAGGAGGACACTCTTCATCTCACTCACATATGGCTTGTGGCGCTCACTCTCTTTTTGGTGGATCACTCTCTCACCTCTCAACTCACTAGTGATAGTGGCTTCCTTAGCCCTCGCTAGAGCCTTTGCATTGTCCGCAATTACTTGGCTAGGAGTCATTGGGCGTAGGATGTAGGTCTTGTCGTTGACCTTGAAGCTATAGGCATTTGTGTAGCCATCATGGTTGGCTTTCTTGTCATATTGCCAAGGGCGACCAAGTAACATGTGGCACACCGTCATAGGCACGACGTCACAATCAATGGTGTCTTCATAAGCGCCAATCTTGAAGGATATCGTGACGGTGTGTTGGATCTTCACATTTCCATTGTCGCTTAGCCATTGCACATGGTAGGGATGGGGGTGTTTCCGGAGCGGGAGGTTGAGCTTGGTGCATAGTTCGGTGCTTGCAAGATTGTGGCAACTCCCTCCATCGATGATAACCTTTATTGACTTGCCATTGATTCCGGCTCTTGTTTGGAAGATATTGCACCTTTGGTCTTCATTTGGAAATGCATGGGTTGTCAACACTTTGGTCACCACAAGAGAAGGGCTTGCATCATGCACACATAGGACTTGCTCTTGGTCTTCCAAGTCATCTTCTTCATGAGAGGTTGCGGCTTGTACCAAGGCTTCATATTCTCCTTCACTCAAGTACTCCACATCTCCATCATCTCGAGTGATCATAACTCTTGTGTTCTTGCATTCAAAGGATTTATGTCCTTGTGCACCACATTTGAAGCAAGTGATGTTACTAGATCCGGTGGAAGCTTTGGAGGATATGGTTGATTGCTCCGGCTTGAAGCTTGTTGTCTTGATGGCGCTTTTTGCTTGCTTTGGAGGATCCTTGGAGGCAAGTGCACTTGTGTTCTTGATGCTTGAAGAGGCATTCATGGCATTTCTTGCGGCGAAGAAGGTCTTTGTCTTTGCACTTGCTAGGTCTTCTCGCACTTGGCGCTCGGCCCTTGTTGCTTGGTGGAGTAGCTCAACCATGTTTTTGTAAGGCAAGAATTCCACTATCCTCTTGACGGGGATGTTCAAGCCATTTAAGAATCTTGCCATAGTTTGCTCTTCTCGCTCATCCACATTTGCACTCATCATGGTCATGTGCATCTCCTTGTAGTATTCCTCAACGGACTTGTAGCTTTGCTTGAGTTGAGTGAGCTTGTTGAAGAGGTCACGCTTGTGGTGAGTTGGTACAAAGCGGGTGTGCATGACTTCTTGCATCTCTTCCCATGTGTCAATGGGTGCTAGGTCTTCCTTCTCACGCTTCTTGTTGACCTCTTCCCACCAAACATTTGCATATCCTTCAAACTCAAGTGATGCCATGGCAACTTTCTTTGCTTCGGAGAAGTTGTGGATGCGGAATATCTTATCAACCTTGAGTACCCAAGACAAGTATGCGTCGGGATCTTCCTCTCCTTGGAACTTGGGCATGGTGAATTTGAGCTTCCCAAAGATTTCTTCCTCATTACGGTCATTGCGTCGAGGAGGTGGTCTTGCTTCACCATGGTCTTGACGTTGTTGAGGTTGAGGTTGAGGTTGTGGGCCTTGAGCATCTTCATTGTTGTTTCTTTGTTGTTGAGGAGGAGGTGGTCTTCCATGACCTTCATCTTGATCATCATGGTTGTGGCGTTGATGGGGTCTCATACTTTCTTCACTTGATGCTTGGTGATGATTTGAGTCTTCCTCCATCTCAACATCTTGTGCTTGATGAGGTGGTCTTCTACCATGAGGGCGATCATCATGATGACGACGGTTGTCTTGACCTTGACGGCGTGGTGCCCTATCACGAGGAGGTTGATCAATATTGATGATGCGGCGGTCTTGGTTCACTTGTTGTTCGGCATTATGGTGGTGCCCTTGAGCATTGGCCACTTGAGATGGGCGAGGTTGCCCTTGATGATGACGTGCCTCTTGCTCTTGGCGGAGCCTTTCTTGCTCACGTGCATGAAGGAGATCTTGATCATGACGAAGACGTTGTTGTTCCTCTTGGAATTGAGCATGGAGATGTTCTTGGTGAAGGCGTTCTTCTTCAAGGCGTAGACGTTCTTGGACAAGTCGAAGTCGTGCTTGCTCCGCTTCTTGAGCTTGTTGTTGAAGCACTTGAGCATCCACATTATGGTGGCGTGGGTCTTGATTGGAATCATGATGCGACGATGTAGGAGCTCGTGACCTTGAGCTATGAGAGCGTGAAGACCTTGAATGGTGTCTTCTATCTTCTTGTCGGTTGAGTGTATGGAGGATGTTGTCCAACGCCGTCTTCATTTCTCTTGTTTCTTGACCTTGCATGGCGAGTGTTGCCTTCAACTCATTGCCTTGAGTTTCAATCTTCTCATTGAGTTCTTGAACTTGATTGTTGAGGTCAATCCTTTGCACTTGAGCTCTTTCTTCATAGCGGACATTGGTATCCTTGAGCATGGCTTCAAATTGATTGAGCTTGGCGTGGACGGCTTGAGTAGCTATCCAATGTTGGTGCCGCGTCATCGGTAGTTGGTTCCCTTCTCCACTAGACATGGTTACAACTAAAACAAGAACTATGTGGTGGATGGTTAGGAAAAACTACCAAGAATGTCAAAACTTGCAAACCAAAATCGAAAAGGTGTATCAAGGTGAGGAACAACCGGTTACTCACACAAAAACAAAACTCTATATGGTGTTAGGTATGGATGTGGAAAGCCAAATGGAAGAACCAAACGAAAAGTCTATTGTCAAAAGTGGGTAAGATCCAAAAGTCACAAGTCAAAAGCGGTGATCACAAAGGCATACACAAGGTGGAACACACGCGTGGGACAAAATGGGGTTAGCGCGACGGAAAAATGAGCACGAACAAAATTGGTCCTAACGAAGACTACTAGCTCGGTGTCACGCTAACGCAAGAGAGACCGTGGCTTGGTTGCAAAATTGAGAAGCAACAAGATTTGCGCAAGACGCCTCTCTTCTCTTTTCTCTCTTTTGCTTATAAGCTTTGGACTCTTTTGTGTATAGGTGTCACTCACACTCTTTTTCTTTCTTTTTCTCCTTTTTTTGTATGCTTAGAAGCTTTCTTTTTCTCACTATCTATGTAAGTATGTCACACTTCTTTTGCCTATCTTTTCACACGAGCTTGCTTCGTAGCTTTGCTCAACACACGCACACCCTCACGGTCGGGACGCTTGCGCAATGCTTCGCAACACTAGAAAGCCACTCTCGATAGGAAAGGTACGCAAAGGAAGCTAGGGCTACAAGTTAGGGGGCAAGTTATACCACTTGATGACGGTGGTCGACGACCTTGAACTTGCTATGGTGGAGGTGTCAAATGAACCGCTTGGATCTTCGGGGTGCCGTCGTCGTTGTTGATGTTGCGGAAGCTTAGTGGTAGCTGAAATGGCACACACAACGAAGTCCAAACACAAGGGGTTAGTGCCAAACGAAAAACGAAGAAAGTGTGATTTTTCGGGGCCAGCGGCAGTGCCGGCGATGGGGGCGGCAGTGCCGGCCCGGTGGGGCGGCAGTGCCGGCCTCAGCTGCTGTTCGTCGATTTGGCGGAAAACTGACTCGAAAATCTTCGATTTCGTGGGAAAATTGGCACAAACTGGTGGGGAAAGTTGGAGGAATAGTAGATCAACACCCAAGACAAGTTTCTATTGGAGCAAAACCACAAATAACTCAACAAATCGACAGATCGATCCAAGGCCAATTTGGGGCTATTTTTTTGGAAAATTTTTTGGAAAATTTTTGGGCGAAATTGGTGATGTGGGGGTCAAATCCGTGGCAACCCAAGAGCTGCTGATACCATATGATGAGGCTAAGCCTAGGGGATGTGCCCGATCTTCACGGATTTGGGTGGATTTCGTGGGGGAGGTGGATGAACACGATGAACACGGGGATGAACTCGTGGAGATACACACACACACACACACACAAACCGGTTCTTTCTCGTAGGCCCGATACACCTACTCGATAGAGGTTGCGAGAAAAGACCTTCCGGTAGAAGTCCCGCAAAGAGATCGACAAATCAAAGCTCGGGAGATCTAGAAGGGCGAAAAGACCGGAAGGTTTGATGGAAGTGCAAGCAAAAGACCAATCAAGGTAGAAGTGCAAGCAAAAGATCAAACAAACGGTAGAAGTCACCAAAGAGATCTTCACGAGTTGATAAGGAGCCCGGGTGGCGATACAAGATCATAGATCTAGGGTTTCCCTCATGGGTTGGAGCAAAGCTCAAGTTTCTTCTTAGTTCATCTCTAACCCTAATCTGGAGGAAGGGGTGAGGTATTTATAGACCCAGATTCGTACAGGGGTAAAGTCGGAATTACATAAATTATCCTGGTCCATGGATGGGAAATCGACGGTTGAGATTAAGTCAACAGGGGTGAGCCGGCGTGCGGTGCGGTTGGGCCGTGCGGTGGGGCGGCAGTGCCGCTGCCGGGCCGGCAGTGCCGGTCTTGGATTTCTTCAGCTGGAGGGGCCGGCAGTGGTGTCGGAGGCCGGCAGTGCCGGGGTGAGCAAGCCGGCGTGCCGGGGTCTTGAGGCCGGCCGGGGTGAGCGGGCGTCCTTCAGCTCTTCTTCTCCTTCTTCCTTGTCGATCTTCGGGCCGTGCTGTCCTTCTCTCGAGGTTCATACCTGATAACACATAGCATATAGGCCTGAGGTAGCAGCCCATCCAAAGGGGTATCGAAATCAAGGGTAGTGAGGAGTGAGTTCACCTCATCATGTAGCGCTTTGGCTCGAGCTCGTGTCATTGGACCACGAGGAGGGCTTGTCGGTCTTGAGGCGGCGGTGTCCATAGGCCACCCCGTATCAATTAATGTCCAGTAGCTTTATGCAATGTCCAGAAGTGTAAAGAATGATTGTGCCACCTCTGAACATGTGAATTATTAATTGTGCACTAACCCTCTAATGAGTTTGCTTGAAGTTTGGTGTGAAGGAAGTTTTCAAGGGTCAAGAGAGGAGAATGATATACTATGATCAAGAGGAGTGAAAGCTCTAAGCTTGGGGATGCCCCCGTGGTTCACCCTGCATATTTTAAGAAGACTCAAGCGTCTAAGCTTGGGGATGCCCAAGGCATCCCCTTCTTCATCGACAACATCATCAGGTTCCTCCCCTGAAACTATATTTTTATTCATCACATCTTGTGTTCTTTACTTGGAGCGTCGGTTTGTTTTTGTTTTTGTTTTTGTTTGAATAAAATGGATCCTAGAATTCACTTTGTGGGAGAGAGACACGCTCCGCTGTTGCATATGGACAAATATGTCCTTAGGCTTTACTCATAATGTTCAAGGCGAAGTTTCTTCTTCGTTAAATTGTTATATGGTTGGAATTGGAAAATGCTACATGTAGTAATTCTAAAATGTCTTGGATAATGTGATACTTGGCAATTGTTGTGCTCATGTTTAAGCTCTTGCATCATATGTTTTGCACCCATTAATGAAGAAATACATAGAGCTTGCTAAAATTTGATTTGCATATTTGGTCTCTCTAAGCTCTAGATAATATCTAGTATTGAGTTTTGAACAACAAGGAAGACGGTGTAGAGTCTTATAATGTTTACAATATGTCTTTTATGTGAGTTTTGCTGCACCGGTTCATCCTTGAGTTTGCTTCAAATAACCTTGCTAGCCTAAACCTTGTATCGAGAGGAAATACTTCTCATGCATCCAAAATCCTTGAGCCAACTACTATGCCATTTGTGTCCACCATACCTACCTACTACATGGTATTTCTCCGCCATTCCAAAGTAAATTGCTTGAGTGCTACCTTTAAAATTCCATCATTCACCTTTGCAATATATAGCTCATGGGACAAAATAGCCTTAAAAACTATCGTAGTATTGAATATGTACTTATGCACTTTATCTTTTATTAAGTTGCTTGTTGTGCGATAACCATGCTTGGGGAACGCCATCAACTATTGTTGAATATCATGTGAGTTGCTATGCATGTCCGTCTTGTCTGAAGGATCTATCACCTTAGTGGTTGGAGCATGCAAAATTGTTAGAGAAGAACATTGGGCCGCTAACTAAAGCCATGAATCATGGTTGAAGTTTCATTTTGGACATATATCCTCAATCTCATATGAGAATAATAATTGTTGCTACATGCTTATGAATTTAAGAGGAGTCCATTATCTGTTGTCCATGTTGTCCCGGTATGGATGTCTAAGTTGAGAATAATCAAAAGCGAGAAATCCAAAATGCGAGCATTCTCCTTAGACCTTTGTACAGGCGGCATGGAGGTACCCTTTGTGACACTTGGTTGAAACATGGCATGCAAAGATCCGGTAGTCCAAGCTAAGTAGGACGAGGTGCGGGCACTATTAGTATACTATGCATGAGGCTTGCAACTTGTAAGATATAATTTACATAACTCATATGCTTTATTACTACCGTTGACAAAATTGTTTCATGTTTTCAAAATAAAAGCTCTAGCACAAATACAGCAATCGATGCTTTCCTCTTTGAAGGACCTTTCTTTTACTTTTATTGTTGAGTCAGTTTACCTATCTCCCTCCACCTCAAGAAGCAAACACTTGTGTGAACTGTGCATTGATTCCTACATACTTGCATATTGCACTTGTTATATTACTTTATGTTGACAATATCCATGAGATATATATGTTATAAGTTGAAAGCAACCGCTGAAACTTAATCTTCCTTTGTGTTGCTTCAACACCTTTACTTTGATTTATTGCTTTATGAGTTAACTCTTATGCAAGACTTATTGATGCTTGTCTTGAAGTACTATTCATGAAAAGTCTTTGCTATATGATTCACTTGTTTACTCATATCATTACTTTTGTTTTGATCGCTGCATTCATTACATATGTTTACAAATAGTATGATCAAGATTATGATGGCATGTCACTTGAAATTATCTTTGTTATCGTTTTACCTGCTCGGGACGAGCTTGGGGATGCTGATACGTCTCCAACGTATCGATAATTTCTTATGTTCCATGTTACTTTATTGATGATACCTACATGTTTTATGCACATTATATGTCATATTTATGCATTTTGGAACTAACCTATTAACAAGATGCCGAAGAGCCATTGCTGTTTTCTGCTGTTTTTGGTTTGAAATCCTAGTAAATATTCTCGGAATTGGGAAAAGGGTCCTATTTTGCACGGAGCTTCCAGAAGACCGAAGAGGGAAGGAAGTGGGGCCACGAGGTGGCCACACCATAGGGCGCCCGAGGCCCGGCCGCGCCGGCTGTGGTGTGGGCCTCGCGCGCCCCCGACCTACCCTTCCGCCTACTTAAAGCCTCCGTCGCGAAACCCCGATGCGAGAGCCACGATGGAAAACCTTCGGAGACGCCGCCGCAGCGAATCCCATCTCGGGGATTCGGAGATCGCCTCCGGCACCCGCCGGAGAGGGGATTCATCTCCGGAGGACTCTTCATCGCCATGATCGCCTCCGGAGTGATGAGTGAGTAGTTCACCCCTGGACCATGGGTCCATAGCAGTAGCTAGATGGTCGTCTTCTCCTTGTTGTGCTTCATTGTTGGATCTTGTGAGCTGCCTAACATGATCAAGATCATCTATATGTAATACTATATGTTGTGTTTGTCGGGATCCGATGGATAGAGAATACTATGTTATGGTGATTATCAATCTATTGTTTATGTGTTGTTTATGATCTTGCATGCTCTCCGTTATTAGTAGAGGCTCTGGCCAAGTTTGTACTCTTAACTCCAAGAGGGAGTATTTATGCTCGATAGTGGGTTCATGCCTTCATTGACACTGGGACAGTGACAGAAACTTCTAACGTTGTGATGTGCTGTTGCCACTAGGGATAAAACATTGATTCTATGTCTAAGGATGTAGTTGTCGATTACATTACGCACCATACTTAATGCAATTGTCTGTTGCTTAGCAACTTAATACGAATGGGGTTCGGATGATAACCTGAAGGTGGACTTTTTAGGCATAGATGCGGTTGGATGGCGGTCTATGTACTTTGTCGTAATGCCCGGATTAAATCTCACTATATTTATCATATCATGTATATGCATTGTTATGCCTTTCTCTATTTGTCAATTGCCCGACTGTAATTTGTTCACCCAACATGCTTTATCTTATGGGAGAGACACCTCTAGTGAACTGTGAACCCCGGTCCTATTCTTTACATAGCATACAATCTACTGCAATTGTGTTTTACTATTTTCTTGCAAACAATCATCTTCCACTCGATACGTTTAATCCTTTGTTACAGCAAGCCGTGAGATTGACAACCTCACTGTTTCGTTGGGGCAAAGTACTTTGTTTTGTTGTGCAGATTCCACGTTGGCGTCGGAATCCTTGTTGCCGCATCACATTTCGCCACCATCAACCTTCAACGTGCTTCTTGGCTCCTCCTGGTTCGATTAAACCTTGGTTTCTTTCTGAGGGAAAACTTGCTACTGTGCGCATCATACCTTCCTCTTGGGGTTCCCAACGAACGTGTGAGTTACACGCCATCAGAAGCATATGGCTTTTCATTTGATCGAGCTCGTATTGATTTTGGGGACTTTGATGTTTCCCAAAACTGTCGCCCTTGACTATAGGGGCAGGTGTGGCACTGCACTTATGCATATTATACTTACTTAGAATCTTTTCTAAATAAGCCTTTTGCGATAGTCCTAATACTCCATTGTTCCTATCTCGGTGAATTTCTATGCCCAAAACATATGACGCTTCACCAAGATCTTTCATATCAAAATTTGAGGACAAGAACTTCTTTGTTTCTTGCAGTAGACTAACATCACTGCTGGCAAGCAGAATATCATCCACATACAAGATTAGGAAAATATATTTCCCACTTTTAAACTTTGCATAAACGCAATTGTCCTCGATATTTTCTTTAAATCCAAATCTTTTAATTGTTTCATTAAACTTTAGATACCACTGTCTGGAGGCTTGCTTTAATCCATAAATGGATTTCTTTAGGCGGCATCCCATTTCTTCCTTGCCTTCCATGATAAAACCCTTGGGTTGTTTCATGTAGACATTTTCTTCTAAATCCCCATTTAGAAATGCCGTCTTTACATCCATTTGATGCAACTCTAAATCAAAATGTGCAACTAGTGCCATGATGATTCTGAAGGAATCCTTACATGAGACCGGAGAAAATATCTCATTGTAATCTATCCCTTCTCTTTGTGTAAATCCTTTTGCCACAAGTCGTGCTTTGTACTTTTCGACATTCCCATTGGAGTCATATTTTATTTTGTAGACCCATTTGCAGCCCACTGTTTTGGCTCCTTTAGGTATATTCTCTAAGTCCCAAACATTGTTGGTACTCATCGATCTCATTTCGTCTTCCATGGCCTCCACCCACTTTGATGAATCTGGGCTTCTCATGGCTTCTTCATATGAAGTGGGATCACTTTCCATATGAATGCTTTCTGTGTTGTAAACTTTGTAATCAGTCGAAATGGCTGATTTTCTAGCTCTTGTAGACCTTCTAGGGGCCACATTCTCTTGAGCATTCTGTTCCTCAACTTGTGGCTCAGCTTCTGGAGGTGGCTGTTGTTGCTCCCTTTCATGCTCAACAAATGGTTCATTCGGCTCCTGACGGACAGGTTCCGAATTTTCACTCATCGTTGTCATGGGTGGAGTCACAACAGGCGCTTGCACCACAATCGCAGGGATCGTCGGTACAGGTGCACATGGTAGCGCAAAAAATGGCTCCTGAGTCATCGGATTAGGTGCATGCACCCTCTTCTCCTCAAGATCAATTTTCCGAGCTACCATGCTCCCCCTCATCATTTCGTCTTCTAAGAAGACAACATGTCTCGTTTCCACAAACTTTGTGTATTTCTCTGGACAGTAGAAACGATAACCTTTTGACTTTTCAGGATAGCCAATAAAATGGCAGCTGACTGTTTTGGTATCTAACTTTGCTATATTTGGATTGAATACTTTGGCCTCAGCAGGGCTCCCCCACACTTTCAGGTGGTTTAGAGAAGGCACTCTCCCTGTCCATAGCTCATACGGCGTTTTGGGCACCGATTTGCTTGGTACTCTGTTTAGAATGTGAATAGCGGTTTTTAACGCCTCAATCCACAATCCCAATGGTAGGGTGGAATAGCTCATCATACTGCGCACCATATCCATAAGGGTACGGTTGCACCTTTCAGCTACCCCATTCTGCTGAGGTTCGCCCGGCATCGAGTACTGGGCGACTATTCTAGTCTCCTGTAGAAACCTTGCAAAAGGTCCAGGGACTTGGCCATATGGAGTATGTCGACCGTAGTACTCCCCTCCACGATCAGACTGACTATCTTTATTCTTTTATCATGCTGATTTTCAACTTCAGCTTTGAATATTTTGAATTTATCCAACGCTTCTGTTCTTTCTTTTATTGGATAAATATAACCATATCGGGAGTAATCATCCGTGAATGTTATGAACGAATCATAGCCATCCACACTTTTCACCGGAAATGGTCCACATATATCGGTGTGAATTATTTCTAGTGTTGTTGTGCTTCGATTTGCACCCCTTTTAATTTGCTTTACAAATTTTCCTTTAATGCAATCGATGCACTGTTCTATGTCTGAGAATTCTAATGGAGGAAGAATATCGCTTTTAACGAGTCTTTCTATTCTCCCCCTCAAAATATGGCCTAGGCGACAGTGCCATAATTTCGATGATTCATCAGTTCTTTTTCTTTTCTTTCCTTCTTTTTCCGACGAGGGTATTTGTTCATTCACTTTACACACAGACAATACTTTTTCACGCAAAGACAATAAATAAAGCTCATCATGGAGTATAGCAACCCCAACATAAGAATTATTACACCATATGGCACATTTGCCATGTCCAAAATAACATTGATAACTGTCTTTATCTAAGCGCGATACACTTATTAAATTTCTATGTATGGAAGGAACAAATAACACATCTCTAAGCAGAATAGTCAAGCCATCAGCTAGCTCCAAGAGGACGTCGCCAACAGCTTCAACTTCTGCTTGAATTCCATTTGCGACTTCAACGCATCCTTCGCCTCTTTTCATAGTCCTCGTCGAATGGAATCCCTGTAAAGAATTTGCAACATGAACAGTTGCACCTGAGTCAATCCACCAAGTAGATTTCGAAAACTGTGTATACAAGGATTCATTTACAAAGGAAACTAAATTGTTACCTTTCTTTGCCATTAATTCTTTCAGCCAATCAGGGCAGTCTTTCTTGTAGTGCCCAGTCTTCTGACGGTGAAGACACTGATCTTTGTTCTCTGGTAATGGCCTGTGCTGGAACTTCTGATGCTGCATTGGGGCTTTACCATATTGCTTTGAAGGAGAACCATTGTTGCTTGGTGTGAAGGGCCTTTTCTTATTGTCCTTCACATAGTTGATGGTACCTCCATTCTGTGCCTTGAGTCTATCCTCCTCTTGCACACACATGGCAATGGTCTTTTCAATGTCCCATTTCTCAGGACTCATGTTGTTGTGAGCATAAAATACTGCGAGCTCATTGTCGCAGTACATCTTTAGTGGTTTGTCAATACAATCTACCACTTTCAAGTCGGGTATGAATTTCTTTAACCATAATGCCTGCCTCGTGGCTTCATAACATGCTATAAAGCATGTTATGACAAAGTTGTCAAACTGTTGTGGCAATGAAGCCATCACCAACTGAACCAGAAGTGCAGGCTTCAGCTCCAGGTCTGCATCCATGGGCTTCAACTTTGCAGCCAGGTTGCTCATCCTGAGGATGTGCTCCCTGATGCCATGTGCACCTCCAGTATACTTTTCTGTCACCAGCTGCTTCAACAGCTGGGTTGCATATGTCTTTGAAGAACCAGTGAACTGGCTCTTTATCTTTTCTAGGTACTCCCCAGCGGAAGCACACTCTGTAATTGAGCCCACAATGGCGTTCTCAATTGTATTCTTTATAAATGCCATGCACTTTTTGTTGGCAGTCTGCCACTTTCTGTTCTCTAGGGTGTAGGACATCTCCACAGGAGCATGATCCCTTTTCTTTTTAGCCCATGCATCATCAGTATCCCCGTCAGCTCTGACGGGGTCAGTAGGCTTGATGGGCTGCGGTGTGTCAACCACCCAGTCCACCTCAGCACAGACGAAGGCGAAATCCACCTTCTTCCTCCATTCTGTGTAGTTATCCCCTCTAAGGGTGGGAACATCCTTGATGCAGCTCATCAAGTAGAACCCTCCTGAAAACCACAAAGAAGTGAGAATAGTACAATTGCAAATTATAATCCAACGTTGGTCCGAATTAAAACATGCAACTGTTAATGCAAATAAAACTATATCACCGTTGGGCAGAAATAGAGATAAATGCACATATCTTTTGCTATTTGCAGCGGAAACTGTGAATTAACTTTAAACTTTGAACTTTTCAGAGGCATTTCCTTTACTTTTTAATTTCTGAACAAATATTTCGTTGGTCCTATTTATTCAGAAAAAGAACTAGACAAAATTTTGGCCAAAAATGACCCAAAACGCCTAAAACGCCTCGTAATTGTTAAAGCGTAAAAAGCTGCGTCGCCCACGCGGCCGCACGCGGTGCGGCAATGGCCCGCGTCGCCCGGCGCGGCACGCCCAACGCCGAGCCGCCGGTCCCGCGTCGCCCACGCGGCGAGGGCCCGCATGCTGTGCGGCCCGGCCCGCGGCCCAGCCACGGTTTCGACACGGCCCACACACGGCGCCGGCCACGCTGCCCACGCGGCAGCCTTTTCTGGCCGTCGGATTAAATCCGACGGTCCACCGTCGCTTTCGGCTGGTATAAGGGGTGGCCCAAACCGGCGCCCCCTAGAACCCTAACCCTAGAAAACACTTTTCCCCTTCGCTGCCTCTCTGTGGCGGCGGCCGGCACCCTCCCGCCGGCGTCCGGCGAGTGCTCGACGGCACCACGGCACCACGGCCGCCTTCCCCCACCCGTCCTTCTTTCCTCTCTCTGGCTGCGCGGAGAGAGCCTCCCGCGCGCACACTCCGTCTGGGAGCTCGCCGGCGAGGGCGGAGCTCCTCCCTTCTCCCCCAGCCACCATACATCAACGGTGACCAGGAGACGCAGCTGCAGCGCCCCCTTTGGCCCTCTTGCCGGCGCGTGCGTGCACCCTTGCGTGGGCGCACCGCCGGCAAGCGGCTCAAGAGGTGGTGCTCCTTTCTTTCCTTCGCCGGCGCCATGAGCTTGAGCAACATCTCGCGTCGCTTTGGCGGCGCGGTTCACTTTGGCGGCGCCCCGGCCTCGAGCAGCAGCAGCCCGAGTCGGGTCAGTGGCGGCGCTGTTATTTCTTTGCCGGCGGCCGCGCAGCAACGGCAGCAGCCGGTATACTGTCGGCGGTGGCGGCACAGTGGCCCCACTGCCTCTGTTCTTTCTCGCCGGCGAGCCAAAAGCCCCGGCCTGTACGAATATCTTTGCCCCCTTTTTTCGATCTGATCTAGGGTTATAGTTTGGGGCGGGCTAGAATTTTCTTTTCTATTTTCTTTGCTTGTCTTTCCCGGATCAAAGATCTACGACTAGGAACAATGGCTCTGATACCAATGTTATATTCACTAGATCGTCTAGAGTAGATCATGGCCGGGTAGGAGAGGGGTACTGTTAGTTTACCTTCTCCATTGGAGATGGATCCCGTCGACACAGGCATGGTGGCGACGGCGACGGCGTGAGGTCGAGCGAGAGGTGGCGGCGGAGCTTCCCGTCGGCACTGTGCGAACCCTAATCGGTGGGTGTGTTGGTGGGGCGAGTGGCACTCCGGTCAACCTCGTAATCTGTGCCACCGCCCCCACCACTGTATTTATAGCACAGGCGACAGGGCCCAGATGTGGTTGGGCGCCCCCGATCAGGGCGCGGACGAGGTCAAGGGTCTGAGTTCGAGCCGTTGGGCTCGGACGCGAGGAGATCATTCTAACAGGAGCAACCACAGGGCCTCGGAACCCTGGGAGCTTAGTGCTCTTTAGGGATTTTGAAGAAGATGAATTTGTTTCTAGTTGTTCAGAATGCCTTGAGCAGCACAAGGATCCAAACACTTTGTCTGGCTTTAGAAGATAGACCATGCATGCAAGATAGACAGAGATTGATTAAAGAGCGAGGGTTCCAACTTGGATAATGATTCAGATCCTCCGGAGGCTGCGGCTCGAGCAACCTCCGAGCGGAGGGTCGTTAGATGGGTGTGGATCGTGTGTGGACGCGCACGTCTCCTTTCCTGCGTGTGGGTAGCAATCCTCTTCCTTGGTCATTCTTCTTCACGAAATCTGTTCCCAAATAAATCGCACGCCCCAGCGTAGGGGAGCCCGTCGGCCGGCCTCGACGGTGCGCCGCCGCCCCCCTTCCCCCGCCCCCCGCCGAGATGGCCGGCCTCGACGGATGGGAAACCGTGCCGCCGAAGTGCTCCACGCTGCGCCGCCGCCGCCCGACCTCCTCTTCCACCTCGTGAGGGCGCCGACCTCCGCCTTCACCTCGACGCCGGCCGCCTCGCCCCTCGGGGCACCCTCTAGCGCCGGCGACCGCCACTTCCACCTCGCCGGCCGACGCTCGAAATCCACCCGCGCCGGCGACCTCAACTTCCACCTCGCCGGCCGCCGCTCGAAATCTCAGCGCGCCACCCGACGGCCATGCTTCACTCCTGGAGGGGTTGCAAGGTGCATGCTGCAAGCCGGCACCATCCTGCTCCTGGCTGTTGGTAGTTGGCGCCGCCGCGCTGTGAGCTCCGCCCACGTTGCTGCGAGGCCTGGCCGCCGGTGCGGCGATAGCAGGACGACGCTGCGTCGAGCGTCAGTCATCGGTGCTGCAAGGGGATGCGTCAGCGAACGGCGTGGTGGGGAAAGCTGCTGCAGCTGGCGGGGGCGACGATGCTACCGGCGTAGTGGTGCTACCATAGGTGGATGACGGCGCTTCTACCGGTGTGTGGCAGTGCTACCAGCCATGGCTGGCGGTGCTGCCATAGGCGAACGGCGGCGCATCCACCGGTGCACGGTGGTGCTACCAGCCATGGCCGGCGGTGCTGCTATGGTCTATCGGAGATGCTTCCATAGGTGGGCGCAGGTGCTTCCATGGGCGTACGACAGTGCTGCAAGGAGCAGGCGGCGGCAACGATGGCTGTAGTAGACATGCTATTGGCGGTGCCACAATTGCATTTTTTATGCTACAACTGTTATGTGGTTATGCTACTTTAGTAGTATAATTTTATTTGCTACGTGCGGTTAGCGGTGAAGCAACAAGCCCAGCTCCATCGGCCCCGCCATCTCCCGAGATGGAGGCCATGGGTCAGGGCCATGGGTGTTGCGATTGCCGATGGAGGGTGCTGCCACGCAAGACAGCTGGTGCTTCTAGGCAACATCAACTGCGCCGCCCATCGGCAACGGTGGTGCTTCCCATGGTGTTGGGCGGTGCCTCCCATGGTGTCGAGCGATGCTTTCAATAGAGTTGGGGCGATGCTACCACCGGCGACGGCAGTTGCAGAGACCGGCGGCAGCGGTGCTGCAAGGCGGGCTAGCGGATGGTACCACCAGCGATGGTTGATGCTACGATCGACGGCTACCGTGGTGCAAGCTGGGCCGGCAGTGGCCGTACAGCAAGGCGGCTCAGCGGTGCAGCAAGGCGGGCCAACAGATGCTGCGACCGGCGGCTGCCGTGCTGCAAGCCGGGCCGGCGATGACGGTGCTACAAGGCGGGCCGATGAATGCTGTCACCGGTGACTGCAGAAGCTACCAGCCTACGACCAACGAGGGCGGATGCTGCAACGGGCGGCGGCGGAGCTTCAAGCCGGGGGTGCGGTCCTGCAAGCTGTAGTTGCGAAATCTGTCTCCTGCGAATCATTTCTTTTTTATTTCTAGGCAGACCGTTTTCCGCTTCAATGAAGCAAAAGCGGGTATTTTTTTGCTGCGAGGTCTCCAATTGTATTTGCCTTTAAGTGATCTTTTATGTTTTTTCCTTAGTGAACCGTTTTTTTGCTTCAATGAAACAAAAGCGGGGTTTTTTTGCTGCGACGAAGCAAAGTCAGGATTTTGCCTGAAAGTGGACACGTGTCGGTCTGTGAAGCAGGAGGCTGGAAGGACTCGGTGCCTCCGAGGGATTCCTAGCGCTTTCCTTCCAATTAACACCAAGCAGGCTACGCATGCCACTTCACATGAATTTTGCTAAAGCACAGCACATGCAAAGAAAATCTAAAGGTATAATTGTTGCACCCCATGGGGGTCTCACAGCGATCCTCACTTCTGGATCGTCGGATCTCCCCATCAGCTGCATCTGAACCGTTTATGTTGGGCAGAAAGTGAGTGTTCCTATTGGCCCTCCCGCTAGCTAACCACATGCAACAGCCATGAGTTACCCGCCAGCGGCTGCGTGAGGGTCCCACTTTCGTCCGGGCCCACACGTCGGTCACTGCGGGTGGATTTCGTTCGGTCGGGTTTGTAGTCGGGCTGTGGAAAAGGTCTCCACCCGCAGGGTAGATTCGGTATTTCCTTGCGCGGTCAAGGGATGAGACAAAACTTCAGCCCGTGGTCCATAACCCTAGCCATTCGTCCGGTCGCTCCCCCAATCCCCTCTCGTTTACTCCTCCCCCAATCTCATCTTCTTCCTCCGCCGCCTTCCCAGGTCCCGCTCGCCGCCGCCGCCTCCCATCTCCCGCTCCACGCCGTCGTCGGCCTCCTCTCCGGCGAGCCGCCGTCGCCCGCGTCCTCCCGGTCTGGGTCATGAGACCAAGGACGAGCGGTGAGCCAGCCAAGAAAGAGCGGCTCTGGCTCGCATGGCCGCGCTCGCCTCGTCTTCCTCGGCTCCGGCGAGGCAGGGCAATGGGTGTCGGCCGCGGTCTTCCTCCGCGGAGCGCTGGTCGTACCTCGCCGCCTCTCGCCTTTTCCCCTCGTCCCCACAGAGACGCATCTCTCCTCGTCGCCCTCAACCAAGGTCGGGTAAGATATTGTGTTGCAGGCTTGCGGAAGGACTCACTGGTGGTGGATCTTAGGGAGTAGGATGAGGGAGGCCGCGGCTGTGGCGGGAGGAGGACGAGGTGGCCGAGCTTGGGAGGGGATGGGCTTCCATGGCCACCATCGCCACCACATCCTTCTCCTCCACCCCTGTGCTCCCCGTGCCTTCTCCTCTCCCACTGCATCGTCCTCTTTCTATCCTCTCTCTCTCTCTCTCTCTCTCTCTCTCTCTCTGATCCACTCATAGATAGCTCCTTGCTGCAGCAACTCACGGGTGAAAAGGAGTTAGCTCGTGGGATGTTGGGCAAGATCCAAAATCCTAACCCACCTAGACGTCTTCTCCTTTGGATTTAGTAGTTTCAAGTTCATTCAGGATTCTTGATTTTTGTCTTTATTTCTCCTACTTGCAATGAATCAAAATTGTTTATTTAACCATTAATTGTTTGGTACTTCTTAATTGTTAGATCCAGAAGTTAACTGGGCAGAGCTCTTGGTGGTGCCTTTGGGGTTATAATCACCATCTTCATCAACCTGGATCATTTGTTGCAGGGACATCAAGGATCTATAATATGTGTCCAGCCTCCCAGTTTTGTAAGTTGATGATTATCACACTTCTAATATTTGGTATATATAATATACTTTTTACTCCTTTGATTAAAAAATGTGGAAATGCATTCCATGCCTAATAGAAACTAGAGAAGAGGCACAGTTAAATGTTCAGACATTTCTACTTGTATGAATCCATCCATTCTTTACAGTTAAGTTTAATATTTAACTTGCTTCACCTGATGCTATGCTTTTCCTCAAAACATGATGCAGTGATTCAGGTATTTGGCTGCTTATTACTGAACTTCGGTACCGTTTATTGAACATTCGCATAGGGTATTCTATAAATTATATTCCATGAAAATTCAGATTTTGCAAATGGTTTTCAGGTTTCCTTAGTTGACTTGCTTGCTAGCAATTAGAGGAAATATATGTGTTTTAGGATTAAGTATACTTTGCAAATGCACGAGGCAGGACATTTTCTCTCTTTCATTTTTACGGTTCTATTTTTACATTGGCTAGGATCTTATTATGTCTGCTATGATCTTGCCTCTGGGATATTTTGATGCTTTCAAGCTGCAAATATACTTTTATGAGCTTATCTTCTAATTCTACTGTAGGTATGTAAGCTATGTTGCTTTTTCGTTTTCATGAGCAACACACCTACTGCACAGTGAATGTTTTGAACAGGTGCTAGAAAAATAAGCACTGTAACAGTTACATGTAGTGTTCAGTTAATATTCAGGAATACCTCTCTTGGTTACTTCCTTGTCTCCGTATTTTTTTGTCTATGTACTGTAGGTCATGCCAGGGAGTGTGTTACATCACCAAGAGATCATGGAAATGGTACGCTGAATACATTTGCTTCTTGGATTCTGGTTTCTTTTAATCTATTGGTGATGTATGGGTCAATTTCATTTTGGTTTCTTGTGATATTCCTAAAATCTAAGATGCAAACTTGACCATGTGTTGACATTTTTGGCGGCTGGGTTATGGGAATACGGAAAAAACTTTCAACCTTCATCCAAAGCAATTAATAAGAAAATCTGTATCATGTTTTCTATAGTAAACAGTTGTATAGCTACATAATAATACCAACAGATAGTATATGCTCTCCTATTCCAGAAATTAATTCAGTATGAAAACAGACATGGGTCCGCACAATTCTAATGACTACTTTCGTGTTTGGTGAGTTATGAGTTTTCACTTTTGACCGCTTCTTATGAACCAGATAATAGATAAATGAATGAGAGAAAGTGGCTCTATTATGGATTTTTATTTTGTCTTAATGCATGCTTATTTTATTCTAGGCCATTTGTTCAGCAATTTTTTTGCATGTTTGTTCCACCTTTTATCTAAATAAATAAATATTTCTAAATGTAAGAAGTAATATTGAACTTCCTACCATAGTGTTACTCCATTTTCCTAAGAAAGAAACGTGTCTTCTTTGGGGATTGCTGATTGTAGGTCTTTGAAACTACTCAGCTACCAATATTGGAAATGTAGGAAGATACAATCTGGGTATAAATCCCGTCAACTCAATTCCAGTATGTGCTTGTCTATTAAAATCAATCTCTATTTTGTGACTGACATTCTCTTTTTTCTTTCTCATACCTGAGCATAAAACATGCCTTTCTTATGCCACGTTAGCATAGTTCCCTGGAATGATATAAACAAAGAAATTTAACTTACTTAGTACTTGATGCAGTAAGCAATCCTTACTTATTGTGGTGTCTCTATATAATCATACCAACTTTCTTCAGTTTATCTACCATATTTAGTGAGTTATACTATTTTTTGGAAAAATGAGGATAGTGAGTTACACTGTTTTTTAGCGAGCTACACTGTTGGAACTCCAAGTTCCAAAGGAGGAACAACTCCTCCATTACCAAAACAAAGAATTTGCCACGCTGGATCTTAATATACCAGCAAACCAACTGCAGCTTAGCCAATAGTATACATTTTTTTTACCAACGTGTCAAGAAACCAGAAAATTTACCAAATAATGCATAACTAATACCATCCCAGGGATTATAGCGCATGCATCTGCTATATATGTTGTTGATTCTTATAGCTTTGAATGGATTAAAATATCAGTGGCCTAAAAAGTCTATGTTCTCCAAGTCTTTACTGAACTTCAAAATTTTAACGATGGTACCTACTCCATATTGTCTTACTGCAATAGGGGCTAAAAAAATTATGGAAGATAGTAAACGCGGTTAATTTCAGAGATGCATATGCTATTTAAGATTCAATCCTTGTGACCTGAAACTGACGGGCTTTAGTTAAATGTCTGGTTTATAAGAATATACTATTTCAAATTCAACGTAGAGAGATAAGCACGCCGGTGTCTGGTTTATGCCTTTTTTCCTTACAGAATACTTAATCCTATCCATGATTGTTGACAGTGCAGGTTTGTGCAGGCTGACCGCCTGGTAGTAGAAGGATAGTGCAAATCTTTCAATATGGATAATCTTCTCTAGACAGTGGACACACATTGTAGATTCTTTCCTCTGTCTGTCGGATGGAGCCTCACATTTGACTGAGGCAGACAGTTCAGACCTTTTTTGGGTGTTGATAGTGCAGGCTGACCACTTGCTGGTGGTAGAGCATTCTACTTTCTTGACATAAGTGCATTGTAGAAAAATCCTAACTCATGCTCGCTGTTAGCACAGATGTGAAGAGCTCTTTTGGTTTCCATATCTATCTCATTTTGCCTGATTGCCTAGGTAATACAACGGTTCAAATGGGCTTATATCATTTGTGTTATCTTCTCAGTTACAAAGCATGGAAAAACAGTGATTGTCAGCCTATAATCACTCTAGCACAAGAAATTTCAGATGCTCTTTTCATTAAATAACTTATGCAATATAGCTAAAAGGACCTATTTGGACTAATGGCTAGCTTTTAGGGAAGTTGGAGTAACTATTTTTGTTCCGTACCAACGAGGAAATTCCTTCATTCTAAATGGTGAGATAAATGCATCTCTAATTTTTTCACATGGGTGAGATCTTCTAGCACAGATAATTTGTTCACCTCAGACCTTTTTTAGTGCACCAAGATCATGTGCTCGACAATTTTAGTGCTTCCCTAGAGGTTTTCTTTATAATTTTACATGATCGCTTTCTTGCTAGATTTTGTTGTTCCATCCTAATCATGGTTTTAGGGATATTCATTAATTTTCACTGCATTTCTTTATGAAAGTTCAGTATTCAATGTATGCATGATCCCGCTGGGCGCTCTTGCTTAAGAGCCAAGTTATGACCGCCAATATTGATCATGTTAATTTCATTCCATGGATACACACCAGGAGATGTGACCTAAGAGGAACTCGATCACATGTAAGTTTGAGGGCAATGATGCTATCAACATACTATTCCTGATTTTGTTCTGCTGCAATTGGTTTTCTCACCTCGATTGTTTTGAATTCCAAGCATGGACAAGCTTTTCGGCGTTGGATTCCACAATGGAGAGAATAATGGGACTGGCAACATGGAGCTTCTACGTCTGATGCGCCATTTTTTCTTATTGAGGTTTGTCTCGATCTGACCATATGTCTTCTACGAGACTTTTATGTGGTGTTTTGTAGAAAAATTCAAAGAAAGCATCGTTCTATTGATGCATTTCCGGAGTCTTATGTATACACTAGGGATTCATGGTTTAGGCCGTATATTGCATATAGACATACTGTTGGTGTGATCATTCTCCTCCAATTCTTTTCATGTCAGAATTTACCTGAGGAGAGCATGTGGTCTTTATCTATTAGAAACTAATTTCATTACCATTCGGTTTCTTATCATACTCTACCTCAAGCTTAGTTCCTTTCAAAATCTGTTGTCCTAACTTTTCTTCAATTTGTTATTCCTCTGTGTAATCTTGAGCTAAGCGTTTTCCACCAAAGTACACCAGTCGATGAAATGAACACTGTGTAATCCTCCACCGATGAAATGAACGCTACACACATGCCTGACTGTTTTGCTTTTAACTTGTGCACCTTCAGTTTAGAGTAGTTATGTAACCTGCCTACCCGTACCATTGTATGTAACTTGATCAGTTTTCTCCTCCACATGCTTACCTATCACCTACCTCGTTTTTCTAAGTTACAGCTAAGCTGTGTAATAATAGTGTCCAGTCTATGGTTTCTTTCACGCATGCAATTTTTATTGTGTAAATATCAAAGCACTGAACTAATGGACAAGTTTTTTGCAAAGTGACACCATTTCGATCTCTTATCAATTATCTAACACAATCAAGACACAGACCCTCAAAAAAAGACACACCCAGAAAACAAGAGTGTTTATATCAAATCAGTAGAGGAAAACGTACCGATCTGAAGGAGGCTGTGGCCGCCATGCCGTCGTTCAAGATGACCATGACTGTCACCTCGATGGCCACCGCCGGTAGAGCGTGGAAGCCCTGCCAAAGCTGCCCCATCTGCTTGACCACTCCACCGCCTGCAAGTTCACCCTAGAGAAGAACGGGCGCGTTCCTCGAGTACACCGCAGCTACGCCGTCGTCGGCATCCACCACACACATATGCTGCAGTGGAACAAGCAGCACCACTCTGCTTGATGAATCTTTTTTCTCTTTGTGTTGTTGCTCCACATGAAGTAGTTCTCCGCCCAGGAAGGTATGCTCATCGAGGCAGAGCAGCGAGGGGATATGGTGGCCAACCGCGCGCATGTGCTTATCGAGGAAGATCATCAAGGGGATCTGGTGGCCAAGCGCACCATGGACTGAGGCTGACAGTGTCCATGGGCTCTGTTCCAAGCTGGGGTGGAGATGTAGCACGGGGGGAATCCTGGAACATGGAGCTTGTCCTTTTGCCGGGGAGAGAGAAAGGAGATGAAATTGAAGGTAGGTGGCAAGAGAACACATAGAGAGAGGAATCTTCTGTCCTAAACTATCTGAATACTGATATAGACTTCTGCATCTGTCAGTGAGTGAATTATGGGAGAACAAATGGAACCCGTTCACCACTGAGTTGCTTGACCCCCCTTTCTTCCACCCATTTATACTTGCACGTTTGAGTGTTTACAGCTGACGGCTAGGGTGCATTATATAACAAAATGACTTTAAAGCTCAATTGCAATAAAAGACCATCCAATATAGTTTGCTGCATGCAGAATTTACATGCAAGATGATTTTTCTCCACCTCTTGAATACGTATTATTAAGCTTTTCTGATCCTCAAATTTTATCCAGGTTGAAAGATATTTAACCTTTTAAAGTGAGGAGCACGGAAAGAAACTTCTCAATTTCGTATCATCACAGTGAGTTTGAGAGATCTGGAGAGCTTTGATGGTGCTACCGTGTTTTGTTATTTTGCTAGCTGTTGGTGTTGTATTTCAAGAAAAGAAAAAGAACACAAGGAGAATTTTTATAGCTGCAGACAGATTGTTTCTGGATTTTGTTGTGATGATTTGAGAGAGATATAGGGGATAGATATTTGGTAGTTTGGGGAACTCATTAAAATATGTATCGTTGGAATTTGCAGATTCAAATTTAGTGAGCCCATAGGAGTGGATTATCAGGGGCATCACCATATACTTTGAAATAGATTTAGTTGAAAGATATCATTTATGCAATGATCATTTGTCTTCTGAACCAAACTATTTTCTGATTGCTGAGTGGGTTCACTAACTTGCTATGCAGCTGATCGAGATTGTGCTTTCAGCTAAGGTTCTGTTTATCCTAAGGAAAGTGCCACCAAAACATGGGATCACGCAGTACCATCCTATCCATTAGAGCAGGTTTGGCTTGTACAGACAATTTTTTTACAGAGCCTATATAGCATGGTAAATACAGGAACGATAAAGTAGAAATCAAGGCGCTTGCTCAAAAGCTTGCCCAGGTTTTATGTGAGGAAGCCTTTAGAATTTAAGGTTACTGTTGTGTGTAAAAGGAGGAAAGAAAACAAAAATGCAATGTCTCTCTGTCTACAGGTCTAGAAATTGTAAGCTATCTATGTAATATTAATAGTAATACATTTGTTCTTCTCTGTGTAGCCCCCTGTACACGTTGGGGACTCGGGGTTGACATATTTGTTCTTTGACCGCTCTATCCTGTTCTACCTTTCTGGTGTGTTAGCTGTGTTTTAGGAGTCCGTGGATGTTGTGTCATTATGAATCAAACTCAGAACATCAGTTAATCGCTGGAAGAGCCGCTGCATATATCCAGTACAAGTACAACACTTGCAAAACTGAATGTTTGAAAGAGAAAAACATACAGACCGTACACAGACGATGTAAATCAGGCTCGGTGTGCAGAAGAGCCTTTACCGAGCACATCAATCATTAGATTCTGATCAACAGAAACGTACGGGGTGCACCAGAGCGGGTGTGGATGCCGGCGACCCTCTGCATCAGTGGAGTGAACCATTGTACATGGCCGTTGTGGAGGCAACCAGGGAAACAATGACTCGCGTGCTCGAGATGGCTAAGCCACCATGCACGCGACGACCCTCGCCGTGGAGCTGTCGTACTGCGGAAGAGCGGCCGCAGCGGTGGCCGGAGGAGCAGAGCATGGATACTGTACACCCGCTCCTCCCCAGTGACGAGACGCACCTGCTGGCCGCCAGCCCAGGTTCCCCTCTCACTTGCTATCAAGCTGCCTTCTACTTAACACTTATAATTTGTAGTGTGTTTAATCCATGATATGTTGTGTTTTTTTGCTCCTCTTCATCAACCGATAATTCTTCCCTGCATCCAAGAAATGAAACGGATTATTATTCACTCTTTATTTGATATGCTTGCTTATCATTGATGTTTACAAATGTATACGAAATAAATATTGACACAAATTTCACGGGATCGTGCGCCAAGGCGCACATCAAAATCTAGTATAGTTAACGTAGCCGTTCCCACTCCTTCGTGCCCGGCGGTGGAAAGAGGCTAGCACCTTTTTGCTATCGTTCCACCTTATATGTATGTGAAGCAGTAGAGGCACCGCACGTGCGGTGCTCTAGGAGGTGGTCATTATTGGCGTTAAAGCATCTCCAGCCATATCGTCTGAAAGGCCCTCAGGACCCCTTTTTTTATCCGGATGGACAAAAATAGCCCAGTCACGCCTCCAGCTTCTCGTTTTCATCCGGACCTTCTGGACTCCCCAGGCCATCCTCGGTTTTCCAGGGTGCTCCCGGGGGCTCCGAATGGAGCAAATTCGACACTCTGGCCCGCATGTCAGTGAAGGCTTGGGCGAGGCTCAACTGGGAAAACCCTCCTCTCCAGTGCAAAAATTCATCCGGATTAGGTTCGTCCGGACTGAAATTTGGCTCCGGAGAGCTTCAACAAGTGGAGATGCTCTTAGAGAAGGAGGCGAGGCAGCGGAGTGAGTTCGTTGGGGTATGCGTCTTCATCGGTAAGGATGAGGAGAAGTCCGTGACTAGTACATGAACTGCATTGCCCGAGCGATGCGTCACCTCTATTTCCACACCGGCCCGTCTAGTGGCAGGAATCTTTTTTGGTTGCTTTCCTTGTTCCGAACTTGGGACGACCCCAACAGCATAAACCTAGCACAGCCGCCATGTTTCGGCTCCTCATATCTCATCCCCTATGTGAATTCCTCATATTATTCTCTGAAATTTCATCACCTCTTGCTGATTTATCGATTATTTGGGGAATTTCTACTTGGTGTCGGGACAGTCCCTTTACCGGATTAGGTGTCATGTTCCGCTCAATTCGGTTTTATGTCTCTCTTGTTTTCATGGACTAGTTTGCTGTGAACGCTAGCAAACGCTTCGTTCGTTGTTGCCAACCTGATGACCAACAAGCTCTGAACGATATACTCACGCGGTAGTCCGTACAACTTTTTTTTTATAAAGAACGCTTTATTACTTAAAGAGTTCTAAGCATTCTTCGGCCTCTGCATAACCAAGATACACAGCCGCACCGATCCAGATCAAATGATAACTATAAAGTAAAATAAAGATGGCACAATACAAGACTTCATCGCAGTAACTTCATGCTCATCTAAGCCGACGAAGGACCGATTCTAAGATTATGTTGTCATCTATGTTGGATAATCTCTCGCCTTGTTCTCTAACCGTGTAGACACCTCGATAAATAGGTCGCGATTCTCCACACGTTGTAGAGACGACCATGAACAGAGCGCAGTTGTGCACCGGTAGATAATCTAGAGAGTCGAGGTTACAACTTATAAACTTTGTGTTTCGATGTTATTTATACTTTTGGATACAAAGCTGACTAAAACTTGCTAAAATTCAGGCCACGACTGAGTTAAGAGCACTGCCATCCTAATTCCGCTCAACGTCCCTACTAATCCACAACGTATCCGTTTGTTCGTGCCTTCCCAAGACGAGATCAGAGCCAACGATCTCTACATCACACTACATGAGGAACGGAACAACAAAGACCATGGCGTGGACAGACCACACGCTGACTTGGTATTATTTCCTAACTGAACTAGTCCGAGAGTAAAACATGTCGAAACTAAACTTTGGCCAACAGCTAACTGAACAACAGTGTTAAACTGACGAAACACAACATCCTTTGCCGCGTGTATGGGGCACCACACAACAAAGATCGCAAGGGACCGGTAGAGCGAACTTTTGAAACATGGATACCCTGAACCTGATTAAACTTACTCCAATACTAATTTACATAGTTATCTGATCACTAAGTTATAAAACTTTCGGGAGAGGAGAGTTTCCTTCATATTCATTTGAAACTTGTCATTTTTACCTAAACTACATACTTTTAAATTTGAGTATGAAAAACATCACCCACATACATACATGCAAAAAAAATTGTTCGGAAATTTTCGGAAACTGTAAATACGGATTTTAGGGCTAGCAACTTATCAGGTACTCATGAATCTATGTGCCTAGGGGACCAGCGCCTTGCTGAGGACTAGGGGTATGTTTAGATTGCTACCAAAGCATACCCTACTCGATATGTGTTCTCTCAACTTCTTCTTATTGCGTCTTCTTTTTACATCGAGAAAAGATATGCGTTCTCTCTTCAACTGACAATGTAAATTGGTTTCTGAATGTACTTCATGTGTTTCGTTTGCCGCCCGCTAAGTTTGTGCATTCTCGTCTGTCACAGCCTGATAACTAATATATTTTACATGTAAACAAAGTCGCAGGTTGATCATTCTAATGCTACGATGTTTCAGTTAAATCCACGCTTTGCTTCAGTTACGCCTCCAGGTTTATTTTGCCTGACATTGTTCAGTTAATCCAGAAGAGCTCAATCTCAAGTGGCCAGCACTCCGCTCAGCATGTGTTTTTATTCCCTAAAACTGATCGATTTAGAGTTAAACCAGCGCCTTCCCTAAGATTTTTACTATCCATGATCAGTTATATTTCGATAACTAGCTGGTTGCTTGCATTTGCGGCTTATAGTTTTATATTGAAGATGTTTTAACATTCTGTTGAGTTTGAAAAATACTGAAATTATTGCAGCAGACCAATTAAAAACCACGCATTTTTGTCAACTGGCTCACTTTTTGAGGAAGTTATGTATCTCTGTTTAACTGACAACATTAATTGGTTTCTGAATGGTCTTCATGTGTTTCGTTTGCCCCCTAGGTTTCCTCTTCTGCAGTTTTGTCTGTCACGGCCGGATAATTATTTCAAAAATCCCATGAAAACAAAGTCACAAACCATTCTAAGCTATAATGTTTCAGTCGAATTCGCACTTGCTTTAGTATCGCTCATGGTTGTTTTGCCTGACACTGTTCAGTTAATCCAAAAGAGCTCAATCTCAAGTGCTGAGCAGGTGTTTTTATCCCCATAATCAAACCGATCGATTTAGTGTTAAACCAGCACATATGCAGCACATATATTTTATTTCAACGTAGTTCACATCAAGAGTCCATGAACATGCTAGCTACGCGAAGAGTGTCCCAGCCATGACAGTAACGGCTTCTCCCTGAAGTCGCACTCTCTGATTCGCAGCATCCAACTCCAGGTATAGTACTCCACTCCTTGGAGATACCTGATGATCGACCAACATAATAAAAGATAATTAACAAGATAGTTTGGCGGATTGAGCAAATTGTAGCATCAATTCTTCCAACATAGCTCTCCTCTCCCTTTCTTTCCAGAGCGAGAGAGAGGCTTCCTTTTCGCTTGCTGCGACCCGTATTCCGTCGCCGCCGACGGCGGCTCCTCTCCCCTGATGGCCTTGCTGTCGCTGGGGTGAGAGGGGTCGCCGGCCGCCGCGGGCGGATCTGTACAGCTGTAGGCTTAGGGGCTTGCTTAGCTAGGTTTCCGGCCGCTGGAGTTGATGCGGCGGCAATGAATAATTTGGTTTTAGATCTTTTCCTGCTGGGGCAGCTCTCTTCCCCGCCGGTGGAAGGTCTAGATACCTGTGTCTTCGTGGTCTGGATCCTCGATCTGGAGTACGAGCCTGTTTCCCAGGTGGCGGCGTCGCGGCAGCAACGGTGGCGCTGCAGTGGGTTTTTGTTCTCCCCGGTTTGCTGCTTCCTTGGTGGGGTTGGCTCCGAATCCGCCCGGGAATCAGGGGAGAGTTGTACAGGAGTTGGTCGGCGGCGGCCGCCGGCCTTGTCCAGAAGGCAACTATCCTGGAGCAGGGAACGCGGTTTGAAGGCGGTGGCTTCGTTGTTCTTCCCCGTCGAGATCGGCTGGAGACGGCGAGGTCAAGCTCTGAGGGGTACGGGGAATCTCCCCGGCCGACGATCCCCAAAGGAGATGGCGATGTCGTTCGCGACAGGCTACTTTCGAGGTCCTCAAAGGAGCAAGACTCCGATGGTTTCCTCTCAGAGCCTAGGATGCGGGCTTACCTTCTTCCCCCTCACCGTCGGCGGCGGCGGAGGTCGGATGCAAGTGTCGGTGTGGATGGACTCAAGGACCCAGAAGGACCTTCTTGTAATTTTTTATTTTACTGGGTCTTTTGTGTTTTGTTCCTGGGTGTGCTGTCTCTCTGGCTCTTTCCAGAGACAGACCACGTGTGTTGTACTCCACTGTTGAAATGAAACACGCGTAGTATCTCTCAAAAAAAAATTCTTCCAACATAAAAGAGATACCGAAGCATAGTTCACTTGTCAGGAAATACCGAAATATATTTGACGCCATACCTGAAATGCTACCAGTTTTTGTTTGCCCAACTTTTTAGCCCAGTAGGGTGCCAAAACACAATGTGCACTGCCACAAACAGGATCCTGCAAAAATAGTAAAAAATAAAAGTTATGGTTAATTAATGTAAGAAAGAGGGAATTAAACGAGACACTATTTACATAATTTCAACTTAACAGAAGGATTATGTCACCTCATCTATCCCCCACTTGGGGCAGAAGAAACGCGTGAAGAAGTCATAACCAGATCCAGCAGGTGCCGGCCCTGTAATAATCACACCTCTGCCGGAACATTTTCTAATTTCTTCAATGTTAGGAAGAACATCCGCAACCTCTTTTCCTGAGGATAGTTCCACCTGAAAGCCATGACAGACCCTTGTGGTGAGTAAACAAAAGTTCAACTTCACTTATATATTCTCTATTTCTCTGCTCACAACTTTGTTTTCAAGAGTCATCGTTTCGTTTTTGTCAGTGATCAACTTCTCTGTCTTTAATTACAAGCTTATGCAACTCCATTTATATCATGCCGGCTGATAGCCAGATTATTTCATTGAACAATTTCGGTAAGACAACTGTGGGCTGTGGCTCGAGTGAGCAATAGTTTATCAGTCACCAAAGAGAAAAGAGTTGTTCAGCATAGAACAATGGTTATAGTAATAGCAGTGTAGCGAGATGGTTTATTTAATTCAAGCTAAGAAACGATTTAGTACTAAAATGTTGTTATGCAGTCAAAAGAAAAGAAGAAATGGGGTGTGAGGCAGTACGTACAATGAAGTCGGTGGTGGCCACCGATTTGTGAACACTGACGACGGAGGCGCCGTTGAGCGTGTCCGGGATCGACGGCAGCTCGTCAGCCGAACCGCAACCCACAAAATCACTGGAGGGGAAGTCGAGCTCAATGAAGAGCTTCCCCTGCTCCTCCGTCTCCGGCGCGGGGACCTTCTTGGCGGTCAGGACGCCGGACTTGGTGGCGAACTCGACCACGCCGTGGTGCTCCGCGAGGACGGAGGTGAAGAGGAAGTGCGCGGACGCGAGCGTGGCGTGCCCGCAGAGCGCGACCTGAAATTAAAACGATGGCGCGGATGGAGCAGGTTGCAAGAAACGGTGCAAATCAGAGAGGTGGAACCAGCGGAGGTGAGTACCTCGGTGACGGAGGTGAACCAGCGGAGGTGGAACCGCGGGGCGGCGGCGTCGGCCGGGCAGGAGAAGTCGCGGGAGAGGAAGGCGGTCTGGGAGAGGTTGAACTCGACGGCGACGGACTGCATCCAGCGCGCGTCCCCCGTGGGCGCCGAGGCATCATCCTCGAGGAGGCACACCGCGGCCGGGTTGCCCTTGAACGGCTCGGCCGTGAAGGCGTCCACCTGCGAGGAGGCAACACGGCGGCGCCGACGTCAACGTCACTTCCCATTCGAGCCAGTAAGAGAGCGACATGGAGGCAGCAAGCAAGCGATCGGCCGAGCACTGACCACGACGTATTGGATGCTTTTCTTGGCCATTTCCGCGAAGCAGCTTGAAATCTGTGCGAGTGAGCTTTGTCGGAACGGATGTGCATCCGATCACGTTTTTATAGGACACTAGTGTAGTAGTGTTAGTGCTAGTCATCAGCTGCTGATGATGTCAGTTGGCAGAGCATTATTCATCAGCACTGACGATAGGGAACTTGGGAGGCTTTATCAACTTCTGGACCAGGCATTTGGAGTCACTGGCAGGTTTTGCTCAAGCAACAGGTGAGGGAGTCACTGGCAGGTTGGAAACTTAATGGTGAGATCTTACCTACCAAAGGTAGTATACTAGGTTCAACCAATTTAGGATTGCTTGACTAGCTTGCAATTGGCTTCGTCAGAGCTGATATTTTTCCAGTTTTTTTTCGAGCCAATTGCTCCTTCTCATTCACAACGTTCAAGTTCAATGATATCTTGTTGACAGACGGGGTTTGCAACCAGATGCCTGCGTCGATGCAAAAGCCGGGCTGAATGCTCCGCTTTCGGAAAATAAAACGCATAACATGGCGAAAATTTCCAGTCAATCTCTAAACATGGACCGGCTTCCCATTGAAAACCAAGAGCCATTCTACTTCAACAAAAAAAAAGGAAAACGCTGACGTTCCCCCGGGGGAACAGCGTTCTAATCCTCCGCTTGCATCGTGCGGCGCGTGTCCCTGCGGGGCCCACCTTATCTCTTCCCTTCCTCACATCTTTCTTCTCCACGAGACTCTCCTCGCTGGCTCCCCTGCGCAAGCAGCCCCGCGCACGGCCGCCACGCCCTCGCCCGCCTCACCTGCACGGGGCCGCTGCACCCTCGTCCGCTGCGCGTGTCCACCTTTCTCCCCCGAGCTCCTGCCCTCCAGCCGTCGTGCCCTCATCTGCGCCCACGCTGAGCTCCGCCGGTCGAGCTTCTGGCCCTCCTACATGCGGTAGCCTTGACGCCGGCGCCACCTCCCCATCGGCCGCGTAGATCCCATGTCCCGCCGCTGAGGGCACAGGGCCTCTGCTACCTTTTGTGGGGGCACGGGTAGCAGCGGCGGCGGCCGTTCGCAGCAACAACGACCAACATTCGTAGCAGAAGGGGAGGCCGTGGGTAGCAGCGGCGGCCGGCGTTTGTAGCAGCGAGGGTGGCGGGTGTTTGTAGCAGCGGTGGTGGCCCTTCGCAGCAGCGGCGGCCGACGTTCATAGCAGCCCCGGAGGCCATGGGTCGCAGCGGCGGCGGCCATTCGCAGCAGCGGCCGCCGGCGTTTGTAGCAGCCGCGGAGGCCATGGGTAGCAATGGCGGCGGCGGCCCTTTGCAGCAGCGGCGGCCGGCCTTCGTAGCAGCCATGGAGGCTATGGGTAGCAGCGCCGACGGCCGTTTGAAGCAACTACGGCCGCCGTGGGTAGCAGCGGGCTGAGTCTGTTTGCAGCAGCGGCGGAGCCCGTCCTAGCTACAACTGGTTGCCGGTAGTAGCAGCGGCGGCCATTGTTCGTAGCAGACGAGGTGGCCGTGGGTAGCAGCGATGAAGGTTGTTTGCAGCAGCGGCGGAGGATGTGGGTAGCAGCAGCACCAGAGGCTGTGGGTCGCGGTACCGTCCTCGCCGGAGTTGGACGACGGTTAGGGAGCGGCAGCCAAGACGTGAAGCAACAGTGCCATGGGCCCATGGCCACATGGGTGTGCGTGTGAACACGGTCGCGGGGATTTTTTCATCTCGATGGAGACGCGCTGCGCTCAGTCAACGAGCAATCCGAGCCATACTTTCCTACGATCGAGCGGCTGCGGACCCGTTGATCCCCCGGGGGACGCTCAGCGTTGCCCGAAAAAAACCAAGAGCCATAATCACCAACACCAACCACCTATACTTAACTGTTTTTTTCCTATTCTGTTATGGTCAAGTCCTGTTTGGCCGCTTCAACCAAGGTGGCAGCGAGAGGACAAAATAGCATCCCTCCTGTGAGGTTGCCAGCACGTGAACAACAGCTCCAACCAATGGTACATCATCAAACATTAAAAAAAAAGATATGTGACAAGAAACAATCGCTACCAAAGATTTGCAACAGCATATATAATGATCATCCTGGAAGTAGCACAACAGGTAGCAATATCTTTACACAGATGCTCGAGCTCTCATTTATTCAGTGCGCCACATCGTGTATCATGAGTATGCTGCTGCATGAGCAAAAGCCAAACAGAAACAGGTTTCACTGATTGGCTCAGATTTGATCCAAGATCACCTCGGCACCAGAAACCTTGAATTCAGAAGGGGCCATCTCGACATTGAAAGCCTTGATCTTCCCGTCATCGACAAAGGCTGACCACCTAGTAACAACGGTGCTTGGTGAGAAACGAGACAAGGTGCATTCTTAAAGTAGTAATTGTTACAACATGAGTTCAACAATGGGGTAGTATTTCAGGCCTAGTGAAGCGCACAATATTTGCCAGATGGTGCATAAGTGAAGTGGTCTTAATAACATTTCAGGCAACCAACATCTCAACGCATGATGGATAATCCCTTCAACAAAAATAGCTACAGAGAGGTGAAACAACCGGACTCTGCTGGAGCCTGTTCCAGTTTACCAAAAACAAACTAATAATATGTACACCTCCACACTTATCCATGTATGCAACTTGCCAACTTGTTGTTTATTTGCAATTTAATATAGCTATAGCATGTTGTACTCTAAAAATGGGTGCAAATGATTCACCTAAGGGTATTAGAGCATCTCCAGTCGCGTCCCCCAAAGCGTCCCCCCGCGCGGACAAAAACGTTCCAGCCGCGTCCCCAAAGCCTTTTTGTCCGCGCGTCATACGGTGTCCGGCGCCCGAGCCGTCCCGTCCACGGGACGCACCGGGCACGCCGGACACAACGAAATGAGAGGCGAGGAGGCGCGGGGCCGACGCGTCGGCGGCTTAATTTTAACCTAACCGTCGCCTACCTCGCGACGGAAGTTGCGCGCAGCGGCATCTTTGCCTTAATGGCGACGGAGGGGCAGGCGAGACGTCTCGTCGGGGCGCGTAGCCTCCACGCGTCGCCGGCGTTCGCACGCCACCGCCGTTCCGCGCGATCTTCCCGCCTCGTCTTCCCGCGTTTCTTCCCGACGCCGGCCTATAAAAGGTCTCCCGGCTCATCAACGGTAGCCACCACACCCCGCCGGCAACAAACACAGCCCTCGTCGCTCCACCCGTCTCCTCCATCACCGTGGCAATGGCGAACCGCCCGCGATGGCCACTTCCCTCCACCGCCGTCTCCTCCACTTCCCCGGCGGCGTGCGGCACTAGAGAGGCACTCGAGGAGAGGCCCGCCGGCAGCGGCGGATCTAGCGGTCTCGCCTCCGCACCGAGAGGCCGCGGCGGCCAGCGTGGCAAGGTGCGACCGTTGCGGCGTTCGACGCCTCGACGGGGCAAGAGGCGCGACGGCGCCGGGGAGGAGATGGAGCGGCGAGGCGACGAGCGCCGGCGCCGCGATGAGCGGCGGCGTTCCGTGAACGGCGTGACTCGATCGAGCGCCGGCGGCGTGAGTCGATCGAGCTCCGCAGTGACGGCGGAGGAGCGTCGGCGGCGGGAGGCGGCGCCGACGGCGCTAAGGCGGCGGCGGCGGCGGCGGAGGTCGACGCGTTTGCGGCGGCGATGATGGAGGCGCCAACGATGTGGAGGAGGAGGCGCCAATGGAGGAGGAGGAGGCCGAGGCGAGGAGACCGAGGGGAGGACGACGACGACGACGAGTTCGACCGGTCCGACGACGACGGGCCGCAGACGGCCGATCAGCAACGCGCGCCTCGTCGAGTCCTTCGAGTCGGAGAAGAAGCTCCGGACGACGCCCGTGCCCGCGAAGAGGCGCATATTCGTCGCGCCATCGAGCCTCGGCGCAGCAGGGACGGCGGAGGACGCGCGGCGGGAGCGGCACCGTCGGCCACCGCGCCGAGCAGGAGAGGCGCGCGGGAGGAGGCGTAGGGAGGCGACGACGGGCGGGCCGTCGAACGCGCCGCCGGCGGTCGTAGTCTAGGTTTAGATGAAATCTAGCCGTTTTCATTCAAACTTTGTAATATATAATCAAAATTGAATGAAAATCTTTATTTTCGTGCACAAATATTCATTTGGGGGCGGTTGGGGGACGCGGCTGGGGAGCGACGTCCCCAAACGCGGCACGAACAAAACACGTCCCCCAAACGCTCGATCCGGCGCGGTTTGGGGGACGGTTTGGGGGACGCGACTGGAGATGCTCTTAGGCCTTCACTCCAAGGCGGCCGATTCTGAGAATTACTGTACAGCACAATTCATGGGAATATAAAGAAAGTCCTGGTTCTCACGTAGTTTTTCTTTGCACTCATTCATGCACGATTTCTCATTGGGATTTATAGTCGTGGGAGTTCAACAGTGTTGAACAAGAAAATTAACAAAACTCAATGTCATGATGAGACAACCCAATCATCAAAGTATCAAAGTCTATCATTTCCCCTAGATAAATTGGTGATCACTGCCTTTGGGACTAACAAAACAAGAGAAAACTGGCATAGTCGATGTAGCGGCTTAAGGCAAGCTACAAAATGCTGAAAAATGTCTTCCAGAATTAGGAGAACATCCTTTCAAAGCATGCGCGGTTCTACATTTAACTCCACATCAAATTCTGTAAATAAAAGCATATCCTATAAAACTTGAAAATCAACTAACATTGCACAGTATATAAAAGGTAGAGTTATGAGTACTGTATATATGTATATCATGCTTTAATTAATACTTAGGAATCAAACAAGAGTTGGCAAAAATAGAATTACCTGTGGGAGCGACGGCCAAGCAAAGCCGCGGAGAGATCTATTTCCAAATCCAAGCTTTTGTGGAAACTCCCGTCAAGGTCACCGTAAAACTCAATCTGATAACAATATTCCATAAGGCGGAATGGTTTGAGTATACTGAATGTTTGCATGATCTTGATTCATGAGAAAGTTTAGCATAAATAGCATGAAAATGCATGGGCTAGAAGCTATGTTGCGAACTTGCAATAACCATCTAGGCTGGTACACGTCAATTTGAACACATTACTTGCACTTAATGCCTTAAATCCATATTGAAGTCATTCAGAACAACATATAGAAATTCACCTAAAAAGATATGTGAGTTGAATATGCACTAGGTAGTTTTGCAACACATCATGAAAAATCTCAATACAAGGTTTAGAATGAGCACTCTTAAAGAGATTCCCACAATAAAGCTCAGGACTGGCACACCAAGGAGTGGAACAGGTGCTTAAAAATACAAGATAACAATTTCATGCATGACTGTTATTGATCATTTAGTATTTCTGCGGTAGACTAGCAAGGGAGTATAGTACCATGAAGTAGTATGTTGTGGAGGAAAACAAAACAGGCACCACCAAACATGAAGGCATATAGTCCTATCTCATGGATCAGTACACAATACTTGAATATGCACACTACAATACCTGTTCTACATTAATTATTCCACGCTAAACCTACATTGCCATATAAAAAGACAGAGTAGTTACTCACTGCATCTTTTGCCTGTAACTTTTCTGCCCATCCATTCAGCACGTATGGGTCATTAACAGCTACACAGATAACAGAGTCGATCCCTTTTGCTTTCAATTTATCGACGTTGTTCTTGTAACTAGGGACATGTGACTGCGAACATACGCCTGTATATGCACCCTGAAACATATCACAAAAATAGCTGTCAACTATATGACCAACAAACCATTCCAGGAGAGAGTGTGCCTACAACACTATAATTAACAATGAGATGGAAAAAGACAGAATACTATTAACGGAGCAAGTTTATAATCTTAATGGCTATAGCCATAAACTGCCTAGGTAGATAAAATTATCAATAACGTTGTGGCGATTGGAAGGCGTAACAGGGGGGGCTGAAATCAGGAGCCGATTATTCAAGATCAATTAAAGATTCATGTGGATGTGGATACTAAACATGAAGTTTGTGCAATAGTGATGCCAGATTACCCTCGATTCCTCAATTAGCTGCTGCACCTTTTCTGTCCAATCAGACAAGACGGATGAAACGGATAGTTCTATCCTGGGCAAGTGACATTGAAGATCATGTCTAGTACAGTAGATCAGAGATGTTCCCTTCAAAATCCCAAATGGTAAAAATAACATCTCTCAGTGGACACTAAAATGCTACTCCCTCCGTTTCAAATTAGTTGACGCAACTTCTTTTTTCCAGATTAACGAACCTACACTTCTGTTGGGTTTCATATCTAGCCCACCCCAACATGCTTGGTAAAAAGGCTTTGATGTTATTGTAACGAACCGCAGCGTAACTAGACCAAATTTGACCAAAACTGCATCAATTAGTTTGTAACGGAGGCAGTAGTCTATAAAACAGCTCAAGCACACAAACTCGCAGTCCACATTTTCCAACTCAGCAATGATAGAATTCACTTAAGATATCAACACCAGCCAAAACTCTGCCTACCGATTCGCCACGAATCTTCTATTAATGAGCAACAAAGAATGCAAGAACCCATAATCGCCTAATACAGATTCGGGACTAGTAGCAATTAGCGACAAATGCACCCACTATGACTCGCCAGAGATCTAAAATAGTCGAGCATACATAAAGCTAGCAGCAGCAACGAATTTTGCAGGGAAGGGAAAGATGGATCTTACCGGCAATCCGAAGATGACCACTTTCTTCCCCTGTAACCAGACACAAGGAAACGCGGAAGGGAATCAGAGGACGAAGCGAGACTTTGGTAGCAGGAGGAGGAAACATGGGGAGAGTATAGTGAAGCAGCGTACATGGAAGATGTCCTTGAGAGGGGTGGTGGAGAACTTGGTGGCGACGCCCTCGTCCCAGGACCGCGCCTTCTGCAGCGACACGCCGGGCGCCGCCGAGACGATGTCGGAGCCCACGGACGCGAAGCCCCTCGACGCGGCCCACAGCGCCGCCGCCGCCGCCGCCGGTGAGCCTCTCGCCCTCCTGACCAGTGCTGACGCCATCGCTCTTCTCTGTGCAGATGCCAAAAGCCACAGAAAATGGGAGCAGGTAATTGCGTTCGTTGGATTAGGTCTTGGCGTCTTGCTGCCGCAGCGGAGCTCAGACTTGACACTTGAGACAGGCCGCGGGGTATTCGCTCTGTTTCGGGATTACCCGGCCGGAGGGCCAAATCGCAATTAAGATAAATTTTAATTAAGGAAAGTGTGGCAAAATTGTACTAAAATTCTCCAAACTTTTTCCTGAACCCTTAACACTCATTTACTTCTCGCCCATTCTGTCGATACCAAGGTTTAAAGTAGCGTGCTATAGCATATCTAGAGAGTTCACGCTAAATTTTAGTAATTTTGCTCGATGTGGCGCTATTTGTGAAATAGCATGCTATATCGCGCTAAATTTTATAGCGTTAGCGCGCTATTTTTTCAGGCAAGTTGCTTTCACTTTTTCGTGGTGATAAACTGCAATCTGTTGGTTCCATTTCTAAATCAGAAGATAATATCGCTAATACTCATAATTTTTAATAAATAATTTATACTATGTTGTTGCCTTGTGAAATGCCGATGTTAGCTTTCTAAAATATTTGAGATCTATTTTTATATGTGGTTATGTATGTATGATTCGCTCTAGTAAAATTATTTATTTTTAGGCTATATTTATTATTATTTTGAAAACCTATTTGAAATATACCATGCTATTAGCACGATATAGCGTCAATAGCGTTTGAAGGAGGCTGGCGCTATTTCATTTAGCATGGTATTTTAAACCTTGGTCGATACTACAACCTTCATTTCTAAATTACTTCTCCGGTGGACAATTTAAAATTTTAATTATAATTTATACTACATATAATATGTTTAACATTTTAATTTCAAGACATATGAAATGAAAGAGTTCTATAAGAAAAATGAAATTGTACAATTTATGCATTTTCAATCCCTATAATTTGGGTATATATTAGTGGTCAAATCATGCATCAAAGATGGTGCGGAGAAAAGCGTGTCTTACATCTTGAGATGGAGAGAGTATAAATATTTTGGAAGTTAAATTTAAAACTTCAAATATAGTATATTTAGAAACATAGATAGCGCTAGTTAGGGAGGAGCGACCGAAGGATTTTGTGGCAGAAACAAACTAGTAACAGTAGTTAAACAAATGCATACATTGAAGGAGACACAGTGCTAGATTTCGGAGGTGTTAAGGACACGAGCAATGGTGGCATACACAACTAGCTGCTCCATGTAAAAAAGTTGTAGGAAGCAACATGGTGAATTTTATCTCTCCAATGGAGGCTACAACTTTAGTTAGAAAAAAGAGAGAAGGAACCCCACAAGTATGACACTATATATTTCTTTCTCTCTCCAAAAAGCATGCTTTCAAGGCTTAAAATCCCACTTCTTGAAGAGGAGGCTGCCTCCTCATCCGAACCTACTTTGGACCACCCAAACCTAGCTAAAGGTGTGAGGCATTACCTCTAAGACAGTGCATTGGGCATGCCCTAATACTCCAAAGAATTATCGAAAAACCTGAAATATTGAAAGCCGACCTACATAACGGTTCAGTTTTGAGTTCCGTTCGGCTTGAGTGCATGATCTGCAAGTTCACTTGACATAGGGACAGCTCACCAAAGAACACGTCTATCTTAAAACGATAGTTAGTTGGTGGTGTGTACCAAACTTTCGAGTGATGCAAAGTCATTCCGACGAACGTTGATAATTTGTCTGAAGATACATGTTGTCAAACTCAAGGCGAGAGTTTATCAACCTTGTTGGTAGCCTGGCCTCTTTCTTCAGTTTCGTGATATTGTTTTTCGAAATCAAGTAAACATTTAACTCTTTATTATTATTGGATTGGCATTACCATACCCATAACTTGTGAAAATAGTTGTTAAGTGACACCTATACTAGTCAAAGATATGTGTCTCATAACCTTTTTGATTAGGAACCATCAGAACAATCATTGTACAATATAGTGATGACATATTACAGAGATGATGTTCAAGGATGGTACAAAAAAGCATATAAATACTGCGGGAGATATCTTCATTATATACTTATCTTTAGGGCATATTTCCACGACCCGGACGTTTGGAACCTGGGTGCGCGCGCACCCGTTTACGAAAAATTCAAAAAATATTATTTAAAAATTTTCAAAAAAATTTTTTGAACATAAGTTCTCAAAAATTAAAAAATACCATGTGTAGCCTGCATAAAAATGACAAAATGTCCAAATGAGAATAGTGAACAGGAATTTGTACTATTCACATGAATAGGAATTTGCATTTTGTCATTTTTGTGTAGGTCACATACAATGGTATTTTCCGTGAAAACACACACGAGTAAGTATCAACATAGTATATACATGCAAAATTTTACTTCACATTTTTTTGAAACTTTTAAATAGCATTATTTTGAACTTTACGTAAACGGGTGCGCGCGTACCCAGGTTCCATTCACCATTTCCGATATTTCCAACACTAAATACTTGTGAACGTTAAGGTGGAGAGCATGCCGGAGAGAGACATATTCCGTTGCATGATGCATCAGCATCATCGCCGAAATGGTTGTTGGTACCCGACCACATGCCCAAATCCCCAGCTTCCCAGGCGAACTTGCTCTTGTCGTGATAGCCTCCGCAATCTCGTTGAACCTGCTGACTAAGAAACTGCAGATAGCCCGCTACGCGTCCGGCCTTCTTACCTTTCTTCTTAGCGTGCAACCATGCATGTTGCGGTCCTCGTGGAGAGATTCAAAGAACTCCTCCACCAATGCTTCCTCACGCCGCGATGGACACCTCCAGCTCGCAATGCACCTCCGCTTCCTCAGAGCATCTCCAGTCGTGTCCCCCAAAGCGTCCCCCAAAGGGATTTGGGGGACGCCGGCCAAAAAAACGATCCAGTCGCGTGCCCCAAAGGCCGCTTCGGTCCGGACGTGCTCCAAATGTTGTCCGGCGTCTCTACCGGGGACGCCGGACACAACTTTTACACTTACTTTTTGTTTGGAGGTCGCGTTTGGGGGACGTGGCTAGAAAAGGGACCTTTTCCAAACGAAAATTTTGTCCGGACGTCCCCCAAACGACTAATCCGGCGCTTTGTCCGGACATCGTTTGGGGGACGCGACTGGAGATGCTCTCAGGCCGCGCGGATGGGATGGACTCATCCACCACCATATGTTATGCAAGTCCTCCTCCTGCATCCCATCCAGCTTATCCGCTGGAGCGAGCTCTCCTCTAAATCAGATCCCGCGAGGTCAATGACGCTTCCCCAACACCGAGCGGTGAGCAATGTTCCTCCTCCCAATTAGACGGCGTGAGGTCGATGTAACCGAGAGTGGATTTGTAGCGAGGCATGCATGGTGCCGATGTGAGATGCAGCCGGCGGGAAGATTGTGTGAGGCATTTTATAGGCGATTATAAATGGCGCGAACATTATAAGAGTCCACATTTTGAACAAATTCATAAAACCGCGGGAATATATTACAACCAAAAACTTTACAATGGAGTTAGTAATCAAATAACGTTTGAGGTGGTGCAAAGAAAATAAAACGGTAACATAAAACGGTGCAAAGGATGACACGCACAAATCGAGAAATGGTCTAAATTTTTTGGACAAAGAGAAAAAGGACTGACCATAAGAGACTTGAGTTTGGTGACCCCGCCGGTGATGAGCTCCCGCCCGGCGAGCGGCAGCGCCCCGCCCCCGCCGCCGGCGCCTCTCTCAGCGGCCTCCAGTACGCCTCCGCCGGGGCCGTCCGTCCGTCCCCTGTCGCCTCGAGCGATCAGGTCAGCGGGAGAGATGCTCGGCTTCCGCTGCTCTCCGCTCCGCACCACCGTCGGCCGCCTGCGTCCTCGTCTTCGAGTCCGTCGCGCGCCTCCCATCCCCGGCACTGTTGCCGATGGGGCCAGGCGCTGTCTCGCGGCGGTGGCGGTTGTGTCTCAGAGCAGGCCCTCGGGTGATCAAGGAGCCAGGGTTGTGGCCTTTGCCCGATCTGAAGTTGTGACTCCCCGTGCTTCTCCGAATCCTTGCCGGGGTCCTGATCACCGCGCCTCTGTTCCGCCATGGCCAGGAGATCAAGCGGAGTTCCCTCCCCTGCTCCGTGATGGACCTGCGCGGGTGAGTTTGTTTGAACCGGTGCCCCCACATGTCAGCATCTCCATTTCCCATCCTACCCCGTGCTCTGGATTCCCTACAGGTGGCAGCTCCTCCTCCGATGGATTGATTCAGCAAGGGCCTGTCGATCTAGGGTTTGGCCCATCTCGTGGGGATTTCGCTGGAGAGGCGATTGAGGATTTCTTCGGCCAACTCTGGCTTGTTCCACCCCCCTATCGTCCCTGCCGCCAACCTCCCTCTCCCCGCTCGTCAGTGATCTGTTGGATTCGGAAGGAGCTTGTTGATGGTGGTCAATTCACGCCGTCGGACTGCTTCGTCGCGTCGAGTTCTGACTGCCGGCTGCGAGTTCCCAAGGTAATCCGAGCTCCCAATCTCGTCAAGTGGTCGGGACCAACGTTTGCTGAGGTCCTTCGTCGGCCCTCTATGGCGGCGGCTCATGGTAGAGGTCGTGGCCGGGGTGCTCCAAGGCCACCTCCGCCCCCGGTTGCGACCACTGGTATGCAGCAGCAGGCTGCTCTTGTTCCTCCTATGCCTTGTCCTGCTGCTCCGCGTGCTGCTCATCGTCGGAATTTCCAGAACCGCTCTGCTCCTTCACAAAACTCATATCAATCTCAGCAGCAGTTTGGTCTCCTTCAGCAGCAATTTTCTCAGCCTCAGCAGAATCAATACCCCCAACCTCAGCAACATTTTGGAAACTTACAACAAGTGCAGCCGCCTCAGAGATTCCAACCTGTGCGCCCTGGTGGTCAGTACCCTCTGCAAGGTAACAATCGCCAGAACTACAATCAAAGGCAGATGCAGAATCAGACGTCCGCGGATCAGCAAGGTGCGGCTGATCAAGCTGTTCTTCCACAACAGCAACCACAGCAACAACTGCAGCAACAACCGCCTCCTGCTTCTCTGGCTCCTATTGAACAACTAATGGAGGCACGCTACTTCAAGATGGTTTGTTTCAACTGTGGGGACCCTGGTCATTTTGTTGGCAATTGTATTAAGCCGAAGATTTGCTTTATTTGTGGATTGTCTGATCATCCTGTGCACCAATGCCCTGACTGGTTCTCTATGCACCCATGTGCTTCTTATTTTGGTAGTGCAAGCAGTGGCCTTGGTTTTTATCATATTGATGCACCTACAGAAGAGGAGACTAAATGGGTCAATATTGAGAATTGTGCAATCATCAATATCAGGCGTGGTGAGCTTACTTCTCAGCAACTTGAGAAGCACTTGAATGCTATTTTCTGTAAGCACCGCAAGTGGCCATGGCAGATTCGTGATCTGGATGCCAAGAATTTCCTGGTGAGATTTCCTCCTTGGAAGAATGTCTCGGAGTTAATTGAATTTCCAGCTTTTGATCTTGAACCTGATGGTGTGAACGTAAAGATTCAGTACTGGGATGGTGACTGTGTACCTCTAGCTGAGCTTCCGGTTATCTGGGCTAAGCTTAGAGGGATTCCTCCTAAGAAATGTGCTTGGCGTATCTTTGCTCAAGCTGCTTCATGTATTGGCATTCTTATGGATGTAGATTGGAGCTCATTCTTCAAAAGTTTCTATGCTGAAGTGAGATTACAATTAGCTTGCCGAGATCCTGTGAAGATTCCGAAAGAGCGTATCATGGAGATTGCCCGGAAGCTTTACTTGATTCATATTGATGTAGAAGGCGTAGATCAAGTTGATGATGTAGATGGTAATGATGAAGATCCTGGTGAGGAAGAGGTCGAAGAAGAAGGTTTTGATGGTTTGGAGGACATCGGAGAAGTAAGAAAAATGATGGATTCTGACAACTGCAGTCCTTCCGCGCATATGAACTTTGGCTCGATTGTTTCTCCTATTGTCAATCAGCGTTCCTTGGATGTTCCAGAATGTTGGGATGATATGGAGTTGGATGATGACAGGCTTATTCTCCATCTGGATGACTGTAAGAGCTGTCCTGAGGAAGATGTCCGTTCTGAATGTTTATCTCCTTTCAGCACCTTTTCCCTACCTGTTAAGCCTGATTTCCCCGCTCTCGATGATTCGGTGTGGGATTTTGAGGTCCCTTGTGCTAATCGTGTAGCGGAAGAGGCTTTTGATATGTTGGAGAAATCTGAAAGTGTTGCTTACTGTACTAAGGTGCTCAATAGCTTCTCCCAAGTGGATTCCGATGATGAAGAGTCCGATGAGTATGATTCTAGTGCCGAGGATAACCAGATAGAATGCCTCCCAGTGGGTTTGGTGGATAAATTTGGGTCTACTCGCCGCAATCTCTTCTTTGTGCTTGATGAGGTGGATGGGTCTATTGATTTTTTACGAAATGGGGCATAGCCCAGCCTCTGCATCAGATTGACGCACACGGCTTTCATTTATTTAAAGCATTTGTAGTTTAAAGTTTTATATCATGGATCAGAGAGGGTTGAGACATGTATCAACCATCGAAAGAAACACAAGCATACAAAGCTATCCATTTTGTATCCTACTAGTGTGTCGCCACCCAGTAGCCTGAAAAAAGAAGTCCTGAGTAACCGCCAGCATACGGTTGCATCCAGTATCCATAATCTCCCGCTGATCTTCCGGGAGAAGGAACGCCCATTGTTGTATCCAGTAAGCCGCCCGTCTTATAACCTGCAAAAAAATTGTTCCCTTTTGTCTGTTAAAAATAAGATCATTTCGACTTGTCCATATAGACCAACATACAGCAGATATGTCAATCCTTATCCTATTCTTATCCCACTTTGTAACTCCATTTAGCCAATTTCCAAACATATTTGTAATATTAGCAGGAGGAGGTATATTAAATGTGCAATATATGATACGCCAAATAATTCTAGCAAAAGGGCATGATAAGAATAAGTGATGAATAGTTTCTGATTCATTACAGAAACAACATTTCTGACAACCATTCCATTTACGTTTCGCCAAATTGTCCTTTGTGAGCAACACTTTACTATTTAGGAACCACATAAAAATTTTAATTTTTAATGGAATCTTCAATTTCCACAAGTATTTTCTTAGAAAGGGAGTGTGACCATTCATTAGATCAAGATACAATGATTTGACAGAATAAATGCCAGACTCATTAAGTTTCCAAACAAATTTATCCGGGGAGTTTGTCAAATGTACTGTCATTAGCCGTTGACACAGATTTATCCATTGGTTCCATTTAAAATCGTTAAACGCCCTTCTAAACGCAATATTTAGTGGATTATGTGCCAACACAGTGGACACTCTAACATGCTTTGTTTGTACAATATAATATAAGGCTGGATACTGCTGCGCTAGTGTCGTATCTCCAAGCCAGACATCTTCCCAAAATCGAATGTCTTCTCCATTCCCTAATTTAAAAGCTCCTCTTTAAAAAAAATCATCTTTCACATGCATTAGACCTTTCCAAAATGTAGAATCAGGAGGTTTTGCTTCCACCTGTGCTAATGTCTGATTCTTTAAATATTTATTAGTAATAAGTTGTTGCCACATTCCTTCCTTGGTAAGAATCTTAAACAACCACTTACTCAACATGCACTTATTTTTTAGTTCCAAAACTTCAATTCCCAACCCTCCTTGGTCTTTAGGTCTACATACCATGTTCCACCTTGTGAGCCTATATTTTTTCTTTGTCTCATCGGTTTGCCAGAAGAAACTAGACCGATAGAAATCTAATCGTTTTCGGACCCCTACAGGAATCTCTAAAAACAACAACATAAACATTGGTAGGCTCGTTAAGACCGAGTTAATTAAAGTTAATCTGTCTCCGTACGAAAGTAATTTGCTACGCCAAGTTCCTAGTTTTGCTCCAAATCGACTCTCAATTGGATTCCATTCTAGATTTCTGAGTTTTCTAAAGTGCACCGGTATTCCCAGATATTTAATTGGCAAGGTTCCAACCTCACAACCAAAAATCTGTCTGTATTGTATTTCCATGTTTTTAGCCTTTCCAAAACAGAATATCTCACTCTTATGAAAATTTATTTTTAGACCGGACAATTGTTCAAACATTGATAATATAAGTTTCATATTAATTGCTTTGTGGATGTCATGCTCCAAAAACAATATTGTATCATCAGCATACTGGAGTATCGGTACCCCCCATCAACTAAATGAGGAATGAGGCTCCCAGCTTGGCCCTCCTCTCTAGCCCGTGCAATCAGTATCGCAAGTACATCTGCAACAATATTGAAAAGAATCGGAGAGAAAGGATCACCTTGCCTCAATCCTTTTCTTGTTTGAAAGTTGTGCCCAATATCATCATTAACTTTAATACCCACACTACCCCCTTGAACGAAGTTTTTGATAAAATCACACCATTTAGGGTCAAAACCTTTCATCCTTAGCACTTGCTGTAGAAATGGTCACTTAACTTTATCGTATGCTTTTTCAAAATCAATTTTAAAAAGAACCCCATCTAATTTTTTCTGATGTATTTCGTGGATAGTTTCATGCAGGACTACCACACCCTCAAGTATGTGGCGCCCTGGCATAAAGGTTGTCTGTGTTGGTCTAATTACTTTCTGAACAATTCTGGAAATGCGAATTGTAGCTACCTTAGTAAAAAATTTGAAGCTGACATTTAGTTGTTAATGGGTCTATTGATAGGCCTAGTCTAACAAACATTATTCCTGAAATGAAGAAACAAAAGTGGGGCACTGTCATTGCAACTAAGAAGATGGTTACTCGGAATCATGGAGTTGTTAATGTGGTGGAAAAAGCAAAAGAATATCAAAAGAGGAAGAACCTGGAGATTCCACCATCCTTCCGAGGTAATTCATTTGCAGTCCTTCCCCCTACTACTCTTAATGATATGGCTGATAAGATTAATATTTCTATTGGCATTGATGCCTCTGATAATGCTCATATTATTCAAACTTTAGTTGATAAAGAGTTGAGTAAAAATCTGAAGTTTGCTCATGCAAATCCAGTGTCTGTTTTGCCTTCTTCTTTAGATCCTGTTTGTGCTCAGTTGCCTGGCCAATCAAATCCTCCTTCATATGCCTCTACTAGATCTGGCCCTGGTTATCAATTGATTGATGATAGGTGCCAAGTTGATTCATCTAGTAGGGGGAAAGAAAATGATATAGAAAAAGGTTTATTATGATAGGTGTTTCTTGGAACATACGCAGTTTGCGTAAACCTGGGCGTAAACAAGCTTTAACTGATGCTATTAATGAGTACAAGTTTGATTTTATTGGGCTACAAGAAACTAAAACTGAACATGTCGATGTAGCCTTTTTAAATTCCATTTCTGGTAGTCTGGTTTACACTTGGCTTTCCTTACCAGCCAAAAAAAACTTCTGGTGGTATCTTGGTTGGTGTTCAAAATGACAAATTTGACGTTATTGCTAGTAATCAAGGATCTTATTTTGTCTCTGTCCTCTTAGTTGATAAAATTAGTTCTTTTACCTGGCATCTTGTCATGATATATGGAACTGCTTATTTCGAGTTTAAGCTCGATTTTTTTCGGAGCTTCATGATATTTTGAGTACGAATACCTATCCCATCTTGCTTGGTGGTGACTTTAACTTGGTTAGGGATACTACTGAGAAAAGTAATGACTCATGTAATGATAATTGGGCCTTTTTATTTAATGACTGGATTAATAAATGGGGTTTGGTTGAATTAAAAATTGCTAATAGACTATTTACATGGTCTAATAACCAGTCTTCCCCCATTTTGGCCACTCTTGACCGGTTTTTTGCCTCGACTGATTGGGCGCAAAAATACCCTTTAACCTCTGTCAAGGCCTTGCCTCGTATTGTTAGTGATCACACTCCTTTGTTGCTTGACACTGGTGAGAAAAACCCCATCCCTCCAAGACTTTTTCGTTTTGAGAAATGGTGGTTAAAACATGAGGGATTTGGAGACCTAGTGCGGAAAGTTTGGGGTTCCAAATGCAATTGTACTAGTGCAATTGATATTTGGCAATTTAAACTCCGACTTCTTCGTAAAACGGTTAAAGGGTGGGATATTAATATTCAAGCGGGCCTTAAGAAAAAGAAAAGAGCTCTTTTGCAAGAGTTTGATATATTAGATGTTTCCTCGGAGGAGAAACGTTTGTCGGAAAGTGAAAAAGATAGGATGGCTAGCATTAAGCTTGAAATGGATAATATCTTGATCCAGGAAGAGACCAAAGCGTGGCAACGCTCTCGGGATAGGAATATCCTTGAGGGTGACCGAAATACGTCTTATTTTCATATGGTGGCCAGCCAACGCCGTAGGAAAAAATCCTTATCTGTATTAGATGGTCCCCGTGGTCCTGTTGATCGCATCGATGACATGTTGAAGGTTGCGGTGGATTTCTACAAAAATCTCTTCTCTAAAGAAGATAAGCCTAATATTTCTTTAGATGACAACTTTTGGGATGAGCAGGACCTCCTCACTGCTGAGGAGGTTGCTATCTTGGATGCCCCTTTCTCTGAGGAGGAAATTCACTCGGCTATTATGGGATCTTATGCTGCAGGTGCTCCTGGCCCTGATGGTTTTTCCTTCCTCTTTTATCAATCCTTTTGGGATGTTATAAAAACTGATTTTATGGCCTTGGTTCGTGATTTTGAGGCTGGTACACTAGATGTTTCCCGCCTCAATTATGCCATTATAACTCTTATTCCAAAAGAACCTAATGCAAGAGATATGAAGAAATTTAGGCCAATCATCTTGGGTAATTGTAGTTTGAAAATTATTTCGAAAGCTATGACTAATAGGATTGCTCCTATCGGCCATAGAATTATCTCCAAGAACCAAACCGCCTTTATAAAAGGCCGATTTATTTTGGAGAGCGTTGTGGCGGCTCATGAGGTTATTCATGAAGTCCACTCTAGGAATCACTCTGGTCTAGTTTTAAAACTGGACTATGAAAAAGCATATGACAGAATTGATTGGCACTTTTTGGATGAGATGTTTAAATCTAGTTGTTTTGGGTCTATTTTTAGGAAAAGAATTAAAGCTATCCTGCATAAGAGTTCCTTTTGTTTCCGGATTAATGATATCAATAGTAGCTACTTTGTGGCTGGCAAAGGGCTCAAACAGGGTGATCCTATTTCCCCCATTTTGTTCAATTTAGTTGCGGATGTTTTTTCTAAGATTCTTTTTAAAGCTGCCACTAATCATTTGATTTGTGGTTTATTGCCCCAAGCTATTCCTGGGGGTGTCATCAGCTTGTACGCTGATGACACCATCCTTTTCCTTCAGAAAGACCTGGGGATGGCTAGAAATTTGAAATGGTTGCTTACATGTTTTGAATCCATGTCTGGCATGCGTATTAATTATCACAAAAGCGACCTCCTGACTATCAATGTTGATGGTGATGAGGCCAACTTGTTTGCACAAGTCTTTGGTTGTAAGCTAGGTAACTTTCCTTTTACCTCTCTTGGTGTTCCTCTTCACTTCTCTAAGCTTAGAAGAGAAGATCTTCAGCCTGTACTAGACAAAATCTTTAAGGGGATTGCAGGTTGGAGGGGTAAATGATGACCCACAAGTATAGGGGGTGTATCGTAGTACTTTCGATAAATAAGAGTGTCGAACCCAACGAGGAGCAGAAGGTGTTGACAAGCAGTTTCGATGAAGGATTCACTGTAAATGCTCACAGACAAGTATTCGGGGGTTTTGATATTGCGATAAATAAAGTACAAGTAAATAAAATGCGAGAGAAATAATTGCAGCGAGTGGCCCAATCCTTTTTAGCACAAAGGACAAGCCGGTTTATTTACTTATAATGACCAAACGTTCTTGAGGACACGGGATTTTAGTCTAGTGCTTTCGCTTCATACGGCTGATTAATCTTCATTGTTTTGATAAGTGTTGTGTGGGTGAACCTATGCTAATGCACCGCCCTTCCTAGGACTAATACATACTTGTGATTATACCCCTTGCAAGCATCCGCAAATACAAGAAAGTAATTAAGATAAATCTAACCACAGCCTTAAACTCTGAGATCCTGCTATCCCTCCTGCACGTATACTAACGGGGGTTTAGGTTCTGTCACTCCGGCAACCCCACAATTAGCAAACGAATACAAGATGCACTCCCTAGGCCCATAAAGGTGAAGTATCATGTAGTCGACGTTCACATGACACCACTAGAAGAGTAACACCACAACTTAAATATCATAACATTGAATAGTACTCAACAATAATTCACTACTAACATTTAGACTTCACCCATGTCCTCAAGAACTAAACGAACTACTCACGAGACATCATATGGAACATGATAGAGGTGATATGATGATGAATAACAATCTGAACATAAACCTTGGTTCAAAGGTTTCACTCAATAGCATCAATAACAAGTAGTAATCAACACCGGGAGAGTTTCCCCTATCAAACAATTAAGATCCAACCCAAATCGTTACAGCGGTGACGAGATGCAGCGGTGGTGATGGCGGTGTAGATGGTGAAGATGATGACGATGATGATGGAGATGATGTCCAGCTCGATGACGATGGCGATGGCGCGATTTCCCTCCGGGAGGAATTTCCCGCGGATTCCTGCCCGCGGAGAGCTCTTTCTCTCTGGTGTTTTTCCGCCCCGCAGAGGCGGCTCTGTCAATTCTCCGTAACTCCCAGTCTTAGGTTTTCGGGCGAAGAAGTACGCGAAGGAGCGGCGAGAGGGGCTGTGGGCCCCTCCCCACAAGGCGGCGCGCCAGGCCTGGGCCCGCGCCGCCTATGGGGGCCCATGGTGGCTCCTCCCGGCTCCTCCTTTTGGCTCCTTCGAAAAATAGGATTTTCCGTATAAATTCCGTCAATTGTTGATCTTCGAAATATGGTGTCCCGACGGTGCTTTTTCCAGCAGAATCTTGACTCGGTGAATAATTCTCCAATGATCACGAAACATGCAAAATAGATGAAATAACATAAGTATCATCTCTAAATATGAAATATATCAATGAATAACAACAAATTATGATATAAAATAGTGATGCAAAATGGACGTATCAGTAAACTTCTTTCATATCGGGGGAGGCTTATTCTACTTCAAGCATGTATTGCGAGCATTCCGATGTATCTTTTATCTTTCCTCAAGTTTCCAAAATGGGTGATAGCTGCAATTAATTCGCAGATGGCCCACTTTTTTTGGAACAAATACTGAAGATTCGCATAAATATCATCTTGTTAATTGGGACTTTGTGAGTAGGAAAAAAGAATTTGGTGGTCTAGGGATTCAGAATTTGCGTGAGTTTAATTTATGCCTACTTGCTTCCTGGATTAAGCGGTATCACCTTGATAATAACAAAATTTGGAGAATGATAGTTGATTATAAATATAATCTGTCTCCTAATATGATTAGGGCTCAACCGGCACATTACTCACCTTTTTGGAAAGGTGTAATGTGGGAAGCATCTGCTGCTAAGGTTGGGTTTAAGTGGTGTGTGGGTTCTGGTAAGAATGTACTTTTCTGGGAAGATATCTGGTTTGGGGATTGCTCCCTATCTATTCTTTTCTGGGATTTGTACATTATTGTCAATGAACAAATGTGTGTGATCGCAGATGTTTGGGATGGGGTTAATTTGAAATTCACGTTTAGAAGAACTGTCTCGTCTGCCTTATTCGCTAGATGGCTTGAATTAGTTGCTTTGGTCCGAACAATTCAGTTAACTGATTGCCTTGACCAACCTGTGTGGCTTTTTCATCCTTCGGGTGTTTACTCGGTTAAGTCTTTTTATGGGGTTATCAACAATGGCGGGGTTATCCCGGTGCATACTCCCGCGGTGTGGAAATTGCGTGTGCCTCCCAGAACGCATATCTTTTTGTGGCTGCTGGCAAATAATAAGTTACTCACGCGTGATAATTTAGATAAGCGTAGGGTTGTTGATGATAAAACTTGCTTGTTTTGTTGTGAACTGGAAACTGCACATCATCTTTTCTTTGAGTGTGTGGTTGCTCGTGTGCTATGGTGACATCTCTCTGAGATCCTTAAAATTGACATTGGTGCTGATTTTGAGTCGGTTGCCCGTTGGTGGATTAGTGAGAACAAGAATTCTGTTATTAACATCTTTTCCTCGGCGGTTCTTTGGACCTTGTGGTCAACCCGCAACGAATTATGTTTCCAGGGCAAAAGCTGGCCAGGTGTCAAAAATATTCTCCGAAGACTGTGCTCTATCATCAGGATTTGGAGACCCCTATGTCTGGACAAGCACTCGAGCCTCCTCGACTCCAACCTGTTGCTCCTGGACCATATCAGGGGAGAGCTGCTGCGAATTGCCTGGACTTGAGCCTTCTGTTGTTGGGCGCCATTGGAGAATCTGATGGCTCAGCTGGGCTCCGTCGACAGTGTTGGCGTCAGGGGATTGCGTGCGAGAAGATGCTGGAAAATGTTCAACTTCGCTGATTATCCTCTTTTCTTGTTGTTTCTCGGTGGTGATTCCTGTTCTGTCATGTCGTTGGTTCCCAGTCCTGTAAAAGATTGCTGAAAAAAGTGAGTTTGTTTTGGGTTTAGTTCCTAGTTCTAGGCTTTGTAATGAGAGTCCACAAATCTCAAACTATTTGTGAAACCTTGGTTGCATGTCAATGGAACCAGGGGGCTTTTTGCCCGTTTTGATCTAAAAAAAAAATCGCCGCAAAAACATTGCATACCGTAACTCGAGTGTGATAAGGATGACATCCAACTATGTGGACGGTTTACCGAGTTCTAACACACGGCTTCGGAAAAGGCTTTCTATGTGCGACGGACAGCCTTGAAAGATTCGATTTGTACTAGTAAAGTTTTTATCACGTTCTTTCATTACTTCTATATATGTATTTTTAGCATGATACAAAATTTATATCGTAGTTTTCTAATACTACTACCTCTACCGTCTAATATTAGTAGTCGCTGATTTAATACACCTACAGTTAATATGGAATGTATGGAATATTTTAGATACAGTATGTATTTTTATCACCTAGATTATTATCGGTACGCGTAGTGCACCATGTTCCCTGTATTCCCACTCAGCTTTTGGGCTGCCCGCATTTTCTTCCCCTAAACTCTCCCCCTCCCTCTGTTGATACCATATTCCCCAACCAGCAAAAGCAACTCGATCTGCAGAAATCAGCATCGGAAGAAGCAAGCATCCGATCCAATCTCCTATGGATGAGTAAGTCCTCTCAGATTCAACTTCGCATATCAGAAAAACCAGATGTTTGCATCGGTTGCACCAATCAAGAACTCCATTTCTTTGCTTGCAATCCTCCCAGATCCGACGAACACAGCAACGGCAACGGCGGCGGGCAGCAGCACGGCTACGAGTGGAAGCTCCCGGCGGCGCTGTCGGCGAAGACGACGAGCGTGCACGTGACGGCGCTGGACGGGGTGGTGAACGTGAACTCGCTCTTCACGGTGGCCGTCTTCGTGGGGCTCTCCCTGGCGACCCCCGGCGAGCTCCGCAGCCTGGCGGGCGACCCGTCCTGCGACGCCGGGCCGGAGGTGGCGCGGTCCCTGCTGGTCCTGGAGGTAGTGGCCTTCTCCTCCTTCCTCTTCTCCAGCCTGGTCGCGCAGGGCCTCAAGGTCGCGCTGAACCTCATCAACTCCAAGGACCCCCAGGCCACGCACGCCCACATCGACGCCCGCCTGGTCCGGCTCGGGATGCTGGCCTCCGCCGTGGGCTCCGTCGTCGGCTGCGTCTTCTTGATGGTGTCCATGGTGATGGTCGTGCAGATCCGGCTCGGCACGCTGGGGTGCACCAGCAACCGGGCCGCTGCCAAGGCCGCCGCGGGGCTGGTCGGGCTCGTCTCCACCGCCCTCGCCCTCTACATCGGCACCGTCTTCTACACTTTCACTCACTAATCCCATGGATCTTGTTTCTTCATACAGTACTAGAATTCAGGTTCCACGGATCTTGTTTGCCAGTTGCCACTGTCTAGTTTTGTTGCTTTTAGCTTTCAGTTAAGTGCTGAGATGTTTTACCACCTACTTTCTGATGTGTATGTACAATAGTACAATGTATTGTTGCATCTGCGTGCTATTTAGAGCTTGATTAGACCACGAGAATTCGCGATGATGACTAGCAGTGTTCCATGACAATTGTTCATTATAATTGGCTAGTCTCCTCCATCACATGGATCTTTTGGTTGTGTAATTTCACATGGAATTAGACCTACAAGCTCCTGAATTTAAATTGTAGCCAACGCAGTAATTAAAATAAATATTTGTGGCATTCCTATAAAAAAAATTAAGGACACACATCTAAGGCTCGTGCGAGATTTTTAAAATAGGCCCATCAGTCTAGACGTGAGGGTGTTGTCGTGTTGATTGTCTAGTCACCTCCATTAGATCGATCTTTTGGTTGAAGTTGCTATTACATGTAGTTTCATATGGTATCAGACCTACAAGGTCTAGGGTTCCAATTCTAGCCAACGCAGTATTTAAAATAAATATTATCGGCCTCCCTAAAAAAAATCTAAGGATACACGTCTAAGACCTATGCAAGATCTTAAAAAAAAGGCCAACCGGCCTAGACGTGAGGGGAGGTGTTGAATATAATTGCCTAGTATTCTCCATCAGATCGACCTTTTGGTTGAACTGGCTAGAGCATGCAATTTCACAGACTGAGAACCGGTGCCATGCCATGCGTTGAGCCATGTGCGCCGCTCACGCTCCCGCACGTGCGCTCGCTGCCGCCGCTCGCTCCCGCTCGTGTTGCACTGCCTGCTCGCTGCCGCCGCATGCCAGCTCAGTTTGCCCCACTAGCACCAGCCTTCTCCTGACTTTTTATGCTGCTCAGGTTGCCCCACTAGATTGCGTTTTTGCCTATTTGTTGTTGCAGTCTTTCCGTGAAAGGTAGTTGACGAGGTGGCTCCTCGGCAATATCCACCATGAGAGGCTTAGGGTTAGCGGAAGGCAACGATGGAGATTCCAGGAGCGAGATGGCACATGACGTACCCAGGTTCACGTCCCCACCGTGGAGGATCGCTACGTCCTGCTAGCAATCTAGTATATGAATATATGTGTACAGGGTGCCGCCGTTGGCGGATTGTATCTAGTCTAGTTCTAATCTTTATGTTGCGATGTCTATGTGTGTGCCTGTTGCGAGGGATGTCCCTGCCTGGCTTTATATATGCAACCAATATAGGGTTTATAAGAGTCCTAGTCTATTAGAAATTGTAGTCCTCTTTCTTGTAGTCCAAGTTGATATTTACATGTGGGTCTAGCTTGTCGAGTCCTTATGCTAGTCCACCTCTATAATTCGTACCGGTTATAGTAATGTCGGGTACCCGAAAGGTAATTCCCACATTAGTTGTACCGCTTCCACAAGAGGTAGTATCGGTTGCCTGCGAATCTGCCCATTTTTGCTGCCCCAACGGACATAATTTCTGGACCCCTGCTTATACCTTTCGTCCACCTCTTTTCATATAGCTCTTCTTTCTCCATTCTCTCTCCTCCATTGTTGACCTTGAAGAACTTCCTCCTCCTCTTTATTCCTCCAATATTTTTTTGTATCTTTTTTAGGGAAAAGAGAGAGGAGATCTAGATCTACTACTCCACCAATTGAATCCCTCTCTTTGTGAGGGGAACTTGCAAGATCTAGATCTTGGAGAAATTTGGTGTTCCTCCTACCTTTTGTTCTTCCTCCCTTATTCCCCCAATAATTTTTGTAACTTCGTTGGAATTTGGGACTGGAGAACTTGAACATCTTAGTGGTGTTCTTGCCATTGTATTAGGTGCATCGGTTTGGGTTCTCTACGGAGATTTGGTCTCGTGAGAGTTCGTGAGTATTACCTCTTGGGTTCTTGGAACCCTAGACGCCTTGTAGACCTTTGTGGCGTTGTTGTCTTTGTGGCATTGTTGCATTTGTGGCGTAGTAGCCTATGTGCGTGGTACCATTTGTGGCGTTGTTGCCTTTGTGGCGCGTTATAGCCTTTGTGGCCTTGTAGTCGTTTGTGGCGTGTTGTAGCCTTGTACTTGAGAGCCTCCGGTTGCTGTGGAGTTTGCATCAAGCTTGTCACTTGGGCAATTGCCCCAAGCTTGTACGGGTTCAGTGACCACCCTCAAGAGTTCCTTAGTGGATCGAGGATTTCCCTTTTGGTGGGAAAGGCTCGAGGAGAATACGGTGACCTTAGTGGCATATGGAGTGCCTTATGCCTCCACACCACTCGAACGGAGAGTAGCATCCGCAAGGGTGTGAACTTCGGGATACATCGTCGTCTCCGCATGCCTCGGCTACTTCTCAATTCGAGCTCCTTATGCACTTTACATTGTGATAGCATCCGTGCTTGATGTTATATATATGTTGTTATCACCTTGTTAATTATCTTGCTTAGTATAGGTTGTTGGTGCACATATGGAAACCCTAATTTGTAGGCTTTGTGCTTACCAAATAAAACATAGTTTTATTCTGCACTTGTTCAAACACTCAAGAAGAATTTTTGTAACCGCCTATTCACCCCCCTTAGACGACATCCTCCAGCCATGATTGACTGGATGGGCAGATCATTCGAGCCAGGACATGAGCTGGAGCAGCTCGATCTAGCCGGCCAGAACGCGGAGGCGAGCGAGCTGACGCAATTCTTTGTATGAATTTTGAATTTTAGATCTACTTAGAAGGAATGACTTTTTCTGATTTTAGAAAAGCTTACTTGTAAATGTTAACTATATCAACCATCCAACTCTCTCTTTTTTAGTGTTGCCATCAAACTCTTTTTAGAAGGATGGAGTATATGTTTCAGTGTAACCCAAATATCACCGCATATGCACATTTTACATATGGGCCCTGAGATTGTAAAGCAGTTAGAGGAAACATTACTTAGTACCACCATTTGAAGAGGAGCCAGTTTGCCCATGTGACAGGTGGATCTGAGAAGTATAGGGGGTGTGGAATAACGGAAATGCCTTGCATACGATAAACTTTGTAAGATCTGTGTACGACTACACTCACCATGAACCTCCCATAATCTGGCCCACAAGCTGACTGATGCTAACTTGAGTTTGATCATACCAAACTATACGATGAATTCAGTCGTACGTATAGCATTGTTCATGGAATAATTCTCCAGCGGTTTCCGCAGTTGCAACTTAATTGGAAAAACTTAGCCGCAACCTAATTGCAACTAAATGACACGCAAATCACAATGCAAATACAACGGGTGTGACCGAGCTCTAGGCTAGTTCTCAGTCGACGAATAACTGATTAGCACCACACGTCATTACAATATCACCCTAGTTATAAACCCTTGATCACCACCACCACTCACCCCAAAATACGAGCAAGGTTGGGCGTCTCACATAAGCCCGAGACGCTAAAGGGGTTGCAGAGGTTATTTTCGCTTACACATAAACGTTGCAAGTTAACTAGCTAGCTCCTGCCACCTCTCAAGAAAAACATCTAGCAGCCGCCTCCACCTCCATCTCCACCATACGACAGCCCCCTCCTCCGTCCTGCCTTGCCAGCATCGGGAGGGGTGGGTAACCCGATCTATGATTGGAGTTTTTAATAAAGTAGTGTTTTAATACTAAATAAGTTTAGAAATTTGGTTCCCGTCTTGTTTTTGGCCTCAGTGTCAGTGTAGATGGCACTGCTTGCAACAACTGATCCCAACCATTTGTTCGACAACGAGATCTCCTTCACGATATCATGCGTTGGAAGATTAAGTTTCTCTAGGTATGGTCCTTCGGATCTTGCTTTCCTGGATCAATTTTGGACCTTTTCTAATGGTTGTGGCCAGGAGGATTGTCCCTGCAGCATTATTTTTTAGCTGCTATGTATTTAACAATAGTGATTCGTACTCTCAACTCCCCCAAAGACGTCGACCAGGCTTCCCTGAAATATTGGTGTTGATACTAATGTTGATATTAATTAGTTGATTACTTTACTGGTTGCGTTGTGCGCATACCTTTGGCATTGTGGCTCAAAATTACGGGAGAACACTTCATTGGTATTTGCACGTTTATGATTTGACATCTCTATCATTTTCTAGGATTGCCTTAAGAAAAATACAGTGTTATGTTTAGAAGACGTAGACTTCATTTCATCGTCGCAACTCAATCATGTATTGGCTGCTTTAAATTGTTCATGATATTTTTTTGTTTGCGAAAGAAATTTATCATGATATTGATTGTCAAAAGAAACTAGCTAGCTAGGCCTATTGATTACTCCAAGTAAATGTATTGACGCGTCAAGCCTGAGGATTAAAACTGTATTGACGTTTTCACGCATAATTTGGATTCATTCACTGATCACCGTAGGTTTTTTTTTTTCGAATCAATCACCGTAGGGGTTGATGCACACGCACTTAGCCGGACGTAACCACGGGGTCCGAATCCGAGAAGATGCACGATTGCCTTCTATCTGGAGGTGCCAACTGCCAAACGGAAGAGCAAGCGGCAAGCAAGCCCACGAATCCGATACAAGGTACAGCACGTAGGGAACTCAAGTTGGCTGGCGGTATTCCTCCTCCATACCTATATATGCCGCTCCTATATCCGACCTCCCCTGCCACATCTCATCGATCGCACAAGATGCGCTTCCCTGTTTCCACCAGCAGCTCCGATCTGATGGCCACCTGCAACAAGCGGCCCGCCGCCGTCGACCGCCCGGGAGCAACCAACTGCCACAAGAGGAGGCGCGTCGTCGGAACCACCGCGCACTACGACACGGAGGCGCGCCTCGGCGAGGGCATGTACGGCGTCGTCGTCAAGGCGCGCCACCGCGCCACCGGCCAGGCCGTGGCCATCAAGTCCCTCTGCAACCCCTTCAACGAGCACGAGCCAGCCGACGCCCGCGAGCTGCTGCGCGAGGCTCGCTTCCTGGAGGCGTGCGGCGGCCACCCCAACATCGTCGGCTTCCGCGGCGTCGTGCGCGACTACGTCACCGACGAGCTCTGCCTCGTCATGGAGCACGTCCAAGGGAAGAGCCTCCACCGCCTCCTGCGCGAGAGCCGCGGCGGGCTCCCGGAGGCCACGGCGCGGGGCTTCATGTGGCAGCTTCTCGCGGCGGCCAGAAAGATGCACGCCTGCCACGTCGTCCACCGCGACCTCAAGCCGGCAAACATTATCGTTAGCGGCGAAGAAAACGAAGGAATCCTCAACCTCAAGATCTGCGACTTCGGTGCCGCCCTGTCCCTGTCGGAGGCGCCGCCGTACGAGAACGCCGGCACGGGGTGGTACCGGGCGCCCGAGATGCTCCTCGGATTCTGCATCCACGACGCGCTCGTCGATACGTGGTCGCTCGGCTGCGTGATGGCGGAGATCCTCAGCGGCGAGAGGCTTTTCCATGAGGACGGACCCGTCTCGCTGCTCAGGAGGATCTTTGAAGTGGTCGGCGCGCCAGACGACGCAACGTGGCCGGGGTTCACTTCCCGGGAGTTCGCGCCCGAGGTGCAGCAGGTGCTGACGGGCCAGCGGAGCACGTTGCGAGACATCTTCCCGGAGGAGAAGCTGTCCAAGGAGGGCTTTGATCTCCTGAGCGGCCTCCTTGCCTGCAACCCCGACAAGCGCTTCACGGCGGCCGCCGCGCTCAAGCTGCCATGGTTCGCCTCCATTGCTGCAAACGCTCAACCTCTTCTTCTTCCTGCTGCTGCTGCTACGACGGCCGTGTCCATAAAGGAGGAGGAAGTGGAGACCGCTCCATCGACGCTGCGCAGAAAGAGGGTCACCGCAAAGAAATCCATGTTGCCCGTAAAGAAGAAGACGCAGCTGATCGTTCCACCGGCGACATGAAGACGGCCACTCCAGGCACCTGGAATAGTTTTCTTTCGATAAAGAAGCACCTGGCATAGTTGTAGTTGAATCCAACTGATTGTACTATAGAGTAGATGTAGATGTAGTGCTATATGCCTGGATCCAACTAACGTACTGATCAATTCCTTATTTGGTGGAATATTCAGTCATGTAATATATCTCGGTTGATGCAATTGGTGACAACTTGATCAATGTGATTTTGCCTTCTTGGTTTCACAACTCTCAAACTCCTGGAATACATACAGATTGTCTAATAGTAGTTCCAATTACTAGATCCAAGCAGATAGCTCTACCACTAACTTTTCGATCACATATATTCCAAGCATTTCGTTCGCAAAGTAGATGTCTGAAGATTTTTTTTTTTCGAAATGGGGGCATACCCCAGCCTCTGCATCAATCGATGCACACGGCCTTTTCATTTATTTAAAAGTCTAGAATTTCAAAGTTTACATCATGAATCAAAGAAGGTTGAGACATGCTTCAGCCTCCGAAATGAAAAGCAACATATAGCTATCCATTATGTAGCCTACTAGTATGACGCCACCCAGTAGCCCGGAAATAGAAGTCCTGAGTAACCGTTAGCAGACGGTTGCATCCAGTATCCATAGCCTCCCGCTGGTCCTCTGGGAGAAGGTACGCCCATTGTTGAATCCAGTGTGTAGCTCTGCGAATAACCTGCAAAAAATTTGTTCCCTTCTGTTTGTTAAAAATCAGATCATTTCTGGTGGTCCAAATAGACCAACACAAAGCCGAGACACCAATTCGTATTCTGACTTTATCTTTCTTTTCAACACCATTCAGCCAATTACCAAACATATTAGTAATATTTGTGGGAGGTGGTATATTATAGGTAAAATAAATCATACGCCAGATGATTTGGGCAAAAGGGCAAGAAAGAAACAAGTGTTGTACATATTCTATAGAATCACAAAAGCAACATTTTGTACATCCAGTCCAATTCCTCTTAGCAAGATTATCTTTAGTTAGCAAAACTTTTCTGTTTAAGAACCACATGAAAACTTTGATCTTTAGAGGAATTTTCAACTTCCACAAATACCGATGTAAGAACCTAGTATGTCCATTCATGAGATCAAGGTACATAGATTTGACTGTAAAAGTTCCGGTTTCAGTAAGTTTCCAAACAAATTTATCCTGGTCATTGCTTAGATGAATTGACATTAATCTCTCACATAAATGGATCCATTGATTCCACTTATGATCATTCAAAACACGTCTAAAACCTATATTCAACGGCGTCTGTGATAACACATTTGCAACCAACACATTTTTCCGTTGAACAATGTTGTATAGGGACGGATATTGTTGCGCCAAAGAAGTTTTTCCAAGCCAAACATCTTCCCAAAAACGAACAGAAGAGCCATTGCCTAATTTGAAAAAACCCCTGCTGAAAAAATCATTTTTTACACGCATTAAGCCCTTCCAAAAAGGAGAATCCGTGGGTTTGGTTTCAACTTGTGCTAACGTCTTATGTTTCAGGTATTTATTGTGTAAAATTTGTTGCCACATTCCTTCTTCAGTTAGAAGTTTGAACAACCACTTACTCAGCAAACATTTGTTTTTGAGCTCTAATACTTCAATACCGAGCCCCCCTTGATCTTTTGGTCTACAAATCATATTCCATTTAGTTAATCGGTACTTTTTCTTGTTATCATCTGTTTGCCAGAAGAAACTAGACCTGAAAAAATCTAGACGTTTTCTAACTCCAACCGGTATTTCAAGAAATGAGAGCATAAACATGGGTAAGCTTGTCAACACTGAGTTAATTAATACTAAACGATCTCCGTAAGAGAGTAACTTGCTACGCCAGCAACCTAGCTTAGCACCAAAACGACTCTCTATAGGGTTCCATTCCGCATTTCTTAATTTCCTATAATGTACCGGAATACCAAGATATCGAATTGGTAAGGAACCTACTTCGCAGCCAAAAAAATTCCTATATTGAGTCTCCATCTCCTTGGCTTGCCCAAAACAAAATAACTCACTTTTGTGAAAATTGATTTTCAATCCGGATAGTTGCTCGAAAATACACAAGATTAGTTTCATGTTCACCGCCTTTTCAGTATCGTGTTCCATAAAAATTATTGTATCGTCCGCATATTGGAGGATTGACACACCGCCATCTACCAAATGGGGTACGAGACTACCGACCTGACCTTCATTTTTTGCGCGAGCAATTAAAATAGCTAAAACATCCGCCACAATATTGAAAAGTATAGGAGACAAAGGATCACCTTGTCTCAATCCCTTTCTTGTTTGAAAATTATGTCCGATATCGTCATTAACCCTCACTCCCACACTACCGCCTTGTATGAAACTCTTTATCATATCACACCATTTGGGATCAAACCCCTTCATGCGCATGACTTGTTGCAAAAAAGGCCACTTCACTTTATCATATGCCTTCTCAAAATCAATTTTAAAAAGTACACCATCCATTTTTTTCCTATGCAACTCATGTAGCGTTTCATGAAGAACAACCACTCCTTCAAGGATGTGACGTCCTGGCATAAAAGCTGTTTGTGTGGGTCTAACAATTTTATGTGCGATTTGTGAAACTCGAATAGTCGCTACTTTTGTAAAGATCTTGAAGCTCACATTAAGGAGACAAATTGGTCGATACTGTTGAATTTGAACTGCATTATCTTTTTTGGGAAGCAAAGTAATAACACCAAAATTTAGCCTATACAGAGGAAGGTCGCCACTTTGAAAATGTGTAAACATGGCCATCAAGTCATCTTTGAGGACATCCCAAAAATGTTGATAGAATTCTGCCGGGAAACCATCTGGTCCCGGTGCCTTATTATGTTCCATTTGTGATATAGCTTCGAAAATTTCTTCTTCAGTAAAGTTTTTGTTTAGTATGTAATTTTCCTCTGGCGACAATTGTGGAACATCAGCCACACGCTCTTCCATCATAGAAAAAGTGTTGTGTTCAGGTGCCCCAAATAACTTTTTATAATACTCTGAGATATAATTTTTTAGGTTATCATCACCGACAATCGTTCCCTCCTCTTGTTCTAATTGGAAAATCTTCTTCTTCCTATGCTTGCCATTTGCAATTAGGTGAAAATATTTAGTGTTATTACCTCCTTCCTGAATATGCTTAACTTTAGCCCTTTGAGACCATTTTATTTCCTCATCCCTTCTAAGTTTATTTAGAGAATCATGAGCATTTTTTAGAACCTCCCTCTCAGCATGATTCAAAGAATTGGATTCAGCCTTAATGTCTAATATATCAATAATGTTTAACAAACGTTCTTTTTCTTTCTTATATTTTCCACTCAAGTTTTTTGCCCATCCTTTCAAAAAACGCCTCAAATGTCTAATTTTGTTCTGCCAAATTTGAATAGGTGAATTCCCAAAATCAACTAGCCATTCGATTCAACTACTACATAGATATGATTATCTTGGCGGTATTCTGGTGACGAGCTGGATGAGATCGTAAGACATGCCAGTCAGCATCCGGTTACCAACATTCTTCTCTCACAGGATCCGGTTACCAACGTTTTCTTCTCTCACAGCATTTCGTTTGCAAAGTAGATGTCTGAAGATATAATAACTAATTATTGTTGCAAAACGCTAAAATCAACTAGCCATTTGATTCAACTACTACATAGATATGATTATCTTGGCGGTATTCTAACGACGAGCTGGATGAGATCGTACGACATGCCAATCAGCATCCGGTTACCAACATTTTCTTCTCTCACAGGGTCCTTGTTAGCACCTCCCTCCATGAGAGCAAGTTCGCAGAAATTGGGATGGTAGAAGGCGTCGTTGATCTTGGGCCACGCCTCGTCAACGCATCATGAAAAGAGGTCCACCACCGCCCCGGCGACCAACCCGGTCATCATCTTGTACATGGTGAGGCAGTTTTGGAGGCTGTCGATGAGTTTGGTCAGGACTCAGGACCACGACCATGGAGGTGACATTGACGGCGGTAATGTTGGTTGTAGGGTCGGCGAGCCCACGGGCATCCTTAGCGGATGCGGCTGCCGGATCAGCGGAAAGAGTCCGCACACATAAGCGGTAGGGGGTGCGCCAGGTGGAGTTGGTCGCCGCCGTGCACGTGGATTTGATGAGGTACAATGTGCCGGCGGTGGCAGCGTCAGAAGGCAGACGAACCGCCGTGAGAAGAAGAAGGAAAACAAGAGGCATGTAGTAATGATGGATCGCCGCCATGGCTTCTTCACTTGTGTCACACCGGCCGCGCAACTCCTAGTTATGCTTTCGACGAGAGTGAGTAGGTTGGTCAACTATTAATGACCTTACTTTCTGCCCAGTCTCCCTGAGCGCGTCGCCACCTATTATCTGATCCTCGGATCCGAGCCCGCGAACAAGGCTACCATAGTTTGAAGTCATGATCGGCCTTCTTGACTGCAGGATGGATCTTTTTCTCAAGAACATTTTTCTCTCAGTTATGATTTTTGGTTGATTGCCACATATACAATAAGTTTCAAATTGATTTCTGCATTTCAGAATTCTCCAGAGGCCAGAGCGGGGAAAATCTACGCATTTTGATTGTAAATTGACAAGTTTGCAGCAATCGTACTAGTAGAGAACATGCCTTCCATTCGAAGGCACAAATAGCATTAGTCCCGGTCGCATTACAAATCAGAACTAATGTGCGCATTAGTCCCGGTTCGAGCGGCGAGGACGACCATGGGGCCACCGTCACCCTTTAGTCCCGGTTCGGTTTGGTACATTTAGTTTCGGTTGGAGATACCAACCGGGACTAAAGACAAAAGGTCCAACACTATATATATTTGCCTTGACTAAGCTTGTGAGCCACACTTAGCTTTTTTTTCACTTCTTAGCACAAGAGTGCTTTGCTTCCGCTTCTCATGCACGAGAGGTGCTCGATGAAATGCCTAAGAGCATGCTGCCACTTGAGTTCACACAAAACAAATACGATATGAAGTGCAAGAGCCACACTTAAGCTTTCTCCTCTTTTTTCCTTCTCGATCGAGGCTAACAACTTTATCCTTTCATCCGTCATTGATAAAAATGCATGTGTCGATGTACATCGCTTCACTATTCATGATATTCTGTAATAATTTTTGATAAACTTAATTTGCTCTGTGGATCGAAGAAGAGGAGGAGGAGGAGACCTAACGGCAGGGAAGGGAATGGGGGCTCCCGTTCTTCGGCCGCTTCCCTTTATGGGTGCGGCGGCAGCGGGCACGAGGCCACGATGCAACGTGGGAACCGTCCCACTCACTCTGCAGTTTCTCTATTTTACAGGATTCGAAGCAACCGCAATCAATGCAGGCTTGCCGCGGAAACCAAGGTGTGTCGCTTGCGCCAGCACTTGAGTGCTTGCGTGCCTGCGCGCGTCAAATCTGGTCAAGACTTGGGCGTGTCGCCCCGTCGCGTTGCGCCCCGCGTGGCAGGCTGGGCCCACGCACTGTTATAGGGCGAAGCCCGACGATGGACCCTTCGAAGAAAATACGGCAAGATGCAACTCTTGACGGTTCCATGGCTTTGCCGGCCCTTGCCCGTGGGCTTCTGTCGGCGTAATGATACCAAGGGTCCTCCCTATTACATCGCCGCGCGCATGCACGAGTCCATGGCACGCAGTAAGAGTCATAATGAGCAAGTCAGGTACAAACTATGGTGAATCGTCTGTAACTTTGCTAAGTTTTACCTCAACGTAGGCACCCCTATGGAGGACAAGCACTATTGGACAAGGATAAGCCAAGACAACGAGTTGAGACAAGGAGAAAATGACAAATAGAGCAAGGGGCAACCCTTGGTCACCCTCCCGGCTCACCCCTGGAAGGAGGCCGATGTATGGCAAAGCAGGGCAACCAGGCCAAGGCGTGGCATGGACTGCCCCGGGAAAGACCATAAGACCACCTCTCCTTGGCTAGGCGCGGCCCGGGAGCGGAGGTCAACCGAGCCTGACAAGGCGTGTAAGGCTCAACCTTTGGAACAAGCGATGCGCGTGCGCCCCTATGCGTCATCATGACGCGGGCCGGTAGAGGCATGCGCCATAGAAAGGAGTGGAAGCTCGCTGTCCGAGCTGTCACATCGCCATCGAGTATGTTGGTGCACCGCCCGTGACCGTCCATTGCCCACCTGCGCCACCCACCTGCCCAACGTCCGCGTGGCTCCGAACGATTGAGCCCGGGAACGCCTTTGGGCGATGCTCGGAATAGCCGTTGTGGTGACCCCTTGTGATATAAAAGGGGGCTCCTCACCGGCGTAGAGGAGGTTCCGTCTATTTCGATTTAGGCCCATTAGGTTCCACCTAGTCGTTTTAGTTCAGATCCATCCATAGGATTTAGTCCGATTCAGTTTGTTTCACATCAGTTCAGCTAAGACTAGCTCAGTAGAGAGAAAGCTAAGTGCTAAAAGAGAAGAGAATACAAGAGGGAGATGAAGCCCAGTAGGTGTAGAAGCTAGAGAAAGCGCCCTCCCGGCACCCAAATGTTCATCATCTTGCACACTGTCCACTCCAGATAATCCACTAAAGCAAGATGTAGGGTTGTTAGCCAAAGGACGGTTTAATCCTAGGTAAAAAATACTCGCGTGTGTGTGCTTTTCATTTGCCTTAGCAGCTTCCTAAGGTGGCATTGAGGCCGAAATGCGTTCGTGCCCACTACCGAACAAAATAGGGAAGTGCTCATCCCCGATGTCTGCGTAGGCGAGACGCGGCAAAACGGTGGAAAGAAGGTTAAGTGCTAGTGCACATTTTCTTGGTTATGGTGGTCAACTTCAATTAGTTAAACTTGTCCTCTCTTCGTTGTCGACATTCTTCCTTTGCTCGCTCAAAGTTCAAAACCATCCTATATATATGTGATAGATCTTGTCGTCATTGCCTCTAGGATAAGAAGGATGATGCCACCTCTCCAAATTCTTTGGCAGCTTGGTCTTTTGTTTGTAAACCTAAGAAACATGGCGGATTAGGAGTGTTGAACCTAGAGTTGTATAACAAGGCTCTTTTGATCAAGCAACTACACCAGTTTTATATGAAAGATAATGTTCCTTGGGTGAAACTCCTCTATTCCTTAGAAAACATTTTCTTGATCCAAGTCAACCTCGCTTGAAGCCACCCAAAAGAACCGAAAGGTCTACTTGAAGCAGGCAAAGGCAAGTTAAGGATGGGGACATGGAGAGAATCACGCACATGAATGGAGAGGCGGGGGAACCCTTGAGGCGGAGTTTGGATGCAAGACCGTGAAATAAAGGTAAGCTATAAAGCAATTGAAAAAAACAAAGGTGGAAAAAAGAAAATATAGAAGTTTTTCAAAGGTTAAAAAGAAAACGGATGGAAGATGATGATTCCATGTACATATATAGGACCGGGAAACGCCTACAAAGAACCTCTCCTACACCGGAAACTCTGACAACTAAGAGATTTAGTCGGCCATCAGTGTTCTGCAATCCTATGATGCTACCAGAGCCAACTATGAAAGGTAATGGTTTATGTGTCAACGTCGATCCCAACCAAAGACATGAAGGACCACAAGAGTGTGAAGATAGGAGGATACACATGACGAGGGATCATGGTGGGAAGACCTAGAATCTGGTGGGGCCTAGAACGGTTTTGGATGCATGAGAGAATGAAGTAACAGGCGACATTTTTAGGCTAAGCGCATGGGGCGGGCTCTCTCATTTTGTTTACTTAGAATCTCATTATGATTCTTCTCTCCTAGAATACATGAGAGAATACCTTTATCATGTTGCATGATGTCAAGATATTTATGGAATTCCCCTTAAAACGATATTTTAGGGAACAAACAGAAATCCTCAAATATTATTGAAGTAATGTAGGAGAAATCACGAAGACACAGATGAAAACGGCTAGAGGCAAGCCTCACCACCCACCATGCAGCCATGGGTCATGCAGTTCGCAGTTTCGCACCCATAAGCACCCTGCGGCAACACCCTTGTGTTAGCATACTGCTCCAATTCTTAAACTTTCTTACATCGTTGGCACTTGACAGGCTAGAATACAAATGGACTCTGAACTCTAGAGTCAACATAGTCTAGTGTAGTACACCCAACAGTCCTGCAACAGCTCCGTCTTCAGCTGGGCATGCTCGGTCTCGACACATAAACTATTACCTTTATTATCAAATTAGTTAGTCTGCTAATATTCATACATTTCATATCAGTTTTGTTTACCCTCCAACCCTGCTACTGTTCTGCTCATATGTATGGGGGATGTTGAACTTAACCTGCTACTTCTCTGCTCATATGTGCAATGGTCTAAGAGCTTTTAGCTAGCTTTACTCGTATTATTGACAATGGCAAGGCCATCTAATGAATAGGTTTCATTTAGCTCACCCTGCTCATATGTGCAAAGTATAATGAATGTTTGTAGGCGATCGCCTTATTGACTGACTCCTTTGATGGTTTCATATAGCTCACCCTGCTAGCGACAATGGCAAGGCCATCTAATCAATGTAATTGTTTCGTATGGTAGAGACAAAATGTACATCTGAACTGCTCTGTATATTTTCTTAAGGTTTGCCCCTTTGGAACCATAACTGTGTTCAGCTATCTTGGAGCTAACACTTACGTCGATCGTTGGAAGGCTACACGAGTGATGTACTGAAGATTGCTACGTTCGTAAGGCCAACTCACAGTGTTTTCAGAGTTTAAACAAACTGTCGACAACAACAAGAAACAATGGCGCAACAATGCGCATCATATTCTTCTAATACAAATGGACTCTGAACTCGAGAATCAACATAGTCTAGTGAGTCTAGTCTAGTACCCAGAAGTCCTCCTCCTAGAGCTCCATCTTGATCAGCTGGGCATGCTCGGCGTAGAAGCGCGTGGGCATCCACACCCTGCAGCGCCACCGCATGTACTTGAGGGCCATCCTCTTGCCGTCGGTTGGGCTCTTTGGCACCGTGATGCCGTCGTCGCTTCCGACGGGGGGTTTCTGGTCGTGTTCCTTCATCCACCGCCATCCGGGCGCGTTCTGGTGCAGAGCGCAGGGACGGGGGAGCTCGTTGCAGTGGCACCATAGGCCGGATTCCCAGGGTTCGGGCGCGCTGTGGCTCCGCTCCAGGAGACAGGTCGCCATCATCTTGTTCGTCCTCCTTGGCGACGGCAGTTTGGCCCGCTTGGACGGCCGCGGGCTCGGCTCGTCGACGGCGTCCTCTTCTGCGGACGGCTGCGGCGGGTTCTTCCTCTTCTTGCGAGCCTCCTTGCTGTCGTCCGGGCACGGCTGGATTGGCGGGCGCACCTCCGTTGAGTTCTGGTCGGCAATCATCGGCTTCGACTCGTCCTCTGGCAGCAGCGGAGGCGGATGGATTTCGCCGTCGTCGGCAAGCATGGCCGCTTGGACTTCTTCCTGGGTGAGCAGCGGCATCAGCGGGCCGAACTCGGCGAGCATCAGCGCCTGGTATTCGTCGTCGGTGAAGACCGGATAGTCGGCCTCAGAGTCGGCCAGCGGCGGCAACGCGGCACCGGACGATAGCGGCAGACGGGAGCGGCCGGAGATGCACGCCGGGTAGCTAGGCCGAGGAGGCAGCACGTCGGAAGTGCGCATGGTCATCATCATGGTGGCTCCCGCGCGCCTGGGGTTGATCCGCGGCGGCGAGGTGTGTGCGTGAGGAGATGGAGATCTTCCTGTGGAGCAGACAGCTATATCGAGCCCAGGTGGAAACCGAGTCGAAGCTGGTGTCGGACTCGATTTGTGAGTTTCCATATGGTTTTGCCTTTGTTCCGTTTCCCCGGGAATCCGGATGTGGCGCCGTGTACCACCCAGAAACAAAACGGAAAGCAATCCGGACTCAAATTACAGAAACCGATGGGATGGAAATCGGCGACCTGGCGTGGATGGGCATTGGGTTGTTCCAAATATGCTAGTGGTAAAGCTTTGGGCCCACGAAAACATTAGGACACTGGGGAAACTTCGGCCCATGTATGATAATATCATTTTTTTTAGAAACACAGTACAAACGTAGATGCTCACATACACGCGTATATACTCACCCCTATGAACGCACACATGCATACCCTACCCTTATGAGCATCTTAGAAAGACTGAGCCGGCGGATTGGATCTTGAAATTGATGATGTCACCACAGACGTCTCGCTGTCGACGGAAACGTCGCCTCCCACTGAATGAATATTTTACCTTTATGAGACACAAAGATATTAAACCTGGAGTTTGAACTCTGGTGGGCTGGGGATGCAACCACCCTCCTAACCACTCAACCTAAGATTGGTTCTCAATATCATGTTTTCTTTGTTCAGTGAAGCATGTTAAAATGTTTTATACTAGAAAGCATTGGCGCGGCGGCACGCCGCACCCGCTGTGTTATCTTTCTGACAACTTTTTGAAAATGTGCAAACTTTAGTTTGGCTGTATATCTTATAAGCTGCAAATATTTATGAAAATATTATACCTGCCCTTAGAAATCGTTAGCAGCGAAGTGGATTTGAAAAATTCATGGCAGTTATACATGCTATCATATACAGGGCAAAAGTGTTTAAATGTGATAAACATAATATATCTATAATTTGGACATGAGAATATGAAAGTTGGGCTTGCTAGATCAGGAACAGAAGATAGTATATAATCATTAATTATGTATCCCACTATTGTTCTCTCAAACTTGTGAACTTAGATTGCAAATCTGGACAAAAAACACATCAAACTTATGTGATCTGTTGTGAAGTTCTTTCTTTGCATTAGAACACATGAACATATGGTATTCAAAATAAACCAAAACATGGAGTAAAGTAAATCGATCTGTACAATTGAATATTGAACTTAAGTTTTTTTTCAAAATACCAATGAATTCACTTAAATGACCTACAAATACGAATGCCTATTTTATTATACCAATCTTGGTAATTTTCTTTCCAAACAATTGAGTTTTTTAGCATATTAGGTTGGAAGAAGAATTAGATTGTATTTAACCTATGAAGGAACATTTTTCCCTCTATAAAAGGGTAAATCACTATTTTAGAAAGTCTAATAAGCAGGTAGCCCACTGATAGAATAACGAAGATGTTTTTTTTCAGCATGGTTAATGTTATTTTCAATTATGCTTATTTTATTATTTGAGTGTGATAGGGAGATAAAAAATAGAGGTAACACAATGGTACATGTTTATTTTCCACTCCATATCACGTACACAATGTGCCCCTGTTACGCACACACTGTGAGTCCAGTGAGGCTGTAACACACGAAGTTGTATGTAGCGAGTGCTTGCCGCTACAGCCTACAACAACCCATCACTGTCTGTCTCAGTCCCTAACTCTAGCTGCCGTTCCATACTAATCCCCTTTCTTCTCTATAAGATCCGACCCACGGCGGCGCAGCGATGGCCGAGCACGTACTCGGAGTCTGTGTTGTGCGCTGCCGCTGTGGCGGGTAGTGGGCAGTCGTGTGCTCAGAGCACGCATGGTGCCAGGGAGGCTCACTATGCCAAAGCTCAGCCTCAAGGGCTAAGGAGAGAGCGCCGCGCCGGTGTGGCCGGTCGCAGTGGCGGAGGCAGCAATCTGGCATGGTTTGGCCTCCGCCACACCTAATTTTTTTTCAACTTCACCCTATACATGTGTTGCCACTCACAAAAACTTTAACTCAAATGTTGTTGTGTCCGTTGTTGCTTGGGTTGGCCATACCTAAGTAAAATTGCTGCCTCCGCTACCCGGTCGTCGTCGGATCGATGTGACAGTCGTTGCATGGCGGGGAGGCATGGTGCGGCGTCGTTGCGAGCAATAGCAAGACACCATCTTGTTTTTGAGGCCGAAGCACAGAAAAGCGGCGCTGGACCTGGACATGGGGAGTCGCCGGTAGGCATCAGCAGCCCAAATCGAGTCCAGCCTGACGTGTGACTGCTCGGATGTGATGTCACGGAACCATGAGGTGTGGATGACCAAAACATGCAACAGCCAAAACCAAATCAATTCAGAAGGTACTCTCTTTTCGTGCTCTTTTTCTCTAGCTTAGATGTGCTGCATGGTTATGAACAGCGATTAAAGTCTTGGTCAGTAGTGTTTTTAGAATAGGGGTTGCACCTGGTTCCATTGACATGTAACCATAGTAGATCTCACACAACATTCAGTCACAATTGTGAAGCTCAACCAGAATAGATCTCATACAACATTCAGTTACAATTGGGAAGCTCAACCATCAAGTGAAAAACACACATGAGAGGAGAACCAGCTGAAAAGTTAAGCTAGAAGAGGGTAGCGTCCACTAAATTATATCATAATCAGCTGTTGATAAATTTGCAGTACTGTATGGTAAGAATAAAATAAAGGAATGGAGGAAGTACCTTTCAGCCTTCGTTAGCTGAAATACAATATAACATCCCAACTAACTATTTAAGCCTACTTTGGCAGAATGGAGAAATTCAACTGCAAAGTAAGCAATTTACACCTTTCAATAAAGTAGATAATATATCAAGTCATCGATTCAAGACTTGTATGCTTCGTAGCAAAATAGCATTGGTTGCTGAAACTAATTAACTAACTATTTTTTGGGAGAGCAGGGAAAAGTAATTACACGCGGATATATATTACAACTATTTTACCAATTTGTATATCAGGAAGTACAAATGTGCTATAAACTCCAATTTCTTCGGAACAGAGCTTTCCATGGTTCCTCCCATAATAGTGGCATTGGTCGTGGTAGGCACATGTTTTCACACTACTCCTGAATTTCCAATAATATATAGCAGCTTATTGTGATATAATCTGTCAGATAGGAAGGACTTAAATTTGATTTTGGTCTGTGAATTTTTGTGGCTTCAAATAGAAGATACGGTTTGAGCTAAAGCTGATTAATTAAGTTATTGTTTTGAATGTTTTGAGTAGTCATTGCAAACAGTGATAACATGAAATGTGCTATCAAAGTATTGTTAGTGTAGTTTGGAGCAACCCTAGCCGAAGTTCTCACATTTGATTTCTCTATCTCTATTTTGTAATTGGGTATAGTACCTTGAGGATTTAACTTGCAGTTTCTTATGTGATTTTGACGAATCTAGGAAACAGTATCCTTAAAAAGGGGATACTACTCTTGTAATTTTAGGTAGACCATTGTACTTTTAAAATGCCATGTTGGTATGCCTCCCATAAAAACCCTCGTTTCGTACCATTCCATATTTCAAAGATGTGCGTCGCCGCCGCCGCCGCCGTGCCTCGCCATTGTACTTTTACTGCTAGTAGGTCTCGCGTCGCCGCCGCCGCCGCCGGGCCTCGCCATCGCCGATAGGCTTCGCCGGAGTTGTGCGTGCTCGGAGCATGGACTCAACGGCGTCTCACCCACCGGGGTTTTCGCGTCGCTGGGAGGTTGAGGGCGGCGCGTCGTCCTCCGCGGCGTCGCCTCCCCGCGGTGAGCACGTTTCGGGGCTCGGGATCTCCTCCGAGTCCTCGGAAGGCAGCGTCGCTGCACCGCGTGCGGGGAGGGTGGAGGCTGCTCCGCCGGTGGACCGTGGCAGGGCGAAGGATAGGCTCGGCTGGGAGCAGCCGCCGCCGTCAAAGAAGTCGCTGTGGAGGAGGAGAGTGGAGGCAAGGAACGCGCCCGGGCAGCCAGGGTGGGGCGCCTCGGTGCCGGAGATGGAGGGCCTGTGCTTCCGCTGCTTCGAGCCGGGGCACAGGAAGCGAGATTGTACCAACGCTGAGGTGTGCCTCCGGTGCGGGAAGAAGGGCCATCCGGCCTTGGGCTGCACCAGGCCAAGGAGTCCATCGTCGGAGGAGGAGCTCCGGAGCCGGGCGCTCGCCAAGATGGCGCGCCGGAGGTCGCCGGTGCGGGAGAGGGTGGAGAGGCCCACGGAGAAGGGTGGAGTGGCTCCGGTTCCTCCGGGCCCCCCGCCGCAGCGGCCGCCGTCACCACCGCTGCCACCACCGCCCCCGCTTCCCCCGGTGGCATCTAGGCTCCCTCCTATGGAGGCGTTGCCGCCGCTCTCGGTGGAGCCGTTTCGCACGGAGGCGCTGGTCAGGTTGGAGGAGGAGGTGCTGGAGGAGCCTGCGCTCTGTGTGGTACGGAGGACGGCGGCCATGGGCGACCTGGAGCAGCGGCTCCAGTTTGCCATGGTGGCGTCGGTGGGCGGGCGGAGGCCGGCCGTGTCCTGTGCGCAGGTGGTGGCGGCGCTCCGTTGGAGGGGGGTGCCGGAGAACGCCATGTCGGTGCACTCCTTTGCGCCGGAGGACTTCCTCGTCATTTTTGCGTCGGAGGAGCTACGAAACCATGTCACTTCGAGGTCGCCGGTGCTGGTGGCGGGGGCGCCGCTGTCGTGGCGCCCGTGGAACCGGCAGGCTCAGGCGGAGCTCGTCCCCCTGCGGCAGAAGGTGTGGCTCATCTTGGAAGGGATCCCTCCGCATGCATGGGACGTCGCAGTCGTGGAAGATGTGCTGGGCAGGAGCTGCGCGGTGGAAGAAGTTGCGCCGGAGACGAAGAACAGGACGGACCTAGCGTTTTTCAAGCTAACGGCTTGGACGTCGCAGATCGAGGATATCCCGGTGGTCCGGAAGCTTGCCATTCCCGAGCCGATCTTGGGTGCGCGCTCGACGGCGGGCTTGATGTTGGATGGGGCACCGACAGCTTCGCCGCAGATCAAGACCCTCCAGTACAAGATTCTGGTGCACGTCGTGCGCGTCGAGGAAGAGGTGCCGCCGGGCTCGAGGTCTGACTCGGGGCGGAGAGAGGCTGGAGACGGAGGTTTCCCTGGGGATGGGCCGAGAGGGCCAGGAGGAGAAGGGCCTAGCTGGAGGTCGCGTGATGTGCCGTGGAGGAGAGGAGTGCCGGATCGCCGGCGAGGGCCTGGAGGGTTCGCGGCGCGCGTGCATGGGAGCGGCTCCTCCCAGCGAGAGGTAGGGGACGACGACGTGGCAGCACCAGCACCTCTCGCTTGGGGACTGCCATGCATGGCTAGCCCGGCCCCACTGGTTGCAGGTGGGGTTGCGTTCAGTCAAAAGAGGCCTGCCGAAAGTGGTCGTCCTGGCTTGGGAGCAGCGGGTCAGGACGAGCCCATCTCTCATCTACAGCCGGAGGAGAGGATCAGCTGTCGACCGTTTGGAAAAAGTACAGGAGGAGTGGAGGAGGTGGTGCAGCCGTTTTGTTTGACCAAGGAGATGGGGGACAGGCAGGATACAGAGGAAGGAGCGGTAGTAGTGGACAAGGGTGCACAGGAGTTTGGTACAGAGGTGGCACCCGGCCTGGATAAAGTGGTTTGGCAGGATGCTGTAGAGACTTTACCTGGGACGGAGATGGATCCCGAGGAACGCGCCAAGGCAATGCTTGTTGATCCGATTGGGCCGGCGAGAGTTTTATCCCCAGGGTTTTCTTCAGTGGGGTCCAGCGTACGGGCTGGGGCGGACCAGTGCACAGACAAGGGGGAGACTGGCTCGGTGGAGAGCCAAGACGTGGCGAGAAAAGGACAGGGCGAGGAAGATTATTTTGCTGTCTCAGTGGAAATACCTCAGAGGAATCACGCTATGGCTCAGGCCCAGGAGGCCTTGGTGGACCGGGTGCTTAACTTCACAGAGCTGGAGGAATCACAGAGCACATCCTTTACTGGACCCAACAGTGCTATGCAACTCGTCCCGCGTGAGAAAATATGTAGGAGAGAAGAGGAGGTTGACGTGGGAAATCAGGAACAGCGACAAAGAGAAGCGTTGGATCTGGAGCGACAAGAGATGGAGCGGATCAAGCGTTTCTGTGCTTCGATCCTAAAAACGCTTGCTCCTCCACTGTTACACGAGGTCGAGAGAGCCTCGAAGCTGAGGGCGGAGGCGGAGCCTTTCACACCCAAGAGAGTGACTAGGAGGACAGTGGCGACATGCGCCAGCACGCAGGGCAAGAAGGCCTCAGCTGCTGAAAACGCGCTGCTGAAGGCGCTTGGGATCTGCCCGGAGAACCTGTCGGCCACGGAGGAGGACTTGGTGCGGTTCAGAGGTTTCTTTGACTCTCCGATCCGCGATTCGCACGTGAGAGTGTTGGCGTCCATCTTCGGGAAGGAGCTGCCGCCGAGCTTTACGAGTCAGGAGTACTGCCGGGTGGCGGTGGCGGCGCATTAGGGCGCCGATGGGAGTGGAGCGTCTGTAGTTTTATTATGGATATCTTTCTAGAGGTGTTGTGCTGGAACGTTCGAGGTTTGAACGACCCAGCCAAAAGGAGTGCTATTAGAGAGTTTGTAGCGTCTATGAGAGTTAGCTTAGTGTGTTTCCAGGAGACTAAGTTGGATGTAATTGATGACTTTATTGTTATGCAATGCTTGGGGCCATCCTTTGATGGTTATGTCTTTGTGCCGGCAGAGGATACTAGAGGAGGGATTTTGCTTGCTTGGAACACTTCGGTCCTGGAGGTGGAGAGGGTTAGCCTCGACCCGCACGCGATCACCGGGGAAGTAATTCCTCGTGACAACAATAGGTGGTGGCTAACTACCGTGTATGGGCCCCAGTCGACGGAGGAGAAAATTGAGTTCATGAGGGAGCTGGCGATGAGGAGAGCCCTGTGCCCGGGACCTTGGCTGGTGATGGGAGATTTCAATATGATTTTACATGCGGAGGATAAGAACAATGAGAGGCTAGACCGGAGCATGATGGCGAGATTCCGGCAGTTCGTACAGGAGCATGAAATGAAGGACTTATATCTGCATGGGAGGATGTACACGTGGAGTAACGAGAGAGAGAGCCCTACGCTCACACGCATAGATCGTGCTTTGGTCTCAGTGGATTGGGACTTGCTACACCCGGACGCTTTCCTGCAGGCGTTGTCGTCCTCGGTGTCGGATCATGCCCCATTGCACCTGGGACTCAGCGCGGCCTTCAGGCCCAAACGACGTTTCAAATTTGAGGCCTTCTGGCTCAAGCTGGAGGGTTTTGACGAGGCACTTCAGGAGGGATGGAGATGTGATCCTAGGATCGTGGATCCTTTCAAGCGTTTGGACGCTCTTTTCCGCAATTTGGCGGAGTACTTACAGTCGTGGGGACAAAGGAAAGTTGGCAATGTAAAATTAAAGATCGCCATGGCGAATACCTTGATCCTAAGATTCGATGTGGCGCAAGAGGCGAGACCTCTGTCGCCGGCAGAGGCTTGGCTACGGAAGATGCTTAAGCAGACGGTGCTAGGCTTGGCTTCGCTTGAGCGAACGATAGCCAGGCAGAGATCGAGGTTGAGGTGGCTTAAGGAGGGAGATGCCAACTCCAAGTTGTTTCACGCGGTCGCAAATGGGAGGAGAACAAAAAACTACATTTCGGCGGTCAGGGTGGGTGATACCCTAGTCACTGAGCAAGAGCAGAAAAACGAGGTCTTCACGGAGGCATACTTGGAACTGTTGGGAGCTATCCAAACGAGAGAGCATGGTATGGAGCTTGAGGCCCTGGAGATCCCCACCATGGACTTGCATGAGTTGGAGCGCATGTTCTCGGAGGAGGAAGTTTGGAACACCATTAGAGAGTTGCCCTCGGATAGAGCGCCGGGGCCGGATGGCTTCACTGGTGCTTTCTACCAGCGGGCGTGGCCGGTAATAAAACACGACATCATGGCAGGCGTTCTGAAACTTGGAGTAGGAGATGGAAGAGGTTTTGGGAGGCTAAATAGAGCGTTGATCACTTTGATCCCCAAGAGACAGGATGCGATGGAGGTGAAGGACTTCAGACCCATTAGTCTGGTTCATAGCTTCTCCAAGTTGTTCTCCAAAATGTTGGCGAACCGGCTGAGAGGGAGATTGGGAGAACTCATTAGTATGAATCAATCGGCGTTCGTGAAGAAGAGGAGCTTGCATGACAATTTTGTGCTGGTGCGACAAGTGGCTAGGAAAATCAACTCCAGGAGGAATACGGGGGTCCTACTCAAACTCGACTTGGCCCGTGCTTTCGATTCGCTTTCCTGGAGTTTCCTGTTTGAGGTGCTGAGGAGGATGGGGTTTGGTGAGAGGTTCCTCAAGTGGATAGCTTTGCTTCTTTATACGGCAAACACGAGAGTGCTGGTAAATGGGGTCCCAGGAGACCGCATAGTACATGCCAGAGGGCTCAGACAAGGGGACCCCACCTCACCCATGCTTTTTGTGGCAGCAATGGAGGTTTTGTCAGCAACTATAAAGAAAGCGGTGGAGGGAGACATGTTCTCAAACCTGGCAGGCATATCGCCGCTGCAGAGAATATCTATATATGCGGACGATGTGGTACTCTTTTTCAAACCGGAGAGACGGGAGATGCTGGTTATCAAGCACATTCTACAAATTTTTGGAGAGGCGTCTGGGCTTAAGGTAAACTTCAGGAAAACCACAGCCACGCTCATTAGAGGGAGTAGAGAGCAGGAGGAGGAGCTTACCGCAACCCTAGGATGCGAGTTGGCCCGGTTCCCCATAAAGTATCTAGGGTTGCAGTTGGCGCTGAGGCCCCTGACAAAGGCGGAGTGGCAACCTTTGCTAGATAGAGTCATCAAGTGTGTGCCGGCTTGGCAAAGAGGCCTCATCAAGAAGGAAGGGAGATTGGTTCTCATAAACTCTGTGGTTTCAGCACGGGCGGTGCACCAATTAGTAGTCGCAGAAGCACCGATGTGGCTTCTAGAGGAGATAAACAGATGGATGCGCGCCTTCTTTTGGGCGGGCAAAGATAGAGTCACTGGTGGGAAGTGTTTGGTAGCCTGGGAGTCTATGTGTAAACCTAAAGAGGTGGGAGGGCTAGGCATAAAGTGTCTCCGCCTACAGGGACTTGCCCTGCGTTTGAGATGGCTCTGGCTGAGACGTACGGACCCCGACAGACCCTGGCAGGGTTTGCCGGGTTTGGGTGATAAGGAGGCGGAAGAGGCCTTTAGGAGCCTCTCGACCTTCTGCATTGGGGATGGCAGGAATACGTTTTTCTGGCGTGACCGCTGGGTCAATGGCTTTACGGTTGAGGAGTTGGCGCCGGAGCTATGCGCTAAGGTCCCAACGAGGAGGAAGAATGCCAGGACAGTCGCGGAGGCGATGGAAAACAATCAGTGGCTCAATGATATCACGGAGGAGCTCACGGTGGAGGAGGGTGCACAGTGCATTAGGGTGTGGGAGGCAATCGATACGGTCCAGAGGGATGACACCAGGCCGGACCACATCATATGGAAGGGTTCGGCTACAGGAGACTACACACCCAGAAGCACTTATGAGATGCTATGCAAAGGGAGCACGAGTTGGAGTATGAGTTCACCGGTATGGAAATCGTTTGCGCCGGCAAAGTGTAAAATCTTCATTTGGCTAGCTTTGAAATACAGGCTATGGACCTCGGACAGGAGAGCGCGGCACGGCCTCCAGGAGCACACCGATCCATGTTACACATGTCTACAGGAGGAGGATACGGTGGATCACATACTCACTCAATGTCCATACACGAGGCAAGTATGGTTCGAGGTCCTACGCAGCGCAGGCTTGAACATCCAGGAACCGGACCTAGAGGCAAACTTGGAAAGATGGTGGACGGAGGCCAGGAAAAGAGTGAGGAAGCTGGACAGGAAGAGATTTGACTCCATGATCATCATAACGGCGTGGACCCTTTGGAAGCAAAGGAACTCGAGGGTGTTCGGAAACGTACGGGAGCAGAAAAACCCCACACAGATTCTGGAGGCCATTAAGGAGGAGTTTCTTCTATGGGAGCGAGCTAGGAGTGGAGGGAGCGCACAGATAGCGCGAGAGTAGGCTTGTGAGAGAGGGAGGAGTAGGAGAAAAGTGTGAGTGGGTGTGAGCGCTGATGTCTGTATCAGTTGCTATCTTGTAAATGTTGTCTTTTCACCTTCTATAAAGATAAGGCACGCTTTGCGCGTGCTCTCAAAAAAAAAAAAAAAAAAAAAAATATTTCAAAGATCTAAAGGCAGACTATTTCAGTAGATTTACTTCTCTTGTCTAGCCGTTATCCTCTCACATCTTCCCAATGTTGGCTACCTGTGTTCCAGAGGTCGCCAATAAATCAAATAAGCTCAAATCAAGAATAAGATCTACTTTTCAAAACAATAGACTGGTCTCTACTTAGGTAGAGAGGTGGGCCTGATAATGTGTTCCCTGCCTTTCTATTATGTTTGCGAATTAAGGAATTTAACCACATATTACAAAAGGTAGGCTGTCACAAGACTTTGAAGATGCATACTGAATATTTACTTCTATAATATTGCCTCACAATCAGCGCTATTATATATGAACACACGATGGAAGGAAAAAGGTGCAAACCATCTGCACAGTGGAATACATATATGTATGCAAATATTACAATATCGAAAAGAAAAAGAGAAAATAGCTTACCAAGGGTATTGATTTACCTTAGTTTAAGTTTCTAAATCCAAGAGAGTAATCACTTATGGATCGATCTTGTTCTTTCCAGTGCTCAAAATCTGAGTTCACCACAAAAGAAAGATCAGTTTGTAGGTGAACCAATGCATCGCTGTCGCTGAAAGATACGATCATCTTTGTATTGAAACCTACAATACAAAACACCAAGTCGCTGAAAAATGTTGCAGTGCTGCAGATACGGATGGATGCCGATATTACCCATCTACATGGTTTGCACCTGGTAGCAAAGCAAAATACTTCCATACGAGACAGTTGAGAGTGAGACTTGAGAAGCCCCATGTCGCGGCATCACCGTCGCCTAACGCTGGCACCTGGTGGCCTTTCCCAGTTGTTATCGCCGGCGTGCTCCTCCAGTGCGGGCTCGAGATTTGCGTGCTTGGGCTCGCTGGATGAGTCGCCGGGGGAGGAAGCGCGCTGCGGCGTGGAAGCCGAGGGATGGACGGAGGCGGGACGCCGGCCGCCGAAGACGCGCGACGTGCTGGTCCAGGATTTCTGGTCAGAGATCAGGTTCCCAACACCAGCGTCGCGTTTCTGGGAACAGCGATCATCTGCCGTTTCGTGGAGCTCGTCGCCAGATGCGGTCAGTTCGCCGACGTCTCCTGGCCGGATTTCAACACCTGACTCCGGTTCAGTGATTCGCCGCCGTTCGGCGTCGTCGTCGCCAACCGGGTTGTCCCTCTCCCGGCCGCCGCGCGTGGGTTCGTGGAGGGGACCTCTACCGCGCCGCCGGATCACCCCACCGCTGGTTCTTGGCGATTTCTTCGACCCATCGCTGGTTGCCGGTGTGCCGGCGGCTGCGTTGGTTCAAAAGGAGCCCGCGCCGACCGTTAACCAAGGCGAAATTCCTGCGCACGTTAGCGGAGTCGATCGCGGCCATGCAGATCTCACGCATGCGGTTGGGCTGGGCCATTGCTTAGGCTGGGATCATCTGGTCCGTCGCTTCCGTTCGCTGTGGAGCCCGGTTTGCGACATTAGGGGAATTCCTGGCGCTGACTTGCCGATCCTCTCGTCTACGTCTTCGCCTTGATCTCACCTGTTGCCGCCGCCTTCGCTTCAGTCCGACCCAAGATCCGCGACTGCAGTCCCGCCTCTTACTCCCTGGACCTCGTCGCCTTCGCCCGCTACCTCGTCACCTTCGGTCTCGGGCCGATCCTTTGCGGCGGTCGTCGCCTACGGGACCCGGCATCCCATGGCTGGGCAGCGCCCCACGGGCATGGCCGGTTTGTCCGGCCAGGTGCCGCACCTCCGGCCTCCGGCATCAGGCCAACCTCTGCAACCGCCCTTGGTGCCCAATCCTGTACGCCCGCCGCCCCAAGCTTCTGGTGGAGGGCAGTATGCACCGGGTCAGCAGTTGCCGGCACAGTTTGGGGCCGGGCAGTCGGCGGTTCTTCCGCTGCAGCCTCCGTCTCGTCAGCCGGGGCCGCCGGCATACATGCCACCGGCTTTCTAGCAGCCACCGGCTTTCCAGCAGGCTCCGGTGGGGTACCAGCAACCACCGGCCTTCTTCCCGTCGACGGGCTTCATGCCGCCGCCCGGGCAGTACCAGCAGCCTTTCTTCCCGCAATTCCAGCAGCAGACGTCGGGGGCTTCCTCCCAAGTGGCAAATGCCGTAAAGCCGAAACGGAAGAAGAAGAAGAAGAATGGGCAGCAAGGTGCTACCGGTCCGCAGGGTTCTATTCCAGTACCTATTCAGGCCGCCTTCCCGCAGCCGCAGTTGCCTTTCATGCACAACTCTGCAATCGCCTCCGGAGACGCCTTGTCGACTGTTGCAGGTCCTTCGACCGTGAGTCCTGTTGCTCCTGCGGTTCAGTTCGAGGTGTCTGCTGCTGATGCTGATGCTGATTTAGCTAAAAAGGTAGTCAAGTGCTGGAAGTGTGCTGTTGACACTCATGCTACGAAGGAGTGTAAGGTGCAACACTATTGTCTTGTATGTGATAATGGAGCTCATCCAACGGTCAGATGTCCGACCCTGAAGATGCCGAGGCAGCTGTCCTTTGTTGCAGGTTCTGGTTGTGAGGACTCTCTCTTCCTTCAGCTTCCGGGGAGTGCTTTCAAAGCACATCTTGCTCCTAAAGGTTCTCCTACTGCTCTCATAAAAATTGTTGGAGATCCTGTGCCGGCTGCCGCTATTGAGAATCTTCTGGCAAGAATTTGTCATTTAACTTCGCAGTGGAAGTGGGAGGCCATCCCTCATGGCTCGGATGCTTTTTTGGTTGGCTTTCCTTCTGCCGAGGACCTTAGTAGAATGGACGGAATGCAAATGGGGATTCCTTCTTCTACATCCCAGATGTCTATCACCTCTTGGCAGATTCAGGATGTTCCTCACAAACTTGAGCTCCAGAAGGTTTGGGTGCATGTCGATGGGGTTCCTCACACAGTCCGTCATTTCCTTGGTTTATGGGCCGTGGCTTCACTTGTTGGTACCCCAGTTGATGTGGACCTTGTTACTTTACGGAGTCGGGGAGTGGTTCGCGTTCGTGTAGCTATGGTGGATCCAAAAAATCTACAGAATAGAGTTGATACCCAGGGCCGACATTGTCTTGGTGTGACAGTCGCGGTAGACTTCAAGGTCTATGACTTTTTATTCCGTCAAGAGCAACCGGACTTTGTACCGGACACTGGTTTTGTTCCGTACTTCTGGCGACGTAAGGGTAATGATCCAGGGAATGATGGTACAGGACATGATAAGCCCACTGATATCAATCCTGGGTCTTCTAGCCAAGCTGGCTCTCTTTCGAGTAATATGGACGTGGACTTTTCCAACTCTCTTAATTCTTCTACTACTACTGGGAAGTCTGTTTTGTGTAGTCCCGTGGATGGTTTGGGTGTTGTCTATGCGGTCACTCCATTTAACCCAAATCCAAGGACTCCAAAAGCTGTGGAGATTGTTAACAGAGCACGTATAATCTCTCCGGGGCTGGTCGCTGCTCCTTCCACTGGTGATGGTGGACATGTTGCGGCTGTGCGTACGGGAGTTCTGCAGCACGCGGCATCCGACTCAGCTCGTCTTTCGCCAGTTCCACGCGAGACCGCTAGCGTTGCTGCAGGTGCTGTCCTCGAGCCGGCTTCGTGCACGTCATCGCGCGACCCAGGCTTTCACGTGGAGTTGCCGAAGGAGGCCGGGGTTGGCCCTTCTGCTGCGGGGCAGCAGCCGGTAGTGCCGGTGGAGGCTGGGTCGGCACACGCGGCAACGGAGGGGTCCAGCGTGCATCAGCCAGCTATCGACGACCAAGTGGTGTCTGTGTTGCGGGCGGACGGGTCACCGACCACGTCGCCCAGCAGCTGGACAGGCCGGGCTGTCCTCGAGCCGGTTCTGGAGACCACCAGGGTGGCGGACTCTACTACACCCTTTGTCCTGTCACCTGGTCCGGTCTCTCACAGTTATGCGAAGGTGTCGTGTGCGTCGGCGCCTACTTCATCGACCCTGCAGGTTTCACAGCCGGTGAGGGACGTGGGCTATACACCAGCCTCGCTCCCGTCTCCCACCGTAGTGACGACTACACCTACGTCGACCGTGGCAGCAGCTACTCCGACTATGCTGCCGCGGGAGACGATGGAGGTGCCCTTCTCCAGGGACGTCGCCTGTTACACTCCGCCGCCTTCACCGAGGCCTGCTACCGTAGTGACACCGCTCTCCAGACGGAGTGCCAGACATACGGTAGCGGTTGACGGCTCGTCTACGACGGATGAGGACTCGATGAAGAAGGCGATGCGTCGTAAAGCTGTACAGAACTTGGATGGTGCTGGTACGTCCCCGGTTTCCAAGTCGTACCTCTCTTTTTCGACTCCAGTTATTTCTTCCAAGCTAAATAGTGTAGGAATTAAACTCGGCAATAATTTAAATGAAATTAATTTATCCACCAACGTCTTGAGGCATATGGAATTTGACCGTCTCAAGGTCAGTCCTAAGCTCCATGATGTGATAGACGATACTGATATAGATGAAGAGGAAGCGAATGCCACAATGGATGGTCAGCTTATCTCTAATCTAGTAGGTATTGTCTCGGAGGGAGATTTGAATGAGGCGATGCTAGGTTCTTTGTATGAACTGCAAGCGTCTTGCCGTGAGTCAAAATCTTCATCCAATAAAAAACCCAAGAAGCGGGTGAAGGTTTCAAAATCTACAATTGTTGCTCAATGAATGGTATGTTTTTAAATAGCAGAGGTCTTGGAGACTTGGCTAAACATCTACATATCGCTCACTTTGTACGAGATCACAATTTAGATTTTGTTGCTATTTCTGAAACTGGCAGACGTGATTTCTCTCAAAGTCTACTTAATCGTCTTTCTGGCGATTTGGACTTTGAGTGGATATCTAGTCCTCCCCGCGGTCGGTCGGGAGGTATTCTGGTAGGAGTAAGATCAGATACCATGGAAGTTCTAGCAAGTTCGAGTGGAGATTATCATATTAAGATCCATATTCGGAACATAGCTGACAATTTTCATTGGAGTCTAGTTTCTATTTATGGGGCTGCTCAGGATGAATTTAAGGCTGACTTTCTGCGTGAGCTGGTAAACCTAGCAAAAGATAATCCACATCCAATTTTAATTGGGGGAGACTTCAATTTTCTTAGGTTTCGCCATGAGAAAAGTAAAGGCCGGTTCGATGATCATTGGCCCTTCATTTTCAACGCTGTTATTGACAGCCTTGATCTGAAGGAAGTCGAGATGATTGGGAGACAATTCACTTGGGCAAATAGTCTCCCTAACCCCACGTTTGAAAAACTTGATAGAGCTCTTATGGATGTTGAATGGGAAGCTAAATTCCCTATGGTATCTGTAAGGGCTCTTGAGCGATTCGAACGTCTTTCTGATCATGCACCCATACTTTTAAGCACTGGAGCATCCAGACCGCCAATTAACCACCATTTCAAATTAGAATTGGGTTGGTTACAGCGGGAAGGCTTCCATGAGATGATCAAAAATGTATGGAGCAGACCTGTACGAGCGTCCTCTCCGATAATAAGGTGGAACAAAAAGATGCGTTTGTTACGCAGTCACCTTACTGGATGGGCACGTCAGATAACGGGCATTCTTAAAAAAGAAAAGCTAAGGTTGTCAACCATTATTGATGGTTTAGAAGCTTTGGCTGAGATGAGGCCTCTTTCTACGCAAGAGATTGAACTCAAAAATCAATCAAATGCTGAGATTGCGAGATTACTCCGCGAGGAGGAAATCAAATGGTACCAAAGGTCTAAAAGCCAGTTCATCCTTGAAGGAGATTCGAATACAAGGTACTTTCATAGCATTGCCAATGGCAGGCATAGGAAGAAACGTATTCATACTCTCATTCAGGATGAAGGTATCATTGAAGGTCGGGAACATCTTAAAGCTTATATTACCACTTATTATAAAGATCTGTTTGGAGCTCCAGAGGAAGGATCCTTCTCTTTGGATGAATCCCGAACGGATGATATACCCCAAGTGTCTATGGAGGAGAATAACCTTCTTACTGCTCAATACTCTGAAGAGGAGGTAAGAAGGGCCGTTTTCCAAATGGAACACAACAAAGCTCCAGGTCCGGATGGTTTCCCAGCTGAATTCTATCAAATCTTTTGGGACACTATTAAATCGGACCTTCTTGCTTTATTCAGCTGTCTTCACGACGGACAACTAGAGTTATTTCGTCTAAATTTTGGAGAGATAATTTTGTTACCGAAAGTTAATGAGGCGGAAAGGATACAACAATACAGACCCATATGCCTTCTTAATGTCAGTTTCAAAATCTTCACGAAAGTGGCCACTATTAGACTAAACTCAGTTGCGGATCATGTAGTTCGACCTTCTCAGACTGCTTTTATGCAAGGGAGAAACATCCTGGATGGGGTGGTCACCTTGCACGAAACGGTCCATGAATTACATACCAAAAAGTTGAATGGGGTTATTTTAAAGCTAGATTTTGAGAAAGCATATGATAAAGTGAAATGGTCTTTTCTCGGCCAGACACTTCGTATGAAAGGCTTCTCTGTTGAATGGCGTGCTTTGATTAATTCCTTTGTGTCTGGGGGTAGTGTAGCCATCAAAGTCAATGACGATGTTGGAAAATACTTTCAAACACTAAAAGGTCTTAGACAGGGTGATCCCTTATCACCAATGCTATTTAACATAGTAGCTGATATGCTTGCCATTATGATTGAACGTGCTAAGATGGATGGCCTGATTGAAGGGGTAGTCCCACATCTTGTGGATGGGGGACTTTCTATTCTTCAATACGCCGACGATACAATTCTTTTCATGGAACACGACCTTGTGAAAGCCACAAACCTGAAATTGATTATTTCGGCGTTTGAGCAATTATCAGGTCTAAAAATTAACTTCCATAAAAGTGAATTGTTTTGTTTCGGTGAGGCAAAGGATGAAGTCCACGCTTACACCGAGTTGTTCGGTTATGGGCAGGGCCAGTTTCCAATGAGGTATTTGGGTATTCCGGTTCATTTTCGGAGACTCATGATTGCCGAATGGAAATTAGTCGAGGAAAGACTTCAGAAACGTCTTAGCAGTTGGAAAGGCAAGTTATTATCCATTGGAGGAAGATTGATTCTAATTAATTCAGTACTAACGAATTTGGTACTGCATATGGTTTCATTCTTCCTCTTGCCGAAAGGAGTCTTACAAAAACTAGACTACTACCGGTCAAGATTCTTTTGGCAAGGTGATAACGAGAAGAAGAAATATCGATTGACAAAATGGAGTGTTGTTTGTTGTCCTAAAGACCAAGGTGGGCTAGGTATTCACGACCTAGAGGTCAAGAATACTGCTCTCCTAGGTAAGTGGCTGTTCAGGCTGCTTACAGAGGAAGGGACCTGGCAAACAATGCTTAAAAGGAAATATATTGGCACAAAAGCATTATCACAAGTTACTTGGAAACCAGGTGATTCTCATTTTTGGGCTGGGCTAATGGCAACGAAGAATCATTTCTTCCGTCATGGTACATTTTCCATTAAGGATGGATCGGAAATTCGTTTCTGGGAGGATAGGTGGCTTGATGGCACACCCCTCCGAGAACAATATCCCGCTTTGTATTCTATAGTGCGTTACAAAAGTGAGACCATCGCTAAGGTGATGGAAATTTCTCCTCCAAGTGTAACGTTCCGTAGGGATTTGTCAGGACAGAGGTTGTTGGACTGGAACGCCTTACTTCAACGTTTGGCGAATGTTCATCTACAACCCGGTCATGACGAATTTCGTTGGAATCTACATGAGAATGGTAAATTCTCGGTAGCTTCCATGTGCAATGCACTTATTCATCCGGATTTACCAATCGATACACCTAATAACAATAAACTTTGGAAGTTGAAAATCCCTTTGCGGATAAAGGTATTTGGATGGTACCTCCGAAAAGGCGTTATTCTCACCAAAGATAATCTAGCTAAGCGGAATTGGCAAGGGAGTAAACAATGTGCTTTCTGTCACCAGGAGGAGACAATAAAGCACTTATTTTTCCATTGCAGGTTCGCTAGGTCTATATGGTCAGTCATCCAGTTAGCTTCGAGCTTGTATCAGCCACGTAGTGTTACCAATATCTTCGGGAATTGGCTAAATGGCATTGATCCTAGTTTCAAGAAGCATATTAGGGTGGGAGCGATTGCCATTATTTGGTCGCTTTGGCTATGTAGAAATGATAAATTGTTTAATGGTACTAATTCTTCTCTGTTGCAGGTTATATACCGGTGTACCAACACCCTCCGCTTATGGTCGTCGCTCCAGCGTGTGGAACATCAAGATCTGTTTACGGAGGTCTGTTTACGGTTGGAAGCTACGGCGAGGGATATTTTTTCCCTACATGGATGACAGCATAATCTAAGGATCGAAGCTCCTCCAGTTTAGGCATCTTTACAATTTCTCAATATGATATGTAATCTCGCCTTTTATTTTGGTGTCAAGACTAAACAACGGCTATGTGCATCTTAGATATGCAGAGGTCGGGTGTAATGGCTTAAAACTCTTAAGTAATAAAGCGCCCCTTATCGAAAAAAAAACATGGTTTGCAGAAGCTGGATTACCTGGCCGGCGGGCACCAACACATCATTGACCCATCAAAGGCACGAATCAAGAAAAACAATGAATAATAAAGTGTTCACGGCTTTCATCGGCACGAGCCTCGCGCGACTACTTCGTCGATGGGGCGAGCACACCGAGGGACACGCCAAGCAGGGCTCCTCTACCGCCCCGTGGTGCAGGCCATGGCGGGCCTCTTCGTACACACCCACGGCGGGCACGCCACCTCGCCCACTGATTGAAGGGAGTAGAAGCACGAGGAGTACCTAGTTGATATATAACACCACTTCCGGCCGCCGGCGACCATGTCCCGCTACCGCGTCGAGCTCCGGCCGCCGCCGTTTCCTCGCAAATCTCAACAGCCACTTCCGGCCGCCGGCGATGATTTCCCGCTGCCGCGTCGAGCGCCGCTGCCGTTTCCTCGCGGATCTCTACCACCACTTCCGGCCGCCGGCGACCATGTCCCGCTGCGGCGTCGAGCGTCGGCCGCCGCCGTTTCCTCGCGGATCTCAACAGCCACTTCCGGCCGCCGGCGACGATTTCTCGCTGCTGCGTCTAGCGCCGGCCGCCGCCGTTTCCTCGCGGATCTCTACCACCACTTCCGGCCGCCGGCGACCATGTCCTGCTCCCGCGTCGAGCGCCGCTGTTTCCTCGCCTCGAGCTTCTCCCAGCGCCTCTCCAACCCCACCGCTGGCCCCATGTACGCGTCTCCCCCCACTCGCTCCCTAGGCATCTTCTCCGGCCGACAATGGGGAACAGAAGGAGGACGGAAACGCACGTGGAGGCGAGAGAGATGAGGGAGCGAGGGATAGTTCGGGAGAGATTAGAGCATCGCCACTCGTTGGCGCTACCCACGCCCAAATCCGGCGAATTTTTCGTCCGGATTGGAGGAAGATTTGGCGTGGGGAGTAGTAGTTTCCCAGCCGCGTGCCCAGGCGAAGTCGACGAGGCGAATTTAAAAAACGGAAACTTGACAAAATACGGCTAAAAACGGGTGAATATAGACTAAATTTAATGATATTTATTACATAACGGGCGGAGTTCATACATAGAGGCCGAATTCGACTATATTTCGAATTCGGCTAGGGGAATGTACTAATTTTAAAACACGGCGCTCTACATGCCGAAATGGCGGTAGAACACCGTGAAGTCGCCGCCGTCGTCATCGTCGGAGCCGTCGTCCTTCGGCTGCGCGGCCTGGCTGCTGCTGCCCTGGCCGGCGTCTCCCCACCACCCGGGGATGGCTTGTACATATCGTCGTCGGAGGACTCGAGGTCGACGACGGGGACAGCAACGCCGGAAGGAGGTGTCGCAGGACGGCGGAAGCGCGCGGCATCGTCGTTGGCGGTTCTAGCGGCGCGGGCGGCGCGTTGGTGTGCGGCGGCCGGTCCCAGCGCCGCCGCGCGCTCCGCTCCGCCGCTCCCGCGCCTGGCCGCCGTGCGGCGCGTCGCGCGCTTCTCATCCTCCATGTCCTTCAGCGACCCGGCGATCGCCTCCGCCATCGCGGCGTCCTCCCGCCTCCTCCTCGGCGAGCTGGATTGCGGCTGCCTCTTTCTTCGTCCTCTTCCGGCCGCTCGGCGCGGATGACGAGGGCGCCGCGCTGCGCCTTCGGTCGGTGGAGACGCCGGCTCCTTCTTGACGCGCACCGGCGTCGAAGGCGACGTCGTCTCCTCCTCTTCACCGGCGCCAAGGATGACCTCGGCGCCGATCCGGAAGACGACGAGCCGGCAGCCATGCGCCGTGGCTGCCGGACGTTTCCCGGCGGCGGCTCGCCGTTGCCCTCGATGGAGCGGGCATCGTGAGCACCGGGAAGTTGCCGCCCTCGATGTGCTCGAGGACGGCCTCGAGATTCCGCGCTCCACCAACGTTTGCGGCCGGTGGAGTTGCGGAGGTGGAGGCGGCGGGCCGTCGTACGAGGCGAGCTCCTGCTCCCACCGCGCGAAAAGGAGTTCCACGCCCTGTAGTTGTCGGGGTGGTGGGGTGGCTCGGCGCGCTCTCTCCGTCATGGTCATCCGCGCTCCTCGATGGCGGCGTCGGGGCGGCGCCCCGAGGCGGCGGCGGGATTGGTACGCCGCCACGGCTTAGCCGCCACCCGCGCCGGGAGGCCTCGTGTCCGGCGGGCGGGGTACCGCCTGGTGGAGGAGGTGCCCCCACGGTGGAGCGACCGGCGGGGAAGCCATTGGAGGGTGCGCCGCCGTCGTCGGAGAACGCCATCGTCGAAGAGGAGAGGGAGGGGGAGGAGAGAGTGGAGGAGAGTGGAGCACGGGTGCGCCTTGCGGCGAGCGGAGCGGCGTATATAGGTGCGGATGGCGGGGATCCGTGGTGCGACGCCGCGGCGAGCCGACCGGCGGCAGCCTTTATTGCGCGCGGAAGACGATGCGTGCGCGGAAGACGACGACATTAACTCGCCGCGTGGCCGGCGAATGCAGACCGGCGGCAGGCTTTACAAGCGCGGAAGACGATGCGATGAGGACGACGATCGATTTCTCTCGCCACAATTTGGGGCTACCGACGCGGAAGTTTTCGGTATTTCAGCGCTTTCGTTTCGTCCGAGTCCCGAGCCCCCGGGGGCCGATGGCGTGGGATCGCCGGATGGTCCCAATCCAGACAACGAGAAGGCCGAATGCGCCGTCCGGGATGGAAAAATGCCGGGGCCTCGTCCGGGGACGAGTGGAGATGCTCTTAAGAGTTCTCGCTTAGCACTCCGGTCACCTATCGTCTGCCGCGACAGAGCGCTCCTTCGACTCCGCCTCGGCGCTCGCGTCACCGTGGGTCGACGCACGCAGCCATCCCCACGGCGACCGCCAAGCTCGAGGCAGCTGCGGGCGGCATTAGCGGCGGCCAAGCACGCGGCCGGCGCCATCCTCGTCGAGCTGCAGCAGGGCAGGGGCACGCGGTCAGGGCGCACAGCATGCAGATGCCCCGGCGAACTCGGCCTCGTCGCCCAGGCGCCCCGCCGATATGCCCGCTCTCATGGCCGAACTCGCCAAGCCGCGGCGGGGGATCTGCTCTACACCAGCACCGACTCCAAGAACGTGCGGGTGTGGAAGGACCAGCGGGAGTTCGCCGGGTTCAAGTGCGGGAGCGGCCTCATCAAGGCGATCATGGTCGCCAGGATCTTCACGGGCCACCAGGACGGCAAGATCCGCGTGTGGCGCGCCTTCGCCGACGACCCCGCCGTGCACAAGCGCGTCGGTTCGCTCCCGTGGCTCGGGGAGCTGCTGCGGAGCTCCGTTCGCCCCTCGCAATACGTGGAGACGGGCCGGCGGAAACAGAGCTCGCTCTGGCTCTGACACTTCGACGCCGTGTCCTGTCTCAGCCTGGACGCCGATGCCGGGGTGATATACTCCGGGTCCTGGGATCGGACCTTCAAGGTGTGGCGCATGGCCGACTCGCGGTGCCTCGAGTCCGTGCGCGCCCACGACGACGCGGTGAACCCGGTGGCGGCCGCAGGGTTCGACGCGCTGGCCTCCACGGGCTCGGCCGACGGGACGGTTAAGGTGTGGCGGCGGGAGGCCGGGAAGGGAGGCGCGACCAGGCACGTCATGGAGCGGGTGCTGCGCAAGGCCGACGGCGCGGTTACCGCCATCGCCGTGGCGTCCGAGGCACGGGTCGTGTACGTCGCGTCGTCGGACAGGGCCGTGACGCCCTGGCAGTGGCGGCGGGGATCTGCTCGGGAGAGCGCGCCGAGGAACGGCGGCGCGCTGCGCGGGCATAGGATGGCCGTCCTATCACTCGCCGTCGCCGGGCGCGTGGTGGTGAGCGGGTCCGCCGACCGGACCATATGCGTGTGGCGCCGCGATGAAGGCGCCGACCACTCCCCCCTCGCCGTGCTGGCCGGCCACACGGGCCCGGTGAAGTGCGTGGCCATGGACGAGGAGGAGTCCCTGGACGCGGACGGACACCGCCGGTGGATGGTGTACAGCGGCAGCCTCGACGGGTCCGTCAATGTGTGGCGCGTGTCCGACGCGCCGGACGCGGTAGCGACGATGGGGCGGACGCCAGCGCACGTGTGGAAGGGCTCGCCGTCGATATGCCCGCTCTCATGGCCGAGCTCGCCAAGCCCATGGCGGCGGCCGCACCCCTGCGCTTGTTGGTCCGCGCGGCCTGGAGCTCGTGCCGGAGCCGCTCTCGTCCTTGGCGAGCGCACAGGGCCTGTGGCACGAGAGGCCTGGAGCTCTTGCTGGATCATAGAGCTCTTTGGTTTGCAAAAGTTAAGATGCAGGTCAGAAAGCAATGCTCCCAAAAGAATTGGGTGTTAGATTGCATTCTGATACCATCTGAATATGCAAGATGCAGTTGTTTTTGTTTTTTAAACGGGGGAATAGCAACATTATCTGCATCCAAGCTCACATGAACATGTTTACTCACGAGATCCAAGTAATGAACTGAACCTCTGAAATTTTTTTCATTATGTGGTGAATATAGGTACTGCTAAATATTCAGTGCAACGAGGATTCCACACACAACAGTACCTTGACCTGATGGTCATTCCATATGGTTGAGGTTGACCATAGGGTACATAAGAATTTAGATCAGAGTGACGGATGATTTTTTTCGAAGGTGCTTAACAAGTTGACGTTTGGCATCGGACCTATCTTAGCCAGTTTTGGTGCCGGATATATTTTTAGAAGAGTGCTTGAACAACTAATTTGTGGTGCCGAATAATGTTGCTTGACCTATAAAATGACTTTGAGACATCGGAAAAGTTTGATTATCTTTTGTGTCGAATTTTAGGTACCTCACAATTTTAATCGGGTGGCGGATATATTTTTAGAAGGGTGCTTGAACAGCTAAGTTGTGGTGCCGAATAATGTGTCGATGTAGGTGCTTGTATAACATTTCAATTCTCTATCCTAAGTGCCGAATGATCTATTAGTGGAGTACGATATATATCTAATCAAGGTGCTTGTAGAGCAATTCAAAACCCAAAATCCTAAGTACTGCATGATTTGTTAGTAGAGTTACCTAAACTAGGTGTTGTTGTACGAGTACCGATAGCCATATAATGAAGGTACGGCTTACCTCAATGTAGGTGCTTGTATAATATTTTATATCTCCACACCGTAAGTACCGAATTATATATTAGTGAGGTACGACATATACCTAATCAAGGTGCTTGAAGAAAAATTCAAAAACCTAAACCCTAAGTACCGAATTCTAATATAACTGAAAATCATAACCCCATAAGCACCAAAATCCTATATCCAAGGTACATAATGTGCTCTTAGTGAGGTGCGACATATATCGAAACTAGGTCCTTTTTAAGATTTGTTATATTGATGTATCATGTGCATTATGCTCGAGGTACCGATAGAAGAATATATGAATGTTCGGCTTAAATCAACAATTGGTGCTTAGTTTAGACTAGTAAATCACATACATTAACCAAGGTGCGTTATAATTGAATCGTCGGCACTCGATGCTCTCTCGTGGAGGTGCGACATATATTGAAATTGGGTGCTTTTTAAGATTTGTTGTATTGATGTCGAGGTACCAATAGAAGCATATATGAATTTATGCAAGACCAATGACTTGCGACATCATACAGCCGATTTGCAAGTATAACTTCTTAATCTATTTATAGGTACTTACAATTTCAACCGAGGTGCTGAATCTCCCTACAAGAGGGTGCTTGAAAAGTTTTGTGGTGCCGAAATTTGTTCAATACTTATGGCTTGCGACATCTCGCCGCCGATTTGCAAGTTCGATTATGTTCTAGGTACTTGGAAATTTCAACAAAGGTGCTAGATATTTCTATAAGAGCTGCTTGAAAATCAAGATTGTGGTGCCAAAATTTGCGCAAGACCTATGACCTGCGACATCAGACCGTCGATTTACAATTTTGATTTTTTAGTCATTTATAGGTACTTGAGAATTTCTTCCGAGGTGCCGGATCTTTTAAAAGAGGGTGCTTGAAAAGTTAATTTGTGGTGCCGAAGTTTTTCCAAAAATTCTGCGACATCTCGCCACCTGTTTGTAAGTTTGATTATTTTCTAATTCTTTTCAAGGAACTTGTAAATTTCAACCGTGGTGCCAAATCTTTCTATAAGAAGGTGCTTAAAAGTCAGGTTGTGGTGCCGTAATTCAAGCAAGACCTATGACTTGAGACATCAAAATATAGCGCGTGTGGTTCGACGCTCTATCTGCCCGTATGATGTCGCAAGTTATTTTCACGAAAAAACAGTATGTCTGTGACATGTGTAAAAAGATATAATTTGGTGCTAAAAACGAAACATTTCTTTATTGGCAGCAGGAATTTCCAAGATATTTCTATCTTATCTAGTTTAGAAAAACGATCAGATTATCGCTTTACGAAGGGTTGGTAGGAGGAAGCATATCAGTTCTTTTTTTTTTTACAATCAATACCACATATATTCATAGCAATAAATAGTACATGGTAGAGATACATGAACTGACTCCAACGATTACAAAATAAAGTCTAAAAAATAACAAATCTTCGAGGTCTTTAATTTCTTTCTTCTTCCAGAACACAATCTTGTACTCTTCTGAAGACAGCCAAAGATAGATAACGAAGCATATCAGTTCTTACTTGTAAGTAGTAGTACTCCTACATTACAAACAATAGTGCACGCCGTCTTGCAGTGACTGGGCAATTTGTAAGTGATTTAGATGGGTACGCTCACACGAGTCTGTAGTTTGGCAGTGCCCAATCTCACATTCTCACCACATATCTTGCATCGCCTCATGCTGCACGAGGATTCCTCTTCTGTTGACTCAGCGATGAGATGATGGCGTGGGTCCACGCGTCCAGCACCACTTGATTTGTGACATCCATATTCAGCGGTCGCGTCGATTGGTGGAGGTCTGGGCCATTGGTGCTGGAATCAACACATTAAAATTGGTGCTCACTACGGTACCGAGCCAGCGTAGGACCTCCATTTTAACTACAACCGAGAACGCATAGCAGTTTGAACGATAACTTACCGGAAAGAGAAAAGGCTTAGTCAGCTAGGCCTGGTACAACCCAGAGCGCTGACATCGTTGGCCTGTAACGTCCTGGCGTCCGTGGCCCAACGCACTGCAAAAGGCTTCATCAGAAGTAGGTACATTTTTGAATTCCAAACGAATTCTCACGGCACCATGTCCACTAAAATAGAAACCATATTCAAAATCCTGACCAGCACTGGTACACGCGTCAGATGCAAGGTGAGAGAAATCCCTTTTACATGTTTTTTATGGATCACACTACAAACTAAATTGGATTTCTCTCTCCTTGTTGAGGCACATGCACATGTGGTGTGCAGAAAAAATTTGAATCGGGTTTCTATTTCTGTGCACTGTGCGATGTGAGGATTCCTATTGAATTCAAAAAACGACCTACTTATAAGTAGTCCTGCAGAGCAGTGGGCCATGACCAGTATGTAATTAAAATCAATCGGGACAGGCCAACAACTGTGTATAGCAGGTCTTGAACTCTTGATCGAACCGTTTTCTTGTTATGGAAATTTTTCATTCAAACTGGGTGGTATACTCGTGTTCATGAACGCTGCCCTGCCTCTTTTGCATGTTGCTGCCCCGCATCCATCTGTTCTACCGCACAAACGCTGCACTGACAACCGCTATCCACTGCTGCACAAGCGCGGCCCGGTACCGTAGTGGACTTTCTCCACGACATTGCTGATACTGTGGTCATATTGTGTGTCAGGCTTCTTTGTGGCAGACACGCATCGTGCTGGTCTGGTGGACAAAGGGATAATAATCTGTGTTATAGTATACCATTTCAAATTTGCTAGCTTGTACACATCAAGCCTTCACACGGTTCCTGTAGCCCGAGTGGAGAAAGGAAAAAATGAACTTTCGTGGCGTTCAGACTTATGGGAGAGGAAGCTAACGGAGCATTAGAGTAAGTATCAACTTCAGCAACCCGTGGAATCTGACCAAGCCCGGTGCTGCTTTGCCACGTTTTGGGTACTAAATGGGCAACGTGTGTTTGAATTTTCTTTCAATACTCGTACGCGAAAAGGTCGATGAAAATAATCACTACCCCTTGTTAAATGTCGGTATCTAGTAAAAAAAGGTTACCATTTTAGTAGTACTCAAAACATGTTCGACACCTGGTGATAAAAGAGAATCCACACCCAGACAATTTTTGTATGCATCTAATTATCTCATGTCTCGATTATTATTGTGCAACATGGAATTAAAGAGTCAGTGCCTAGATGATTTTTGGTACCATGAATCAAATTAGATTGTGCCTCGGTCCATGTATTTTCGGTACCCTCTTATTCTAGAAATTATTATTTTGTTCATGTAGTTGTAAGCCAACAAATAATTTATGGAACATCAACATTATTATCTCCTAGTGGCAAAATAAGTCATTTGATAGGCAAGGAAACATTGCTCAGCACCACAACTTAACTATTCAAGAACCATCCTGAAGCTCTTTTCAAAAAAAAAAAAGAACCATCCTGAAAAAATTGATCCGGCACCTGGCCTAAATTTTGAAGTACCTAAAACTCATCTAGAAAGATAATCAAACGTGCAAATCAGTACGTCCAATATCACAAGTCTGCAAATCAGGTCGATGTGGTGAGTCATTTTATAGGTCAAGCAAAAAATTATTGGGCACCATCAGATCACTGTTCAAGCACCCTCCTTAAATTTCATGTAGCACCTAGTCCAAAAATTTAAGTACCTAAATTTCTTCACCTTGATTTTCACCTTGATGCACCTTTGGACTAAACATGTCGTACCCGGTTAAGTATGCATTCGGTACCTTGGGATATTGGTTACACACCGCACTTGGCCACTTACAGATAGTGTCATTTGTGTTATGTTATATGTTAACCGAATCGGGTTGCAGCACCAACGGTTGAGGTATACCATACCTTTCCATAGGTGCAATCGGTACCCTGGTTTATCAGTAAGCCATACCTTCATTATATGGCTATCGGTACTCGTACAACAACACCTAGTTTAGGTATATGTCGTACCTTACTAACAAATCATTCAGTACTTAGGATTTAGGGTTTTGAATTGCTCTACAAGCACCTTGATTAGGTATATGTCGTACCCTGCTAATAGATCATTCGGTACTTAGGATATAGAGAATTAAAATGTTATACAAGCACCTACATTGTGGTAAGCCGTGCCTTCATTATATGGCTATCGGTACTCATACAACAACACCTAGCTTAGGTATATGTCGTACCTCTCTAATAAATAATTCGGTACGGACGGGCCAAGGCCTCTCCCGTGCAGGGTGGAGCCCAGGCAGGACGCGTGTCGCTTTGGGCCGTTCGAACACGTACCGCTTTGACCAGACCAAAGCTACCGGTAACCGGAAACAAAAGGAAAGAAACCGGAACTGAACGGGAAGCAAAGCGATCAGAAAAAAAAGAATGAAAAGATGAGCACCAGATTTATAGGGCAATCACCAACGCGTCGCGAAGTAATTGGATGAAAAATGTGTTTCTACAGTGCACGATCAATCCTAGAGCTTGAAACAGTCCAACTTTTATATAGAGTATATTAGTGAACGCAAGTAATAGTAAAGCAGATTTTGTTTCTGAGGATTGCTCTTAACAAGTTACAAAATAATGTAAAAAAACCAGGGCCTGTGGGTTGAACTTGTGTACAGTGTGCTCAAGCCTAATTTATCGATTTCGAAAATTTTGTTTCCAAAGTTAGTTTGAAATTTTGGGAAAACTGGTTCAGTGTTCCACATTGGCTTGTGCTATTCACTTTTGCCTAAGGCTTAAAACACTTTTCACCATTTCTCTCCTCCGTCTAGCACAACCTCATGAATACCCACCCGGAACCTTTTCCTCCGGTTAAGACCTTTTGATTGTACTCCGCTGACAAACTACATCAGTAGGATCGGGCAACCCGCTTACACGAGGGACCAGGAGACGCGCACATAGGTAAAATAGGAAATTCCTAACAGTGGGACTGTAAAACCTACACCTCCATCAATGAGGGTCGCTCGACTTTGGTGCTTGCCCGTACTTTTAAGGCCACCATCACAAAAGCCAGTCCCCATAACCATCGACATTGCCACTTCTAGCCCACCTTGCTCCTTAGATATGGGCACCAGAAGCCAATTTATCCCCGCCATTGCGTCTTTCTCTCTAATCGCCGCCATGGAGGGGGGCTTCGGGCCTAGGAGAAAATTAGGACGGTGGGACACTTCAGCCAATGTATAATACCATGCACTCACCGATTAAATAGTTTCTCTGTTCACTAAAGCTTGTTAAAACCTTTTATAATAGTGAGCAGAGGGAGTAGCAAAAAAGATTTTATTTTTGAGGATTTCTATTAACCATTTGCAAAATAATGCAAAAAAAAAAACCATGAAGTCGTGGGTTTAACTTGTGTGACCTGTCGACTAGAGAATATTACGCTCAGAAAAGTCCACTGCATTCTTGATCAATTTTATTTATTTTTTTCTTGATAAAAACTGCACTACACTATGTATGCAATGTGTTCAAGCCTAATTTATCAATCTAGAAAAAATGTTTTCAAAATTAGTTCAAATTTTTGGGAAAACCGGTTCTGTGGCTCACATAGGCTTGTGCTATTCATTTTTTGCCTAACGTTCGAAACACACTCCACTTTCCCCCTCTTCCCTCTAACACATCCTCACGAATACCCACTCTGAACTTTTTCCGTCCAATCAAGACCCTTTGACCGTTACTCCGCTGACAACTGACATCATTGGGACCGAACAAAATCGACTAGGTTAGTTTCGACCTGTTTACCTTGATCCATCGCGTTGCTTGCTACCGACGAAGTCGACGATCTTGAGCGTGCCATCGAGATCAGCTCCTTGTCGCCTCTAATTCCCAGAGACGGCGCCAATTGACAAGGTATTAACTTGTCAATGCCTATGTATTGTAGACTAGGGTTTTGCTAGAAGTAGAGGGCAAGTAGATCTCGAAGGTTTCAGCCGAAAAGTGCTCGACGATTGTAAAACTAGGGTTGTGTTGACAATAGATTCGATCCTTTCTTTGTTCCTCGACTCCCCCTTATATAGGAGGCGGAGTCGAGGGATTCGTAGTATACAAGTTACAGAGTCCGGGAGGGTTTCTAATCCGTCCCGTAAAATTACAAGTTTTTATACTTCCTAATACAACTCTATCTTTCCTTAATACTAACTGGGCTTCCGAACTTCATATCCTTCGACTTGTGGGCCTTCAGTAAACCCGGGTACCATCTTCGGCAAGCCCATTGGGATGCCTATGTCAACAAGTGAGACCACGAGACACAAACATGGGTAAAATAGGAAATTCTTGAAAGTGGGACCATAAAACCTGCACCGCCACCAATGCGGGTTGCTCTACTTTGGCACATGTCCATCCTTTTAAGGACATCCACACCAACCAGTCCCCACAACCGTCGCCATTGCCAATCTAGCCCACCTTGCTCCCCGACTACGGCCACCGAAAGCCTATTTATCCCCACTGTTGCGTCTCTCTCTCCGACTGTCGCCATGGACACGTGTTGGTTGAACTAGCACGAGGCCACCTAGTGCACCAAAGAGGGCATCCTCGTGGCGCCGAATGCGATGGTTCAGAGGGAATGTTTCATCAGCTTGAGTGGGGTGCCCGTGTTGCCACAGCCTGCCACGCTAGGATTGTGGCCACGAGGTCTTTTGCCGCAAGCAGAAGCACGTGTTGTGGCTCGACCCAAAGTATGACAACGATAGCGACAACTTGCCAATACTATTTCACGAGGAGCGAGAGGCGGCGATAAACCACTTCACCGGTGAGCACCTACCACTAGAGAAGAACATCGCCAAGCGGAGGCGGTTCTGGTCATTCCCTGGCCGCACCATCTGGCACGTCATCCGGGCTGCCCGCCACAAAGCCTTCATGCGGTCGGCTATGGACTCCAGCATCCTCAACGTCGACTCCAAAGAGGAAGAATAGGGGCTGATGGTGGCCTCTGGCGACACGGGCACAGCTCCCAAGCTACGAAGCCTAGACTCGGTTGGCTATGAAACCTTCATTTTGTAGTTCATTTTTATTCATGTACTCTTCTTTGTTACTTTCGCCATATGTAAATCGAGTCCCTCGTGCACAATCCAAATTCCAAACGTGTCTCATTCTGGTGGCGTGATATCTTCAGCTTAGTCGAAGATTATAGAAGCGTCACACATTGTTCTGTGGGTAATGGATCTTTTATATTATTTGAAAAGATTTCTAGAATCAAGGGGAGTTTCTATGTGATAAATTTCCAAGGCTTTTCTCTTACGTCTTAAATGAGGATATATCAGTTGCGAAAGTGTCCTTGGTTCAAAACCTCAGATCATGTTTTGCACTACCCCTTTCGGTGGAAGCTATGAAGAATTTCAGCAAGTTTCCCAACTCATTGCTGATCAACCCACTCAGGGCCAGGGCCGGTCGTGAGATTTCAGGGACCCAGGGCGAAGCAAAAAATTCAGGGCCTCTTAACATGTACATTAGAATTATAATCAATAGGTATATGTATGAAATGTCAGCGGTAAATCGAAAGTAATATTCCTATGAGATAATTTAGACGTGAGTTATGTACTCATTTGAAAACCCAAAATATATACTTTTGACTGATAAGATTTCTCCAAATCTACACTTCAATTATCTGATTGCCATACAGATTTATTATAATTAAAAAGTATTAACTTCAATTTTATTTCAGGGAACAACTAGGAAAAACTATACAAAACTACATATGAAGCTTGCAATTTGACCACTCTTTTACTATGAACTCACCCTCTTAGGCTGGTGCCATGGGAGGCTGGAGGCTCGGCGGCGAGCAGGCGGACGGGGAGGGAGGGCGCGGCGGGGGCGCCCGGTAGCGCCCGCTCCCGCCCGCTGGCGCCGCGTTGGCGGTAGTGAGGCGGGAGCGGGGCGGGGAGGCGGCGACGCGATGGCGCGAGAGCGCGGGCGAGCGGGCGAGACGGGCGGGAGCGGGCGGGATGGGCGGGAGGCGCGTTAGCGGGCGGAGTGGGGCGGCAGGGGGCGGCAGTGGCAACGGCTAGCTGACTTGGCGCGACGCGATTGGTCCACGTCAGCTAGTCGGCTGGTTCAAAATTTCAGCTCCACCCTATAAATACCCCCATATGTTTCACTCACTCCACACCCATTTCATCTCCATTCATCACCTTCCCTCTCTCAAATCTTCTCCACCATGTCCGGTTGGACTCCACCAGATTTGACCACGTTCACCGATTTGATTCACGACGGGTCACCAATAGACCTAGATGGTCTCTCTCGACACATCGTCGCACCAATACCGGTTCTTCGCCGCTTCCCCGAGTTTTATACCCCTCCGGCACACCTCCTCCGGGGTCATACGCCCTCCGGGGCCATATGGTTCATACCCTCCTCCTCCGGGGCCATACGCTCCACCTCCGGGGCCATATGGTTCATACCCTCCGTATCCATATCCCCAACTGATGTCTACGTTCCCCCTCCTTTCCTGTAGACAGTGTTGGGCCTCCAAGTGCAGAGGTTTGTAGAACAGCAGCAAGTTTTCCCTTAAGTGGATCACCCAAGGTTTATCGAACTCGGGAGGAAGAGGTCAAAGATATCCCTCTCATGCAACCTGCAACCACAAAGCAGAAGTCTCTTGTGTCCCCAACACACCAAATAGGTGCACTAGTTCGGCGAAGAGATAGTGAAATACAGGTGGTATGAATATATATGAGCAGTAGGTGCCAGAAAATAGCTTGCTGGCGTGTAGTTGATGGTGGTAGTATTGCAGTTAGTAACACAAAAACAAGAAACAAGCAGAGTAACTCAGCAGTATTTAGGAACAAGGCCTAGGGATTAGACTTTCACTAGTGGACACTCTCAACATTGATCACATACAGAATAGATAAATGCATACTCTACACTTTTGTTGGATGATGAACATATTGCGTAGGATTACACGAACCCTCAATGCCGGAGTTAACAAGCTCCACAATAATGCTCATATTTTAGTAACCTTTAGTGTAAGATAGATCAAAAGACTAAACCAAGTACTAGCATAGCATGCACACTGTCACCTTCATGCATATGTAGGAGGAATAGATCACATCAATATTATCATAGCAAATTAACTTCGCAATCTACAAGAGATCATGATCATAGCATAAACCAAGTACTAACACGGTGCACACTGTCACCTTTGCACACATGCAGGAGGAATAAAACTACTTTAATAACACATCACTAGAGTAGCACATAGATAAATTGTGATACGATGCACATTGCAATCATAAAGAGATATAAATAAGCACTTCACTACGCTCTTCAACGGTGAATAAGTACTTCGTGAAATATAGCCTAAGAGACCCACACGGTGCACACATGTCACCTTTACACACGTGGGACAAGGAGTCTCCGGAGATCACATAAGTAAAACCCACTTGACTAGCATAATGACATCTAGATTACAAGCATCATCATATGAATCTCAATCATGTAAGGCAGCTCATGAGATTATTGTATTGAACTACAGGAGAGAGATGAACCACATAGCTACCGGTACAGCCCCGAGCCTCGATGGAGAACTACTCCCTCCTCATGGGAGCAGGCGGTGATGAAGATGGCGGTGGAGATGGCAGCGGTGTCGATGGAGAAGCCCGGGGGGCCCCGTCCTGTCGGAACAGAGACTCTGTCCCCCATCTTGGCTTCGCGATGACGGCGGCTCCGGAACTTTTCTCGTATCGTGGCTTCCTCCGTAAGGTTTTACGGGGGCTTTATATAGGCGAAGAGGCGGCGGGAGGGTCAACGAGGCGACGAGACCATAGGTGGCGCGGCCGGGCTGGGCCGCGCCACCATGTCATCTGGCCCACCAGGCCCCCCTCTGGCGGCTCTCGGGTGTTCGGATGCTTCCGGGCAAAATAGGAACACGGGAGGTGATTTCGTCCAATTCCGAGAATATTTCGTTACTAGGATTTCGAAACCAAAACAGCAGAAAAAAGCACTTCGGCATCTTGTTAATAGGTTAGTTCCAAAACGCATAAATATGACATATAATGTGTATAAAACATGTAGGTATCATCAATAAAGTAGCATGGAACATAAGAAATTATCGATACGTTGGAGACGTATCAGCATCCCCAAGCTTCTGCTCGTCCCAGGTAAAACGATAACAAAGATAATTTCTTAAGTGACATGCCATCATAACCTTGATCATACTATTGTAAGCATATGTAATGAATGCAGCGATCAAAACAATGGTAATGACATGAGTAAACAACTGAATCATAAAGCAAAGACTTTTCATGAATAGTACTTCAAGACAAGCATCAATAAGTCTTCCATAAGAGTTAACTCATAAAGCAATAATTCAAAGTAGAGGCATTGAAGCAACACAAAGGAAGATGAAGTTTCAGCGGTTGCTTTCAACTTATAACATGTATATCTCATGGATATTGTCAACATAAAGTAATATAACAAGTGCAATATGCAAATATGTATGAATCAATGCACAGTTCACACAAGTGTTTGCTTCTTGGGATGGAGAGAGATAGGTAAACTGACTCAACATAAAAGTAAAAGAAAGGTCCTTCAAAGAGGAAAGCATCGATTGCTATATTTGTGCTAGAGCTTTTATTTTGAAAACATCAAGAGAGCATAAAAGTAAAGTTTTGAGAGGTGTTTGTTGTTGTCAACGAATGGTAGCGGGTACTCTAACCCCCTTGCCGACAAACCTTCAAAGAGCGGCTCCCATTTTATTTTTGGGTGGCACTCCTTCCAACCTTTGCTTTCACAAACCATGGCTAACCGAATCCTCGGTGCCTGCCAACAATCTCATACCATGAAGGAGTGCCTTTTTATTTTAGTTTGATTATGATGACACTCCTCCCACCTTTGCTTTCTCAAGCCATGGCTAACCGAATCTTCGGGTGCCGTCCAACAATCACATACCATGGAGGAGTGTCTATTTTTGTTAATTAATTTGGGACTGGGAATCCCATTGCCAGCTCTTTTTGCAAAATTATTGGATAAGCGGATGAAGCCACTAGTCCATTGGTGAAAGTTGCCCAACAAGATTGAAAGATAAACACCACATACTTCATCATGAGCTATAAAACATTGACACAAATAAGAGGTAATAACTTTTGAATTTGTTTAAAGGTAGCACTCAAGCAATTTACTTTGGAATGGCGGAGAAATACCATGTAGTAGGTAGGTATGGTGGACACAAATGGCATGAATATTGGCTCAAGTATTTGGATGCATGAGAAGTATTCCCTCTCGATACAAGGTTTAGGCTAGCAAGGTTATTTGAAGCAAACTCAAGGATGAAACGGTGCAGCAAGACTCACATAAAAGACATATTGTAAACATTATAAGACTCTACACCGTCTTCCTTGTTGTTCAAACTCTTTACTAGAAATTATCTAGACCTTAGAGAGACCAATTATGCAAACCAAATTTTAGCATGCTCTATGTATTTCTTCACTAATAGGTGCAAAGCATATGATGCAAGGGCTTAAACATGAGCACAACAATTGCCAAGTATCACATTATCCAAGACATTTTACCAATTACTACATGTAGCATTTTCCAATTCCAACCATATAACAATTTAACGAAGAGGAAACTTCGCCATGAATATTATGAGCTAAGAACACATGTGTTCATACGAACCAGCGGAGCGTGTCTCTCTCCACACAAGGATGAACTTATTCAGAGAACTAAGATAACAAAACAAAAACAAAAATAAAAGCACACAGACGCTCCAAGTAAAATACATAGGATGTGATGGAATAAAAATATAGTTTCACTAGAAGAAACCTGATAAGTTGTCGATGAAGAAGGGGATGCCTTGGGCATCCCCAAGCTTAGACGCTTGAGTCTTCTTAAAATATGCAGGGGTGAACCACGGGGCATCCCCAAGCTTAGACCTTTCACTCTTCTTCACATTATATCACCCTCTTCTATTGATCCTTGAAAACTTCCGCCACACCAAACTTCAAGCAAACTCATTAGAGGGTTAGTGCATAATCAAAATTCACATGTTCAGAGGTGACACAATCATTCTTAACACTTCTGGACATTGCACAAAACTTCTGAAAGTTAATGGAACAAAGAAACTCATTCAACTTAACAAAAGCGGCAATGCGAAATAAAAGGCAGAATCTGTCAAAAACAGAACAGTCCGTAAAGACGAATTTTAAGATGGCACCAGACTTGCTCAAATGGAAAAACTCAAAACTAATGAAAGTTGCATACATCTGAGGATCACGCTCGTAAATTGGCAGATTTTTTGAATTTTCTACAGAGAACTGTGCCCAGATTCGTGACAGACAGCAATGCTGTTTCTGCGCAGCAATCCCAAATATAACATCAACTTTGACATAGAAACTTTACTTGGCACAACAAAACACAAAACTAAGATAAGGAGAGGTTGCTACAGTAGTAAACAACTTCCAAGACACAAATATAAAACAAAGTACTGTAGCAAAATAACACATGGGTTATCTCCCAAGAAGTTCTTTTCTTTATAGCCATTAAGATGGGCTCAGCAGTTTTAATAATGCACTCGCAAGAAATAGTATTTGAGGCAAAAGAGAGCATCAAGAGGCAAATTCAAAACACATTTAAGTCTAACATGCTTCCTATGCATAGGAATCTTGTAAATAAACAAGTTCATGAAGAGCAAAGTAACAAGCATAGGAAGATAAAACAAGTGTAGCTTCAAAAATTTCAGCACATAGAGAGGCATTTTAGTAACATGAAAATTTCTACAACCATATTTTCCTCTCTCATAATAACTTTCAGTAGCATCATGAGCAAACTCAACAATATAACTATCACTTAAAGCATTTTTATCATGAGTCTCATGCATAAAATAATTACTACTCCCAACATAAGCATAGTCATTCTTATTAATTGTAGTGGGAGCAAATTCAACAAAGTAGCTATCAAATATAGGAGGTATATTGTAATCATAATCAGATTTATCCTCCATAACAGGTGGTAACAAAAGACTACTATCATTATAATCATCATAAATAGGAGGCAAAGTATCATCAAAGTAAATTTTCTCCTCAATGCTTGGGGGACTAAAAATATCATGCTCATCAAAGCCAGCTTCCCAAGCTTAGAATTTTCCATAGCATTAGCAACAATGGTGTTCAAAGCATTCATATTGATAACATTCCCATTATCATGCATATAAAGTTCCATGGGTTTTTTAATTCTCTCTTCAAACACATCATGTCCTAATTCAAGATAAAGTTCATAAAGATCTCTCATATTTTTGTTGTTTTCCATTATGCCTAACTAGTGTAAACAAGAAACCAAATGTCGCAATTAGAGTCTAAAGGAAATAGCTTGAGTACTTACAATGGCGCCGGAAAATAGCTTAGTAGCCGAGATCCGGAGTGTGAGTACCTTTTACCTTTCCTCCCCGGCAACGGCGCCAGAAAAGTGCTTGATGTCTACGCCCCCTCCTTTCCTGTAGACAGTGTTGGACCTCCAAGTGCGAGGTTTGTAGAACAGCAAGTTTTCCCTTAAGTGGATCACCCAAGGTTTATCGAACTCGGGGAGGAAGAGGTCAAAGATATCCCTCTCATGCAACCCTGCAACCACAAAGCAAGAAGTCTCTTGTGTCCCCAACACACCAAATAGGTGCACTAGTCGGCGAAGAGATAAATACAGTGGTATGAATATATATGAGCAGTAGCAACGGTGCCAAAATAGCTTGCGGCGTGTAGTTGATGGTGGTAGTATTGCAGCAGTAGTAACACAAGAAACAAGAAAAGCAAGAAACAAAAGTATTTAGGAACAAGGCCTAGGGATTAGACTTTCACTAGTGGACACTCTCAACATTGATCACATAACGAATAGATAAATGCATACTCTACACTTTTGTTGGATGATGAACATATTGCGTAGGATTACACGAACCCTCAATGCCGGAGTTAACAAGCTCCACAATAATGCTCATATTTTAGTAACCTTTAGTGTAAGATAGATCAAAAGACTAAACCAAGTACTAGCATAGCATGCACACTGTCACCTTCATGCATATGTAGGAGGAATAGATCACATCAATATTATCATAGCAATAGTTAACTTCGCAATCTACAAGAGATCATGATCATAGCATAAACCAAGTACTAACACGGTGCACACACTGTCACCTTTGCACACATGCAGGAGGAATAAAACTACTTTAATAACACATCACTAGAGTAGCACATAGATAAATTGTGATACGATGCACATTGCAATCATAAAGAGATATAAATAAGCACTTCACTACGCTCTTCAACAGTGAATAAGTACTTCGTGAAATATAGCCTAAGAGACCCACACGGTGCACACACTGTCACCTTTACACACGTGGGACAAGGAGTCTCCGGAGATCACATAAGTAAAACCCACTTGACTAGCATAATGACATCTAGATTACAAGCATCATCATATGAATCTCAATCATGTAAGGCAGCTCATGAGATTATTGTATTGAACTACATAGGAGAGAGATGAACCCCATAGCTACCGGTACAGCCCCGAGCCTCGATGGAGAACTACTCCCTCCTCATGGGAGCAGCAGCGGTGATGAAGATGGCGGTGGAGATGGCAGCGGTGTCGATGGAGAAGCCTTCCGGGGCACTTCCCCGCCAGGTGCCGAACGAGACTCCGTCCCCCGGATCTTGGCCGCGATGACGGCGGCTCTGGAACTTTTCTCGTATCGTGGCTTCCTCCGTAAGGGTTTTCGATGCATGGGCTATATAGGCGAAGAGGCGGCGGAGAGGGTCAACGAGGCGACGAGACCATAGGGTGGCGCGGCCAGGCCCGGGCCGCCACCATGTCATCTGGGCCCACGGGCCCCCCTCTGCGGCTCTCGGGTGTTCTGGATGCTTCCGGCAAAATAGGAACCTGGGAGGTGATTTCGTCCATTCCGAGAATATTTCGTTACTAGGATTTCAAACCAAAAACAGCAGAAACAGAATGCACTTCGGCATCTTGTTAATAGGTTAGTTCCAGAAAATGCATAAATATGACATATAATGTGTATAAAACATGTAGGTATCATCAATAAAGTAGCATGGAACATAAGAAATTATCGATACGTTGGAGACGTATCACCAACCACCTCCAAATGCTCCACCTCCAAATGCTCCACCAACAGGTACTGCAACTGTACCTCCTTACCCACCACCTTCGTACGGTTCATACCCTCCACCTCCGTATCCATTCGCGCCATATGGTCTGTACCCCCCAGCACCTTCTGAAGCTCCCGCTCCAAGCTCCGAGTCCAATGCCGCGGAAACAATCGTACCACCACGTGCAAAGAGGCTTGACTGGACTGTCCTGGAAGAGGAAAAACTGGTACTTTCCAAACCCATCACATATTTATTGCATTATTGGTTCTTGCTAGGATTTTTCACTAACAATATCTATTTCGGGGTAAATGCTTGGCTTTTTAACTCCAAGGACTCTGTTGCCGGTAATTGCAAGACCGGCACTAGTTTTTGGGGTCAGATAGCTGCAACCTTCAACTCTACCTCGGATCCTTCCCGTCATCGGACCTCGCAGCTGAAGGATCATTGGAACGCCTACAACAAGGAGGTGTCCCTGTTCAATGCATACCACATCCAAGAAACAAATATGCGTCAGAGTGGAGCAGACGATGATATGGTCATGAAGGCGGCAATGGAGAGGTACGCGAATGACAAAAGAGTGACTCAGCCTGCACTGGTGGAATGCTGTAAAAAATGAAGCGAAGTGGAAAGGACAACATGGTCCTGGTAGTGGAACCGACTCCAGTTCCAAGAGAAGCCGTCTAGGACCTTCTGGTGAGTACAGCTCTAGCGACGCAACAGGCGATACGGAGGAAGAGCGTCCACCGGGCCGCGATAGGGCCAAGGCCGCGGCACGTAGGGGCAGGAGGAAGGGGAAGGAAACCTCATCAAGCAGTGAGGTAGGAAGTAAATCCTTCGCGATGAGTAACATGATGCAGGGTTTAGTGAAGGCTAAGCTATTCAAGCAATGGAACAAAATGAGAGACCGACCAACCGCCGACATGAACGAAGCAGAAAAGCGCAAACATGCGAAGGCCATCAAGATGGTGGAAACAGAGCTTGGTCTGGATGATGACAACGAGGAGGAGGAGCAGGAACAAGAGGCAGAAGAGTAGAATTTTTATTTATTATGTAATTTTTAATTTTTATTATGCAATTTTATTAATTATTATGTAATCGGTAATATTTTAAGTTCAATAAAATAATTTTCTTGCATTATTTTGAATGTCTAAAATAAATCGAGTGAAATAACTTAATGTGAAAAGGAAATGGTGATGTGGAGAGAGAGAAGTGAGAGTGGGGACTATAGCCCATGCATTGGCAAGGTGGGGTGAGAGTGGGGTGAGAGTGAGAGAAAAGCTGACGTGGCGGGGCGGGAGTGAGGCGGTGCATTGGCACCAGCCTTAATGTTTAATCCAACCACTAGCTAGGCATCCAGCTGAAAACTCTACTCTATCATTAAACATACACCAGCGCAATTACTAGACATGTCACATGTATGAATATCGGGAGATCCTGGAGGCTGCCGCACAATTGACGAGATAAATAGCATGAAAAATTATTCAATCCACGATACCAATTAGCGTCCGCTTAAACATGTACTCCCTCCTGTTTGATTAAATTGACGTAGAGTTGTTATTAAAAAAATGATGTGGAGTTGTGAAGAATCGTGAGTATGCACTACATGTATATTTCTTAGTTTGTTTTTTCTTTTTTTTTGGCTGTGTGCATCCGTAATGTTATTAGAACATGGCGTTGTTGCAGAGGCTGAGTGTAATTGATATCTTCTAATATTAATACATTCCCTTTATCGAAAAAAATATAACTGCGTCAATTAAAACAGACGAGAGGTAGTACCAGCAAGGTGACCAAGGTCCACTAGAAGCAGACCCTCGACCGACACTAAGAGCATCTCCAGCCATCTACCCGACGAGGCCTCCAGGACGCCTTTTTGTCATTCGGATGGACGAAAACGCCCATTCGCGTCCCCGGTTTCTCGTTTTCGTCCGGATTACGCCTTTCATCCATCCGGAGAGCCCAGGCCATCCCCGGCCCCCCGGGGAGCGCTCGGGGACTCCGGATGAGAGAAAAGCGGGGATGGGCCCGCTCTGTTGGCGAGAGAACAGACGAACCCACCCACTTTGTCGACGCAAAGCCCTCCTCCCCTCCCCTTGCTCTCTCGCCGCCGGCACCACCCTCGCCAATCCGCCGGCGGGTTGCCCCAACTACGCCGTTCCTCCACCCAGCAGCCTATATTCCTCCGCCCGTCGTACCCTTTGCCTATTTTCCGCCGCCGGTCAGCTCCCTCGCGTCGCTCCTCGTCGACACGCCCGGCAGGTGTTCGTCCAACTGCCTGGCCGGACATGGACTCCGACAAGGAGGAGGAGCAGATGTTCGCCGAGCTTCTTGAACAAGAAACGGCTGCCGTCGCCCAAGACGAGGAGCACCTGCTCATCCTCGCTTGCCTGTCCGGCTTGTACGCCGATTCTGTCATTGGTCGCCGTGGTGGGTCGGCACCAGGTCACCGGAAGCGCAAGACGAGGCAGCGAATGGAGGGGTACCGCATGCTCTACGCCGACTACTTCGCCGACGATCCATTGCACGGTGAGGCTGTTTTCAGGCGTCGTTTCAGAATGAGCCGGAAGCTCTTCCTGAAAATTGTGTATGCCCTTCAAGACTACGACTCCTATTTCAGATGCAAGTTGGATTGCAACGGGATGGCAAGGTTTTCCCTCCGATACGCGTAGATGCACACGTCCGTTGGGAACCCCAAGTGGAAGGTATGATGCGTATAGAAGCAAGTTCCCTCAGTATGAAACCAAGGTTTAATCGAACCAAAGAGGAGCCAAGAAGCACGTTGAAGGTTGATGGTCGCGAAATGTGATGCGGCGCAACACCAGGGATTCCGGCGCCAACTAGGAACCTGCACAACACAACCAAAGTACTTTGCCCCAACGAAACAGTGAGGTTGTCAATCTCACCGGCTTGCTGTAACAAAGGATTAAACGTATCGAGTGGAAGATGTTTGCAAAGAAAACATAAAACAAGTAGATTGTATGCTATGTAAAGAATAGGACCGGGTCCACAGTTCACTAGAGGTGTCTCTCCCATAAGATAAAAGCATGTTGGGTGAACAAAACAGTCGGGCAATTGACAAATAGAGAAAGGCATAATAATGCATATACATGACATGGTAAATATAGTGAGATTTAATTGGGCATTACGACAAAGTACATAGACCGCCATCCAACCGCATCTATGCCTAAAAAGTCCACCTTCAGTTATCGTCCGAACCCTCCAGTATTAAGTTGCAAAGCAACAGACAATTGCATTAAGTATTGTGCGTAATGTAATCAACAACTACATCCTTAGACATAGCATCAATGTTTTATCCCTAGTGGCAACAGACATCACAACCTTAGAACTTTCTGTCACTGTCCCATGTATCAATGAAGGCATGAACCCACTATCGAGCATAATTACTCCTCTTGGAGTTAAGAGTAAAAACTTGGCCAGAGCCTCTACTAATAACGGAGAGCATGCAAGATCATAAACAACACATGAACAATAGATTGATAATCACCATAATCATAGTACTCTCTATCCATCGGATCCCGACAAACACAACATATAGAATTACATATAGATGATCTTGATCATGTTAGGCAGCTCACAAGATCCAACAATGAAGCACAACAAGGAGAAGACGACCATCTAGCTACTGCTATGGACCCATGGTCCGGGTGAACTACTCACTCATCACTCCGGAGGCGATCATGGCGATGAAGAGTCCTCGGAGATGAATCCCCTCTCCGGCAGGTGCCGGAGGCGATCTCCGAATCCCCCGAGATGGGACGGCGGCGGCGTCTGTAAGGTTTTCCGTATCGTGGCTCTCGGCACGGGGGTTTCGACGGGAGCTTTAGGCGGAAGGTCAACGCGAGGGCCACACGAGGGGCCCGGGGCAGGCCGCGCGGCCAGGCTGGGCCGCCGGCCACCCCCTGGCTGCCTCGTGGCCCCACTTCGTTAGGTCTTCGGTCTTCTGGAAGCTTCGTGCAAAAATAGGACCCGGGCGAAAGTTTCGTCCAATTCCGAGAATATTTCTTTACTAGGATTTTGAAACCAAAAACAACAGAAACAGAACGGCTCTTCGGCATCTTGTTAATAGGTTAGTTCCAGAAAATGCATAAATATGACATATAATGTGCATAAAACATGTAGGTATCATCAATAAAGTAGCATGGAACATAAGAAATTATCGATACGTTGGAGACGTATCAGCATCCCCCGCTCGTCCCGAGCAGTAAAACGATAACAAAGATAATTTCAAGTGACATGCCATCATAATCTTGATCATACTATTTGTAAACATATGTAATGAATGCACGATCAAAGCAAAGGTAATGACATGAGTAAACAACTGAATCATATAGCAAAGACTTTTCATGAATAGTACTTCAAGACAAGCATCAATAAGTCTTGCATAAGAGTTAACTCATAAAGCAATAAATCAAAGTAAAGGTGTTGAAGCAACACATAGGAAGATTAAGTTTCAGCGGTTGCTTTCAACTTGTAACATGTATATCTCATGGATATTGTCAACATAAAGTAATATAACAAGTGCAATATGCAAGTATGTAGGAATCAATGCACAGTTCACACAAGTGTTTGCTTCTTAAGGTGGAAGGAGATAGGTAAACTGACTCAACAATAAAAGTAAAAGAATGGTCCTTCGCAGAGGAAAGCATCGATTGCTGTATTTGTGCTAGAGCTTTTATTTTGAAAACATGAAACAATTTTGTCAACGGTAGTAATAAAGCATATGAATTATGTAAATTATATCTTACAAGTTGCAAGCCTCACGCATAGTATACTAATAGTGCCCGCACCTCGTCCTACTTAACTTGGACTACCGGGTCTTCGCATGCCATGTTTCAACCAAGTGTCACAAAGGGGTACCTCCATGCCGCCTGTACAAACGTCCAAGGAGAATGCTCATTTCGGATTTCTCGCTTTTGATTATTCTCAACTTAGACATCCATACCGGGACAACATGGACAACAGATAATGGACTCCTCTTTAATGCATAAGCATGTAGCAAAGTTATTATTCTCATATGAGATTGAGGATATATGTCCAAAACTGAAACTTCCACCATGATTCATGGCTTTAGTTAGCGGCCCAATGTTCTTCTCTAACAATTTTGCATGCTCCAACCACTAAAATGATAGACCTTCAGACAAGACGGACATGCATAGCAACTCACATGATATTCAACAATAGTTGATGCCCAGAAACATGGTTATCGCACAACAAGCAACTTAATAAAATATAAAGTGCATAAGTACATATTCAATACTACGATAGTTTTTAAGGCTATTTTGTCCCATGAGCTATATATTGCAAAGGTGAATGATGGAATTTTAAAGGTAGCACTCAAGCAATTTACTTTGGAATGGCGGGTAAATACCATGTAGTAGGTAGGTATGGTGGACACAAATGGCATAGTGGTTGGCTCAAGGATTTTGGATGCATGAGAAGTATTCCTCTCGATACAAGGTTTAGGCTAGCAAGGTTATTTGAAGCAAACTCAAGGATGAACAAGTGCAGCAAGACTCACATAAAAGACATATTGTAAACATTATAAGACTCTACACTGTCTTCCTTGTTGTTCAAAACTCGATACTAGATATTATCTAGACCTTAGAGAAACCAAATATGCAAATCAAATTTTAGCAAGCTCTATGTATTTCTTCATTAATGGGTGCAAAGCATATGATGCAAGAGCTTAAACATGAGCACAACAATTGCCAAGTATCACATTATCCAAGAAATTTTTAGAATTACTACATGTAGCATTTTCCAATTCCAACCATATAACAAATTAACGAAGAAGAAACTTCGCCTAGAACATTATGAGTAAAGCCTAAGGACACATGTGTCCATATGCAACAGCGGAGCGTGTCTCTCCCACAAAGTGAATGCTAGAATCCATCTTATTCAAACAAAAACAAAAACGAAACAAACCGACGCTCCAAGTAAAGAACAGATGTGACTGAATAAAAATATAGTTTCAGGGGAGGAACCTGATGATGTTGTCGATGAAGAAGGGGATGCCTTGGCATCCCCAAGCTTAGACGCTTGAGTCTTCTTAAAATATGCAGGGATGAACCACGGGGCATCCCCAAGCTTAGAGCTTTCACTCCTCTTGATCTTAGTATATCATTCTCCTCTCTTGACCCTTGAAAACTTCCTTCACACCAAACTTCAAGCAAACTCATTAGAGGGTTAGTGCATCATTAATAATTCACACATTCAGAGGTGACACAATCATTCTTTTCACTTCTGGACATTGCATAATGCTACTGGACATTAATGGATCAAAGAAATAAATCCAACATAGCAAAAGAGGCAATGCGAAATAAAAGGCAGAATCTGTCAAAAACAGAACAGTCCGTAAAGACGAATTTATAAATGGCACCAGACTTGCTCAAATGGAAAAACTCAAAACTAATGAAAGTTGCGTATATATCTGAGGATCACGCTCGTAAATTGGCAGATTTTTTCGAATTTTCTACAGAGAATTATGCCCAGATTCGTGACAGACAGCAATGCTGTTTCTGCGCAGCGATCCCAAATATAACATCAACTTTGACATAGAAACTTTACTTGGCACAAAAACATGATAAGGAGAGGTTGCTACAGTAGTAAACAACTTCCAAGACTCAATAAAACAAAAAATTGCTGTAGGTAAAAACATGGGTTGTCTCCCATAAGCGCTTTTTTTAACGCCTTTCAGCTAGGCGAAAGTGCAAATCAAGTAACATAGAGTAGAAGCATCAACATCATAGCTTGTTCTAATAATAGAATCAAAAGGCAACTTCATTCTCTTTCTAGGGAAGTGTTCCATACCTTTCTTGAGAGGAAATTGATATTTAATATTACCTTCCCTCGTATCAATAACAGCACCAACAGTTCGAAGAAAAGGTCTTCCCAACACAATTGGACAAGATGCATTGCATTCGATATCCAAGACAACAAAATCAACGGGGACAAGGTTATTGTTAACCGTAATATGCACATTATCAATCCTCCCCAAAGGTTTCTTTTTAACATTATCGGCGAGATTAACATCCAAATAACAATTCTTTAATGGTGGCAAGTCAAGCATATCATAAATCTTTTTAGGCATAACAGAAATACTTGCACCAAGATCACATAAGGCATTACATTCAAAGTCATTGAATTTCATTTTAATGATGGGCTCCCAACCATCTTCTAACTTTCTAGGAATAGAAGTTTCAAGTTTTAGTTTCTCTTCTCTAGCTTTTATGAGAGCATTTGTAATATGTTTTGTAAAGGCTAAATTTATAGCACTAGCATTAGGGCTTTTAGCAAGTTTTTGCAAGAACTTTATAACTTCAGAGATGTGGCAATCATCAAAATCTAAATCATTATGAGCTACAGCAATGGGATCATTATTCCCAAGGTTGGAAAAAATTTCAGCAGTTTTATCACAAGCAATTTAGCTTTAGCAATTTCAAGTGTACGCTTTGCACTAGGAGTAGAAACATTGCCAACACCAATTATATTACCATTGATAGTAGGAGGTGTAGCAACATGTGAGGAATTAGCATTACTAGTGGTGGTAATAGTCCAAACTTTAGCTACATTATTCTCTTTAGCTAGTTTTTCATTTTCTTCTCTATCCCACCTAGCACGCAGTTCAGCCATTAATCTTATATTCTCATTAATTCTAACTTGGATGGCATTTGCTGTAGTAGTAATCTTATTATCAATATCATTATTAGGCATAACTTTCAACTTTAAAAGATTAACATCAGAGGCAAGCCTATCAACTCTAGAAGCGATAGTATCAATTTTATCAAGCTTTTCCTCAACAGATTTGTTAAAAGCAGTTTGTGTACTAATAAATTCTTTAAGCATAGCTTCAAGACCAGAGGGTACATTCCTATTATTGTTGTAAGAATTCCCATAAGAATTACCATAACCATTACCATTAGCAGAAGGATATGGCCTATAGTTATTACCAGAGTTGTTCCTATAAGCATTGTTGTTGAAATTATTATTTTTAATGAAATTCACATCAACATTTTCTTCTTGAGCAACCAATGAAGCTAAAGGAACATTATTTGGATCAACATTAGATCTACCATTCACAAGCATAGACATAATCACATCAATCTTATCACTCAAGGAAGAGGTTTCTTCAACAGAATTTACCTTCTTACCTTGTGGAGCTCTTTCCGTGTGCCATTCAGAGTAATTTATCATCATATCATCAAGAAGTTTTGTAGCCGCCCCAATGTGATGGACATAAAAGTACCTCCAGCAGCTGAATCCAATAAATTCCGCGAAGAAAATTTAGTCCTGCATAGAAGGTTTGGATGATCATCCAAGTAGTCATCCATGGGTTGGGCAATTCTTTACCAAAGTTTTCATTCTCTCCCAAGCTTGAGCAACATGTTCAGTATCTAATTGTTTAAAATTCATTATGCTACTTCTCAAAGAAATAATTTTAGCGGGAGGATAATATCTACTAATAAAAGCATCCTTGCATTTAGTCCATGAATCAATACTATTCTTAGGCAAAGATAGCAACCAATCTTTAGCTCTTCCTCTTAATGAGAAAGGAAACACTTTCAATTTAATAATATCACCATCTACATCTTTATACTTTTGCATTTCACAAAGTTCAACAAAATTATTGAGATGGGCAGCAGCATCATCAGAACTAGCACCAGAAAATTGTTCTCTCATGACTAGATTTAGTAAAGCAGGTTTAATTTCAAAGAATTCTGCTGTAGTAGCAGGTGGAGCAATAGGTGTGCATAAGAAATCATTATTATTTGCATTTGTGAAGTCACACAACTTAGTATTTTCAGGGGTATTCATTTTAGCAACGGTAAATAAAACAAACTAGATAAAGTAAATGCAAGTAACTAAATTTTTTGTGTTTTCGATGTAGAGAGCAAGACGGTAAATAAAGTAAAACTAGCAACTAATTTTTTTGTGTTTTGATTTAGTGCAGCAAACAAAGTAGTAAATAAAATAAAGCAAGACAAAAACAAAGTAAAGAGATTGAGAAGTGGAGACTCCCCTTGCAGCGTGTCTTGATCTCCCGCACGGCGCCAGAAATTTAGCTTGATACGCGTAGATGCACACGTCCGTTGGGAACCCCAAGTGGAAGGTATGATGCGTATAGAAGCAAGTTTCCCTCATGAAACCAAGGTTTAATCGAACCAGGGAGCCAAGAAGCACGTTGAAGGTTGATGGTCGCGAAATGTGATGCGGCAACACCAGGGATTCCGCCAACTAGGAACCTGCACAACACAACCAAAGTACTTTGCCCCAACGAAACAGTGAGGTTGTCAATCTCACCTTGCTGTAACAAAGGATTAAACGTATCGAGTGGAAGATGTTTGCAAAGAAAACAGGAAACAAGTAGATTGTATGCTATGTAAAGAATAGGACCGGGGTCCACAGTTCACTAGAGGTGTCTCTCCCATAAGATAAAAACATGTTGGGTGAACAAATTACAGGGCAATTGACAAATAGAGAAAGGCATAATAATGCATATACATGACATGGTAAATATAGTGAGATTTAATTGGGCATTACGACAAAGTACATAGACCGCCATCCAAGCATCTATGCCTAAAAAGTCCACCTTCGGTTATCCGAACCCCTCTAGTATTAAGTTGCAAAGCAAGACAATTGCATTAAGTATTGTGCGTAATGTAATCAACAACTACATCCTTAGACATAGCATCAATGTTTTATCCCTAGTGGCAACAGCACATCACAACCTTAGAACTTTCTGTCACTGTCCCAGTATCAATGAAGGCATGAACCCACTATCGAGCATAATTACTCCCTCTTGGAGTTAAGAGTAAAAACTTGGCCGAGCCTCTACTAATAACGGAGAGCATGCAAGATCATAAACAACACATGAACAATAGATTGATAATCACCATAATCATAGTACTCTCTATCCATCGGATCCCGACAAACACAACATATAGAATTACATATAGATGATCTTGATCATGTTAGGCAGCTCACAAGATCCAACAATGAAGCACAACAAGGAGAAGACGACCATCTAGCTACAGCTATGGACCCATGGTCCAGGGGTGAACTACTCACTCATCACTCCGGAGGCGATCATGGCGATGAAGAGTCCTCCGGAGATGAATCCCCTCTCAGGTGCCGGAGATCTCCGAATCCCCGAGATGGGATGCGGCGGCGTCTGTAAGGTTTTCCGTATCGTGGCTCTCGATCGGGGTTTCGCGACGGAGCTTTAAGTAGGCGGAAGGTCAACGCGAGGGGCCACACGAGGGGCCCAGGCAGGGTCGCGCGGCCAAGGGGCCGCGCCGGCCACCCCCGGCTGCCTCGTGGCCCCACTTCAGGTCTTCGGTCTTCGGAAGCTTCGTGCAAAAATAGGACCTGGGCGAAAGTTTCGTCCAATTCCGAGAATATTTCTTTACTAGGATTTCTGAAACCAAAAACAGCAGAACAGCAACTGGCTCTTCGGCATCTTGTTAATAGGTTAGTTCCAGAAAATGCATAAATATGACATATAATGTGCATAAAACATGTAGGTATCATCAATAAAGTAGCATGGAACATAAGAAATTATCGATACGTTGGAGACGTATCACCCTCCAAAAGTGCACGGTGGCTATGCGGATGCTGGCATATGGAGCTCCTGGTGATTCTGCAGATGACTATCTTCGGATGGCGGAGTCCATCGCCCTTGATTGTTTCTAACGGTTCTGCAGGGCGGTGATAGCAGTGTTCGGGGACTTCTACTTGAGATCACCATCGAAGACATTAAGATCCTCGCTTTCAATGAAGCTCGAGGATTTCAGGATGCTTGGAAGCATTGAATGCATGCATTGGAAATGGAAGAACTGTCCGTTTGCGGGGATCTACAAGGGTCAAAAAAGGCTGAAGTGTGATACTTGAGGCAGTGGCTACCCATGATCTCTGGATTTGGCACTCCTTCTTTGGTATGCCGGGATCCACAACGACATCAACGTCTTGCAGTGCTCGCCGGTCTTCTCCAAACTTGTCGAGGGCCATGCTCCCCCGGTTAACTTTGTGATCAATGGCCGGCAGTACAAGGGATACTATCTTGCAGACGGTATCTATCCAAATGGGCAACATTTGTGAAGACTATCTCAAGCCCCGCCCTCCCAAAGGAGCAGCAGTTTGCCAAGGAACAAGAAGCTTGCCGAAAGGACGTCGAGCGTTCATTTGGTGTCCTCCAGCAAGGATTTGCTGTAGTCCGGTTCCCCGCTTTAACTTGGCCGAAAGATCAGATGTGGGAGGTGATGAACTGTTGTGTGTGCTTACACAACATGATTATCGATGCGGAAGCATCCGGTCCCTCTGAGCGAACAAGCTGCACCATATGAGAGAGGGTCCTCTTGCACACCTAACCATCAGTGCCGGCATCGTGGGCTGCGTTCATCGCTATGCGTCAGGAGATTCGAGACTCCACAATGCATCAACAGCTGGATGATCTGGTGGAGCACGTACGGACGTTTCAAGGCAACACCAACTAGTTTCCATTTGATTTGTTTGAAAACTTGTCTTGTTTTGTTAAACTGTAACGTTTATTTGTAAAAATAAGCCAAATGTTGGCAAAACTGGTCAAATTCGCCAAATTATGCATGAAATTTGTCATTCAGAGATGTTTTTCTAAAAAAACGGCGAACCCGGGTATTTTAGGCAGGGAGACGGCTAGAACTTCGGTGCTCCCCGGGCCAAAGTTTCGTCCAATCAGCGCTAAATAGCGCCGGATTTCGGCCCGAGGAGCCCCAACAGCTGGGGATGCTCTAAAGGCTGAAGGCAACATAGAGATTTGACCAACAATGGAGGCCGAAAGAGATTTGCTCTTACGAATCCAACTCCACAGCAAAGCCATAGGTGGTGCTCGCAATTTGCGATTGCGCTTTGACCTGATTCATGAGCCTCCCTACGGCGATTGGGCGAAGGAGATGAAAAACTGAATATTGGAGATTACAAGATCTCTTTTACTTTGAGCAAATCACGATTCACGATATATTCTCGGCTTCACGGCTTGGTGGCCAAGCGGTGCGTCACTTACTCCGACATGTCTTCTGCCTACACCTATAGTGCCCCAGTACATAGGCTACCTTGCAGCCGGGGCCCCTCCCGCCCTGCCCAGGGCCAGGCTTGACCCCACTGATGTTCAAGATTAGCGCGTGTTTGTCTGGGGAAGCTCCACCTATACAGCCTTGAAATACTATAATTTCTTATTCGCCCAGCTGCCAGTGGAGCCGACTTTTAATGCTACTATTTGGAAATCTCGCTCTCTGTCGAAACTTAAAGTTTTTATTTGGCTTCTAATGCTCGACCGGCTAAATACTAGGGATCTGATGATCAGAAAAAATGGCAGCTTGATGATGTACCTGATTGTGTACTCTTTGACGAGGCGTTGCTTGAAACACTTGACCATCTCCTCTTTGATTGTGCTTTTGCTCAACAATGTTGGGTTGAGCTGGGTATTATATGGAACATGGATCTGATCGATTCCTGCATGCTAGAAGAGGTTTTACAGGGCCATGTTTCATGGAAGTGATGGCGTGTGCGGCATGGAATATTTGGAAGGAGAGGAATTCATTTATTTTTTAAGGGAAACAACCGTCCTTTGGGCATTGGAGAGTTAGATTCCAACACGATATGATGCTCCACCAGTTTAGAGTGGAAACTTCTTTCGTGCAACCCTTAGTGGATTGGTTTCTTCACATCTTTGTACAATGGTCTCTCTTTTTAGTTCATTTCTTACCTCCTTGATTTAACTCTTGAACTTTACCTCTTTTGGGATTGTACAGTGTTCAGTGATAATTAATATAAAATCTACATCATAGAAGCTCCCCCTACGATAATGTTGTTCGAAAGAAGAGATAGTTTCCTAAATTGCACGTGCTCACTAACTAGGACAGGACAGAACCTGTCCAACAAAACAACATAAGAAAAAGAGCAAACTGGAAAAACATAATAATTACCACTAGGAACGTGCTCAATGACTAGAAGAGGAAACCAACTTCGTCAACCAAACAATCGTAGGCAAAACCAAATTGGAAAACATACCAATTGCCGTTAAGCAATCACAATGCTAAGTTAGGATGAATACCATTTTCTAAAAGATAGAACACACATGAGTTCAATACATTAGGCTAGATCCATTGGCGGAGAGCCGGAGCTTCATGGAGGTCATAGTGAACGCCAGCCCAGTCTTCCGAAAGTGCAATTTTTTTTTTGCCTATGGCCCAAGCCCATTCTCCCATCCAGCCATGACTAGATCAACTAACTGAGTCGCCGTCTTCATATGCATTGGTATATATGTTTGTTTTGCTCCTTTGCTCCAGCTTTCTCCATCCAATCTCCATGGCCTATATGTGTAGCTCTCAACCCTTCTTCTTCTAGTTAAAACTAGGCCAAACCGAATGAAGTTGCATCTGGAATTTCAGATCGTGGTCGCCTAGCCGTAGCCCACGGCGCCGCTCGCCGCCGTGGACTAGTGGACTGCCAGCGAGCAAGGTATACAAAAAATCAAGTCGTGATTTTTTAATCCCCCTTGCCATGTAGTTGATCCCAATCTAAAAAAATCATCTTATTTTGTTGGATTCAATGCTTAGTTGGATTGCACATACCCACTATGACTGGAGTTTCTGTTTTGGGTACACACGGTCTGGTAGAACCACTTTGGTTTAAGTCTTCAAGATGAAGTCATGGAGAAATTTTATAAAAGATAAGGAGATGATGCGTTTGCAACTATCGAAGGTTCTTCTGTTCCCGAATCTAAACATGAACCATTGGCATTGGTTGTAGCTGAACAACCGAGACAAAATGAAGAACAATAGCCAGCCAAACCGGTCAAATTTCAAGGCATTTTTGCAAGAATCGCATGTGATTTTTTTTTTTTGGAGTTGCATGCAATTGGCCCTCCCTTTTCTTTACGCCACACGCTCCGCCACTGGTTAGATCATCGTACGCCCTTACTGCCTTAGGAGGGCCACAAAGCAGATTAGTGTGACTTATTTTGATTCTTATTTATATGTGCATTTGTGATATTTTTTTTTTTCTAGATTACACACGTGCCCATGCATGTGCTCGGTGACTAGGATTAGGAGAAAAAACCTTGTCAACCAAACAGCACAAGCAAAACCACATTGGAAAACATTCTAATTGCCACTAGCAAGGCACGTGCTCAATGACTAGATGAAGAAAAAAGCTTGCCAAAATAGGAGAACGTGTCAAATACCGTTAAGCCATCTCAATGCAAGTAGCGTCAAGACATCACAATGCAAGTAGGATGAATGCCACTTTCTAGGAGAGAAACAAAAGGGTACTAGCACACATGCATTGAACACATAGCGGTACAGTAGATCATCCCACGCCTTAGGAGGACCACGAAGCAGATTTTGTTCTAAGCAAGTGTGAGTTATTCCTTTTACAAAATCCGAGCGCAACTTGTAGGAGGATAAACCATTCCACCCCAATTTGCACATCTTCGTTGTGCTAGCTCCCAGCAGTGGCTCCGTGAGCCTGGTCCACCACGTAGACGAGCCGCCTGAGCCCACGGCGTCAGGCAGTTGGACCCGCAGCCGAAACAGAACGTGGGTGCACGACCTCCCTCTCCCTCTCCGTTCGTCTTCTCCTTCCAGATCACGGCATACCACGTCAGCGCCGCGCCGCGTCCACGCTGGGCGCGCGAGCATATATAACTGAAAAAAAGAGATGAAGCGATAGGATATTTTTCCTCCCGGTGGTGGCTGCACAAAAATACAGAAACAGGACCCGAAATATCCAGGAAGCCTGGCTCCCATCCATCCCCTGAAGCCTCGTCCAACTCCAACGCCACGCCGCCGAGTCACGCCTCCTTCCCAGTCCACAACTGCTTTGCTCTCTCTCCCCCCAATCCCTTCCTCCTCCCAGCTCGCCTCTCGCTTCGCCGGCCGGGGGATGGAGATCGACGCGGCGGTGCGGGCCAGCAGCGACGGCCGCCTGCGCACCAAGTACGACAACGCCGTCTACGTCGTCCAGCGAGCCTTCGCGCTCTACCCGTACGCCGCTCCACCCCCCACATTTACTCTCCACCTCCAATTCATTCGATCAGTAGCAGCGTTTTACTTCCCTGGCCAGTCCATTCACCGGGAACCGGGGAATCTGGGATACCAGTGTTTTGCCGCGCGATTGGGTTTGGCGATCGCGAGTGCCGGCGAGGCCGGTGGGGGCTCTGTCTGTTGACCGATCGGGCGGAGAGATGGGGGCGGGCGGGTAGCTGGACTGCTGGAGCACGCATCGGCGGAGGGATAGGTTCGCGCCCGGTACTCCGCAGTACGATTGAGTTGGGGGCAGACTGCCTAGATCTTAAGCTGCTTGGCTCGGCGACTGTTTTCCTCCAATGCGCTATCCTATCTCCGTGCGGTACTACTTGTATTTCCACCTGCTGCAAACGCAGTTATGCCTAATGTGGTGGTGGTTGCGTCAGCGAGTAATGGGTTCCTTCTCTGCTTTTCCTTTTCCATTGGTTAATATGCTGTGCGATTTTCAGTTTGAGGCTGTATGGATCATTTTTATTACCTGGCAGAATAGCGTAGTCGCTGGTCTTAAGTAATTGTTGCTGGATTCATCGACCATAGACTCCTTTGCCTGTCCCCTTAGAGGATTAGACCCATGGCTTCAACCTGTTCCTCAAACAACGGACAGTAGGTAGATTGCTCCAGTTAACAACATTTCGGTCAGGGCGCGGGTTGTTGTTCATATGGCAGAATAGCATAGTCGCTGGTCTTAAGTAATTGTTGCTGGATTCATTGATCTTAAACTCTTCTGTCGCTCCCCTTAGAGAATTAGACCAGTGGTCCCAACCTGTTCCTCAAACAGTTTTTTTTTTTTTTTTTGAGAACCCGCAGGAGAGCTGCGCGTCATTGTATTAAGCTTACAAGAGAAAACCATGGTCCAGTTTATGAGGAAAACCGGACCGAAAACCGAACAAATGGTGCCTTCCGACTTACAACGCACACCCAAACTAACACACTAAAAGCACCCGCCTTGCCCAACCACCGGCCAACAAAGGCGCGACGAAGGGACACATGGTCTCGGAAGCGCGCAGCAACCATAGCAGGAAACCTAGACGGCACAAACTCTAGGGAGGTACACGTCGACATACGGCCCTCCCAAAAGAGGCGGGAGGGCGGCAGGACCTGACCTGACCAAGAGGAAGCAACATCGACTAGACGCCATCGGAGGGTACATAGCACTTCGAAGAACCATGCTCAGAGTAGCGGCCACCTCTAGCTCCAACCGCCATCGTGGGGCTCCTGGAACAACCTCGACAGAGCCTCCAACAAGGGGCGCGGTTTGTTTTTCATATGGCAATTCAAATCAAAGGGCTAAAGTATTTAGAGATTTTGGATAACTCCAGCTATTACTCAACTTGTTTAGAGTAACTGTAATCAAGTTTCTTTCATGGTGAAAGGGCCTGACCAAACAAGTAAATACTGTATGGATTCACTATGTTCAAACCACCTGTAAAGCCTGTTCTCAAAATGTATATTGGCAGTCTGAAGATTATGTGTTCTCCACTTCTCCTTGCGCTCTTTCAAAAAGGTTTTGCGTGTGGCTGTGTGTGTGTGCATGTTTGGGTGTAAATCTGTGGGTTGAGTGCCAAAACTCGTTATGGATATTGGATACAATTCCAGTCTAAGTTTCTCATTTCGCCAGAAATTTCATTTTGCAGGCTTGAGGAAATCGCCTTCAGCTTTAATGGTGGGAAGGATTCAACCGTAATATCTCATATTCCCCTTTTCTCATCACTTTTTGTATGTTGTACTGATAATTAACATCTGTCTGCAAGTTTGACAAGATATGTATGTTATGTATCAATAGGTACTCCTGCATTTGATTCGGGCTGGCTACTATCTTCACAAAACAAGTTACGGCGAAGAAGCCCATATCGATACTTTTCAAAACTGTCCGCTGCGTACCATCTATTTCGAGACACCGTGTGCATTTCCCGAAATCAACTCATTCACTTATGAAACAGTCTCAACGTAAGGACACACTAAGATCTGTTCCATTTTTTTGTGTGGCTATTCTTGAGAAGTTAAATGAAAGATCTCCATCATGTTCTTTCTGTGTACTAGGTATGGTTTGCCATTGGAAACAATCGGGTTGGATTTCAAGTCTGGTCTAGAAGGCCTATTGAAAAAGAAGCCCACTAAAGCTATTTTCATTGGCACTAGAATTGGCGATCCAAATGCGGTAAATATGTTGTTACATTGTTCAGTTATTCTTCAAGTCTTCGTAGGCCTATTATATGCAGTACTTGCGCCCATGTCCGCTCACAATTCTTCACACCCTATTGCTATCTCCCACACCTATTAGTGATTCAGTTTGGAATTATAGGTTGGTCAAGAACAATTCTCTCCTAGTTCGCCTGGCTGGCCTCCTTTTATGAGGGTGAATCCTATCTTGGACTGGTCATACAGGTTTTTTTCTTCATCATGGAAATGATCAAGCTTGCATTCTGTAGACTGCTAATCCAAATGTAAGGATCATTGTTTTTCATGTGACAGGGATGTTTGGTCTTTCCTCTTGACCTGTAAGGTCAAATACTGCAGCCTTTATGATGAGGGGTGCGTTCTTTTACATTTTCACGCCTTCAAATGTATGTTTGCTCTTATGTCTTGTCATGTGTAGCCTCTAGGCCAAAATGCAGTTTTCCATGCTGTTTGTCTAATAAAATCTCTAAGAATGAAGTATTTCCTCTACCTTTGAATGAGCAATTTTGTTAATTTTAAAGCTGGACTTTAGCTCATTTTTGTAAGGCTACCCTAAATTTTAAGCTGCTGAAAAGTACTTTGATCTCTAGTACAAACATCCTAATTTGTATATGCTTTTAAATACTTGCACTCATTGCAGGTATACATCCATTGGGAGCGTATATGATACTGTTCCAAATGCACTTCTTTGTGATTCATCAAATGGGAAAAGCTTTAGACCAGCATACATGCTATCAGATGGAAGACTTGAAAGAGCTGGGAGAGCAAAGAAGACTAGTAGTAAAACAGAAACTAATTCTGTTGCAAGCAATGGCATAAGCAGCACTGAGGGAGAACAAATCATCTCACGTTCGGCTTCAGTTATTGTAGTTGGTGATGAAATATTGTGCGTAATCTCTTATATCTACAGATGCTGACTCTTGGATTTGTGTAGCTGTCCCTTGGTGAAAATGACACCTTTTATCTTTATTTTGATCATTGAATTTTTTTAGAATTGTGGCATAGCCTGGATGGTAGGCACGGGCTGATGCGCACCTGCCCGCGTGGGTTCGAGCCTCCGTGCTTGCAATACCAGTGCGTACTCATGAATTCTTTTATAAAAATAAGCCAGGGATTCTTCCCCTAGGTCTCTTAAACCTTTTTTTGTTGAAATTTATGTTAAATCCCTTTAAACGCCTTTTCTTTTTTGCCTTAGACTTTCGGATAAATGCTATATTGTATCAGTCTCTGCAGATCGCAGAGCAAATAAGATCAGCTATTTGCTTAGTTAGACTTCTCCAGTCATTTGATGATTTTTAGATAAAGAAGACGGGTCTGATGATTTTAGCTCATTTGTCTAACTTAAGAGAAAAATAAACACAAAGTGCAAGGAATCATCCTAAAATCTGAAATACATTTGTTACCGGGTTTAGTTATTACTGTCATAGAAGTTAGTGTTTCTCTTGATTATCCTTTATTGATGAGCAGACTTGGACATTTTGTGGGAAATCTGTTTGTTTCTCTACACCAAATTGATATTTATCCATTTTTGTGCTTCAGGTTTGGCACAGTTGAGGATAAATTTGGTACAGCCTTGTGCAAGAAGCTTCGTGAAATTGGCTGGCGAGTTTCTCATGTAGCGGTTGTTCGCAATGAAGTAAGTGATGTTTAATGTATTTGCATAGCCGTATGTCCTACAATTCTTGTATAATGACTCAAATGTCAGCAAATAGATTGCTGCAGTATTGTTGTTGAGTGTACAATTAAGCTCTGACTCTGCCATGTTTCTTGTCATGTAAATTTAATGGACATAATTTTATGGCATTGCAGACTGATTCTGTTGCCGAGGAAATTGAAAGATGTAAATCTACTGATGATGCGGTTAGTGTCTGTGGGATTTTCATTTTTGAACCTTTTCAAGTTTGGTGTAATGGAATTGATGATGTACAGGTATTTCTTGTTGGGGGACTTGGGCCTCTGCATTCAGATATTTCATTGGCTGGTGTTGCAAAAGCATTTGGAGTTCGTCTGGTGCGTCTATTAAAACCTTCTTGCTGCTAAATGCTTCTTATAGTATTCCGTAGTGTTTGTTTTTCATTCGGGGTATAAACTCTCATTGCTTCTAGTTTCCTTGGATATGCGTTTGCTGCATTTTTCTATTAGGTAACAAAGAAAATCTTGTGTTCTGATCTATAGGGTTGCGCTATGACTAGCACAAGGAAATCATATTGTGAGAGCACTAATGGCATGTGAAAACTACATAGCCATGTGTTGTTGTCATACGGCATTTGCTGGTTAATGAGTTTCCCTTGATAAAATACCATTTCCTGGCATCAGCTAATGTTTGCTTTTCATTTACATAGGCTCCTGATGAAGAATTTGAGGAGCATCTTAGTCAACTCATAGGGAACAGTTACATCGGTAATCGAAATGAGGTAATGCGGATTTAATAAGATTTTTTGATCTATGCATATGCATGCTTGTTCTGGGCAAAGTGCAAATTGCAAACTGCATTTCATAATTTAACTCATTTTCACTTCTCTTTAGATGGCTTTGTTGCCAGAAGGTATTACCGAATTATTACATCACAAAAGGCTGCCGTTGCCACTGGTATGTTCTGTTCTTTTGGTGCATTTCTCTTAGATCAGTACTGAAACATTTGATCACTTTTGTGCCCTTCATAGAGATCTAGGTTCCTCAAGACTAGCATATGACAATAATATAGGTGCATATCCATTTGATAGAAACAGCTGGTGCAAAATGTCACTTCCTTTTAGCCACAGGGTTTGATTTGGGCCCACATTTCAGTGAGATCACGTTGAGAAAAAGGATATTCAAAAGGAAAATATGGATACTGAGATTCAAACACGTTGCTGAAAGGCAATTTTCTTGGGAAACTCGGTCCACTTTTATCTTGAAATTTTAATCACGTTTTTTTCCTGAAATAGTCTGGCCTGCAATTGGCATTGACTAAAAAAATTATATTCATAGTTGCAAGGAGTGCTTAGATTACATTTTTTTCTTAAATATGCTAGTATGTACTCCCATTTTTTCTTAAGATTGCCCCATAGATAATTTATTTGCTTTGCAGATAAAATGCAAGAATGTGATCATTCTTGCTGCAACTAATGTGGATGAACTGGATATGGAGTGGAATTGTCTTTTGGATACCCATGAGAGTGGTTTGGTGAGGGCGAAACCTTTTGTGTCAAAACATCTCAGCACCTCGCTTCCAGATGTATGTACCTTTATCATAGTTGAATTCATCTTCCAATTTTTTTTTCTTGTGAGAACTATAAATATTTCCTGGAAAACTACTATCGCCATTCATGTATATATGACATCTTACAAAGCATGCATCAACCTCTCTATCTTCCACCCATAATATATATAGAGAATATTTAGATTGGTCAGGTGAACCTAGTGTATTTATGGTCTGAAACCAAGTTTCATATTTCATGTAGACCTATGTTCCTTGAGTTCTCAACATTAAAAGTGGAAATTTGCTTATTTCTTTAGAAATATAATTACTCTACAACAACAACAAAACCTTTTCCCCAAGCAAGTTGGGGTAGGCTAGATATGAAACCCAACAGAAATAAAAGGAAACCAAAACAAGGAGAAATATAATTACTCTACCTCGACAATTTATATGTTGACAATACGTTTATGTGTTCTGTTGAACATCTTATTATATTTCTTTGCCTTACGATGTGGTTGACTCTACAGATCCAGTGGCACCCCTAGAGTGGTTACAGTAGGATACTTGCATTTTTGTTTTACTATTCAGTCTTCTTGTCATTTGTCTGAATGGACTCCGATGCCTTGGACTTCAGTCTTCTTGCATTTTTTTATCTTACATGGGTTCCCTGGATGCTTATTCAGGTCAAAATTGCTCCGGTGGTTGAAAAACTATGCTTAGAGTTCTCTGATGTTTACATAGGTATGTTGCCCTGTAATATAAGGCTCTTGTTTATTTACCTTGTTAGTTAGCAAGGTAAATGTTCTCATTATTGTTATGTTGTACCGGGAATGGTGTTTTGCCACATGGGAGCATATGCTCCCTTTATTTTGAAATGCATGTTACACACATTTTGGAATTTTAAAAAAATTGAAACGAAAAATTCGCGCGTACATCTTCACGTGCTACGTGCTCACAAAGTCGTTTCATGAAAAATCGACTTGTCATGTGGCGTGTGTAAAAAATACAAAATTCAATGCTAAAAACAAGACTTTTCAGAAGATAAATATTCTCTTTTTTACATAGATCATAAAAAATATTGGTTCCTTGCGAAACTTGACAAACACACGTATATTGTGGAAATGTACATGTAAAAATTTTTGTCAAAATTTTTCGACATTTCGAAATATAATTTTTTTGGTAGAGGGAGCATACGCACCCGGGAGCCGAACTGATTTCCCTGTTGTACCTTTGTATATGTGTTCTTCTCGGGTGTCATTTGATTATCGTTGATTGATGTTTTCGATGTGCAGGAACTCATCGGATTTCTAGAACTGGGCCTTTGGTTGTGAATCTTCTTGGAAAGGTATAAGTATGAACTCTTCGCAGCAGACTCCTTTAACTACACAATACAGACTACTCCCTCTGTCCCGTAATATAAGACATTTCTTACAACAATTTATACTCACTATCATCACAAGATATCACTATCCGGAACGTCTTGTATTACAGGATGGAGTAGTTATTTAAACTTCTAAATGTGTGATGTTACTGAGGAACTTGGTACTCTGGTTTGTGGAATCTTGTAACACTTAATGACATAGGAGGCAATAATGAGAGTTATTGCATCTCTTGCAAACAAAAACAGTTTGTAATCACCAACTGATGTGCTAACAAGAAAACTGGTGATAGAATTAGGTATTGGCTGCTCTAGAATCTGGAATTGATGACATAGGACTGAACCTTTTTACTAATATGCTTCAGTGCTTGACTTCCTTGAGTAATTTCTCTTACAGGACCGTTTTTTTCTGAATTTCAGGATAACCAGAGGGTAGAAGGGGCCGCGGAGAAGCTGGCAAGTAGCTTTGATGGACAATTTTCCCAAGTCGACAGTTGCAAATAAACTCAAGATTCCACACACTTCCATATTTCTTCCACATTATTTCTGCTGGAAGTTCTGAAATTGTGCAGATCTAATGGTGCATTGTGGTGCTCAGATGCCTTCACCAGTGACTGGAATAAACCACTAAGCTACCACTCTGAAGCTCGAGATACTATTTAGGAAACATACAAATTTTGTATTACCCGTTTAGAAATGAATGAACAAGTGAAATGCTGAGGGCTTCAGCTAGTAACAAATTAACAACGGTAGCTTTGTATGGTCTATTTTGACTGGGCTAAGAGCTCTCAATTGTTTCATGGAAAATCAATTGAAGTTGATTATAGAATAACTTTGTGATTGATTCTGGTGTCTGCAATGCTTGATTTATTTTTTTGGGTGGAGAGTAATGCTTGATTTGTTAGTAGTATTCTTGTTTTGTTTCTCTCGAATTCTGACCCTGTAGTTACTTGTTCTATCCTATATCAGTGACAGCCTATAGAAAAGGCCACATAGTACCCCCTCCAACTAATGAAATTTCCAAAATAAAATAAACACTAGAATTGCAGGCTCAATCTAGGTGAAAATAATGAGGGGTTAAATACCTATGCATGAGCAAAAGCGCACTATGACTGTAGCAGGACTTGTATTTTGGTTCAAGTTGAGAATGCTAAAATGACATGCATTGTGGATGATTGGGAATAATTGTCAACAAAAATACTTTTGCTGGAGCAAAAGCGCATGTATGAGTAGTACGACTTTTGTTCTTTGGTTTCAAAGCTGATGAAAATGTTAAAAGGAATTGCATTGTTTTCGGTGTTTTTTTACTTCTTGATGATTGATATAAAAACAAAGGTTACGTATAAAACCTAGAAGTGCCACACCCGTTTAAGTTGAGTGCTATCCATGCACTGCTTCCAAATCCCCAGTTGTGGGCATGATCACCGAAGAGGTTCCTTCCTTGCAACTGTGGGTTGGAGTGGGAGGGTCCACATGGTGCATGAGAAAGAGTAGATGATGAGGGTATGGTTTATGGACTCCTTCGTTTGGTCCCACTCGAGCGGTGAGCCAAATGAAGAACCTCAACCTAGCTAGGGGAGCTAAACACTTCTAGTTTATATTCTTCTCGTAGGCCGATGCTACCATCCTCTGAAAGAAAACATTACACTATCCATGTGTAATGGTCATCAAACATCCAACACCAAAGCACGACATTTGGTGAATTCATGAGCGGCACACCGAGAATTGTCTCCCGTCCTTGCAAAAAGGATTTGCGTTTTATAAGAGATCATCACAAAAGAATCTTTGGAGAAGTTTGCGCCAGGATTAATTTGGCTAGTTTGTTGTATATCGCGCTAAACATCAGTTCCGCATGTGGGGATTGCTAGTGTATTGAACAAGAAAATGTGCAATGCTGCAAGTACTTGGAGATATAAGGTGCTTAGCAAAGTAGACCTCTTTGGCATCTAAAATAAATTAACACCTGGATTCGTCTTATAGCATAGGTGCTTGATTATGCTTAAATGTTTGAGAGATGTTTCTGCATTTAATTAGTGTACGTACTCTTGAGGTCTTGCATTCATGACTTCTTACCTAATTTTGGAATGCAATAAGGTATATGTCATGTCAAATCTTCGTAGATAATTTTATAGGAACATCCCTCTCTAGTATCCGAACTATATATATTCCTCCTAGCAATAAATGCATTCCATAGTTTTGATTATAATTGTGAAATTTGTCTCTTAGTGTCTTTAGCTATGTTCTGCTAATAACATATCAAATCGGAGCGGAGCAAGGCCCCCTTAGACAAATGCGGCGACACACGTTGACCCATTTTAGTCTGGATTGTCAGTTCGTAGATGACCGCTTGTGTGCGGATGACCATGCATTTGCAATATCTCGGTATTGTGATACCCTAGTGGCATGTCCCGTGGTGATGGTCTCCTTGCTATAGCGATGTTCAAGTGTTTATGTTGTCCTCTTTTTTTTCTTTCTAATAGAACAAACTTATACATCCTAACCAATGTCAATCCACAAGGATAGACAAAAGTTATCTTGTAACGCTCTTTTGAAGCAATATATTCAGGTAGAAACTCTCCTCGTGATTGTTTCAAAAAAGTTTGGCGTGGCTACTCAGTGCTCACCCATCGTGTTCCTGGACAATTTATTGAGCACATCCTGAATTTAGGTAGTCAAACTAAATCTTTACCACTTCTTTTGTGAAAATATTTATTACGTCTTAAAATGCTACACGCTACAATTCGCAAAAAAAAAAAATGCTACACGCTACACATAGTAGGCATGCCCACATAGTACAGATCAGTTCAAAAGAACAGTCAAAATCCACGTCTTATAGCCGTTGCCACTTGGCCGTGCTGCTGCCCCGTTACAGCAGAAGACCTTCTTAATAAACACGAAACTCAAGGGCCTACGTGAAACAATCGCAGCCAAACCGAAGACGAAAACGCAAATTTCGAAAAACCAGCAGGGGCCGCCTCCTCCGAAACCGAAATCCCCAGACCCAGACTGACTAGCCGAGTGAGCGGCGGCCATCTCAAATCCAAATCCCGCCTCTCTCCCCTCCGCTCCGCTCCCCATTTCGTCCTCTTCCCCGCCCCAGATCGCAAGCCCTAGACCTCGCCGGAGACCAGGGGAGGAGCCCCCTCCCCCTCCCCCTCGTCCTCTGCTGCTGCTCCGCCATGAACAACTTCCACGTCTACGAGGCCATCGGCCGCGGCAAGCACTCGGTAACCCCTCCGCGCCCCACCTCCTCCGCTTCGTCCCCGGCTTCGGATCCGGCGGTCCCGGGCTCGAACGCGCGAGATTCCTGATTGTTTCGCTGTTTTTTTTTTCTTCTCTGGGTGGGGAAGACGGTGTACAAGGGGCGGAAGAAGAAGACCATCGAGTACTTCGCCGTGAAGAGCGTCGACAAGTCGCAGCGCTCCAAGGTCCTCAACGAGGTGAGCCGGTCCCCTCCCCCGCTGCTACCGGAACCCTGTTGACCCCCGCGTCGATTTTCGGGGATTTTTTTTTGGAGTCGAAGCTTGTGCGGTGTTTGCGTAGGTTGAGGAGTGGCTGCTTGGTTTGGGAACCGGCATCCGCGTGCTTGTATGTTGTGATTCCCGTCGTTTATATGATAAGTCCTCCATCGCTTTGGGTTTAGGCTGTTCAGATGCCCGGGTTTGATTAATTGTTGCTTGCTAGAGCATTTCTGATTTCTGTCTAGTGCTTGCTTGAGAAATGATGCAGTATTAAGGGGCATTGCCCCACGCTAGATGTAAACGTGACAAACATAATGATAAGCGTGCTGTGCTAAATGCCGTGCTGTTTTCCTCCTGCCACAAAGCATCGTGCGGGCTAATTTTTTAGCTGGACAAAACGTGAGGTTCTTAACAATTTTGCTTAGGGTTTGTTTCTCATACCAAATTATCGAAAAGACGGTCAAAGGAAGACAAGAGACAACTTGCACTCACTTACAAATGTTGTTTGACTTCCATACTACTGACAAATGCTGTAATTCGGTTGGGAATATACCTGTTGGTCATCTTCCCTTCCGTGGACCTGTTTTGCTTTTGTGAGCAACTTCTTAGGTCAATAAGGTAGATAACATGTTACCAAATAGGGAATCACTCCCAAGCGTGGCAAGCATTCTTGGATGTTATTTCATAAGTTTGAGCAATGCTTATATCCGGTAAGTCATTTATCTATGGGTTGTTCCGTCGTGCCAATGATTTTTCTTTTGAACTTATCTCTGCAGGTTCGGATGCTTCATTCTCTAGATCATGCAAATGTCCTGAAATTTTACTCTTGGTAAGTTTCTAGGGACTCATTTGGGTGTATTGCTTTGGCTTGGCTAATTTTGCAGTGCAATAATGAGAAGTACTTTGCTAGCCTTATTGAGGTTATTCTTGATGCTCACTTAACTCTTGATCATCCTAGTGCACACCATAATAATGTTATACTTCTCTCTCCCAGGTACGAAACATCTGCGCATTTTTGGCTAGTGTTGGAATACTGCGTCGGTGGTGACCTCAAGGGCTTGCTTGAGCAGGTATCTTACTTATCCTTTTTTATGTAGTGTATGCATTTCTCTATTTTCAAGAAGCGAATGCAAACTTCCAATGCATTCCCATACTTCTGTAACTGGTTTGTCCAGCACATATGCCAGATAAGTGAGAAATGTTTGCACCTAAAGTTATAGGAGTGTGGAACTATGGTATTGTGATGTGTTTTAGTTAGAATTACAAGAAAATAAACTCACTTTTTTCATTAGCTTAGCTTTAAGGTAAATTCAACATGAAACTTTACATGTCAGCTTGCTCTTCAAAGACCCTCCTACTGTAATTGCAAGTGCGTCATGGTTCCACTTAAGCCACCTGGGTTTGAGTCTCCCCACCCACTTCAAATGCAAGGAGAGATCTTCCCCGTTAGTCACATTTTTTTTACTGCTGCTATGGTAACTCTACCTGATAAGTTGCAGTTGTGAATGCTATTAAAACTTAGTTCTAACCTTTCCCTTCTAACATATTACAGTTTTAATACTTTGTGTTCATATGTTAGCCTCACTTGTGCTTCATCGGAAAAATAATCAGGCAATTAGCTGCTACAGTATGGGGCAATGTAGTGCTGTTCTCCTTTGACTCTCATAAAGATGATTGGCATGCGTGCTAAACACCCAATGCACTCTGCAGAGTCTTTGACTCTTAAGAAATGCTTGGTTTACGTGTTATCCTGAATTCCTGATAGTGCTATTATATTTTTTGTACTAGTGTACTGTATTGGTGCAGCGCAAAGCTTTTGCAAGCCTGATTCCTGGTACTTCAGTACTTGCGTATCACCCTAGACAACATGAGTTGATAAGTGTGACCAACATAATTCTTTTTGGTGCTTCTTATGTTTCTGAAACCCATTGTACAAGTAGATACTATATGTAACGTTGGTGAAGGCAAATGCTACCCCATTTTTTATATGTTTTTGTTTATGTATTCTGTCGCATGTCTCATCCTATGCATTTTCCCGCAGGATAAGAAGCTGCCTGAAAGTGCTATGCATGACCTGGCTTATGATCTTGTCAAAGCCCTCCTGTAAAGTTTCTTTGGCAGCCTCGTTTCATTATATCTGTTGTGTTATGAGTGGACTTTGTTTTACTGAAAACATGTTGGTTGTTAGGTTCTTGCATTCACAAGGAATTATATATTGTGATCTGAAGCCATCAAACATTTTACTTGATGAGTTTGGATGCATGAAGGTAAGAACTTGACTGCAAATGAACTAATACAATAACAGCAAAGAAGTACATAATAGGTTTGAACTAACAGTAATCCCCCCTTATTGTTCTAGCTGTGTGATTTTGGATTAGCAAGACGTTTAAAGGACATAGAGAAGACCAATCCTGGAGATGTGAGCCCCCATTTCCTTTTCTTCATGCACTCTGTTCCGTCTGTTTCATCTTCATTTAACAATGTTCCCTGGTTTGAATACCTGGTTTTCAGGTGCCACAACCCATGAGGGGGACACCATGTTATATGGCTCCTGAGTTGTTCCAAGAGGGAGGGGTCCATTCATATGCTTCTGATTTCTGGGCTCTTGGTTGTGTGCTATACGAATGCTATGCAGGAAGACCTCCTTTCGTGGGTCGTGAATTTACCCAGTTAGTTAAGTCCATACTTTCAGAGCCTACACCACCTTTGCCTGATAACCCGTCAAGGTCCTTCCAGAATCTTATCAACTGCTTACTTATGAAAGACCCAGCTGAAAGACTACAATGGTCTGAACTGTGCGAGCACAACTTTTGGAGGAGCAGTATGCCAATGATTCCTGTGCCTCCTCAACCTGCCTTTGATAACATGGTTGGACTTCCGGCTACACCATATTTAGCTGAGAGAAATGGGGATAAATCCTCCAGACAGCTGACGCCAACCAAGACTCGTGAACACCTACGGAAGAAAGATGAAAATTCTGCTAAGGTTTTCACGACCCCTGTTAAGAATGTGCTAAGTGGCAAGAAAAATAATGCAAAACCTTCTAAGGCTGATGGTCTGAAGGGTGTCAATGTCCTAAGAATGTCTCGCATAGCTAAGAAAAATTTGCAAAGGGAGAAGGACAAGGAGAACTACAGGCGTCCACCCACAGAAACAAATGAAAATGAGACTGAAGTTAAGATCGAAAATAATGACATGGAGCTTGATTTTGGTGAAAATCCAGAAGGGGATGCGCCTGATGATAATGATGGATCAGATAATGCTGGATCAACAGCAGATGAAAAACATGCGACTCAGGGCACTGACGGTAATGAAGATAATTGCATGATAAATCAGGTGGATATGCTCACAGATGAGTGTTCTGTTAAGGCTGATACCATGTTGAAAACTGAGCAGAACTGTTCAGAGAATATTGATGTGGTGGCCACTCCACCTAGTTTCTGTATGAGAAAAGCACGTCCAAAGATTCCTTGTGGTGCTGCAACAGGTTCTGAGACATCTAACATCTTTGAAGCATTTTGGCATCCAACAGATCTCGCAGTTAAACCAGTTATGCCTAGTAAGAAAGGAGATAAAGCTGCAGAAGCTATCCCTGTGCTTCCTTTTGAAGCTCTTCCTGCCGCTGATTATATTAAGTTACCACGGGAACAGATGAATGCATTCAATAGTCAGATAATTCAGAGTTTAAGTGGAAGTTTTCAGGTTTCAGAGAAACAGAATATCATCAGATACTTGGAGTTGTTAAGCATGAACTCTGATGCTGCAAATATAATAACTAATGGCCCAATTATGTCATTGCTTATAAAAATGCTTCGACTGTCAAAAACTGCAGTCCTGCGTGTCCAGGTTGCTTCACTTATGGGATTGTTGATACGCTACTCCACTATCCTTGATGCAGAGCTAGCCAGTTCAGGAATTGTTAATGCCTTATCAGATGGCTTGAGGGACCGGCATGATAAACTTAGGAGATTCTGTATGGCAACACTTGGAGAATTACTATTCTACATATCAACTCAGACTGACCAAGATAACAAAGAAAGCAATGCTCAAGAATCTCCTATGAAAGACAACAAGTCTGCTGCTTCATGGCAGGTTAGAAACTCCAAATGAATACATACCTGGACTTACCTTATATTACCTTATATCGTGTCATGTAGTTAAAAGATAAGTTGCTGTGATAAGACACTGGGAATTGTTGGTACTGATTCTTTTATGAAGCATATTTTCATTGCTCACCATAATATTCTGAAGTAGAAATTTCTTGGGAGTTGAAGTAATTAATTGCAAAAGTTCACTGCGCACATACATAAATATGCTTAGATGGTAGATAGATAATTCATGTTCCAATACATGCTCTTTTCTTTGTTCATGTGCCACGGTACAATTTTAGTATGATGTGTGCATTGAGCTTTTGCAGTTGTCACAAATACTGAAAAGAGCATGTACTGGAACATAAGATATAAATATCTTAGGTCAGCAGGATTTCTCTTCAACAGTTATTCTTGGTTCGTCTTGATAGTTGTATGTCGTCATGTAGACTAGATATAACACATACAAGTGACCCCTTTCCTTTGATTTGCAGCTAGAGTTCAAACTACTATTTTTCCATGATTTAACTTGGCAAATTGTGCAGGTTCCTAGTGCTGTAATAGCACTGGTGTCATCTATCTTGCGTAAAGGTGAAGATGATCTAGCCCAGCTCTATGCTTTACGAACAATTGATAATATATGTAGCCAAGGGACAGATTGGACATCAAGGTTTGCTTCCCAAGATGTAATTGGTCATCTTTGCTACATCTATAAAGCAACTGGGAAACAGGAGAATACAAGGCTTATTGCAGTATCTTGTTTGAGCCGCTTAGCTCGCTTCAGTTCATCATGTACTCATTTAATATTGGAGAAGCTATCGTTTAAGGATATTGCATGCACACTCATTAAGGGCAGTCCACGTGAGCAACAGATCAGTCTGAATCTTCTGAACTCGGCATTAGTGAACAGTAATATCATACCAAATATGAACCGCTATATTCTGTCATTAACGGAGGAGAAACAATTGGTCCCTGGACTAATTTCCCTGGTAGAACAGGGGACCGATATTCTGCGAGGGAAAACCCTTTTACTTATTGCTCTTCTTTGCAAGAACAGTCGAAGATGGCTTCCACATTTCTTTTGCAATGCGAAGCTACTATCAGCAGTTGATAGATTGGGAAAGGAGAAGGATGGTTTCATTCATCAATGTACAGAAGCATTTGTTCAGTTAGTTGCTTCATCGGTCCCAGGAATTCTTGACACAGTGTCCAGTGATATACAGCAGGTCATGGGTGGGAAACGTCATGGACCCATTACTGCTTTAACTGGACGTGCGCATCCAAAGAGCACAATTCATTTGTTTCCTGTTATCCTTCATCTTCTTGGTAGTGTATCCTTCAGTCACAGAGTCGTGACAAGTCATGTATTGCTCCAATTGGCCAATCTTATGAAGATTTTGGAGACACCATTTCAGGTATGGCCTGTAAACTATCTGGATCAACCTGATGAGAAAATTGGATACATCATATGTTCCAAATTAATTGAAGTTCTAGCTTTATCCAAGTCAAACTTTTTTAATAACTTCAATTATATTGCACTGCAATGGATAAAATAAGATTATCCCACTGTTGATGCTATCTTGTCGGGGTAGTCTTTAAATTACAGAATGTATTTGGTTATTTGCTGTTACTTGTCCGTTATGATCATTTGTGTACACCTTATTGTACTTCCAGGCTCGGGATGAGTTCCAAATGACATTGCTGCGAGTCCTTGAGGCAGCTACGGAGGAGCCTTCTGTTATACTTAAGGAACACAGAATATTCACAAGTCGATTCCTGCCAAGCCTATCCATCTTATACAAGGGCAACAAAGACTGTGATGCCAGATTCCTGTGCTTGAAGATACTGTCCGATGTGATGATTGTGATCTTCAGTGATTCATCGTTGACTGCAGAGGAACAAACCATAGCTGACCTGAAAACAATCTCTCATAAATATTTTCTCCCAATGTATCCTTCATTTGCAGAGGATGAAGATCCAATACCTATGTATGCACAGAAACTTCTAGTAATGCTGATGGAACATGATTGTGTTAAGGTCTCAGATATCCTGAATGAAGCAACAGTCTCCCAGTGCTTTGAATTTTTGCTTGGAGATCTTTCAAATGCAAACGTAAGCAATGTCAAGCTTTGTTATGCTTTGGCGTCTGCTCCCGACATGGACTCCAGTATTCTTTCACAGCTTCAAGTTGTCAGAAGAATAGGGAATCTACTGGAGTTTGTGACTGCCAAAGATATGGATGATTTTCTCGAACCAACCTTGGAACTCTGCCGAGCTTTCATCATCCGTGGCACTGGCAGCAACAGAAGTATTGCCCTTACCAAAGAACCTGCCCTCCTTGTTGACAGCGCCTTCAGCATGAGCATTGCTGTTGATCAGCAATCTTGCATAATGGATATTTGTGACCTTGGTGGCAGTATGGGCATATTCCTTGAGGTAGTCGCAAATTCAGATCCACAGATAAGCGATCTGGCCTCAGATTGCATGGTGCTGCTACTCAAGGCGGCACCTCGAGAGGCCACAATGGGCTTGCTGACCAATCTTCCTAAACTGAGCGCTCTTCTGGAGTCGTTGAAGCATGGTGCCTCCCTGCAGCTGACTCGCCTGCTATACGGACTAGCATTTTCTTGCAGGCAATATCTAGCTCAAGGAATGATCCTCTCTATATCAGTACCAGCTCTGATGCGAGTAGAAGTTCTTGTATCAGTTTTCAAGAGCTCAGATGATAGCCGTCTTGCTAATGCCGCTTCATATCTGGCTGCCGAGCTGCAGCGTTTACCTCGCTGTGGTTGAGTTGACGTGTGATCAAGGAGCAAGTCAGTTGGCTGCCACCACACAAGTAATCTTGATAGGAAGGAGGGCCTTGCCTTGGTATTTCGGGCACCAAGTGCTATGAGCAGCGCCAATGGCCTCACATTGGGTATGGTGCTAACCTCAAAATTGCTCCCTGTTACTATGCTATGTAATTGTTTATCTGCGACGATGTAGGGCTGCTGTATATGGTACTTTTTGGCCAAATCTGTATTTTCCTTGCCAAATTTGGTTGGCATGTAAGTTTTCAGTTTAATGTAATTCTCCAGTAGCACATCATAAGCATGTATACATCGGTACTGCCTTCTTTTTGTTACCATGCAACAGGTGGAAATTCCATTTTTAAGATATCATGCCTGTACAAATTTGCCTATGCCTGCAAATCACGGGTATCAAGGTGAGATAGGAATTTCGTTTTCCATGTTTGGTCATTGTTTTACTTTTAAGTCGCATTGTGGTGGATCATGACAATCCAATTAGGCTAATTAACTAGTTTTACCAAGGCTAATTAATCATGTATGCATCATTGTTCACTTTACGTAGCTGGTTATATGAAACGGTGGTAAACTGAGCTTTGGTCTGTGTGTGGTGGTGGTTGAGCTGCTAGAGCAGTGGAACCTGCATGTCGGGTGGGAGGAGGGGCGACGGCGCGGCCGTTGGCGGCGGAGCAGCGCAGGCGGCGCCATGGCAGGGCCCGCTCGACCCAGATCTGGGCCTAGGCGGGTCTCGGAGGGGCTCGGCGGTAGCTCTGCGCTTGGCATGCTGGCGGCGCTCCCTGGAGGAAGAGAAGGCAGGGCCGCGGTGGGTGGGCGGCGGTGGCTGGCCAGCTGCAGCGTTTCGTCCGGTTTGCCTCGTAGCCTCGTCCGGTCGGCTACCGCGAAGGCGGTGGAGGCAGTTCCCTCCCGCGTGGCTGCGGTGCTGCTACCCCTGTCCCCGCTGCATCCCTTTTCTTCCTCTAGGCCCTACTCCGGTGACCACAGTTAGGCGGCGAGGATGGCTTCAAGACCGTGGTGGCGTGCTGGTGGGCGGCATGTTAGGTGGAGCACGTCGGAGCGTCTGGGGTGGTCGGTTTGTTGGTCGGGAGAAATCCTTGTCGGCATGCTCGACACCGACGCGGTGACGCCTGCGGGTGTCACCCTGCCTTCCTGAAGGGCGTCGGGTGTACCTACTCCTCAATCCCCTTCGCATACCGGGGGAAACCCTAGGACTAGTCCGGGTAGCAGCGGCGTCATTGGTCTCCTTGGTGAAGGTGTTGCTTGGTATGCGGCGCCTCAGCGTGCTAGAAGCATGGTGGTACTTCTCCGGAGGGCGCAGCGGTTGCGGGTCGCCATCGTTTTCGCCGATCTGCCGGTGTCGGCATTAGTTTTTCTTTCCTTTCTTTTTCTTTTCTTTTGGGCTTGATTGTGCTGCGGCCCAGCGCGTTCGTTGTATCGGGTCGTTTGCTATATTAATATAGCGGGGCGAAAGACTATTTCGAGGAGCTGCTAGAGCAGCAGCCGACGACGACTCTGACCATGTCATTCTGATCGAGCGTTTTCCATCTGATGTGGATGCAGTTTTGTTCTGGACTGTTCTTTTCACGAACTGTCACTTCGAGAACGATCTCTAGTCAGCTTAGATTTCTGGAAAAGTGGATGCAACTTGCTAAGTAGCCCCTGAACCCTGTCTCCTGATCCTGACGAGGGCTCTCTTTTTTTCTAGGGTAAAGAGACGACGACGACTTAGCAAGTCATTATCCTCTACGAGATAAATTTCTTCTTGGCAACTGACAAGTGGAAGTGTTTCTTCCAAAAAAAAATTCCATACATGTCATTACTGTGAATTTACTTGAACATACCCTCCATCCGATCTTTCTTCTACCCATGGTATTTGCAAAATACAACACGCAAAGTACACTGCATTAAGAACGAAGCTGACGAATTCAGCAAAAAAGGCAAGATTAAACAATGACACGCTTGAATGTAAATGAATGGACGAGAGGATGTGTGGTACAGCAGTTGACCCAGACTGAGTGAGTCTTCTCCCAGTGTACATACTTCTTTTCCCTTTTCTTTCGGAAATGTCTGCTCTACCAGACGTCACGATGTTTGGTTACGACATGGCCACCGCAGCAACACGCTTCCGATTCCGCTATTATTACCCCACTGGAGCACTGGGATTAACTCGTTCAACGGAGAAAGGAAACCGTCAGTTGCGCGCGCACCGGTGGAATGGGGAAGAAGATGTGTCTGTTCTCGCTGGATGAGAACATCGCCATGGTGCTGCTGGTCGTCGCCGCCGCCGTGGTGGTGTTCATCATCGCCGCCATGCAGCCGCCGCCCCGCCGCCGAGCCGTCGCCTACTTCTACCGCTGACTCCATGTGCTCGAGAGCTCCTTGGCTTTTGCAGCTGCAGGTTTTTCTTACTGTTTTTCTTTTTGTTGAAGTTTGCAGTTGCAGGTAGCTGCGAGCTACCTAGCTCGTGAGTGGAAGTGCTGCCATGTTTTTTTTTTCCTGATTTGGTCGCCACAGCATGCTTCGTCTCATTGTTTTGGCCGCGCTTGTTATAGTATTCCAGTATAGATATGCAATCTTCTTTAGACGCGAAGTCCTGTGTATCAATGTAAGTAGCACGGATTTTCACCGGTTGTATAAATTGTATATTTGGAGTTAGCGGTGGTTCTGAGTTCACTGTCTTGTTTTGGGATATGAAATGTGTAACAGTATAATTTTATGAAGTTTTGGTTTTTGCTAATTTAGCATGTCTCGAGTCCAAATCAACTTTGGGACAGCTTGATCTGAATGGAGGTTGTGGGGGACAAAAACAGGTGAAACATTGTCCGCAATTGGATTTACTTTCTCTGTCTCATTAAACTTGTCTAAGATATCAAAAACTTGATGTATCTAGATGCTATTTAATATCTAGATATATTTGAATTTTAAAAAATCTCAGACACCTTTCATAGAACGAACGGAGCACTTTTGAAACTGCTATGCATGCACCATTGCGATTGGGTTCATGAGATCGTGAAGAAAGCTATCTTGCTCCCTTGTGTAACAAGTGCACTGCGGAAGTGCAGGTTAGGGTTTTTTGAGTTTCAGTCCCAAGCAGTCTGGGAGCAACTTTACCCAGGTTTTCCAAACTGCTCCGATGAGAGCATGAGTATACTACGGAAGTAATTGCATTTTCTCTGTTTCGAGTCTGCCGAAGTCAGACTATGTAAAACTCTCTTGTAATTAAACTCTACTATTGGCAGCCACGGTACCACTGTCTTCTCCATGAAAAGAGCAGAAATTCTTCCATTTCATGCAAGTTGTGAAGACGCTGGCAGACAGAGATGAATAGCATGCCCTGATATTTAACATGAAGTTATACAAAATTTATGTGCTGCAAGACATTACCATTTCATGCACATGTATCCAAACTTCTGGCTGCATCCAGAACCATTGATCTGAAAAATTTGTTGTATCCATCTATTACGGGGGTTATTACATTTACAGTCCCCTAAATTATCTACAGACAAAAATAAACCCACGTACCAATGCAGCAAAAAAAATCTGGATGTAACAGGCTCCACCGGTGAAATCTTGCCAGCGCTCACTCTGGTGGTGCAGTTCTATGCACCTCGCTGCGCATTATTCCTCCTCTTCTAAAAACACTGCCTTCAAAATCACTGGCACGACAAAAACCTGAAGCGGAGCTCACTACCCGAGGATCTTGTCAGTTACACGCATTTCGCTGGCCTTCTCGTGGCGTCTCCAAGCCTCTGCCCAGACATTCGCGTCAGCAAGTGCACGCTCTCTGTCAACGCCGTTTGGAACAACCCTTCCTCTTGATGCGCGATGTGAGCCGCTCCAGCAGTGTTCTCTTGCTTCTGGAACCAAGTCATTTGTATTCGCATGAGTCGATGTTTGAGCCCCATGTCGACTAGGCAAGGCAACTTCTTGGTTGACCTGATTGTCCTGCACCCTTGGTGATGAAGGGCCAACAAGGTGACTACGAGCAGAAGCATCGTGCCTATCGTATGTTTGTGAGGACAGATAAGAGAGGGCAGAAGCAACTTCCCTAATGAGAGGGCGATTTCTTGCTTTCTCCTGCAAACACATCGCTGCAATAGCCAAGGCCTGGTACAGGCCCCTCTTTGGGAAGCGGCCACGCAACAAAGGATCAGCCATCTTTGGAAATTTCCTTTGGTCTTTGAACAACGGACGAGCCTGCAAATGGATTTGTAGAAGATTCAGTTCAACATTAGCATACTTATACTTCAATATGTCAGATGAAATATAAGAAGTGAAGTACACTCCCAATTTATGAGGATGCATATATTTTAGAAAGTATTTCTTAGCTTCTAAGGGGCCTACTTACATAAATTATATTCGAGTAAAACTATTTCTTAAGCTGATAAAGAGCCTCCTACATAAATACATTAAATGATGTATCATGTTTGAAAACAAAGAAAACCCTAGAGAACTTAAACGAGGTGATTACTCTCCAGGCATTAATATGTGTAAAACTAAGAGGGTAATTAGCAAGAAACTAATACTGGTTCCAGAAAAAGACCTCACACCTGACACATAATAGTCGAACATATTTTCAGTGTCAAACACAAGCACCAGGTTTAATCACCCCATAGCCCTTTTTTTATCCTTTTTAACCAAAAAAGGGGCATAATCAAAATATTGTCAAGGTTCACAGCCTTTCCGTACTTCTGTAACCATGACCATATCATCGTTGCCTTTTATAGTTTATAAACATGAGCATTGTATCCATGTTTTTTTTTACTGTTAAAAAGTATGATTATCGGACCATTTAGCTGCATCTGAGAATAAAAAACCTACCCATGAGACCAAGTCTTGTTCCTCACGAGGCCGATTGCTGTCAAGCGCTCTTCGTCCTGTAATTAGCTCAAGGAACACCACACCAAAACTATAGATGTCCGACTTAACCGTTAGCTGTCCAGTCGAGGCATACTCAGGAGCACAATAACCATAAGTCCCCATGACACGGGTTGTCACATGAGTCTTATCACCTACAGGACCAAGTTTAGCAAGTCCAAAGTCGGACAACTTTGCATGATACCCTTCACCAAGAAGAATGTTCGATGGCTTAATATCTCTGTAAATAACTGGTGGATTTGCCTTATCATGCAGGTATTCTAAACCAGCTGCTGCACCAGCAGCTATCTTCATCCGTGTCATCCAATCTAGAGGTTCTTGATTGGGCTGTAGATCTGTTTAAAGCATGAGCATTAATTAATTTCCTAATGGAGGTGCCCAGTAATAGTACATGGGTAAATCTAATAGAGATGTCATTTAGAAAATGGTTAATCACACAAGTAAAAACCGAGATGGAACAGAATTCAAGGTTGGTGGCATGTGGTGTAATAATACTACAAAGGAAGAGTAGATAAATAAAATCACTTGCTTAGAAATTTTATTCAATGAATTGAGTATGATAAGAAAAACTAGTCCATTGTTGAGATAATATGTACATCCAAACATAGCCAAGTAATTTTTGCCATTGTGACTAACTAGTCCCTTGTTGAGATATTATCCCATCAATGGATTATTGGATAGCTCATCCAAGCATCCCATTCTAATTTTAGCTTTTGATCAGATGTAGCAAACATAAGAGATACAGATCTCATTTAATTCAGGTCTACCAAATAAATAAGTTGGTGCAAAAAATATTTCCCCTTTACAAAAACGCATAAGAAATAGATGCTTGATTAAACAGATGAAAAAACAAATTGGTGGGGTTCTATTTACTTTTCACCCTAACCCATATATGACAGGAACTGATAGTTAAACTTGTAAAGCTTTTCAGAAGTTAGAACAACTTTTCGCCATGTTCATGTACTTCGAATCAAAATGTGATCATACTGAAAAAAAGATCCTACAATCTGCATACGCTCTTGTTGTTAAAGGTTAACATTTTTTTTCTGATTTCATCTAATAAGACTTCAAAGTTGCTAGTAAGCTTGACTGTAGGTATTATACATTTTCCAACATGAACTAACCGTGCAGATGGTCTTCTAGCGATCCCAATGGCATATATTCATACACGAGCAACCGTTGATCGCCATCAACACAGTACCCTATCAAATTGACAAGGTTACGGTGATGCAGGAGACTGAGCATGAGAACCTCCACAAGGAATTCTCTGTTACCCTGAAGACCATTGAGATCAAGTTGTTTGACTGCAACAACCTGCCATGCAGCAAATGCTGGAATAGTGTTACACATATTACAAAAATCATTGGTAATATTATTATATACTTCCTACACCTCCAATAACTGACATCCAATGAGAATTATATGACTGTAGGTAAGAAGTATATTGCATAACTAGCAAATACAGACCTGTCCATCGTTCAGATATGCTTTATAGACACAACCAAATCCCCCTCGGCCCAAATGAAAATCCAGGCTGAAGTTTTTGGTGGCATCAACAAGCTCACGCAAACTGAAGATCGTTGCTTCATTATGCGCGTCATTTCTTTGAATTTCTTCGTTTTGCCTGGATTCAGCCCTCAGTGGGACACTTTCTGATGACTCTGAAAAATCCACTGTTAATGAGAAATTTAAAAGGAAGATACACATGCACATTTAACGGTGTAATGCTTCTGAAAAGGAAAGGAGGCTGGGACAAGAATAGCAGCATATGATTATTGTTTACAGTTATTCCCATGCCTTCTCAGTTTTCTTGTCATACTCTTCGTTCGTTCTGTTACTATTCATCTTCTTCATGATTTTGGTAACCATGTTTCTAATCGTGTTTCATTTTCTGTTTCCTTGATACTTGATAGTAGAACTCTGCACGCTACTCCTGAACAAACTTCTAGTTGTTTAATTCTATCTCGCAAACAAAGTTCTAACTGCTAGAAGAACTGTAATTCTCCAAGAAAGTAAAGTTGTACTTGTCACTGAAAACCTCTGAAGGTTGACCAAAACACATCTGGTATCGTAAGCATGAAAATCTGTTTACCATCCAGCTCTGGACCACCCCTGTTAGGATTATGAGCTAAACAGATTCTACTGTTTTTTTTCCTTACGCAAGAACAAGATGCTGATCAACCAACACAAAGAAACGAACAATTAGCACGGAGGGGTTAAATCATCACCTGAGGCGAGTCGATGGTCGATTCTGCTGGACTCCTCCTCGTCGTCCTGCTCCTTGGCCACCTCCTCGTCCTCCTCAGGGCACCGGAAAAGGCACGAGAAGAGGCCCATCTCATAATCCGGCCTCAACGACTTCAAGAAGCGGACTGAAATCAAGAAGACGGAATTACAAATCCCCAACCCCTAGCCGCCCCAGAGGGGACTATAGGTCGCGGGGAGAGCAAAGATTGCCTCGGCAGCCAGGAAAATTGGTCAATTGTTTTTCTTTTGGGAATCGATCAATTGTTTTTTTGGACCCGTCGAGAAACGGACAGAGGAAGAAGAAGAAAAAAAGAGAGGATGGATAGATGGATAGGAGCACGCGGCCAAAAGTCTTCCTCCCACAAACGAAACGAGTATAAAACTGAAGGCGAGAAACAGATCAGTTGGGTCAGTGTCGATGGCTGATGGGGATGTCGGGATGCTACTAGTAATTCCCTCCTTAATTTAATTAACCCATACTTTATTTCTTAATTAAGGCGTTTAATTTAGTGGATGGAAGTTGCATTCGCGCGCCTGGAGAAACTAATTGTGTCCCCTATGTCCCTTAACCTCGTCATCATGGGTAGTACTAGCATCATTATCATGCATATACTACTCCCTCCGTCCTAAAAAGGATGTCTCAACTTTGTCCAAATTTGCATGTATCTACATAATAAAACTCATCTAGATACATCATGCATATCTAAACCAAGTTGGACATCCTTTTCTGGACGGAGGGAGTATTATTATATGATATTATTTTCACAATGTGTGATATCATAAAGTGGTGTTATATTTTCATTGTATCTATTCATTTGTAGAGTTTTCAGTACAAGATCTATTTGATATTTAAAAAATTAGTATTATGAGCTATGATATACGATATCTACCAATGACTATACTCTCTCTTATCTTTAGTTGCATTACCGCACAAATATTTTACATGCATGAAATACATGATACTACCTATGATAATTTTATTGTGTCTTATAGTAAACATTTTTGTGTTGAGTTGTGACCTCATGAAGACTTTATAAAGCAAATTCATTGTGCAACTGTACTTATGTGAATGTCATTCGATCATGATCTGATACGCATGATTCCTCCAAATTTTGAACTCAAAATTTGAACTATCTAGTTTTTTTTTCAAAGATCCAATTATATATCTTACATCGTGTATTCTTGAAAAGTTTTCATTTTTTTTATATAAATGGATTATGATTAAATAGCGCTTATTTTGCTTCATGCTAAGAGATAATTAAATTGAAAACCAATTAAAAAAATCTAGAATACTCGATACAACATACTACCTCCGTCGTAAAATAAGTGTCTGAGTTTTCTCTAGATAAGATTCTATCTAGATACATTGTAGTTGTAGATACATTCATATCTAGAAAAAGTTGAGACTCTTATTTTGGAACGAAGGACTATATGATTCATAGTAATTTTCATTTTCTTCAAAAAAAATTTAAATTTTAGTATAAAATTAGATCGATGGTGTGTATTTGATGTCCATCACGTATGATGTCGATGTGCGAAAGAGTCATCAGTCGTTTGGTTAGCTTTACCTAAGATGTTAGTGTCTCTAATTTGACCTAATTTTGCAGCGAATAAGTTTTTGTCTCGTCAAGATTATGGGTAAGGTTCGTTGAGCCTACATGTCCAAGCTCCGACTTTTGATTACGGCATAAAAATTTTGTGGAGCCAAACATAATATAAGCGTCAACAAGGGGGTTGTTTTTAATCTGTGCACTGTTGGAGATATGACCGAGAGGCAATAATAAAGTGGTTATTGTTATATCTTAGTGTTCATGATAAATATTTACATCCCATGCTATAATTGTATTAACCGGAATCATTAACTTGTGTGTTTTGTAAACATAAAAGATTTCCTAGTAAGCCTCTTGTTAAGCTAGCTTGTTGATTAATTGATGATCATAGTCTCCTGATCATGAACATTGGATGTTATTAATAACAAGATCATGTCATTAGGAGAATGATGTGATGCACACATACCCATAGTAAGCATAGCATATGATCAAGTCATTAAGTTCATTTTACTTCAAGCTTTAAGATACATAGTAACATAATGCTTCGACCATGAGATAATGTTAATCACCTGCACCGGATGGATGCTTTGATGATATCAAACACCACTTCGTAATTGGGTGGTTATAAAGGTGTCATTAAGTATTCGGAAAGTATGGGTTGAAACACATGGATCAAGAGTGGGATTTTTCCCTCCAAATAACAGATAGATATATTCTGGGCCCTCTCGTTAGAATGTCATCCAATTAGCTTGCAAGCATGTGAATGGGTCACAAGGGATGTCATATTACAGTACGAGTAAAGAGTACTTATCGGAAACGAGATTGAACTAGGTATAGAGATACAGATGATCGAACGTCGGATAAGTAAAGTATCGCGCGACAAAGGGAATCGGTATCGTATGTTAATGGTTCTTTCGATCACGAAGTCATCGTTAAATATGTGGGAGCCATTATGGATCTCCAGGTCCCGCTATTGGTTATTGATCATATAGGTGTCTCGATCATGTTTGCATAGTTCGCGAACCCAGTAGGGTCACACACTTAAGGTTCGATGTTGTTCAAATAAATATGGAATATGAAATGGTGACCGAATATTGTTCGGAGTCTCGTATGGCATCCAGGACATCACGATGAGGTCTAGAATGGTCCAGAGAATGAGATTCATATATGGAAAGTCGATTTCCAAGTTTGGGAATAATCCGGTGATTTTTTATCAGAGGTTTGGAAGGTTCTAGAAGGTTCTGGGGTTGTCCAAAATATTCACTGAGGAAGGTGGAATCCCGGAGGAACTCCACCAACCCTAGCCGACCCTCTAAAGGGGAAGGTGGAGTCCATGGTGGACTCCACCACCTTGGCCGGCCAAACAACAAGGAAGGGCGGAAAGTCCCACCCTAAGTCCACCTTTGACTAAGTTTGACTATTTGATTTTATGAAAGGTTTGCAGTAGGACCCCTAGGAGGAGTAGGTTTGGACCCTTGGGGTGTTCCACCTATATAAATAGGAGGAGAGGGGCTGGCCGGCCACACCTTGGCTGCCTTGGCCGTACCCCTCTCTCTCCCCAAACCCTAGAGCTACCCTCCTTCACCTCTCTCACGCACGGCGATGGCGAAGCCCTGCACGAGATCTCCACCACCACCGTCACCACGCCGTCGTGCTGCCGGGATTTCGAGGAGGATCTACTACTTCCGCTGCCTGCTGGAACGGGGAGAAGGACGTCTTCATCAACACCGTACGTGTGACCGAGTGCGGAGGTGCTTCCCGATTGCGGCACTGACGGGATCTTCTACTCGCTCCTAAGAGTGGCAAGTGATCGACTACATCATCCACGAGATCCATCTCGTTAAACGCTTAGCGATCTTCGAGGGTATGTTGATCACATCTCGTTGCTACCATCTAGTAGATTAGATCTTAGTTTTTTATTTGTTCTTGCGGTAGGAAAATTTCTCGTTGCTACCATCTAGTAGATTAGATCTTAGTTTTTTATTTGTTTTTGCGGTAGGAAATTTTTTGTTTTCTATGCAACAACCCTACATGCACAACTCATAAAAGTACAAAAAGTAAACTAGTATCTACAAAGTTACGACTTTTGTGAACATGCATGCTACGACAACACGAGCCCATCTTGCCTCTTTGATTTGCATGATTTTAGAAAACATGTAAAAAATAATAACGTAGTGCTATACCATGCATTTTGAGTATCGAATATCACATGATTTTGCATCAAAATGTGTTTGATTACACAACAAAGGAAGAAAATATTCACATGATTTTGCATCAAAAGGTGTTTGATTACACAACAAATATAGGAAGAAAATCTTCGTAAGAGGTTACAAAAACCCTTAGGAGTTCAAGAACTATGATCCTGTGAGGTACAACCGAAAATCGCATCTCTACTACTTATAAAGGCACGAAGTGCTGTAGGAAAATTAAATCTTAACCCTCCATCCACTCATATCACACGGTGCGCAATGATCTGTTCTCCCCGCCCACGATTATCGCTGCACCATCACCCCACGCCCAATCGCCCATCGTCTAGTCTCTATCTCTACTACTTATAAAGGCACGAAGTGATGTAGAAAAATTAAATCTTGACCCTCCATCCACTCATATCACACGGTGCGCAATGATCTGTTCTCCCCGCCCACGATTATGGCTGCACCATCACCCCACGCCCAATCGCCCATCGTCTAGAAAAAAAAATCCCGCTCGAGACTTCCACATCCCCGAATTATGGAAAAACGCGGAAACTGTTCAGCTAAACCAGCCTCTTCCGAGGATGGAGGGCAGGGGGCCGAATTCGCGCCGGATGTGTCTAGCGGGTGAGCAGCCATCAGGTCGATTCTGTCTAAATTTCTCGGTAAAGCTGCTTATTTTGGTTGTTCTTACTTAGCCCGCCGCCTGGAGGAACTTCCGCCAAATCCGTAGGATCTGCGTCCGAGGACGGAGTCGCCGCCACAGCCCGCCACATCCGAGATCGATTCCCGACCCCCTAGATCCTGGTGATTGGGGGGATCCCGTGATTGAGAACATTATGAAGCACCTTGGAAGTCAACAATGGGGAGCGCGTTTGCACGGCAATGAGGGCAACACCAGAATGCCAGCCATAGATTTTGGGAAACACAACTCCATCTACCGCCTCATCAACCCTAAGTACGCCATCGTGGCCCTGTCCGCTTCATCCTCTCCATGATCCTGCATCCGTGGTATGACATCTTACTATTTTTAATTATTATTTACCATGAAATTCATTTTCTATACTGTGGTGAGCGGGCGTGATATAGCATATAGGCCACGGTCTGTATTGAATTGTGACTGGAAAGTTTAGATGTAAACTGAAGTTTGGCATACTCCGAAATTAGCATACATATCATTTGACGTCTCTGCACTTCAACCTTATCTTTTTTTCCTTTTCGGTTTTGAATTTTTCTAAAATATGCAGTTCCGACGGTTACTTTAATAGAAGAAAATCATGTTGCTACTTGGTATTTCGAAACAATTTATAAGCAGATCGTTTTGAAGTTATTAACCTAGATGAAGATGACGGCACAGAAGATGTGGATAAGCAATGAGATGGCGATGGAAACAGGAGGCCAGGTTTGGCGATGAACAACATCCATTAAATTTGTTAAAGCATTACACATTTGTTCGTGCAATCGACAATTATGGAATCAATTCTCAAAAATAGAAGTATGTGCTATGTAATCAACCTGCATGATAGAAACTGATAGCTGGAGCTTGCTTTCTTATATTTCAATTTTTTTGCATGCACTTACAAAGTCTTAATTATTGTGTGTTGGGGTCTATTGCGATGCTATATTGTCCCGGTTCGAGTTCTTGCTGATTTTTTTTTCCGTAGAGGCCGACCTAGCATGCCAACATCCCCCAATAGTAGAAGCTAAGGTAGGGCGTGGATCTTGTCTGGTAGGACATCAATTGCTTCATCTTTGTGTCTGATTTTATTGATCGACAATCAAGGAGTAAAACTTGAATGTATATAGATCAAATGTTCAATCGTGATAGTTATTGCAACACGAAAGTCTGTATTGTGAGTAGGAGTGTCTGATCATGTAAGCTTACATATGTTAAATGTTGTGAGCTTTTGTTAATTTCTACTTGTTTCAGATATATATTTTTAGAATCTTATTACACACTGAGAATATTGAATCACATAACTAGGAAGAACCGGAGAATCATAAGTTCTTTGTTGAATTGCACCTGCCAATTTGGTGATATATACACAAGCTGTCATGCCGCCAGTTGCCTCTGTACCGGCGGCACAATTGATCACAAGGGAGATACAACTGTGACCATAGCTCGGATAATTAGCACTCTCCAGATCAAAACCTTTGATTTTGGATATTATTCGGTGCATGTTAGTTGTCTCCGATCAATAGTGGCTGTGCATATAGAAATTCTGGTCATATGTTTTTACCGGTGGTCTAGCTGAATAATTGGCATTTTTTTAATGATTTTTGGTATTGTAATACATGCACGATCCGATCTCCAAGGTATGAATGCTACAGTCTCCATGGTAAAAACGCTTTGGTCTGCTGCAAGAATATATACATGCTTCTTCAAATTAATTTTGAGTTGCACTTCTTACTTCATTTTTTACGAGCAGTTGCTCTGATGGCACCAATTTCTATCTGATTGCTTTGAGCTTGACATAACATATAGCCCACTTTGATTCTCCATCCCAATTGCATAGTTTCAATCATGTACAACAAGAAATGTATATATCCCTGTTCTGATCCTTGCACGAGTACTGCATTATCATTTGACCTTATTTGTTTCCTTCTAATTGAAGGTTTAGCTCCTTTGGGAACAAATTGCTAAACAGTTGTGTAAATTCCACTTTTCTGATGCCAGAGCCTACCTTTTGTCTCTGACCAGTGATCAATGCATATGGTCCATCAGAACAATCTATTAAGGTAATTGTTCGTATACTAAGAAAGGTTTACTACACTTCCATCTTACCTACAGAACTGATCTTCTTTTCTACCATGTGAATGCTCGTGTCTTCTTGACTAAATCTGATTACATGTTTCTGGTTTTCTTGTGTTATAAATTGCTCGATTTGGTGTCTCTATTTGTTTAACATATGTATTCTTAGCTTTACTATGCTGAATCAGGTGATTCTGTTAGTAGGAGCTGAGGTGCTCAGATCCGGAATATTGGCTATTCTACTTTATTTACTTCCCAACTTGTAGGATATTGGAACGGTGTGACTCATGCAATTAGTGTTGTGAACCTTTTTGGAATGACACCCAAACCATTACCCAATGATGTATATTTTGGTCTATCCATGTGTGGATTGTGGATGTTAAGGCTGTGAAGTTATGTGGGATCAGGACATCCTGTGATCCACATTGTAACATATTCAATTGTATATGTTATAAAGCTGAAAATTTTCAGTGTATATATATGAACATCAGTGATCAGCCGACCTCATTTCTTTATTCTATCATACATCGCTGCTTACAATAATTGCAAAGCATGTCGCATATATTATATATGTTGTGAGGAATAAAACAGATAAGCGGTATATTTTTTATTACCTATTATGGTGATAGTGAGGAGTAAGACATATTAGCAATATTCTTTTTTAATAGGGATATATTATTGATCTAGCGCATTTTACAAAGACTAGCGTGCACTGAGGCACACAGACTGATGTTACATCTGACTCTCGACAGAACTCCCATAGCAGAGACACCTGAAATGTAAATATCTAGCCTAAAGCTTAAGAGCAAGCTTGGCCTGATGGTGAGCTTTGAAGTTGAGGCTCCTGGATATGTGAAAGACCCTGGTTGCATAGTTGTTCAACATAATTCCCTGATCATTCAAGGCTTAGCACTTTTCAACATTTCGAACATCTTTCTACAATAGAATTGGTACCCAAATTACAGACGGAGGAAAAAGTGAAGAGTGAGTTGCATGCATATATACCCAACACAAACAACTATGGCAATAGCGGATTGATGGGAAACAACTTTGCAATTTGATGGTACAATATGATTTGTAAATTATTGTCGATTTTTGTTAACTAAGAAATCGTGCGTTGCACGTGCACACTTACTAGTTTAAATAAAATACTTTTCTCATACAAATAAGCATGTGTGCTTAAGAAAAACGAGTTTTGTTTTCCGGAAAACCTAGTTTTCCACCTTACATTGTAGATGGCTTAACCACAATGAGGTATCATGGTTTAGCACCATGCATTCCATATATGTAAAAAGATGACTTGTCACTATAATCAATGATTAGGGGGCCATAGTGGCATCATAGGTAGATGCCGTATCATAGCACATATAACTATAAAAATAAATATCAAATAGATCTTAAAAACGATTTTGTACTGAAATTCTACAAATCAATAAATATAAAAAGACTATAATATTTTCATATAATACTATGTATTATATAGATAATTTTATACATAAGTTCATATGCATGATACTGCTACATGATACTATCCACTATAAATTGAGAGGATCCTCAAAATTTAAGCTTAGACATGTCAATTTTCCAAATAAACAATTTGGTGCCGTCATTACTCACTACGTCCCATACTGTTGCATTCATTTTTTTAGTCAAAATCAATCTCTATAGAGTTTAACTACTCCCTCCGTTCCGGTTGATAGGGCCTCACTTATCCTATATAGTTAATTTGACCAACATAATATAAATTGTACAACACAAAAATTATATCATTGTAAAGTAGAACATCTGATATTTCTGATGATATATTTTTGTAATATATATCTTGTATTATGCTGATCAAATCTATAACCTAGGTGCGTGCACAAGACACGGAGGGTGAGAGAGAGTATGTATAAAGACACATTGATCTTTGCAATACCTAATGCATCATTTTGAAAATAGCCCATTTTTTCAGAAAGTCAAACTATGTTAAGTTTGACCAAGTTTTTATCAAAAATCATTAACGTGAAAAGTAAAAAATCAATATCATTAGATAGATAATGAAATATATTTTCATATGGTATCTACAAAATATCATATTTGTTCATATATTCTTCTAAAAGTTTAATCAAACTTTAGTTCGTTTGACTTTTCAAAAAAAATATAACTCTTAAGCCTTGGGATGGAGGTAGTATTAGTTTCAGTGGCGGAGCCACGTCTAAGGTGATGACTACACAGTTTTTTCGCAAAACAAGCTGAAAGTGTGTAGAAAAAATAGAAATTTATAAAAAATACATGTATTTGACTATGCAGCATCAAGTTGACAACACATGGTTGTTGTCATGTCTCCGCCACTGATTAGTTTAATATCATAGACGTTTTTTACTTTTTATGTGTATATATATGGTCAAACATTTAAAATATTGACTATGGCTAAAAAGTCATATGCAACATAGTAGAAGACGGAGGTAGTGCCGACTTCACATAACGTTGCTCTTTGAGAGGCTCAGCTGGTCAAAAGAAAGTGCGACTTGCTTAGTTCACGGGTTGAAAAGTCAAAGTTCTAATGAAGACATCCATGATCCATCAAATTACAATGCTACCGTGCATATGAAATGAATTAAAACGACTGCTAAAGTTTCTTTTACCGAAAAAATAAGGACGGTTAAGTACTTTGAAAAAGAAAGAGTAGAGAAAAGGAAACGATGCATCTGGACTGCTGCTTTTGAACGCAGTAGGCGCGCACGACCGGACTGCGACGTGTGGCTGCGTCGTGCTTGTGCGCGTGGGGCGGCCGGCGGTCGTGGGCCGTCACGACGACATCGCGGCTGTGGCGGGCGCACAGCCTACGTTGCCAAATTTTACAGGTGGACAAATGGAGATGGGGATCTAGATAGCTCGAACGATTCTTGAAGGAAAAGGGATACGTAGCTCGAATTTTAAGAAAAGGATAGCTCGACTGAGATCATCCTATCTTTTCCCCACTCTGCGATCACGAAGAGGACATACATGTGTACCCAACATCAACGGGAATATCTCTCAAAAAAAAAACATCAACGGGAATACTAGGACATATGTACGTATCTTTCTAGCCGACACGGGTCAGTCTGTGAATGTTCATCTCAGGTTGCAAGAGGCATCATGAGAATGTCTTGCTGGCTATCTAGGATCGGTCATCACGGTACCCTTTTTATTCTTTTATCATCGGCCATGAAAGTTTGTTAAGCGGCTGCCAGTATTCTCTTTATAGTTCATGCTTCCTCTGTATATAAAAGGATGTCAAAGATTTATCTAATTTAGACATATAATCTTCGACATCCTTTTATGAATAGAGATAGTATTTTAATTTAAAATTAAAAATTGAAATTGAAATCTTCAAATGAACTGAAAGTGCGATGTTGGTGTGATCATGCTTGCATCCAACCATTACGGGCGTATTTGATTTATGCAGATAGTTTGTCTTAGAAGGGAGAGCACACAAAATCCACAAAGACTAGTTGTCTCCATAAGGGACAACGGCAACTATACTATGGAGGAAAAGTGAAGAAAACTTACAGGGTCAAGAAGAGTTGTTCACTCCTTTGATTCATAGGATTTTTTTTGACCGATTGATTCATAGGATTGATACAATAGAAAACTAGAGGATCTTTTCCTTTGGTAAAACTCAAAGAGAAAGAAGACATCGTTCTTTGGTTTCTATACACAAGGAACAAGGAAAGTTTTACATGTGCCATGCTTTCCTATTCCTACTTACTTTCTATTTACTTTATATTTTCTATCTGATTAATTAAAGAGGCTAATTTAGGGAGTAGGAATCTCCAACTGCCTAGCTTTATGTTTACAAGTTTTTGAAAATGTAAAATTGTATTTATCCTACAAATCTTAATTTCAAAACCTCTATATCTGATTCAAAAAACTATATGAAAAGTAAGGAAGTAATGTTCAGTAGGGAGTAGGGGTGCCCCCACTCCTTGTCACCCCCCGTGGCCAACAGGAGTGGCAATAGCCCGAGCCCTCCTCTAGCCCCCCTCCTCACATCCCTCTCCCGCCGTCGTCGGGTGGAACCGCCGAGGCAAAGCCCACACACGGTGTTCGTGACGGCGGGCCGTCCTTTACTCGGTGTTTGGAAGGCCGCACGGGATGGGCCCGACACGCGGAGGTGCACCTAGATGGAAGCCTCGGTCGGTGGGGCGGCGGTGATCTTGTGGGTGGCGAATGGTAGCTTAACGGTGGTGGCCTGCTGGGGATGGTGCTGACGACGGTGTTGTGGTCGTAGCTTGCAGGCGCTGCGGAGGCACCATGGCCATCGTGCTCAGAACATCCTGCGGCCACGCTCTCCTTTGTTGGTTGTTATTTCTAGGTTTTGGGTTTGGTGGACTTAGATCTTCATGACCATCGCTGCTCTATGGGAGGTGTTACCATGTTGGTGCGAGACCGTGGATGCCGGGGCGGTGGCCCTAGATGGAGAGGTTGTGAGTTTGGCTTTGCGGCAAGCAGCGCTGTAGCGTTGGTGGCGACTTCACTTTGTTGCATGGGCAGCAAGGGGAGGAGCGGAGTCGCAGGGTGATCTTGGAGTTGTTGCCATCACGGTGGCGGACCTGTGGGCTAGATTTAGAGACTTTCAGTTTGTGACGGCGGTCCTCTCGTCGGGTTGTCTCGGTGACCCTTGGGTGGCATGGTTGAGGTGCCAAGCGAAAGCTCCACGCTAAGGCGCTGACTGTGGCAACACATACGGGTGTCGTATCCATCGTGGGGGTGTTGTTGGCGGTCTCCTCTCCATGCAAGGGTTCCAGGTGCAAACCCTAGTCCAATTCAAACTCGGTGGCGGCGTGATTCATCTTTACCTCTTGGGGGCCTTGTGTCGTGGAGCTTAGGTTTCCATTTGTTGGAGGATGCTTCATTCTGGCGCGGAGCTTCTTTGGCTTCGCCTCCGGAGCGAGAGGGTAGGCATCGCTCTCCAGCAGTGGCTTGGTGGGTCCGGTGCAACGTTGCTCGATGGTTTTCTCACGAGGCGAGGTTTTATTCTTTGGGCTTTATTTATAAAGTGGGGGGGGGGGGGGATTCCATTTCAAAAGGAAAAAATGTATGGACCTAACTATTGTGAGTTGAGCATATTTTCAAGTATTTTTTTTGTCATATTTTAATATTTTTGTGTAGCGAACAATGCAAAAAAAAAGAATCTATTACGTGTTATGCGCCATCACAGGTAATTATAGGCAGAACAACGTGCGGTGTCTTTGGATACCCTATAAGAAAGCTGACATCTTTTCTTTGGATTGCCTGTTAATTATAAACTAAGATCAATGTGGTGTACATGGAGTTTGTTACTCCGGTAATCAGGAAGAGACAGACTCGTGTGTGCACTGATTCGATTCCATCGCGATCGGCAACTACACTATGGAGAGACAGAAAGGGCGAGAGAAGATTCAAGTGACAAGTTTTCTCTAAAGGGACCCACAGAGATCTGATCGAACCTTTTGACTCGAGACACAGCGTCATCATGCGCATGAGCGTGCATTTTGACGTGTGCATGACGGTGCGGATCACCTCTAATGATCAGCTGTATGTCGACTTGTCGAGTAGTCAAGCTGATACGTGCCGATTGGGAATTTGAAATACTCTCTCCACGTCAAATTAATTGGAGCAGTGATATACTATATCCACTACAAGCTGCGTTAATTAATAAATTTGGCCGGAGAAAATGTTTTGATAATTAATAATATTATATACATCTAAATTTAAATAAATTTTTGACATAATTTTATGTACTGAGAGAGTACCATGATATGTTTATTGTAGCAAATAGTATATGGTAGGGCTACATAAGCTATCTCCACCGATTAAAAAGAAAAGGCAAAATTTTGAGGTCTTTTAAATTTTGTGTTGAACAAGGCGACACCTAGGCAACGCTTTAGCACACTTAGGTATTAGGCGATGGATAAACGCCTCGCCTAGGATATAAGCGAAACTCTATGCAGCATGCAACCAAGAAACTTTTCTCTATAGCAAGAAATCATGCCATATTGCACTCAGGAGCTAGATGGGCCATATCGTATTTTACTCATCTACATGCTATAAATTAACATTTAGTCACATATAATAACCCATATACACATTCTATGGTAAAGTTATGTACCCGCCTAGGCCGCGCCTAGGGCGCTTAAGCACAACCTAGGCATTAAGCAGATGCCAACCGCCTCGTTTACGCCTAGCGCCTTTTCCAACCTTTAATCATGTAATTTTTTAAAGCCACTTGTACAAAAAATAACATTGATATCAAACCATAAATCTATAAGTTTTACCATAATTTTGAGACCCAATGTCAAAACTACATATATAATAATGTTACAACAATTACTGATGAAAAAAAAATTGTTGAAACATGCTAAAATAGATCTGGCTAATCTTCGGTTCTACACTCAACAGTCTAAGGGAACTTTAAAAATAAAACTTATAGAATCTTTTGCTGATGTCATAATTGCATTTATTAGACTAAGGCATTGATCACTGGTAGGGTCCAAATATAATTTATTTTATTAAGTGACACGGGACTAAGCTAAAAAAAATATGCTACTCTCTCTGTTTATAATTTTGTATTCACCTAAAATTTAGATCTATCTATACACTAACTAGTGTCTACATACATAAATTTTTTTAATGTCTACATACATCTAACTTTAGACAAATTCAAGACATTCTATTATAGATGAAGGGAGTAGTATATACATTATATGGGACAACTTTTGGAAAGTAATTTTACCACGTTCGATGGTTGGATGCTTACCCAGATTGCGATTCTTGGCCATGCCGTGTGTCATACTCGAATACTCGATGCATGGAGCGTCAACCTCACATTACAAATACTGTACTATAGGATATGGTCCCTACTGTTAAAAAGAAAACAGGATCCTATTCGGGCTAAAAAGGTGGGCATTGGATCCAAAGGTAGCAAAAGAGCATAGGATGCTGGCCCAATAAAATTTCTGCTGCAAATTTAGGATTTGAAGTGGAAGATCCTAAAAGGCAGCAACTAAAAGAAAAATGTACAGTGATATACATAACCAAAGGCGATAGTCAGTAAAATGTCTGCGATAATTTATAAGATAGTATATGCACTCCTTCTGTTTTCAAATAAGGTGTTCGATAAACTTAAGGAGCTTTTTGTTTTTTGGGAACGGAGAGGGATTGCCGTTGTCGATTTGATCGAGCATTTGGCCGTCGATGCAGGCGCTACCTTTTCAGATGTGGTAGCGACGTACCGTTGCTGGTTTTGGCCGGTCTTGGTCTCTCCGATGCTTGGAGCAGGATAGCCCGATAAGATACGCGCATCAAGATCGGACACAGACGCCTCCTACTACGACGTCACGTAGTCGTGGCGTGTGAGGGAGCGGGCGGGCCCTGCGCCACTCGTGCTTTCGCTGTCGCGTCTGCCGTGCCATGAACCTGGCTAGTGGCTATGGCAACTGGTCCATCGATTCACACGGATCTGCCAGTAGGAGGGCTACGTAGCACTGTGCCAATGGCTATTGTCTTGCTGTGTTTCCTTTTTCCTGAGGAGGACAATACGAAGAAGTAGTTCTATGGTACTGCTTCTCGCCTGCCAAAAATAATCAGACTATCCAAAATGGATACCATGCATTTCGTATATACAAAAAGCTGATATATTACTATAATTAATGGCGAGTAAGATCGTAGTAATATCATAGCACATAGAACTAAAATTAATGTCAAATAGATTTTGTATTGTACATAGTTGTACATTGAGATTTTACAAATTAACTACTATGCTAGAGACTAGAGGAAATAGCACATCACACCACTTGTTGGTGCTTCTTTTGCAAAGAACCACAACAATGGTTTGTTGTTGCAAGGAACACCACATTTTGCTTTAATTGTTTGCACAGAACCTTCCGTTTCTTTCTACGAGAAATACTTGTTTCATACGCAAAGGAAAAAAACAAACTAACATATCACAAGACCAACCACTTAACCTCAGCCCATGCATCCCTGAAAATCTCACACGAAGGAACCTAACAGTGCCAAAACCTTCAATAGAAAACCACGGGAGTATATTATGCCAGGATCAATCCCCCGAGAAAACCAAAACCCTCCAGTATTATATATAATATCTAAACAAGATGGACCATGGATAATATAGTAAGTTGGTAATATAACCATGAAATTTAACATGATCTGAAAATAAGACCTAACATGTCAAAGTTCTTTATCTAGCACGTACAGGCAAAGCGACAGTGTAATTACCACATTATTCAACTAACAAAGGGAATATTTATATTAGCGAATACATGACTGGTGCAAGTTACTTACATGTCATGAACAAGAATTTCAAAGTATACAAATGGTCTTGCCATGGAAGGCCAACATCTAGATAATGCCGTGTTGATCAGCAGGATAAAATATTTCATCATCTAGCTGCAAACTGCAAATACTGAAACCAGTTTTGGGATGTCGATTTTCAATGTGTGCATCAAACCAAATAACTAAATGCTAAAGTACGGTACCATGTCCAACAATGACTCAACGAGACCGCCGCGATAGCTTGTTGATGCCGATTAAAGGCACACTGATTTTTAATTACAGTAACCTGCAGTTTTAGCAAAATAAATGCTAAATCTGCTGGTTGTTCCTCCTTGATGCACCTGCAGTAACTGAAGATCAGCGACAGCAAGAATAAAAACATGCCAACAGAAGAGAAAGAAAACTGTATAAGAAAACAACTCTACAAGAAAAACTATAGTTATAGGCATTAGATAGTCTCATACTATCCTACACTGATAAAAAGTGCCGGGTTTTAATCACATCCTTGAATCTAAAAAGAAAAAAGGATACATTCAATGCAGAAGGAGATTTCTCCATGGTCAGTCCAGAACCGCCACAGCCATCTGTAATGTTTGAAGGAAAACGAAATCAACAAGCACTCAGAAATCTGAAATCAAAAGCATCTAAGAAAATTACGCATACCAGGAACCATCAAGAAGTAAGTGTAGTTCATTTTGGCATCCACATCTGCCTCTGAATCATCGAGTCAATTTGACACCCACCTCTGCTTCTGAAGCATACATCGACTGAAAAACAGTAGTACACGAGATGTGGCAAGGGGAGGGTCAGTGCAAGGAGGGAGATGGAAAGATATGGGGCATGGTGAAAAGGGTAAGAAGAGAGGTCAGAGGACGAGATTGGAGTCACCTTGGTCCCGCACCGGCGCGGAGGAGCGCTGAGAAACAACAATGAACACTGCCACCATCCCATCCACAATGCGCAGGTTGGAAACCAGGCCATCATAGCCCCCTTTGTTGCCGCAGCCGCACTGCTCTCCGAAAAAAGTACCTGCATCCCGTTCCCCGCCACCAATGAGGATCACGCTGTTCCCCGTCGCCCAGGAGCCCGCCGTTCCGCGCCGTCGGCTGCCCGCTCGTCGTTTTACTCCTAGCCGCCGCCGCCAGGAAGAGTGATACGAGAGAGGATAGGGTTTGAGGGAGAGAGTGCACCGAGAGGTAGGGAAGGTTAGTCAGGTTTCTTTTCCCTCGCTGGCTTGCAGTACATCGAGTCGTGTTGTATGCAGTACAGATGCAGTACAAATTTGCCAGGGAGTAGTACATCGACTGCTAAAATTTTCGCCCAACGCGAGCGAGACACGGGCGATATGTGGACGACGTGGAGAGCCCTGAGATAGGGCAAAGGGGGTTGCACTTGCTTGTTCTCAATACTACCTCCATCCCAAGGCTTATGCCACCTTTCTCGTTAGATGGTGACAAAGTACCTCGGGCAGTCATCGGGGTCGTCGCTGCTGTCGACGAGGCGCTGTTGTCCAAGGTACTCCGCTACCTTCACGGCCTTCGTGGCCTCCTCCTCGTCGTCGTTCTCCTCCTCCTTCACCTTCGGCTTCGGGACGAGGAGGGTCCTGCCGTCGGAACTCGCACATCTCGGGTCCTGCCGTCGGAACTCGTCGCGAATCGGGTCGCCGGTTCGCGGATTTTGATTCTGCCACTTAGTAAGTCTCATTGCATTGACACGGAAGTTTAAACCGTGCCGAAGCGCGAGGTGAAGGAGTACACGACACCGCCCCCAAATCGGAGACGCGGCATAAGCCTTGGGATGGAGGTAGTATGTGTTGATAAAATGCATGTGTAGTTCATAGTGTTTTATAAAATAGTTGACTATTACAAAAATTTATGTTTAAAAATGGTTGGATTTTAAAAATATATAATTTTTAAAAATATTCTGATAAATTAGAAAAAATAAACATAAAAAAGGAAAATCAGAAACGAAACAAAAAAAAGGCAGTTGGGCCGTTCCAAACTGACGATGCGGCAGACCGAGAGGAATTGCCCGCATAACAGTAAGCCTGACTAACGGATTGGTCATCAAGCTGCTTAATTACTTTTATGTGTTCTGTGCAAACAATTAAAGCAAAATATGGTGTTCCTTGCAACAACAAACCATTGTTGTGGTTCTTTGCAAAAGAAGCACCAACAAGTGGTGTGATCCGCTATTTCCTCTAGAGACTATGATACTACAACATGAGACCATGCATTATAGAGGTAGTGTTACTCACTCCGCTTTTACTTACCTCATGTTGTAGATTTAGGGCTCCTTTGATTCAAACGATTTGTATAGGATTTAAATTCTATGAAAAAAATTCTACACAAGTTGTTTGATTTATAAAAACATGTCATATAGGAATTAATCCTACAGAAATCTTATAGTGTAAATTTTATAAGAAGAAAGATATTAGGTTATACCTCATAGAAAAAAAATCTACAATCAAACACACTTCATCTTTTCATAGAATTCAAGTAGGCATCTGCGACGGAATATGGACCAGACAGAAGATAAGGCCACATTTCAACAGAGAGTGGACCATAAGTGAGTTGTCTGCTGTTAGTGGGCCGAATTCATGCCAAATACTGAGTGAATACTAGAAAAAAGGGTGGGTCATGGTCCAGTATAGCCTACCCATAGCGTCGTCACTGGTAGGCATGACAGCTCAATCATATGCTTTTCATATTTCTATATTTTCCTACCCTATGAACCAAAGGAGCCCTTAAGGTATGTTTGGTTCATGCATATTGCTCTCACACTTGTTTGGTTTGCAATTAATCCTTTGGCTGCCTATGCATTAGTGCCTTAACAGATTGTAGCCAATTTTTAGCCACCGTGGGTGGTGGAATCCTGGTTCAAATGTTTGGCTAACCAATTTTGGCAGGGTTGCCGGGTTGGTATGGGCATCGTGCAAACACACCCTTAGTTGAAGTCGAACTTTGTAAGTTTTAGCCAAGAATATAAAACAAACATTTACAATATCAAATGCATATAATATAAAATATATACTTTAATGATTCTTTTTCAATAAGGTAATAAAAGGCTGCATGCACCAAATCCACCAATCGACGCAGGTATGGGGCTTCCATTTCGAAAAGAAAAAAACACTATGACAATTCTAATACCATACATTTTATATTGTAGGTGTTAATATATTTTCCTAAATAGTTGATCAAGAAAATCTCGTGAATAGGATATTTGTGTTGCTTGTGCAAAAACATTTTTTTTAAATGTCTCGTAAATAGGTATTTTGGAGGATCAAATATTTCTTTCCTTTGCACATGCCATAAAAAATGTGTTTTCTGAGACTTTGTGTACAAACGTAAAATGTCTAGATATACATGCAAAAGGAACTATCATTTTTTCAAGAATACATTCTGAAAGGTATATTAATTATATATAATTTTTAACATTTTAATATATTTTTACATAATAAGTACATATAAACCTAGGAGTCAAAATGGATTTCCGACAGCGGCAAGTGCTTTGGCATCTTTGGCCTTGTTTCAAATTCGTACACTCTACTTTTAAAATTGTGAATCGACTAAGATCTCTTTTGACGAACATATGATTCGTCTCCTATAATAGTGAACAGACAATTCAAATTATATCATCTCCTAACCCAAAAGGATCAAGATAAAAGGGGTCGAGTCGAGTTAGATTATACCACTAATACAAAAATGGGAGATCGATGCCGAATATATTGATTGATGGCTACTAGGAATTTCGGCTACCATGAGCAGGACAAATTGTCGTATGGTGGTTACACACTCGGTCAGAAAAGGCAAAGCGTGCACGTGCATCACGCTGAAAATGGCACTGCTGTTGCTCTCTCTCTCTCTAGCTCGCGTGTTTCTTCTTTCTCACGTCAAGCTCTTCCAGATTCTGTTGTCGGCGGTGGTTGCTCGCCTTTGCTAGGGGCCATTTCATGATGGGATTAGTTGACTTTCTTTCGTGTCAACTTCCAACCAAGGCAAGCGTGCTAGCTTTTGATGCAACGCAGCCTGGCCGAGAGCAGTGATATCCCCTGGTTTTCCAAAGAGCTCTGATAATCAGATCTTTTTTTATAGAAACATCAGATAATATGACAATGTATGACATAGACTCATACATGTGCGTACACAATTAATCATGTTGACCCACTCGCTAACCAAATCATATTGACATAGTCATACAATGTCTATTAAACTATGTCCTCACAAATTTTTAAGATCGGCCAAGTTATATGGACATCGTGTGCGAATAAAGTCTGAAAATAGTTGTCTTCTAACTGTCCAACCAATGGTTAGTCTTTTCATAGGAAGAAGGATTTGCCATATATTTTTTTAAATAAAAAGGAACAAAGCCCGGGTCTCTACATTGAGAGACGCATACAGCCTTTCCTATTCATCATGTAAAATCGAGCAGTCAAACATGTTTGATCCCGAGAAGAAAATCCAAAGCCGCCCTATAACCATATGAAAAAAGGCAGACGCCAACGAAAAAATACACAACTCCTAAGCTAAACCTTCAAGAAGCTGACATCACACGTGCGCTGGAGGTGATGACTCGAACCATAGGTCAATCTCGGGATTTTGATAATCCCCACAACTTAGCCTCGATCCACCACCTTTAGCAAGGGCATGAACTAGGCGCGCGTTGACATAGCTTGATCGGTGATCTTGTGTTTCCACCGAAGTGCGCATAATTGTTGATGAAATCGCATCCACCATCATCTCTGGTCCGGCCCCTGACACCTCGAAAGCCGGATATCTAGAGGATATGCTCGAAGACGGAGACGTCCCATATTGACTTGTCTCCCACATGCATAATTTTACGCCCCTAGGGAGCCCCCTAGGCCCCTATGTCGCCTCTGCTTCGTCTTCTCCGACAATGATGGTCATGGGTTGATCTCTAGATCCCCACGGCATGCTAGGCCACATAGAGATCATCGTGTACTCCTTCTCACTCTCTCTCGAATTCATTTCTACTCTAGAGTTTATTTCAGCCGAGCATGGCCTAGTAGGATTCTAGTGTTCTAAGATGTTCTTGAACATGTTCTAGTGTTATTATATGTTCCTGGTAATTGATTGCCTAATCTAGTTCTACCACTCAATTGCTTCCTATTTTGAATTGTCGACTGTATTTTCTTCAGGTTCATGAGTCGAATACTGACAGAAATTGGTTAACTCACTAATGGTTTCAGTTTCAACATTTAACGCTATCATGTGTATGTTCTTGCTTAAGTAGGTGTTTTGCGGTAGCTCTCTTATTTGCTTAACTACTTGTAATGGCTTAGTATTAGCTTGATAGATGTAGGATGATCTTAATTTATATATTTTAGTTCCCGCAATTACATTTAGTGTCTATTCTATTTACTTATAGATTAGTTGGTCTTATGGTTTCTTATTTAATGTTGATAATTTCCCTCTCCTCTCTTAGGTCATAGCTTAATGCTTAGCTACATTCTTGTAGCTTCAATTCGAGCATTAGTTACTAATGTGCTTGGTTGTGCCTTGTGCCCTTGATGGCTGTGAAATACGCCATTTTTTCTCGCGTTTAAACCCTTAGCTAAGTCAAGAAATTGACTAAGTTTACCTCTCAACTTGCCACTAATAACTAATTAATGCAACGGATGAAGCTCGGTGATCACATGGGTACGTGAGCACGCGTTTATTGCACGACACGTGTCTAACATCGTTAGTTTGCCGTTTGTATCTGAGATGGGAACGCAGCGTGAGGTCTAAAAAGTAAAGCTAGACCTATGGCTCCTTTATCCTTCTCAATCGAGAGCCCCGCTAATCCCCATCGACAGAACGACCTCGCTGGAAACAGCTCGAACAGCGCCGGAAGATCTAGAAGTCAACGGGATGCCGGATGCGCAGCTTTGGCCGGATTCGGAAGGGATTCTTCGTCGCCGGCGCTAGTAAAATAGGGAGGCAGGAGGGATTTCCGCCGCCGGCGCAGATTTCTTCCGCGCTTCTACCACCAGCCACTGATTCGATAGGGACAAGACGACACCGGTCTGCGCAGATCCACGGTGCCCCGCGACCAGGTCGACGTCTCCATGTCCGGCGACCCAGCGTTGGACGCTGTCTCCAGGTCTGCGAGCCCCTACGTCCGCCGGTCCGCCGCCGGTAGCTGCACAAGGTCTTCTCGCACCATGCCGGCACGCTCTGAAGCTCCGTCCCGCACCATGCCGACGCCCTCTAAGCTTCGACCCTACCATTCTTCTCTGTCTCCGGTCAAGCGTCGCCGCTGCGTTGATCTCCTCAACCGCATCGCACTGGCTTCCCTCGTCGGTTCCTGGAGCCACCTCCCACGCCATGGCCCTGGCTTGAGCCGCCTCCCGCATCGCCATTCTCCAGGTCAATGTGAGAGTTCGATTCCGCGCGGCCAGGGCGGCCATCGATGTAGCATCCCGAGCTCGCGTTGTCTGCCATGGCCGCACCCTTGAGCGGGGACGGTGCGCAGCGGCGCTCGACGGCATAGGAGCAGGGACGGCGGCCCGCTAGTGGTGGGACGAGGGGTTGGGGAATCATGGAGGAGGGGCGGATGGAGGTAGGTAGCTACAGCGACTTCACGCGCAGGGGTCCTTGACGGGGACGGCTTGGCGGCGGCGAGGCTCCAAGGCGGCATCGAGGAGCCGTCGAGCGGAGGGGCCAGAGGAGGGCGGAGCCGATTTGTCCCGGCGGCGGCGGCTTAGGACGGGCAAGATGATGGCATGTCAGGCAAGATAGGAGCGGCGGAGCACGGGTGCCGGAGGAACCACGGCGGAGGTGCGTGCGAGAGGATCCATGGCGGAGCTAACCATGCTGCCTCGTATCTGGCACTCGGGGTGCTTGACGGCATGGCTATGTGGCTCTAGTTTATTTGGGGAAGGAGCAGTGGAGAACATGGGTGGGCCCATACGAGGGCACGTGGAGCCCAAACTAGGCAGAGCGACACGAACGGCCGCGCCTCATCTTCCGTTTGATAGTCAGCCTTTTCCTTTTTTATTGGACGCTAGCTAACAGCATAGGGTGCTCCTGTGCTAGACTGATGCTCGGTCATGTTTGCGCACTTGCTCGTCACTTCACGCCGTTTGGTCGCCGTGTGTGAAGTCACCAATCTTAAAGTAAATCTGACGTTGGAGAAAGGGTGCGCACGTACCCATGTGATCACCAAATCCACTCTCTGCAATGCAAAGATGTGCAATCTCTTCTGTTTTTGGATGATGTGCGGGAAATCGAATCGTAATGAAAAATGGATCTGCAATTACGGAAGAAAATCGCGTCAGGAGTATGACAAAGTTGACTACGCTCGAAGAAGAGGTTCCAGGGACTGTAACGGGCATCGGTACGGGCAAGCACCACCCGTACCATGTGCCGCAGCCTTAGCAAATAATGTTTAGAAAAGACTCAATGAACTCAACCAACTTAGCAAGACGCCTATGCAATGTAGATTGGACTTTCAGATATTTTAAAGCTTCATGATCAGAATGTATGATAAATTCTTTTGGCCACAAATAATGTTGCCAAACCTCGAGAACTCTAATTAAAGCATACAACTCTTTATCATATATAGGATAGTTCAACTTAGCACCAGAAAGTTTCTAAAAATATGCAATTGGGCGACCCTCTTGCATCAACACACCACCAATTCCAATACCACTGCATCATATTCAATCTCAAATTGCTTATTGAATCAGGAAGTGCAAGCAACGGGAAGTTAACAATCTTTTCAGTTCATCAAAAGCATGATCTTGGTCGCCCCACTCAAAGACAACACCCTTTTTAGTCAATTCATTCAAAGGTGCAATAGTACTAAAATTAGGCACAAATCTTCTATAAAACCCAGCAAGACCATGAAAACTTCTTACTTGACTCACATTCATGAGAGTAGGCCAATTTTGAATTGCTTCAATTTTAGACACATACTTCTACTCCATGCTTAGAGACAACATAACCCAGAAATATGACCTTATCTTTGCAAAATATGCACTTCTCAAGATTACCATAGAGTTTACTATCACGCAACACTTGCAAAACATGTCGAATATGTATAGTATGATCAGATTCGTTGCGGCCGTAGATTAATATGTCATCAAAGTACACAACCACGAACTTGCGAATAAAATCACGCAAAACATGGTTCATCGGTCTCATGAAAGTGTTAGGTGCATTAATTAAACCAAAAGGCATTACTAACCACTCATATAAACCAAATTTTATTTTAAGGGCTGTTTTCCATTCATCCCCCTCTTTCATCCTAATTTGATGATAACCACTACGCAAATCAATTTTAGAGAAAACAGCAGCACCACTCAATTCATCTAGCATATCCTCTAAGCGGGGAATAGGATGACGATATCGAATAGTAATGTCGTTTATCACTCTACAATCTACACACATGCGCCATGTACCATCTTTCTTAGGAACTAGAATAATAGGAACAACTCAAGGACTAAGGCTTATGCAGATATACCCTGTGTCGAGTAGCGCTTGTACTTGCTTCTGTATTTCCTTCGTTTCTTTGGGGTTCGTCCTATATGGCGCCCTGTTGGGCAGCGAAGCGCCGGGGATCAAGTCTATTTGATGCTCAATACCACGCAATGGTGGCAATCTTGCGGGCACCTCCTCCGAAAACACGTCGCTAAATTCCCGCAAAACACTAGAAACACCAAGAGAAATAGGGGTCATGTCGTCAGAAACCAAAACCTCGCCCTTGTACATAAGCACAAGAGGCATAGCTGTAGGATCCTCACTAAATTCTCCCATGTCCTCTTTGGTGGCTAATAAGACTAAGGAATTCACTCTCATGGCATTACAATTCTCTCGCCTATCTACTGGAGCATCCTCCAAGTTTACTTCAAATTTCTGACGAGATTCATTGACAATTTGTTGTGGTGACATAGGATGCAAGTTGATTTTCTTGCTCTTGAACTCCAAGTGATATGTATTGGCACGACCATTGTGTTGCACAGAACGGTCATAGAGCCATGGCCGACCCAATAGTAGATGGCACACCGTCATAGGAACCACATCAAAATCAATGGAACCCTTATACGGCCCAGTCTCAAAATCAACACGCTTTTACCTTCATCTCACCATTATCACTCAACCACTGAATATAGTATGGATGCGGGTGCGGTAGATACTTCAGTTTTAGCTTGGCACACAACTCCTTGCTTGTTAGATTTCGACAACTTCCGCCATCAATAATGACCTTGCAAGCTTTATCAGGACCAACTAGTGCCTTTGTTTGGAACTGCAACGCTGAGTAGATGCACTTGGTTGCACATTAAGAGCACGCTATGACACAACAATAGTGCGAGCTTCAGACGGAAAAACATCTACACCATCACTATCATAATCATCATCTTCTGGAGCATATGGATCAGCATCATCTCCAGTCTCATACTCATCATTGTCATTAACAAACATGACTTTGTGGTTCGGACAATCTCTCTTGAAGTGACCCTTTCCACCACAAGTATGGCAATTCATATCGTGGTTGCGTGTAGTAGACCTGCTAGAACCACTCGTACTTGCAGCATGTTCAGACTTCTTTGTGTTGGACACATTGGAGACCGGCTTGCTAGACAAAGTAGGAAAAGGTGCGGAGCGCGAAGATGGCGCCGACGCCGTAGATGGGGGTGCCCTAGGCGTGTAGCGCCAAGCTCCCGTAGCACGACCTTTGATTTGCGCTTCTTGATGTCTACTCACGCTTCTATTCCTGTAGACAATGTTGGGCCTCCAAGAGCAGAGGTTTGTAGAACAGCAGCAAGTTTCCCTTAAGTGGATCACCCAAGGTTTATCGAACTCAGGGAGGTAGAGGTCAAAGATAGTCCCCTCAAGCAACCCTGCAATTAAGATACAAGAAGTCTCTTGTGTCCCCATGATACGTCCAAAACGTATCTACTTTCCCGAACACTTTTGCTATTGTTTTGCCTCTAATTTGTGTATTTTGGATACAACTAACACGGACTAACGCTGTTTCAGCAGAATTGCTCGTGTCTCATTTTTGTGCAAATCCAACTTTCGGAAAATCCCGGAATTTATGCGAAGACCTATTTTCCAATTGACGAAACTCCGAAAGACTCAGGGCCGCCACCATCGCAAACTCCAATTGGGGACAGAAGTCCTGTTCCGGCACCCTGCCGGACGGGAAGTGCCCCGGAAGCCATCTCCATCAACGCCACCGCCTCCATCATGCTCCGTGAGTAGTTCCCCCATGGACTACGGGTTCTAGCTGTAGCTAGTTGGTACACTCTCCCCCATGTACTTCAATACAATGATCTCATGAGCTGCCTTACATGATTGAGATTCATCTGATGTAATCGGTGTTGTGTTTGTTGGGATCCGATGGATTGTTACGTTATGATTGTCTATCTACAAAGTTTGTGAAGTTATTGTTGCTGCAATCTTGTTGTGTTTAATGCTTGTCACTAGGGCCCGAGTGGCATGATCTTAGATTTGAGCTCTATAATTATTGCTTAGATTGTATCTACAAGTTGTATGCACATGTCTATGTCCGGAACCAAAGGCCCCAAAGTGACAGAAATTGGGACAACTGGAGGGAAAGGCTTAGATATGAGGATCACATGTTTTCACGGAGTGTTAATGCTTTGCTCCGGTGCTCTATTAAAAGGAGTACCTTAATTTCCAGTAGATTCCCTAGAGGCTGCCACCGGTGGTAGGACAAAAGATGTTGTACAAGTTTCTCATTGCGAGCACGTATGACTATATATGGGAAACATGCCTACATGATTAATAGACTTGATATTCTGTCTTAATGCTATTTCAATCCTATCAATTGCCCAACTGTAATTTGTTCACCCAACACTTGTTATTGGAGAGTTACCACTAGTGTAGATAGCTGGGAACCCCGGTCCATCTCGCATCATTATATACTCGTTCTACATGTCATTGGAAGTAGTATCAACTATTTTCTGGTGCCATTGCTCTCATATTAGCTATCGCTGGCGTAATCACATTACTGCTCTCATATTGCTACTTTCACATCACCCCTTACTAGTGCTTTTCCAGTGCAGCTGAATTGACAACTCAGCTTGTTAAGGCTTATAAGTATTCTTTACCTCCCCTTGTGTCGAATCAATAAATTTGGGTTTTACTTCCCTCGAAGACTGTTGCGATCCCCTATACTTGTGGGTCATCAAGACTATTTTCTGGCGCCGTTGCCGGGGAGCATAGCTTTATTTGGAAGTTCACTTTGATTGATATTGTTCGCTGCAAATTCTCCATCATGGGTAAACCTCGCGATACTAAGATCGCTATATTACCATCCACTACAAGAAAAGGTACAACTCTTAGTACCTCTGCTGCTCTTGATTCACCATCTGTGATAAGTAAACTTGTTTCACCACCACAAGCTTCAAATGCTGGTACTTCTGCTGAATCTGAAAATTCCTCTCATAATTGTGATGATGCTTCTGCTGTGCTTGATAATGATGGTTCGTTAGGATCTTTTCTAGATGCTACAATTGCTAAGTCTAGACAAATTGAAAATACTGAAACTCCTAATGAAAATGCTGCTACACCCGTTAATTCACCCGAGTCCGTTGAATATTCTAGTGATGATCTTGATGAAGATTATGTAGAGCTTGATGATGATTTTATTGAAAAATGCAATGCTACTACTGATGCAAGAAAAATTAAAAAGTTGCTTGCAGAACATGCTGTTAGATATAAACTATCTCCTGATCCTAAATTTGCCACATCTCCTATAAACATTAGGGATAAAGATTATGAATTTTCTCTTGATTTATCTCATATAGCTATTGTTGAGAAAACACCCTTTTGTGGTACTGAAAAAGAAAGTGCTGTTGAACACATGACTGAGTTATCTACTCATAGTGGCTTGTTTTCCGATGATATTAAGATGCGTACTTATTTTGTCGCTAAAATTTTTCCTTTCTCATTAAAGGATGATGCTAAAACTTGGTATAATAATTTGCCTCCTGGTTCTATTAAAAGTCCAAAAGAATTGCTTGATGTTTTCTTCCGAAATACTTTCCTGCTAGTGCTCAACATGCTGCTTTGCAGAGAATTTATAATTTTGAGGAAGATGGAGAGAAATTGCCTGAGGCTTGGGCGAGATTTTGCTCTCTTATTAGAGCTCAGCCGACCATGATTTGGAAAAGCATGATTTACTTGATATATTTTATAGTGGACTAACTATTGAGTCTAGGGCATACCTGGATAGTTGGTTGTGTTGTGAAAAGAACCTGCACGACGTAAGAATTATTGGCTAAAATAGGCCGGAATCATGATGATTGGTCTACACCTGAACCAACCCCGACATAGTGAAGAAGAGGGGTATGATTAAATTAAATGATGAAGATATGAGGGAAGCCAAGAAGTCTCTTAAAGAGAAGGGTATTAAAACTGAAGATGTGAAGAATGTACCTCCTATAGAAGATTTATGTGAGATAACTCCCCCTTCATCCATGATTGAGGTACACTCTCTTCAACGCTTTACTAGGGAAGATATTCCTTATTCAAAACCTCCTGCTCAATGCTTAGATGAGTTTGATAATTATATTGTTAAGCAAGAAAACTTTAATATGAGAGTAGAGAATCATTTAATGGAAAATTCTCGAGCTATTAGTGAATTGCATGGTATTGTGGAGAGAACCTCCAATGATGTTAAGATACTTGTTAAACATTTTCAAATGGTTCAAACTCAAATTGATCAACTTACTAAAGTGCAAAATGACTTGTTGGGAAATAATTCTAAAGAAAAACATGTTTATGAAGTAACAACTAGAGGTGGTGTTTCTACCCAGGATCCTCTATATCCTGAAGGGCATCCCAAAAGAGTTGAACAAGATTCTCAACTAATTAAAACTAGTGCTCCATCTAAGAAAAAGAAAAAGAAACATAAGAATGTTGTAGAATCCTCTGAACCTGTTAATGATCCTAATAGTATTTCTATTTCTGATGCTGAAACTGAAAGTGGTAATGAACATGATAAAGATAATGATAAGGATGATACTCCTGATAAAGAAGAAATTGAAAAAGAACCTGAAAAGCCTGCTAAAAATAAAAAGTACACTAAAGAAGATTTTATTACTGAGAAACATGGTAATGAAAGAGAACCTTGGGTTCAAAAGCAAATGCCTTTTCCTGCTAAGAAACTAAAATCAAAGGAGGAGGAACATTATAATAAATTTTGTGATTGGATGAAACCTTTATTTTTGCAAATCCCGTTGACTGATGCTATTAAATTGCCTCCTTATTCAAAGTATATGAAAGATATTGTTACTAACAAAAGGAAAATCCCCAATGAGGAAATTTCCACTATGCTTGCTAATTACTCCTTCAATGGTAAGATTACAAAGAAGCTTGGAGACCCAGGTATACCGACTATTCCTTGTTCCATCAAGAATAATTATGTTAGAACTGCTCTATGTGATTTGGGAGCAGGTGTGAGTGTGATGCCTTTTTCTCTTTATAAGAGACTTGATTTAGATAAATTGATACCAACTGATATATCTTTGCAAATGGCTGATAAATCTACTGCTATTCCTGTTGGTTTATGTGAAAATGTTCCCTGTTCAAGTTACTCAACATTGCTTGATATTAACTGATTTTGTTGTGTTGGAAATGCCTCGAAGATGATAATATGTCCATTATTCTTGGAAGACCCTTTCTTAATACTGCAGGGGCTGTTATTGATTGCAATAAAGGCATGGTTACTTTCAATGTTGATGATAAGGAACATACTGTCTATTTTCCCAAGAGGATTGATAAAGTATGTGGAGTCAATACAATTTTTAATGTGAAAACTATCAAATTGGGATCCATTGATTGTCCTATATATGAGCCTAAAGAAGAATATCAAACTCTTGTGATTGGATCCATATCAATTCAATATAAGGTAACATGATTGATTTGAGGTTTATTTCTTCTTATGTCATATAAAATTTATTTGGTAGCAAGACTTGATCAACCTTGTTAAAAGTATATTTTAATGCATAAGAGAGCTAAACAACATTTCTTTCTTTCTTTCTCCCTCCACTTATTTTACTTGCTGTAGCACCTTTTGTTTTGCAATATGCTTTAGTTGTTTAAGATTTTGGAAATCATTTTCCTGCGTAGTAATATTAATTTAACACCCGGAAATGTGCATTTTTCCAAGTTCTCTAAAAATTACAAAAATTACACCGTTGGTCCTATTTTTCGACGAGGCACTGGGAGTACCAGAGGATGACCTGTGGGGCACCAGAGGGTGCCACACCACAGGCCGGCGCAGCCAAGGAGCTTGGCGCGCCACCCTGTGGTGTGGGCCCCTCTTGCCCCACTACTTCATCTCTTCCTCCCAGCATCTTCTCTCTCCCGAAAAACTCGCACCAAGTTCCTCTCACTCGTGTTTCGCTCAAGAACTCGCGATTTCTCGATCTCCTTGCTCAGCCCAGATTTCTGTCTGAAATTTGGCACATTTACCCTGGTATGTGACTCCTTTGATTGTCCAATTAGAATTTTGTTTGGTTGAGTATATCTTGAATATTTTGCTGCTGTAGATAACATGTTTAGTGAGCATGCATGCTTGTTTTAAGTGGTAGAAACTAGTTTTGATGCATGTTTAGTACTCTAGCAAGTTCCTATAGTAGTTCCCCTCAATTATATACCTTGAAATCAAATTTTATAATGGTTGTTGAAAATTTCAGAAAATGGAGGGGAGTATGCACCAACTTAACCAACAAGAGTTGGAGGTACAGCAAGTCATGAGAGTTCATCGTGAAGAGGGAGTATACCCCTCTTATTACCCATGCACGGATTTTATGCGGAATGCAGGAATCCTGCAAGATGTTCAAACACTGATTTCCAATGCAGGGTTGGAAGGTTTTACTGTTGGTGAACCTCACCAATATGCTAAACTAACGGTGTCGGTTGTGCAGGATTTCGAATTTCATCGGTCTCAAACTAACCCCATGGTCCGGTACAAGATTTATAACAAAACTATCAACTTGCCTTTCAGTGATTTTTGTACAGCAATTAGAGTCCGCGGTGGGGATCTGCGAGAAGATCAGGGGAATGCCGCGGGAGCTCTCGAATCTTTATACAATGATTTGTAATGGGAGGAGCTTCTCCAATGATGGTGGTAAGATTAGTAGCATTCAACAACCAGCTATCCGCTACTTTGCTTATTTCGTTACAAAGTGCGTCCTTGCTAGAAAGAATGGAGGTAAATTATCTGTCCAAGATTTGGCTTTCTTAGCTGCCGCTTTGCAACAGGATAGGACTTATAATTTGGGTGCTTTAATAGCTTGTAGACTTGCTACTAACCGTGAGAAAGGAGGAATTTGTGGAGGTCTTATCGCCTCTCGCTTATTAGCTATGCATGGTGTGGGACCCCACCATTTAGATATTCCGCTTTCTATAGAGAAGCTTGATGTTGTTTCTATGATTAAACATGAGTTTATTTCAGATGCATCTAATTTGAACAACCTGCATTATTGGATAACTTTGTATAAGAAAAATTGGAGCATAACTAAGAAAATTTAAAAACTAGTACGATTGCCTGCACCTGCTCTGTTTAACCTTGATGCCAGGAAAGGGTGGTCGATCACAGAAAATGAGCTAAACGCATACATAGAAAGGGAAAGCCGTCGTGCAAGGGAAAGTGAGAAGGAGGCTGAGGAGCACCCCGACTCTTCATCCGATGCAGCGAGCTCCTCATATCAACATTATGGTCATGTGGAACCTCCACGACATTGTTCTGCGCAGGGGCCCTATTACCACTCCATGTATGATCCACCGGCGTGGAACTCCGACACTCGATGGGAATGAACTCCACTTAGGCCAAAAGCCTAAGCTTGGGGGGAGGTATACCGGCATCACTCATTCTTTGCATATTATGGTTGCTGGATACTTGTACATACTTGTTTAGTCTCTTAGAGTGGTTTTCTAATGAGGGAGATGATATTTGGAGAAGTGCTGTCCAAAAACAGATTCTGGGCTGTTACCAAAAAAATTCGTACGCACAGCCAGAACGTTATTTTGAGTTGCCAATTTTTGAGAATGTGCCCCAGGTTGTTATCTAACTTTCATTAGTTGAACACTTTTGGTCTGAGCAATGGAAGATTTTTGTTAATTTCGATTTGTGTACTGCTGTCAGGATTTGGCAGATTTCTGTCATCCTGCTTTTCTGTGTTTCTGTCAGTTTGCATCCTTTTGTTTTCGCTTTGTTTCTTTCCTAAAACACAAAAAGACCAAAAATATTTCTGTTTTTTCTCTTCACCATTTGTTTATTTGGTTCTTTGCTCTTAGTTTACTTTATTTGCTATCGTTGGTTTGTTATGAGAAACCCAAAAAGATTTTGCTTTGTTTGCTTGTTTTCTTTTGTTCTTGTTTCTAATTCGAAAACACCAAAAATATTTGCTGTTCTTCTTTGGTTTGTAAAGTTCATCGTGATTTCAATGGTCTTCGGTGGCTGGAGCGTGGTTTTCATTTCATATTATCCAAGCTACACAAGTGAAAAGGCAATAATGACGATCTACGACAATCTGATTGTGGTGAGAGGCTGGTATGAACTCTATTTGTTTTCATTTTTGTACATATACTCATCCATGTGAGCATGCTTATTTGGTTCATGTGAGGTATATGTTATGTGAGAAAGTCTAGTAGTTCATGATCTCTCATGTTTAGCTCCAATTTATTAATATGAGTAGCATGTCATGGATGTTCGCTTGCATTGTTTTATTCATAAGTAAGTATGGCATTGTGGTATCCTCCTCTGAATAATTCATTTATATCGACTTGGCACATGCTCACGCATGCATATGACTGAACAAAAAGTCAATTAAGCCTCGATGATTTATATTGCTTCGAGTTCTTGTATCACTTTTATGCCTCCGTTAATTTATTTTGCCGCAAGCATGATTATGACAATTATTGCTCTCTTGATTTGTCGCTCCCTAGTCTTTTGCTAGCCTTCACTTGTACTGAGCGGGAACGCCTCGTGCTTCCAAACACCTGAAAACCAAGTTGTTCCAAAGTGTCCACCATAAATACCTATGCATGGCATTTCAAACCATTCCAAGTAAATTCTCATGCGCTACCTTTAAAACTTTCAAAATGCTTCTCAATTTGTGTTAATGTTTCATAGCTCATGAGGAAGTATGTGGTGTTTAGCTTTCAACCTTGTCATTTACTTTTGACGGACTCTCATATGGACTAGTGGCACATCCGCTTATCCAATAATTTTGCGAAAAGAGCTGGCAATGGGATTCCATCCCAAATTAATTAACTTAAATAGACACTCCTCCATGGTTTGTGATTGTTGGACGGCACCCGAAGGATTCGGTTAGCCATGGCTTGTGTAATCAAAGGTTGGGGGAGTGTCATCATCATAATAAAATTTAAATAAAAAGGCACTCCTTCATGGTATGTGATTGTTGGCAGCACCGAGGATTCGGTTAGCCATGGTTTGTGTAAGAAAGGTTGGAAGGAGTGCCACCCAAAAATAAATAAAATGGGAGCCGCTCTTGGGAGTCCGGTTGATGAGGTAGTTAGTGTACCCATTACCATTCGTTGACAACAACAAACACTTCTCAAAATAATTTTACTCCTGTCTTAAAATAAAAAGCTCTAGCGCATGTTAATCCCTGCTTCCCTCTGCGAAGGGTCAATCTTTTACTTTTATGTTGTGTCTCCATTCTTTCTTTGAGCACTATCTTGAGAGCACAACTGTCATTCTTAGTATAATATGCTTGTCTCAAAATATGATTGATTGTAGTATAACTTTGATGCTTTTATCTTTGACAATCACTACTTCTAGTCTTTCTATGAACTCAAGAGGTGCCTCGGCATTTATGTTTTGCCGATCAAATACGGGCAAGCGAGATACCACTTTATCATATTCTCTTATGAACATTGCAATCCTGCTTATATACATGATTCATGGTGCTTATTATTAATTGTTGGTACCTCTCCATGATTGACATAGCTGTTGGATAATCTTATTTGCATGTATCTCATTATGAACTGCTTGAGTATTAGCCATGGCATGAGAATATATACATCATATGAGCAAATGTGTTCGTGAAAGTTCTTTTATCGCTCAGTTGTTAACTGAATTGCTTGAGGACAAGCAATAAGCTAAGCTTGGGGGAGTTGATACGTCCAAACGTATCTACTTTCCCGAACACTTTGCTATTGTTTTGCCTCTAATTTGTGTATTTTGGATACAACTAACACGGACTAACGCTGTTTTCAGCAGAATTGCTCTGGTGTCTCGTTTTTGTGCAGAAATCCAACTTTCGGGAAAATCCTGAATTTATGCAAGGCCCTATTTTCCAATTGACGAAACCCGTAAAGACTCCGGCGCGCCGCCATCGCGAAACTCCAACCCGGGGACAGAAGTCTCTGGCACCCGGGACGGGGAAGTGCCCCCGAAGCCATCTCCATCAACGCCACCGCCTCCATCATGCTCCGTGAGTAGTTCCCCCATGGACTACGGGTTCTAGCCGTAGCTAGTTGGTACACTCTCCCCCATGTACTTCAATACAATGATCTCATGAGCTGCCTTACATGATTGAGATTCATCTGATGTAATCGGTGTTGTGTTTGTTGGGATCCGATGGATTGTTACGTTATGATTGTCTATCTACAAAGTTTGTGAAGTTATTGTTGCTGCAATCTTGTTGTGTTTAATGCTTGTCACTAGGGCCCGAGTGGCATGATCTTAGATTTGAGCTCTATAATTATTGCTTAGATTGTATCTACAAGTTGTATGCACATGTCTATGTCCGGAACCAAAGGCCCCAAAGTGACAGAAATTGGGACAACTGGAGGGAAAGGCTTAGATATGAGGATCACATGTTTTCACGGAGTGTTAATGCTTTGCTCCGGTGCTCTATTAAAAGGAGTACCTTAATTTCAGTAGATTCCCTAGAGGCCCGGCTGCCACCGGCCGGTAGGACAAAAGATGTTGTACAAGTTTCTCATTGCGAGCACGTATGACTATATATGGGAAACATGCCTACATGATTAATAGACTTGATATTCTGTCTTAATGCTATTTCAATCCTATCAATTGCCCAACTGTAATTTGTTCACCCAACACTTGTTATTGGAGAGTTACCACTAGTGTAGATAGCTGGGAACCCCGGTCCATCTCGCATCATTATATACTCGTTCTACATGTCATTGGAAGTAGTATCAACTATTTTCTGGTGTCATTGCTCTCATATTACTGCTACTGCTGTGTTACCTACTACTGCTCTATTATTACTTTCACATTACTAGTGCTTCCTGACAACTCAGTTGTTAAGGCTTATAAGTATCTTTACCTCCCTTGTGTCGAATCAATAAATTTGGTTTTATCGAAGACTGTTGCGATCCCCTATACTTGTTCACAACACACCTAATACACTTGTCGATGTATAGGTGCACTAGTTCGGCGAAGAGATTGTGGTAATGGTGGTAAACGAATGCATCTGAATAAATATTGCAGCAAGCGAACATGTAGCGAATTGTTGGAAACGGTGTTTCAATGCTAGAAACAAGGCCTAGGGATCATACTTTCACTAGTGGACACTCTCAACAATGCAATCATAATTGAATATAAATATAAGCACTTCACTATGCTATTCTGAATTACTCTCTGGCTGGATAACGAACACTAATTCACCATGTAGGGATGCAAAGCAAACCTTAAAGATGTATTCCCAAGTACTAATAAACACTCCACGCTGTCACTTTGAGCATTCATAGGAGGTACTAACACACCACAATTTCATAGAGCCATCCAACTCAAATCATAACCCAGTGAACAAGTATTCTGTGAAATATAGCCTAAGAGACCCACATGGTGCACACACTCACCTTTACACACGTGGGAAAGATAGTAAAACACAACATAGTGGTATAAAGATCATATGGATCTCAATCATGCGCAATTCATGAGATCATTGTATTGGAGTACAGAGAGAGATTCACATAGCTACCGAAGCCCTTAGCCTTGGAGAACTACTCATCATAGCTTATGAAGATGGCTCGATGGAAGGCCGGGATGCCTGAATACTATGTCACAGTTTAGGCACATCAGTTTCAATCATCGAAGTTTTAGGTCAAGATATAGGAGAAGAGAGGTGGGCTTCACACCATTCTGAATTGACTCTTCGTTTCGGCGAATATTGGAACAAGAACCAAAACACATAACTGCACGGCATCTTGTTAATAGGTTAGGAAAATGCATCAAAACGATATAAAGTATGTATAAAACATAGTATTGTCCAGCATGGAACATAAGAAATTATAGATACGTTTGAGACGTATCCATTAGTTCGAGTAGGAGATAACATTCTGACATGCTACAACATAATCTTGACACCAGCATGAATGAAGTGATTCAAAGAGACAATGAGTAAACTGAATCATATAGCAAAGACTTTTCATGAATAGTACTTTCAAGACAAGTCAATAAGTCTTGTGAAACTCATAAAGCCTAAAGGCAGAAGCAACACAAATGAAGATATAAGTTTCACACTGCTTTCAACTTTCAACATGCATATCTCATGGATAATTGTCAACACAAAGTAATATGATGTCAAATAAGCAAGTATGTAGGAATCAATTTCACAAGTGTTTGCTAAGTAGAAAGAAGTAGGTCGACTCAACATAAAAGTAGAAGCAAAAAGCCTGGTGACCACGTGAGACGCGGTCTTTATCGACACGTGTCTAAGTTCTGCCGTTTGGTGATGATGAGGTGGGAACGAGTCGTGTGGTCTAAACAAAGTATGCAATTCATATCCATGAGAGAGCATAGCTCGTACAGCCCCTTAGCCTCGATGGAGCTCCTCATCATGCAGGATGGATGGCGGTGGTGTCGATGGAGATGCCTCGGGGGCACTTCCCCATCCGGCGGGTGCCGCCTCCCGAGTTTCGCGATCCGAGCGAGTTTCGTCAATCGATCAGTTTTAGGTCAAGAGGGTCTTATGGTGCTGGGCTCGCGCGCCCCTCCACGCCGCCGGTGGTGTGGGGGGCCCCCTCTTCCTTCGGTGTCTGTCGTCTCGGTGAATTATGATGTTTGGTCTTCGTTTCGTCGATTGAGAATATTGCGACAACTAGGAACCAAAAGCCACCGCACTTCGGCATCTTGTTAATAGGTTAGTTCAAAATGCATCAAAACGATATAAAGTATGTATAAAACATGTAGGTATTGTCATAAAACTAGCATGGAACATAAGAAATTATAGATACGTTTGAGACGTATCAAGCATCCCCAAGCTTAGTTCCTACTCGCCCTCGAGTAGGTAAACGATAACAAGGATAATTTCTAAGTGACATGCTACCAACATAATCTTGATCAATACTATTGTAAAGCATATGAGATGAATGAAGTGATTCAAAGCAATGGTAAAGACAATGAGTAACTGAATCATATAGCAAAGACTTTTCATGAATAGTACTTTCAAGACAAGATCAATAAGTCTTGCATAAGAGTTAACTCATAAAGCAATAAATTCAAAGTAAAGGCATTGAAGCAACACAAATGAAGATATAAGTTTCAGCAGTTGCTTTCAACTTTCAACATGCATATCTCATGGATAATTGTCAACACAAAGTAATATGATGAATGCAAATAAGCAAGTATGTAGGAATCAATGCACAGTTAACACAAGTGTTTGCTTCTAAGATAGAAAGAAGTAGGTAAACTGACTCAACATAAAAGTAGAAGCAAAAGAAGCAGGTGTATACGTGAGCACGCGGTCTTTACTCGACACGTGTCTAACGTCTGTGTTCTGCCGTTTGGTGATGATGAGGTGGGAACGAGTCGTGTGGTCTAAACAAAGTATAAAGTATCTCCTTATCATCCCATTTTACCGAGTGCAGCCACACATGCGTAGGAGGTGGTCTAGGCGAAGTCGTCGCGCCGGGAGCCTCCCTAGGACGGATCGATCCTGCCGGCGGCCATGGACAAGCTCGGCGCGAACCCGGCTAACTCCAGCCCGCTCACGCCGCTGGGCTTCCTGGAGAGCGCCGCCACCGTGTCGGCGACTGCCCCTCCGTCGTCTCGGCACCGTCTTCACCTAGTCCCCTCTGCCTCCGCCTCGCCTCCGCCTCGTCTCCCTCGGCGTCACCTGCCGCGGTCGTAAGTTACCTCACCTCCGAGTATTGAATTGAGTTGCCGGGCCAAAATCGATTTTTGATTTGGTCATCGATGGCGTGAACTTGACCAGGGATACGAGGCGCACTTCGGGGTGCCGATGAGCGGCGCCGTGCTCAACAGCATCAACACGCGCCTCGACGCGCGCACCGTCTCCGTCCTGCTCCGCCACTCCGGCTCCAAGCTCATCCTCGTTGACCCTGCTCTGCTCCTGGTCTTCCACGACGCGCTCCGCCTCCTCCCACCGGGCCACCCGGCCCTGCGCATCGTGCTCGTCGAGGACCCCACGAGAAGGAGTTCCCTCGGCGCCAGCGGCGGCTCTGCATACGAGAGGCTCCTGGAGACGGGACCGAGCAATCTCAGGACACAACCACCTAGGTGACCATGGCCACCGGCGCGTCGCGACGACGAGCGCCCTGAATCTCAGCTCCCACGCACGCTCCGTCGGCGGCAGCGGCGACAGGAGGGGCCGGACCTGTGTGGACGTTGTGAGGAGGAGAGGAGAATCGCGGGTCAACGAGGAGAAACACGGGAGCCTGGCCGAAGCAGCCATCGAAGGCCGCTCCGCTCATGACTGGCGGCGACTTCGCCGCCGGAGCCGCTGCGCTCGCGCCGTATGCCGCACCTGGCCACTCCACTGGTGCCGGTGTCGTCTGTGGGGGAGGGTGAGAACGAGGAGGAGGCCACCTTCACGCTCTGCATCGAGGAATCTCTTCACGCTCTACATGGAGTATTCAATAAAGAGAATTTTGTTGGACCATAATAATTTGGCAAACCGGCAAAAAGCAGGAACACGAATGGTTCTACTGCTACACAGAGAAATATGTCACGGTTCGCGGAGATTACAGAGTCCAATTTATACTGTAATTCTGTAATGGCAATTCAACATGACAACTTTACTGTTAAATGTTGAGTGGCTTACTGATAAATGTTCATGCACACATGCGTCCATATACTGTATTTTGATTAATGCATCTGAGAACATACTTTTCCATGAACTGGTACTGAACTTAACAGATGCAACTGCTACTAAACTTAACATATGCTATACTAGAATATTCCTTATCAGTTTCATATTGAAATGAAAATAGAGTGCTCTTTAACACTTCAAAATTGAGTAGCACATGGGTATCTGTAGCATCTTATGATTGCAATTAACTGAATTTACACATGAATTACTCCATACATGAATTACTTCATTGGCCAGGTCCTACTACTGATGTTGGAGATCAGAGGTAGCTGCGGTGGTGCTTGCTAGAGATCAGAGCGAGATGCGCTGCTGGGAATCGGCGAGATGGCGATACGCATCCGGGAAGTTGGGTACGAGCTGCTGGGAGCCGGCGAGAAGGCGATGCGCAGCCGGGAGGTTGGCCGGGGCGGTGGAGTTTAGCAGTTGGGGGCGCCTTCGGTGATGCAGCGGCGGCGGCGGCGTTCGAGGGCAGGGATCCGACGAGTTGATGGAGCGGCGGCGTTCTGCTCGCCGTGGCCGGCGACAACGGTTGGGCGGCGCATCTAGAGGCCCAGCGGCTCGCGTGCCAGGGCAGCGGCGCTCTGACGCTTGGCCGGAGGGGAGTAGGCTGCGGTGACCAGAGGCTCGACGCGATGGGGCTCCAAGCCGATGCAGTCCAGCGTTTTTGTTCCCATGATTAGGTACTGGGTGATTGATTAGATAATGGGTTTGCTGTATCATGCGTGGGCACTATACAATATGTTCCTCAATTGCAGCGGGTGGGGGAGAAGAATGCGCAAACGGACGTTAGGGACTGTTAGCCGATCCAACGGTGTTGATATGCATCCAACGGTAAAGAACGCGTGCTCACGTATACACCCGGTCACTAAATCCACTCTCAAAGTAGAAGAATGGCCCTTCGAAGAGGGAAGCATGGATTGCTATATTTGTGCTAGAGCTTTTATTTTGAAAACAAGAAACAATTTTGTCAACGGTAGTAATTAAGCATATGTGTTATGTACTCCCTCCGTTCCATTCTATAGTGCTTATAATTTTTTGGCACGGAAATTAGCGCAAGAGTATTTTTTACACAAGAACCCCCGGCTGAAAGATTTGAGATCAGACTAAAATTAGGGAAATTGATAACTTCCTAACTTACCATAACAAATACCACAAATCTGTCTGGTTAACTCTCCATATATGTGCAGCCAGGTTTAATTAAGGAAAGAAAAACATTGTTTCCTAAATATAAGCAATCCTTGGGGCCATGCAATAGGAATCTCAATTAATTGTTTCCTATTTTGTATGGATTTTTTTTATGCATGTCGTGTGGGAGTTGACCGGCGGAGGGGGTTATTTGAAAAATGTCAAGCTACAGCCTTATATTGTGAAACAAATGCCAAAAATCTATAGGCACTATATAAAGGAACGGAGGGAGTATAAGATATCCTATAAGTTGCAAGCCTCATGCATAGTATACCTATAGTGCCCGCACCTTGTCCTAATTAGCTTGGATTTACATGGATTATCATTGCATAACATATGTTTCAACCAAGTGTCACAAAGGGTACCTCTATGCCGCTGTACAAAGGTCTAAGGAGAAAGCACGCATTGGATTTCTCGCTTTTGATTATTCTCAACTTAGACATCCATACCGGGACAACATAGACAACAGATAATGGACTCCTCTTTAATGCATAAGCATTCAACAACAGATAATATTCTCATAAGAGATTGGGGATTGTTGTCCAAACTGAAACTTCCACCATGGATCATGGCTTTAGTTAGCGGCCCAATGTTCTTCTCTAACAATATGCATACTCAAACCATTTGATCATGATAAATCGCCCTTACTTCAGACAAGACGAACATGCATAGCAACTCACATGATATTCAACAAAGGTGAAATAGTTGATGGCGTCCCCAGGAACATGGTTATCGCTCAACAAGCAACTTATTAAGAAATAAGATACATAAGTACATATTCAATACCACAATAGTTTTTAAGCTTTTTTCCATGAGCTATATATTGCAAAGACAAAGGATGGAATTTTAAAGGTAGCACTCAAGCAATTTACTTTGGAATGGCAGAAAAATACCATGTAGTAGGTAGGTATGGTGGACACAAATGGCATAGTTTTTGGCTCAAGGATTTTGGATGCACGAGAAGAATTCCTCTCAATACAAGGCTAGGCTAGCAAGGTTGTTTGAAGCAAACACAAGTATGAACCGGTACAACAAAACTTACATAAGAACTTATTGCAAGCATTATAAGATTCTACACTGTCTTCCTTGTTGTTCAAACACTTCACCAGAAAATATCTAGACTTTAGAGAGACCAATCATGCAAACCAAATTTTAACAAGCTCTATGTAGTTCTTCATTAATAGGTGCAAAGTACATGATGCAAGAGCTTAAACATGATCTATTTGAGCACAACAATTGCCAAGTATCAAATTATTCAAGACCATATACCATTTACCACATGTAGCATTTTCTATTTCCAACCATATAACAATTAACGAAGCAGTTTCAACCTTCGCCATGAACATTAAAAGTAAAGCTAAGAACACATGTGTTGATATGCAACAGCGGAGCGTGTCTCTCTCCCACACAAGCATGAATTTATTCAGAAAACTAATATAACAAAACGAAAATAAAAGCACACAGACGCTCCAAGTAAAGTGCATAAGATGTGACAGAATAAAAATATAGTTTCACTAGAAGTGACACGATAAGTTGTCGACGAAGAAGGGGATGCCTTGGGCATCCCAAGCTTAGATGCTTGAGTCTTCTTAAAATATGCAGGGATGAACCACCGGGCATCCCCAAGCTTAGAATTTTCACTCTTCTTGATCATAGTATATCATCCTCTTCTCTTGACCCTTGAAAACTTCCTCCACACCAAACTTAAAGCAAACTCATTAGAGGGTTAGTGCATAATCAAAAATTCATATATTCAGAGGTGACATAATCATTCTTAACACTTCTGGACATTGCACAAAGCTACTGAAAGTTAATGAAACAAAGAAACCCATCCAACATAGCAAAAGAGGCAATGTGAAATAAAAGGCAGAATCTGTCAAAACAGAACAGTCCGTAAAGACGAATTTTCCAGAGGCACTTAACTTGCTCAAACGGAAAAACTCCAAACTAATGAAAGTTGCGTACATATCGAGGATCACGCACGTAAATTGGCAGATTTTTTGATTTTTTACAGAGAGTTCTACGCAAATTCGTGACAGACACAATTACGTTTCTGCGCAGCAATCCAAATCTAGCATCAACTTTACCATAGAGACTTTACTTGGCACAAAAATACATGAAAATAAAGATAAGGAGAGGTTGCTGCAGTAGTAACAACTTCCAAGACACAACAAAACAGTAGTAAAATAAACACATGGGTTATCTCCCAAGAAGTGCTTTCTTTATAGCCATTAAGATAGGCTCAGTAATTTTAATGATGCTCTCATGAAAATAGAAAATGAAGCAAAAGGAGCATCAAGAAGCAAATTCAAAACACATTTAAGCCTAACCCACTTCCTATGAAAAGGAATCTCGTACACAAATAAGTTCATGAAGAACAAAGTGGCAAGCATAGGAAGATAAAACACGAGTAACTTCAAGATTCTCAACATAAAGAGGGAAACTTAATATTATTAAGATGCATGTAACCATATTTACCTCTCTCATAATAACTTTCAGTAGCATCATTGATGAAATCCACAATATATCCATCACTTAAAACATTCTTATCATGGTTCATATGCATAAAAGTATCATTATCAAGAATTTGAACATGGTAAACAAGTTGCATACTAAGGGAATGGTTTTTGGCAATCCCATCATAACTATGACAAGTTTCATAAGGATAATTATAACATGTGTCATATCCATCTCTATAACGATTATCTAAACCAGAATATGTAATATCATCATTTTCACTAAAAGTAAAGGTCTCAAATATAGGATCTTCAAGCACAACATCCCCAAGCTTAGAGCTTTCAATATCATCGTTTGAGGGAACATGAATAGTGCTAACATCATTACTTTCATAATCGATACCAAAGAGATTTCCAAAATCAAAGGTAGTGTGCTCTTCCAAATCATGATCACTAATATGGGTAAAGGGCATAGGAAGATCATTGTACTCAGATTCATTATCATAATAATCATTAGGAGCAACATACTTACGGTTACCTATTGTTACCTCATACACGCGGGGATATGCCGTTACCTCTTTCTTTTTATTCCCCTTCTTCTTCTTCTCCTTCGTTGCCTTCTTCTTCTTTTCCTTCTCCTCGTTCCCTTCTTTAGGATGAAGAGGCTTGAAGGGAGGCTTTTCCACATAACCTGATTTATTTCCAGAAACAATAGAAGAAACTTGGGAGGATTCCTCCTTTTCATTAATAAGTTTAAAACACACAGCGGTCCTATCATATTTTGGCAAAGTGTCATCTTCTAAAATATTCTGTATGTAAGTATTTGTATGGCAATTATTAATGCAATAAGAAAGACACCCATGCAGGACATCATCAATATCAAGATCGTTAATATCTAACAAAGAAATTTTTCTTGATAACTCTTCACACTTCAAAAATAAGGTAAGTTCATCATGCTGATTAGGAGTAATTTCATCATCACAATACAAATTTGCAGCACTCATGGGGTTCGAATTATCATTGGAGGAGCATTGAAAATTAAAATGACCCACTCTATGGCAAAGTTCACAAATAAAAGGATAGAGGGCACAAACTTTTTTACCAAGATCATCTAGAGCCCTAGACCACTTTCTAGTTTTTTCATTTCTGTGATGGATACAATATTCATCTTCGATTTGATTAATTCCACAAGGTCTATGTATTCCACAAAAATTAACATGCTTATAGGAAATAGCATTCTCAGAAGTTTGAACATGTTCATTGCAATCATTAATAACAGTTTCATCCTTCATGCAAGTGTCTTTAAAAGGTTCATGATACTTATCAAAATTCTTCCTAGGCAATTCAAAATGAGAAGCAAAAGCTTTATAAAGATTTGCAACAACTTGAGAGTCAAGACCATAAGTAGCACTCATATTTCGAAATTTATCAGTATCCATAAAAGTTTCAATGCATTCATAATCATAATTTATACCTGACTCTCTACCTTTGTCGTTCTCCCAATCTTCAGCGTTCTCCTCAATCCGATCAAGAAGATCCCATCTAGCTTCAACCTCCTTGCTTGTGAAAGATCCCTCCAAACAGGCATCTAGATAGTCCTTGTGATGTCCTGAAAGCCTTGCATAAAAATTATTAATAATAACATTACGGGGGAGCTCATGAATGGGACATTTGAGCGTTAGTGACTTCAATCTCCCCCATGCTTGGGAAATACTCTCTCCATCACGAGGATAAAATTTATAAATGTAATTCCTATCAATATGCACTTCATGAGGAGGATAAAATTTAGAATAAAAGAGAGATACAATTTCCTCCCAACCAAGAGAATGACTATTCTTCAACAATTTATACCAATGCGCCGCTTTACCAGACAGCGAAATAGAGAATAGTTTCTTCCTCACTTCATCCATAGAGATACCTGCACACTTGAATAACCCGCATAATTCATGCAAAAACAGTAAATGATCTTCAGGACGGACAGTTCCATCCCCTTCATAGCGGTTATCTGATGCTCGTAGATGTACACGTCCGTTGGGAACCCCAAGAGGAAGGTATGATGCGCACAGTGGCAAGTTTTCCCTCAGAAAGAAACCAAGGTTTAATCGAACCAGGAGGAGCCAAGAAGCACGTTGAAGGTTGATGGTGGCGAAATGTGATGCGGCGCAACACCAGGGATTCCGGCGCCAACGTGGAACCTGCACAACACAACCAAAGTACTTTGCCCCAACGAAACAGTGAGGTTGTCAATCTCACCTTGCTGTAACAAAGGATTAACCGTATTGTGTGGAAGATGATTGTTTGCGAAGAAAACAGTAAAGAACAATTGCAGTAGATTGTATGCGATGTAAAGAATAGGACCGGGGTCCACAGTTCACTAGAGGTGTCTCTCCCATAAGATTAAAGCATGTTGGGTGAACAAATTACAGTCGGGCAATTGACAAATAGAGAGGGCATAACAATGCACATACATGATATGATAAATATAGTGAGATTTAATCAGGGCATTACGACAAAGTACATAGACCGCCATCCAGCATGCATCTATGCCTAAAAAGTCCACCTTCAGGTTATCATCCGAACCCCTTCCAGTATTAAGTTGCAAGCAACAGACAATTGCATTAAGTATGGTGAGTAATGTAATCAACAACTACATCCTTAGACATAGCATCAATGTTTTATCCCTAGTGGCAACAGCACATCCACAACCTTAGAACTTTCTGTCACTGTCCCAGATTTAATGGAGGCATGAACCCACTATCGAGCATAAATACTCCCTCTTGGAGTTAAGAGCAAAAACTTGGCCAGAGCCTCTACTAATAACGGAGAGCATGCAAGATCATAAACAACACATAGGTAATAGATTGATAATCACCATAACATAGTATTCTCTATCCATCGGATCCGACAAACACAACATATAGTATTACAGATAGATGATCTTGATCATGTTAGGCAGCTCACAAGATCCAACAATGAAGCACAATTAGGAGAAGACGACCATCTAGCTACTGCTATGGACCCATAGTCCAGGGGTGAACTACTCACTCATCACTCCGGAGGCGATCATGGCGATGAAGAGTCCTCCGGGAGATGATTCCCCTCTCCGGCAGGGTGCCGGAGGCGATCTCCTGAATCCCCGAGATGGGATTGGCGGCGGCGGCGTCTCTGGAAGGTTTTCCGTATCGTGGCTCTCGGTACGGAGGGTTTCGCAACGAAGACTTTAAGTAGGCGGAAGGGAACGCGGGGGCCACACAGGGCCCCACACACTAGGGCCGCGCGGGCCCAAGGGCCGCCGCCGCCTAGTGTGGCGGCGCCTCGTGGCCCCACTTCCTTTCCCCTTCGGTCTTCTAGAAGCTTCGTGCAAAAATAGGACCCTGGGTGTTGATTTCGTCCAATTAGAATATTTCCTTACTAGGATTTACGAAACCAAAAACAGCAGAAAACAACTGGCTCTTCGACATCTTGTTAATAGGTTAGTGCCGGAAAATGCGTAAATACGACATATAATGTGTATAAAACATGTAGATATCATCAATAATGTAGCATGGAACATAAGAAATTATCGATACGTCGGAGACGTATCAGCATCCCCAAGCTTAGTTTGCTCGTCCCGAGCAGGTAAACGATAACAAGGATAATTTCTGGAGTGACATGCCATCATAACCTTGATCATACTATTGTAAGCATATGTAATGAATGCAGCGATCAAGACAATGGTAATGACATGAGTAAACAAATGAATCATAAAGCAAAGACTTTTCATGAATAGTACTTCAAGACAAGCATCAATAAGTCTTGCATAAGAGTTAACTCATAAAGCAATAAATCAAAGTAAAGGTATTGAAGCAACACAAAGGAAGATTAAGTTTCAGCGGTTGCTTTCAACTTATAACATGTATATCTCATGGATAGTGTCAATGTAAAGTAATATAACAAGTGCAATATGCAAGTATGTAGGAATCAATGCACAGTTCACACAAGTGTTTGCTTCTTAAGGTGGAGAGAGATAGGTAAACTGACTCAACAATAAAAGTAAAAGAAAGGTCCTTCAAAGAGGAAAGCATCGATTGCTATATTTGTGCTAGAGCTTTTATTTTGAAAACATGAAACAATTTTGTCAACGGTAGTAATAATTCATATGTGCTATGCATAATACTTCCTACAAGTTGCATGTCTCATGCATAGAGTACCAATAGTGCTCGCACCTTGTCCTACTATCTCGGAAAACACGGATTCTCATCGCATAACATATGTTTCAACCAAGTGTCACAAATGGGTACCTCTATGTCGCCTGTACAAGTGTCTAAGGAGAAAGCACGCATTGGAATTCTCGCTTTTGATTATTCTCCACTTAGACATCCATACCGGGACAACATAGACAACAGATAATGGACTCCTCTTTTTAATGCTTAAGCATTCAATAATAGTTAATATTCTCATAAGAGATTGAGGTTGTATGTCCAAACTGAAACTTCCACCATGATACATGGCTTTAGTTAGCGGCCCAATATTCTTCTCTAACATATGCATACTCAAACCATTTGATCATGAAATCCACTACTTCAGACAAGACGAACATGCATAGCATCTCACATGATATCCAACAAAGATAAAGTTGATGGCGTCCCCAGAAAACATGGTTACCGCTCAACAAGCAACTTATAAAAATTAAAACACATAACTACATATTCATCACCACAATAGTTTTTAAGCTATTTGTCCCATGAGCTATATATTGTAAGGCGAATGATGGAATTTTAAAGGTAGCACTCAAGCAATTTACTTTGGAATGGCGGAGAAATACCATGTAGTAGGTAGGTATGGTGGACACGAATGGCATAGTGGTTGGCTCAAGGATTTTGGATGCATGAGAAGTATTCCCTCTCGATACAAGGTTTAGGCTAGCAAGGTTATTTGAAGCAAACTCAAGGATGAACCGGTGCAGCAAAACTCACATAAAAGACATATTGTAAACATTATAAGACTCTACACCGTCTTCCTTGTTGTTCAAAACTCAATACTAGAAATTATCTAGACCTTAGAGAGACCAAATATGCAAACCAAATTTTAACAAGCTCTATGTATTTCTTCATTAATGGGTGCAAAGTATATGATGCAAGAGCTTAAACATGAGCACAACAATTGCCAAGTATCACATTATCGAAGACATTTTAGAATTACTACATGTAGCATTTCCCGATTCCAACCATATAACAATTTAACGAAGAAATTTCAACCTTCGCCTTGAACATTATGAGTAAAGCCTAAGGACATATTTGTCCATATGCAACAGCGGAGCGTGTCTCTCTCCCATAGTGAATGCTAGGATCCATTTTATTCAAACAAAAACAAAAACAAAACAAACCGACGCTCCAAGCAAAGTACATAAGATGTGACTGAATAAAAATATAGTTCCAGGGGAGGAACCTGATGATGTTGTCGATGAAGAAGGGGATGCCTTGGGCATCCCCAAGCTTAGACGCTTGAGTCTTCTTAAAATATGCAGGGATGAACCACGGGGGCATCCCCAAGCTTAGAGCTTTCACTCCTCTTGATCATAGTATATCATACTCCTCTCTTGACCCTTGAAAACTTCCTTCACACCAAACTTCAAGCAAACTCATTAGAGGGTTAGTGCACAATTAAAAATTCACATGTTCAGAGGTGACACAATCATTCTTAACACTTATGGACATTGCACAAAGCTACTGGACATTAATGGATCAAAGGAATTCATCCAACATAGCAAATACGGCAATGCGAAATAAAAGGCAGAATCTGTCAAAAACAGAACAGTCCGTAAAGACGAACCTGAAAGGGGCACTATACTTGCTCAAATGGAAAAACTCAAAACTAATGAAAGTTGCGTACATATCTGAGGATCACACACGTAAATTTGCAGATTTTTTGATTTTTTTACAGAGACTTCTGCTCAAATTCGTGACAGACAGCAATGCTGTTTCTGCGCAGCAATCCAAATCTAGCATCAACTTTACCATAGAGACTTTACTTGGCACAAAAACATGATAAGGAGAGGTTGCTACAGTAGTAAACAACTTCCAAGACTCAAATATAAAACAAAGTACTGTAGTAAAAACATGGGTTGTCTCCCATAAGCGCTTTTCTTTAACGCCTTTCAGCTAGGCGCAGAAAGTGCAAATCAAGTAACATCAAGAGTAGAAGCATCAACATTATTTTTCTTGCAAACACAACTTGTTGCAGAGGGTACTTTAGGCGCTCCATTATCTAAATTTTCTATGGTGGTGCTAGGGGTTTTAGCAATTTTAGGCCTATAATAATTCTTTTGTTTAGGCACTTTAGAGGCATACATGAATTTTTGCTCTTTACCCACATAAGCTTTCTCATTATACTTGAGAGAAGAAAAGGTTGAACCCAAGGTTCCCATAGCTTTTTCAAGTTCATCAATCCTGTTGGTTTGATTATCATGGACAACACAAGTTCCTAGGACATTAATTCTTTCATCAACTCCTCCTAGGGATTTATCAAGTTCATCAGTTTTATCCAATAACATTTCCAATTTAGTTTCAATACTTGGAAAATTTTTCTCTATGGTTTCCAATTTTTTCATAACATCCTCAAGAGAGATTTCAATTTTAACTTCATTAACAGGTGGTATTCCAACTAGACTCTCAATGATGCAACTAGCTTCTAAAGCGGGAGTACCTAGGAAATTACCTCCCGAAAGAGTATCAAGAACATACCTATTCCAACTAGATAAACCAACATAAAAGTTCCTAAGAAGGATAGTGGTGGAGTGTTTCTTAATGCACCTATGATGAGCATTACTAATTCTGTACCAAGCATCTTTAAAACTTTCTCCCCCTTGTTGCTTAAAAGAACGAACTTCAACTTCAGGATTACTCATGATAACAGTAGTAAAAGTAACTAAGTAAATAAAGACAAGTAATTAATTTTTTTTTGTTTTTGATATAGAGAACAAGACAGTAAATAAAGTAAAACTAGCAACTAATTTTTTTGTGTTTTGTTTAAGTGCAGCAAACAAAGTAGTAAATAAAATAAAGCAAGACAAAAACAAAGTAAAGAGATTGGGAAGTGGAGACTCCCCTTGCAGCGTGTCTTGATCAACGGCGCCAGAAAACAGGCTTGATGCGCGTAGATGTACACGTCCGTTGGGAACCCCAAGAGGAAGGTATGATGCGCACAGTGGCAAGTTTTCCCTCAGAAAGAAACCAAGGTTTAATCGAACCAGGAGGAGCCAAGAAGCACGTTGAAGGTTGATGGTGGCGAAATGTGATGCGGCGCAACACCGGGATTCCGGCGCCAACGTGGAACCTGCACAACACAACCAAAGTACTTTGCCCCAACGAAACAGTGAGGTTGTCAATCTCACCGGCTTGCTGTAACAAAGGATTAACCGTATTGTGTGGAAGATGATTGTTTGCGAAGAAAACAGTAAAGATTGCAGTAGATTGTATGCGATGTAAAGAATAGGACCGGGTCCACAGTTCACTAGAGGTGTCTCTCCCATAAGATTAAAGCATGTTGGGTGAACAAATTATAGTCGGGCAATTGACAAATAGAGAGGGCATAACAATGCACATACATGATATGATAAATATAGTGAGATTTAATCGGGGCATTACGACAAAGTACATAGACCGCCATCCAACATGCATCTATGCCTAAAAAGTCCACCTTCAGGTTATCATCCGAACCCCTTCCAGTATTAAGTTGCAAACAACAGACAATTGCATTAAGTATGGTGCGTAATGTAATCAACAACTACATCCTTAGACATAGCATCAATGTTTTATCCCTAGTGGCAACAGCACATCCACAACCTTAGAACTTTCTGTCACTGTCCCAGATTTAATGGAGGAACCCACTTGAAAGAACATCTCTCATATTATGTTTTGTGTGTTTGATGTCAATATATGTGATACACTAATGTTTGTTAAAGTGGTACAGGGATTACATAGATATTTATTCATGTGTGTTGGATTTGATCGTCTGTCAAAAGTCATCAGAAAAAGTTGGCCAGGCCGGATAATCCGGGCCGGATATTGTTGAAATATCCGGCCCCCTGATTTTGGCTAAGTCTCTGAGGAAAAGCAGCGCAGTAGAGGGGCCGGATATTGTCCCGGTATTGTACCAGGGCCGGAATATCCGGGCCGGATATTTTGGAAATATCCGGGCCCCTCGAAAATGGCTAAGGACCTGAAGAAAAGTGGCTCTGGCATAGGGCCGGACATTTGACCGGACATTGTCATGGTTTTGTACCTGCGGCCGGATTATCCGGGGGGGATTATCCGGCCCCAACTTAGGCCGGATTATCCGGCCCCCCGGAAGGCTCAACGGTTGGATTTTGGGGAGGGGTATTTATACCCCTCTTCTTCTTCCTTACCTCTTTGCTCAATCATTGCTCAAGAATTCTGCCAAGCTACACCACCATTAGAGCCACCTCAAGAAACACAAGATTTGCAAGATCTCCTTCCTCCCCCAACCAAAGCTCTTGATCTTTGGGGATTCGAAGGAGAAGCCACCGATCTACATCCTCACCGAAGCGTTCTTCATTTCCCCCTCACTTGTTTGAGGGATCTCATGCTAGTGTTCCTATTTGGTCCCCTAGTTGATTTGTTGTTGATGTGTTGTTGTTGATTGTTGTATTGTTATAGATTTGGGAGCCTCCAATTCAGTTGTGGATGTGTGCCCCAAGAACCTTGTAAAGGCCCGGTTTCCGCCTCGAGGAAATCCCTTAGTGGAAGTGGGCTAGGCCTTCGTGGCGTTGCTCACAGGAGATCTGAGTGAAGCCTTCGTGGCTGTTGGTTTGGCTTGCGTAGCAACCACACTCCTCCAAACGTAGACGTACCTTCTTGCAAAGGAAGGGAACTACGGGAATCATCTCCGTGTCAACGCGTGCTACACTCTCGGTTACCTCTATCCCACTCTATCTCCTATATATTGCGTAGCTATATCTTGCTTAGTTGATAACCTTGTCATATAGGTAAATTCACTTAGTTGCATATCTAGAGAATTTACCTTTGTGTCAAACCTAAATTGAAAAAGAACTAAAAATTGGTTAGCACCTATTCACCCCCCTCTAGGTGCGGCATACGATCCTTTCAATTGGTATCAGAGCCTCGGCTCTTATTTCGGGCTTAACCGCCTAAGAGTATGTCGGACGATGTGCCCCCGGTAGAGGCCGGTAAGGTGGTCACTGATACGTCTCCAACGTATCGATAATTTCTTATGTTCCATGCTACTTTATTGATGATACCTACATGTTTTATGCACATTATATGTCATATTTATGCATTTTCTGGAACTAACCTATTAACAAGATGCCAAGAGCCAGTTTGTTTTCTGCTGTTTTTGGTTTCAGAAATCCTAGTAAGGAAATATTCTCGGAATTGGACGAAACTTTCGCCGGGGTCCTATTTTTGCACGAAGCTTCCAGATGACCGAAGAGATAACGAAGTGGGGCCACGAGGCAGCCGGGGGACGGGCGGCGCGGCGGCCTGGCCGCGCGGCCCTACCCGGGGCCCTCGTGTGGCCCCCGCGTTGCCCTTTCGCCTACTTAAAGCCTCCGTCGCGAAACCCCGAGGAGCCACGATACGGAAAACCTTCCAGAGACGCCGCCGCGAATCCCATCTCGGGGATTCAGGAGATCGCTCTCGGCACCCCGGAGAGGGGATTCATCTCCCGGAGGACTCTTCATCGCCATGATCGCCTCGGAGTGATGAGTGAGTAGTTCACCTGGACCATGGGTCCATAGCGGTAGCTAGATGGTCGTCTTCTCCTTGTTGTGCTTCATTGTTGGATCTTGTGAGCTGCCTAACATGATCAAGATCATCTATCTGTAATTCTATATGTTGTGTTTGTCGGGATCCGATGGATAGAGAGTACTATGATTATGGTGATTATCAATCTATTGTTTATGTGTTGTTTATGATCTTGCATGCTCTCCGTTATTAGTAGAGGCTCTGGCCAAGTTTTTACTCTTAACTCCAAGAGGGAGTATTTATGCTCGATAGTGGGTTCATGCCTCCATTAAATCTGGGACAGTGACAGAAAGTTCTAAGGTTGTGGATGTGATGTTGCCACTAGGGATAAAACATTGATGCTATGTCTAAGGATGTAGTTGTCGATTACATTACGCACCATACTTAATGCAATTGTCTGTTGCTTAGCAACTTAATACTTAATGGGGTTCGGATGATAACCTGAAGGTGGACTTTTTAGGCATAGATGCGGTTGGATGGCGGTCTATGTACTTTGTCGTAATGCCCAATTAAATCTCACTATATTTATCATATCATGTATATGCATTGTTATGCCTTTCTCTATTTTTCAATTGCCCGACTGTAATTTGTTCACCCAACATGCTTTTATCTTATGGGAGAGACACCTCTAGTGAACTGTGGACCCCGGTCCTATTCTTTACATAGCATACAATCTACTGCAATTGTGTTTACTGTTTTCTTTGCAAACATCTTCCACTCGATACGTTTAATCCTTTGTTACAGCAAGCCGGTGAGATTGACAACCTCACTTTTCGTTGGGGCAAAGTACTTTGGTTTTGTTGTGCAGGTTCCGCGTTGGCGCCGGAATCCCGTGTTGCGCCGCATCACATTTCGCGACCATCAACCTTCAACGTGCTTCTTGGCTCCTCCTGGTTCGATCAACCTTGGTTTCTTTCTGAGGGAAAACTTGCCACTGTGCGCATCATACCTTCCTCTTGGGGTTCCCAACGGACGTGTACATTTACGCGCATCAAGCCTTTTTCGGCGCGTGGGGAGATCAAGACACGCTGCAAGGGGAGTCTCCACTTCTCAATCTCTTTACTTTGTTTTTGTCTTGCTTTATTTTATTTACTACTTTGTTTGCTGCACCTAAACAAAACACAAAAAATTAGTTGCTAGTTTTACTTTATTTACTGTCTTGCTCTCTATATCAAAAACACAAAAAAATTAGTTACTTGTCTTTACTTTATTCGCCTTGTTTACTTTTTGCTTATTGCATCATGTTTCCTTTTAATTTCACCACAAAAGACATACCGGTAGGACGTGGGTCCATAGTTGGGAGAAATAATATAGAAGAATTTTTCAATCATGTTAGTATTACTGAAGATTTTGAAGATAGACACTTGGTAGAACTTGCACCTACCTATGAAATTGCTGCTGCTGCTTTAGTTCGCATGTTGGAAACTAAATTTGTTAATCTCAATCCTATAATCCAACACATGTTTCTTACACTTGGTGATATGGAAGAAGGGGAAAAGAAAGATTTTGTTCTAGAAACTCTTCTTAGAGAATTTGGTGGTCTAGCAAGAGAGGCTAGAAAGGTTTTTGCTAAATTTAATATGCTAGGTTCTCATACCAATTTTATTGGTCTCCTTGAAAAAATGGACATGGATAGAATAAGGTACACTAATAATATTAATGATGGTGGGGAGATCAAAGCACCAATACCATGTAAACTCCTAGCTATGAATGATGCACTAGAAAATAACTATGCTTGGCTTGTTCCTGAAAATTTGTTCGATGAGAGTAGCAAGCCTAAGACTAATGAAAAGGGAGACGCTAAAACTTACATATCAAACATACTATGCTTGGTTGAGAAAACTCCCAATACCCCTGGTCATGATGGTGATGCTTCTTCATTTGAAAATACTTGATTTGCACTTTCTGAAAGGCGTTAAAGCGCTTATGGGAGACAACCCATGTTTTTACCTACAGCAATTTTTTGTTTTGTTGAGTCTTGGAAGTTGTTTACTACTGTAGCAACCTCTCCTTATCATGTTTTTGTGCCAAGTAAAGTTTCTATGTCAAAGTTGATGTTATATTTGGGATCGCTGCGCAGAAACAGCATTGCTGTCTGTCACGAATCTGGGCACAGTTCTCTGTAGAAAATTCGAAAAAATCTGCCAATTTACGAGCGTGATCCTCAGATATGTACGCAACTTTCATTAGTTTTGAGTTTTTCCATTTGAGCAAGTCTGGTGCCAGCTTTAAATTCGTCTTTACGGACTGTTCTGTTTTTGACAGATTCTGTCTTTTATTTCGCATTGCCTCTTTTGCTATGTTGGATTCATTTCTTTGATACATTAATGTCCAGTAGCTTTATGCAATGTCCAGAAGTGTAAAGAATGATTGTGCCACCTCTGAATGTGTGAATTATTAATTGTGCACTAACCCTCTAATGAGTTTGCTTGAAGTTTGGTGTGAAGGAAGTTTTCAAGGGTCAAGAGAGGAGGATATACTATGATCAAGAGGAGTGAAAGCTCTAAGCTTGGGGATGCCCCGTGGTTCACCCCTGCCTATTTTAAGAAGACTCAAGCGTCTAAGCTTGGGGATGCCCAAGGCATCCCCTTCTTCATCGACAACATCATCAGGTTCCTCCCGTGAAACTATATTTTTATTCAATCACATCTTGTGTTCTTTACTTGGAGCGTCGGTTTGTTTTTGTTTTTGTTTTGTTTGAATAAAATGGATCCTAGCATTCACTTTGTGGGAGAGAGACACGCTCCGCTGTTGCATATGGACACATGTGTCCTTAGGCTTTACTCATAATGTTCAAGGCGAAGTTTCTTCTTCGTTAAATTGTTATATGGTTGGAATTGGAAAATGCTACATGTAGTAATTCTAAAATGTCTTGGATAATGTGATACTTGGCAATTGTTGTGCTCATGTTTAAGCTCTTGCATCATATGCTTTGCACCCATTAATGAAGAAATACATAGAGCTTGCTAAAATTTGATTTGCATATTTGGTTTCTCTAAGGTCTAGATAATATCTAGTATTGAGTTTTGAACAACAAGGAAGACGGTGTAGAGTCTTATAATGTTTACAATATGTCTTTTATGTGAGTTTTGCTGCACTTGTCCATCCTTGAGTTTGCTTCAAATAACCTTGCTAGCCTAAACCTTGTATCGAGAGGGAATACTTCTCATGCATCCAAAATCCTTGAGCCAACTACTATGCCATTTGTGTCCACCATACCTACCTACTACATGGTATTTCTCCGCCATTCCAAAGTAAATTGCTTGAGTGCTACCTTTAAAATTCCATCATTCACCTTTGCAAATATAGCTCATGGGAAAAAATAGCCTTAAAAACTATCGTAGTATTGAATATGTACTTATGCATTTTATATTTTATTAAGTTGCTTGTTGTGCGATAACCATGTTTCTGGGGAACGCCATCAACTATTGTTGAATATCATGTGAGTTGCTATGCATGTCCGTCTTGTCTGAAGGATCTATCATTTTAGTGGTTGGAGCATGCAAAATTGTTAGAGAAGAACATTGGGCCGCTAACTAAAGCCATGAACCATGGTTGAAGTTTCAGTTTTGGACATATATCCTCAATCTCATATGAGAATAATAATCATTGCTACATGCTTATGCATTTAAGAGGAGTCCATTATCTGTTGTCCATGTTGTCCCGGTATGGATGTCTAAGTTGAGAATAATCAAAAGCGAGAAATCCAAAATGCGAGCTTTCTCCTTAGACCTTTGTACAGGCGGCATGGAGGTACCCCTTTGTGACACTTGGTTGAAACATGGCATGCAAAGATCCGGTAGTCCAAGCTAAGTAGGACGAGGTGCGGGCACTATTAGTATACTATGCATGAGGCTTGCAACTTGTAAGATATAATTTACATAACTCATATGCTTTATTACTACCGTTGACAAAATTGTTTCATGTTTTCAAAATAAAAGCTCTAGCACAAATACAGCAATCGATGCTTTCCTCTTTGAAGGACCTTTCTTTTACTTTTATTGTTGAGTCAGTTTACCTATCTCCCTCCACCTTAAGAAGCAAACACTTGTGTGAACTGTGCATTGATTCCTACATACTTGCATATTGCACTTGTTATACTACTTTATGTTGACAATATCCATGAGATATACATGTTATAAGTTGAAAGCAACCGCTGAAACTTAATCTTCCTATGTGTTGCTTCAACACCTTTACTTTGATTTATTGCTTTATGAGTTAACTCTTATGCAAGACTTATTGATGCTTGTCTTGAAGTACTATTCATGAAAAGTCTTTGCTATATGATTCACTTGTTTACTCATGTCATTACCTTTGCTTTGATCGCTGCATTCATTACATATGTTTACAAATAGTATGATCAAGATTATGATGGCATGTCACTTGAAATTATCTTTGTTATCGTTTTACCTGCTCGGGACGAGCAGAACTAAGCTTGGGGATGCTGATACGTCTCCAACGTATCGATAATTTCTTATGTTCCATGCTACTTTATTGATGATACCTACATGTTTTATGCACATTATATGTCATATTTATGCATTTTTTGGAACTAACCTATTAACAAGATGCGAAGAGCCGATTCTGTTTCTGCTGTTTTTGGTTTCAGAAATCCTAGTAAGGAAATATTCTCGAATTGGACGAAACTTTGCCAGGGTCCTTTTGCACGAAGCTTTAGGACCGAAGAGATAACGAAGTGGGGCCACGAGGCAGCCCGGGGACGGGCGCGGCCCTGGCCACGCGCCGGCCCTACCCCCTGGCCCCTCGTGTGGCCCCCGCGTTGTCTTCGCCTACTTAAAGCCTCCGTCGCGAAACCCCCAACGAGAGCCACGATACGGAAAACCTTCCCGCCGCCGAATCCCATCTCGGGGATTCAGGAGATCGCCTCGGCCTGCCGGAGAGGGGATTCATCTCCGGAGGACTCTTCATCGCCATGATCGCCTCCGGAGTGATGAGTGAGTAGTTCACCCCTGGACCATGGGTCCATAGCAGCTAGATGGTCGTCTTCTCCTTGTTGTGCTTCATTGTTGGATCTTGTGAGCTGCCTAACATGATCAAGATCATCTATCGTAATTCTATATGTTGTGTTTGTCGGGATCCGATGGATAGAGAGTACTATGATTATGGTGATTATCAATCTATTGTTTATGTGTTGTTTATGATCTTGCATGCTCTCCGTTATTAGTAGAGGCTCTGGCCAAGTTTTTACTCTTAACTCCAAGAGGGAGTATTTATGCTCGATAGTGGGTTCATGCCTCCATTCTGGACAGTGACGAAAGTTCTAAGGTTGTGGATGTCTTGTTGCCACTAGGGATAAAACATTGATGCTATGTCTAAGGATGTAGTTGTCGATTACATTACGCACCATACTTAATGCAATTGTCTGTTGCTTAGCAACTTAATACTGAATGGGGTTCGGATGATAACCTGAAGGTGGACTTTTTAGGCATAGATGCGGTTGGATGGCGGTCTATGTACTTTGTCGTAATGCCCAATTAAATCTCACTATATTTATCATATCATGTATATGCATTGTTATGCCTTTCTCTATTTGTCAATTGCCCTGTAATTTGTTCACCCAACATGCTTTTATCTTATGGGAGAGACACCTCTAGTGAACTGTGGACCCCGGTCCTATTCTTTACATAGCATACAATCTACTGCAATTGTGTTTACTGTTTTCTTTGCAAACATCTTCCACTCGATACGTTTAATCCTTTGTTACACAAGCGGGTGAGATTGACAACCTCACTGCTTCGTTGGGGCAAAGTACTTGGGTTGTGTTGTGCGGGTTCCGTTGGCGGAATCCCGGTGTTGCGCCGCATCACATTTCGCGACCATCAACCTTCAACGTGCTTCTTGGCTCCTCCTGGTTCGATCAACCTTGGTTTCTTTCTGAGGGAAACTTGCCACTGTGCGCATCATACCTTCCTCTTGGGGTTCCCAACGGACGTGTACATTTACGCGCATCAGTCACCATGGAGGACATCAATTCGTTGAGATCCTCCATGGACGCTCAAATGGAAAGCATGAGAAAATTGATTTCCGAGCTTTTGACTCCGGTCCCTCCTAGGGCTCCCGCCATAGAGGACACGGGTGTGTTAGAAGAGGGAGGTGCTTCGGCACTACCCTCCTCTACCAAACCCGTGGAAGGTGATAACTTAAACACTAACAAATCTACCATTGCATCTCCTAGGGATACTAGTGGAGGTGAGAGCTACAATCGAGTAGCTCCACCTTTTCTATCTCCCGATATACCGGTTCCCCATCCTCATTTGAACATTCGGGCGACCCACCTAAGTTTTCCGTTGAGAATTACGATACTTGGCGATTTGAGTTTCGCTCTCATGTTTGCAGTGCCTCCAATGAACTTTGGAGAATCATCCAGGAAGGCTTCAACCCTTACAACCCCGACAAGTTGACTAGAAGAGAAGCGGTTGATAGTCAACTCAACAACACCGCCTTGCACATGATTCAAACTAGTGTGGGGACAAAGGATTTGCCTCGTGTTCGGAACTACACCACCGCCAAGGAAGCTTGGGAAGGTTTGGCCGCTAGTTGCATTGGAAGTGAGAGCACGAGAAGGAACAAGTATAATGCTCTTCGGAATCAAGCCGAAGGATTCATGAGGCTACCGGATGAAGATCATCAAGACATGTATTCAAGACTCCTCATTGTTGCCGATTCCTTCCGGCTTATTGGTGCCACCCACATCAATGACTCTTGGATCAAGGAGAAGTACATTGAATGCATGATGCCATATGTACCCATTGATGTCAAGACCCTTGTTGGGAGAGAATGCTATTCCTCTCTCTCTTCTCAAGATGCCGTGCACGAGATGCAAGCCCTCAAGGTGCTCGAGCAAAACTCTCATGATTCTCTCAATCGTGCCATTGGTATGTCAAAAGGGAACAATCTTGCCTTGGTGGTCAACCCCGTAGAAGAAGTGTACCCTCAAGAGCAATATAGGGCATCTTGGAGTATGTCCTATCCGGAAGATTTGGAATGCCACTATCATGATCACATGGCCTTCCATGCAAAGTCCTTTTGGGTTGATCCCTCCAAGGCCAAGGAAGACAACATCAAGAGAAACCACAAGAGTGGGTTCACTAGCTTTGGTCCAAAGACAAGATCATGCTACAATTGTGATGACAAGCGCCACTTCATTGCCGAATGCCCCTATGAGAATAGAGAGCTTCATAATGGAAGGCTCATTCCCAAGGACAAGAGCAAAGAATCAAAGGGCAAATATTCAAAAGCCCCCAACAAGAAGTTCTACAACAACAAGACCAAGAAGGGCAAGAAGACCCCAAGAGTTGTGCTAGTGACTAGGGAAGAATATTCTTCCGATGAAGTTGTAAGCTCTAGTGATGATGAAGAAGGAAGCTCAAAAGAAGTGGCCGCCATTGTCACTACCAACATTCCCTCTTCATCTCTCTTTGAATCCCCCAATGAGAATCCTCATATCAAGAATGCACATTGCTTCATGGCAACGTCCTCCTTGGACACATCTATTGTGCTATCAACTCAAGAAGAATATTCCTCCGGAGATGATGATGGTGATGATGAAGAAGATGCAACCTCTAATGGATTGGTCGCTCTTGCCTCCCTCTCCACTAACTCTTCATCACCAAGTGAATCCCCCAATGAGATCATTCATGTGGAGGAAGAAAGTTGTCTCATGGCCAAATCCTCCGAGGTATCATCTCCTAGCCCCTCTATGCCTAACATATCAAGTGATCTAGGGGTTGATGATGCTAGTCTAAAAGTGAAACAAGAAATGCTAGAATTTGATGAATTCATGTTTAACCTACAAGGTATCAACAAAAAGCATGTTTCAAATCTCATGGCTCGTTTAGCTCAACAAAATGATATGCTTGAGAAAAAGGGTCAAATAGAGAGAGAAGACTCTCTTGAAATCCATGCTCTTAAAAATGCCCTTGAGGAAAGTCAAGAAACTATAGCCTCTCTTGAGGAGAGGCTAGAAAATCTTGAAGAGCCTCAAGATGAAATTAACAAGCTCACTAAAGCTAGAGATCATGCTAGGGCTAAGACTAAATTGCTTAAAAAGGAAAAGGCCCAATTTGGTGTTGATCATGAGAAACTTGTGAAGGATCTAGATGAACTAGACAAAGCTCACAAAGCTTTGAAGAGTGAATACTCTCTCCTATCCAAGTCAAATGAGCAACTTCAAATTAGGCTTGCTTCATATGATGTGCCTAGTTCCTCTACTCCTTCTTGTGATCATGCAAATATTATTGAGGAAAATGCTAGGTTGAAGGATGAACTTGCTAAGGCCTCCTCTCCCCAAAATAAACTTTCTTTGGATGATCTTTTGAGTAAGCAAAGATCAAACAATGGGAAGGAGGGCCTAGGTTACAATGCCAAGGCGAAGAAGGCAAACAAGCAAAAGGCCAAGCCCGCACAAGAGAAGAAGAAAGCTATCACCAATGGTGAAGCCCCTAAGGGCAACACCATTAGTGATGATAATGCGGGAAATGCTAACCCGCACTATGTTCTATTTAGAGATTATTATGGTGATGTGTATGCGAAATATGTTGGCCCATATGATGGTTATGTTGCTTGGTCTATTTGGGTCCCAAAGACCCTTGTTGCTAACAAAAGAGGACCCATTGAGAAATGGGTACCTAAATCCAAGAATTGATCTCATGTAGGACTATGCCGCCGGAGGTTCAAAATGGGTACTTGATAGTGGATGTACAAGTCATATGACCGGCGGCAAGAACCTCGTCAAGGAGTTGAGGCCCAACATAAACAATATCACCGTCTCCTTTGGCGATAATTCTACATCCGAGGTATTGGGTTTTGGCAAGGTTGTGGTTGCACACAACATAACACTTGTGGATGTCATGCTTGTCAAAACCCTTGGTTACAATTTGCTTTCCGTTTCCGCCCTTGGCAAGATGGGTTTCGCCGTCTTTATTGATAATGATATTGTGGTCCTCTTGTGGAGCAAGACTCTAAAAGTCGCTTTCGTTGGGTATCGCGAACATAACTTGTATGTGGTGGACTTTTCGGGGACCACCACTTCAAGTGCGATGTGCCTATTCGGAAAGGCGGATGTGGGTTGGTTGTGGCATCGCCGCCTAGCCCATGTCAACATGAGAACTTTGCAAAGTCTTCACAAGGGGAACCATATTGTGGGACTAATGGAAAATGTTTCTTTTGCCAAAGATAGTGTTTGTAGGGCTTGTGTTGAAGGCAAAATGCATGACTCTCCGCATCCAAGCAAGACTATCATCTCTTCCAAGAGGATCTTGGAGCTCCTTCATGTGGATCTCTTTGGTCCCGTTACTCATGCAAGTCTTGGTGCGAAGAAACATTGCTTGGTGATTGTTGATGATTACTCAAGATACACTTGGGTCTACTTTCTCAAGATGAAAGATGAGACTCAACAAATATTCATTGACTTTGCCACCGAGGTGCAACGCCAACACAACCTCCTCATTATGGCAATAAGAAGTGACAACGGCTCCGAGTTCAAGAACTACACACTCAATGATTTTCTTAGTGATGAGGGGATTCGTCATCAATATTCCGCTGCTTACACCCCTCAACAAAATGGTGTTGCGGAGAGGAAGAACCGGACTCTTATGGATATGGCAAGATCTATGATGGCGGAGTATAAATCCCGCTATAACTTTTGGGCCGAAGCCATCTCCACCGCTTGCCACTCTTCTAACCGGCTCTACCTCCGCAAGGGATTGAACAAGACTCCATATGAAATACTCACCGGCAACAAGCCTAATATCTCATACTTCAAGGTGTTCGGTTGTAAGTGTTTCTACAAAATCAAAGGAGTTCGTTTGTCTAAATTTGCTCCTAAAGCTTTGGAGGGTATATTTGTTGGTTACGGTGCCGAATCTCACACTTATAGAGTCTTTGATATAGCCTCCGGGATTATCATCGAATCTTGTAGTGTGAGGTTCGAAGAAAATGATAGCTCCCAAGTGGGGCAAGTTGATGTATGTGCAGGTGATGAAATACCTCAAGATGCCATAGTAAGAATGGGTGTGGGATTTTTCCGCCCCATTGAGGGACACGGTGTGGCGTCTCGGGAAGAACTATGCTCTACCACGGTGGAGCCCTCATCCTCTCAACATCAACAAACCCCATCTATTGAAGCTAATGATGCACCAACCCAAGAACAAGAAGAAAACCCTCCCTCTCATGTACAAGATCAAGGACAAGATCAACCAAGGATTCATGATGGCTCCGATGAGTATCCATTTGATATTTGCGCTTCACCAAATATTGTCCAAGATCAAGCACATGAGGTTGAGCATTCTCAAGAAATTGAGGAAGCTCCAATTGAAGGTCAAGACGGGGACCCAAATGATCAAGTTGATCAAGTGACACCTCCAAGGCCTAGAAAAACCAAGGAGGAGATCGAGGCCCGTCGTCTAGCAAGAAGAGAAAGGCAACTTGAGCGTCTTGAACACACACATGACAAGGTTCTTGGTGATGTAAGGGCAAAGGTTTCCACAAGAAGGCAATTGGCTAACTTTAGCAATCATCATGCTTATATCTCCTTAGTGGAACCCAAGAAAGTATTTGAAGCCCTTGAAGATTCGGATTGGTTGGAAGCCATGCACGAAGAACTCAACAACTTCAAGCGCAACAAAGTATGGACCTTAGTAGAGAAGCCAAAGGAGTGCCGCAACGTTATAGGCACTAAATGGATATTCAAGAACAAGCAAGATGAGTTTGGAAATGTTGTGAGGAACAAGGCAAGATTGGTGGCTCAAGGTTTCTCTCAAGTTGAAGGAATTGACTTTGGGGAGACCTATGCTCCCGTGGCTCGCCTTGAGTCCATCCGTATCCTTCTTGCTTATGCATCGCATCATAACTTTAAGTTGCAACAAATGGATGTTAAAAGTGCATTTCTTAATGGTCCTTTGCATGAAGAGGTTTATGTTAAGCAACCCCCGGGGTTTGAGGATCTCAACTTTCCTAACCATGTCTACAAGCTTGATAAAGCACTTTATGGTCTCAAACAAGCTCCTAGAGCTTGGTACGAGCACCTTAAAGAATTGTTGGTAGACCGTGGGTTTGATGTTGGGCTAATCGATCCCACTCTTTTTACTAAGAGGGTTAATGGGGAGCTTTTCGTTTGCCAATTATATGTTGATGATATTATCTTTGGCTCTACTAACAAAGCTTTCAATGATGAATTTTCAAAGCTTATGACCGATAGGTTTGAGATGTCTATGATGGGAGAGATGAAGTTCTTCCTTGGTTTTGAGATCAAGCAATTGAGAGAAGGAACCTTCATCAATCAAGCAAAATATCTCCAAGACATGCTCAAGAGGTTCAAGATGACCGAGTTGAAGGGTGTGGCCACTCCTATGGTTACCAAATGTCATCTTGCACTAGATCCCAATGGTAAAGAGGTGGATCAAAAGGTATATCGCTCCATGATTGGATCCTTGCTTTACCTTTGTGCATCTAGACCGGACATAGTGTTGAGTGTTGGTGTGTGTGCAAGGTATCAAGCTTCTCCTAAGGAGAGCCACATGATGGCTCTCAAAAGAATCTTTAGATATTTGGTTGATACCCCAAGATATGGTATTTGGTACCCCAAAGGCTCAAGCTTTATTCTCAATGGATATACCGATGCGGATTGGGCGGGTGACAAGGATGATAGGAAATCAACTTCCGGGGCTTGCCAATTCCTTGGTAGGTCCTTGGTGTGTTGGTCTTCTAAGAAGCAAAATTGCATATCTCTCTCCACCGCCGAAGCCGAATATGTTGCCGCCGCAAGTGGATGCACTCAATTGTTATGGATGAGGCAAACTTTAAAGGAATACGGTGTCATTTGTGACAAAGTGCCTCTATTATGTGACAATTAAAGTGCTATCAAGATTGCCTATAATCCGGTGCAACATTCAAGAACGAAGCATATTGAGATCCGGAATCACTTCATTAGGGATCATGTTGCCCGTGGTGATATTGAGCTCATCTATGTTCCTACCAAAGATCAACTTGCCGATATATTCACGAAGCCTCTTGATGAAGCAAGGTTCTCTTATTTGAGGAATGAGCTAAATATCATAGATTCAAGGAGTATAGCTTGACCATCTTGCAAACACACCTTTGTCTCAAAACTTTATTTGGTTTAGATGTGGGCATGGAAATAGGGGGAGTGCGGTTTAAACTATTGAGCTATCCCTCCCCCCATAATGCCAACATTAAAAGAAATCATTCTCTTTATATCATATAATGATATGTGAGCTTCAATGATGAGTAGTGGTTTTGGGCCCAAGATATATCTTCGCGGTGCCATGCCATAACACTCATATATGGTGGCCTAGGCCACCACACTCTTCTTTGTGAAGAATTGGAGTTATTTGGGTCTTATCGCCTTTTATTTGACAACTCCATGTTCTTATGGGAAATCACTCTAGTTTGGCCTTATTTGCTCATATCTTGCAAACTTGAGTGATCATGTACCATTAACAGTTTGTATCTTCTACAACCTAAGCCTACTCTCTCCTATAAGCCATTTCCATCTTGCTCATTTGTCATGTTTGGTAAAAACTTGGAGTTTGAGGTGTTTCGGTCGGATGATCTAGGTTGCTCCATCTTATTGGTAAATTTGTACCTTATATGTGACATGATACTTTATTGCATCACACATGAGTCTTGCAAATAACCAACGAAAGATGGGACGGATTCCCCGTGATTCTGGAATTTTTCAGAACCCCGGATAATCCGGCCCCAGGAGACACCGGATTATCCGGCCCGGCCGGATTATCCGCCTTAAACTAGGGCCGGATTATCCGGCCTGGGCAGATCTTGAAAGGGTTGAGGACGAGGCCGCGGGGGGGCAAACGGTTCCCCCACGCGCCCCTCTCTCCTCTTTCTCCTCTCAAGGTCGCCGGACCTCCTCCTCCTCGCCGGAGACGCTCCGTCCGCCCCCTCTCGGAGTTCTTGGGTGGATCGGGTGCATCTCCTCCCTAGCTACCTTCTCCTCCAAGCGGTTTCCACAATGGATGTGGGTATGATTCACAATCTCTAACCCTAGATGTTGTGTTTTATATGTGCTCTTTTCTTGGTGGAATTGGTGTCTAGTTGTTCCAAACCTTTTGTAATGTACTCCTCTTGCATGCTATGAGGCCGATCTAGTCTTAGACAAGCTTTTGATTGGAAAACTGCAAATCTCGCAGGGCCGGATTATCCGCCCCCCGAGCTGGCCGGATTATCCGGCCGGGCCGGATTATCCGCCCCCAGGGGACACCGGATTATCCGGCTGGAGCTTCATCGCCGCTGCAGTTTGGCTTCAATCTATCATGTCTAGATTTGCACCGACTTATAGCATGTTTCTCGAGTATATTACTGTATCTTACATGACTTATGAGCATTACCTTTCCTTTGCTACCCGCCTTTGCTTCTCACAGGTGGTGCTTCTCGGGGTGGTCGGAGACGCTCAAGGCATGATCGATCTAGTGATGAGTTTGCCTCCAATGCACCTCGCAAGTCCGTCACTTCAAGGCGGAAGAACAAGGAAGTGAGGGAGAACTACAAGGCCATGGACTCAGTTTCTTACTCCGCTATCCGCTTGAAGAACTGGTATGATGATGTCCCAAGGGATGAAGACATAGCGGGCAGGAGATACTGGTGCATGAGCAGGAGTTCATCTACAAGGACATCTATGAGCCCATGAAGAATCTGAGACCCATGCAAGCTATCAATGTGGACATTCTGGCAATCAACGATCACTTTGAAGACGCAATCTGGGTAGCTGGAAGGATGGGCTTGCTTGACATCATGAAGATTCAATGTGACTATAGCCCAGATTTGGTGAAGCAGTTCTTTGCCACTTTGGCAATCAAGAAAGATGAGGATCGCACCATGGAATGGATGACTGGCTCCACTCACTGCAGTGCCACTCTGCGCCAGTTTGCTGGTTATCTTGGAGTTCCTATTGATGGGGGTTGTCGCCTTCATGGACCACAACAGACAGATAAGAATGCTCTGGTGCATCTCTATACCTCAGCGGGAAAAATTGGTCAAGCTAAGGGGCTGCTTCCCATATACAGTCAGTTGCTTCGGTTCTTTCGGGCAACCATTTGCCCAAGTGGTGGTAACAATGATGCTCTCCGGGGAGCCCTTGTGGACCTTATGCACCTCAGCTATAAGTGTGCTCGTGATGTGAATGAAGAACGGGACTACACTCTTGATGTCATGGACTTTATCTTCCATGAGATCCATGATGCCATGGTTTCCCGGACTACCATACCCTATGCACCCTACATTCAGCTTCTCATCAACAACTCTGTGGCTGTGTGTGATGAAGACTTGAGTGGGTATCCTTTGGTGAAGCACCATGTCAAGAAGGCCTACAAGCTTAAGCCAGTCTCTTCAGCCGTACCTGCTCCTGACACTTTCATGCGTGATGCTCGTTCCGTGGCTTTGCTCCTGCTCATCATCCTGATGTCCCGGCTATGAGGAAGCAAGTGAGCCGGCTTAGTTGGTTTCAGCGTCACATCCTGTGCATGAACATTGAGATACATAAGGAAAACTATGCTGCTAGCCGAGAGCGTTCTGAGATTGAGCACACTCAGGCGGTTATTCTTCACAAGCTCAGTGGTGATCAAGGACCCCCGCCTCAGCCTCCAGCTCACCAGGGTTACAGTGGATGGCACTCTGCACAGGTTCCATGGAGTGATCTTGATGATTGCCTTCAAAGGACCAACACCTCTCGCCGCTCCCCGGATGCACCTGACACTGATGAGGATGAAGAGGAAGCGGCAGACGAGTCCGATGATGATTATGCCTCCGAGTGATTCCCATGGGACGAGTAGCATCGCGCTTGTCCCCTTTTTGGCGTTTCGATGCCAAAGGGGGAGAAGTGTTCTATTAGGAACTATCTCGGGGATTTGCATGGTTTGGGCACAAGCATATGCGTTTACCATTCCTTTATTGCTTGTGTTCCCTCGTATTTGCACTATTTGCTTTGGTTGTGTCCCGTTTAAAACTATGTGCTATGTGGTGTGAGACATTGTTAAGTGTGAGACATTGTTATGGTTTTCGGATTTCTATATGTTGAGATCAAGGATGCTATATTATGTGTGATGCTATATCTCCGTATCTTATATCTACACATGGGTATGATCTCTTGCATCATATCTCAACTTCATATTTGTATTTGTCTCGTGTTAGAGCTCATGATGGATACATCTAGTGTTGAGGCACCTCAATCCTATGTGTTGTGTATTTGTATTCAAATGCAAATTACTTATATGCACACATGTAGGGGGAGTGCCTCTATGTTTTTGCCATCATGTTTGTCTCTATAGTTATTCTCTTGCAAATCCGTATATTGTCATCAAACACCAAAAAGGGGGAGATTGAAAGAACATCTCTCATATTATGTTTTGTGTGTTTGATGTCAATATATGTGATACACTAATGTTTGTTAAAGTGGTACAGGGATTACATAGATATTTATTCATGTGTGTTGGATTTGATCGTGTCAAAAGTCATGAAAAAGTTGGCCAGGGCGGATAATCCGGGCCGGATATTGTTGAAATATCCGGCCCCCTGATTTTGGCTAAGTCTCCGGGAAAGCAGCGCGATAGAGGGGCCGGATTTTTGCCCGGATATTGTCCCGGTATTGTACGGGCCGGAATATCCTGGCCGGATATTTTGAAAATCCCCCTCGAAACGGCTAAGGACCTGAAGAAAAGTGGCTCTCGCATAGGGCCGGACATTTGACCGGACATTGTCATGGTTTTGTACCTGCGGCCGGATTATCCGGGGCGGATTATCCGGCCCCAACTTAGGCCGGATTATCCGGCCCCGGAAGGCTCAACGGTTGGATTTTGGGGAGGGGTATTTATACCTCTTCTTCTTCCTTACCTCTTTGCTCAATCATTGCTCAAGAATTCTGCCAAGCTACACCACCATTAGAGCCACCTCAAGAAACACAAGATTTGCAAGATCTCCTTCCTCCCCCAACCAAAGCTCTTGATCTTTGGGGATTCGAAGGAGAAGCCACCGATCTACATCCTCACCGAAGCGTTCTTCATTTCCCCCTCACTTGTTTGAGGGATCTCATGCTAGTGTTCCTATTTGGTCCCCTAGTTGATTTGTTGTTGATGTGTTGTTGTTGATTGTTGTATTGTTACAGATTTGGGAGCCTCCAATTCAGTTGTGGATGTGTGCCCCAAGAACCTTGTAAAGGCCCGGTTTCCGCCTCGAGGAAATCCCTTAGTGGAAGTGGGCTAGGCCTTCGTGGCGTTGCTCACAGGAGATCTGAGTGAAGCCTTCGTGGCTGTTGGTTTGGCTTGCGTAGCAACCACACTCCTCCAAACGTAGACGTACCTTCTTGCAAAGGAAGGGAACTACGGGAATCATCTCCGTGTCAACGCGTGCTACACTCTCGGTTACCTCTATCCCACTCTATCTCCTATATATTGCGTAGCTATATCTTGCTTAGTTGATAACCTTGTCATATAGGTAAATTCACTTAGTTGCATATCTAGAGAATTTACCTTTGTGTCAAACCTAAATTGAAAAAGAACTAAAAATTGGTTAGCACCTATTCACCCCCCCTCTAGGTGCGGCATACGATCCTTTCACCACTATCGAGCATAAATACTCCTCTTGGAGTTAAGAGCAAACTTGGCCGAGCCTCTACAAATAACGGAGAGCATGCAAGATCATAAACAACACATAGGTAATAGATTGATAATCACCATAACATAGTATTCTCTATCCATCGGATCCCGACAAACACAACATATAGTATTACAGATAGATGATCTTGATCATGTTAGGCAGCTCACAAGATCCAACAATGAAGCACAATTAGGAGAAGACGACCATCTAGCTACTGCTATGGACCCATAGTCCAGGGGTGAACTACTCACTCATCACTCCGGAGGCGATCATGGCGATGAAGAGTCCTCCGGGAGATGATTCCCCTCTCCGGCAGGTGCCGGAGGCGATCTCCGAATCCCCGAGATGGGATTGGCGGCGGCGGCGTCTCGGAAGGTTTTCCGTATCGTGGCTCTCGGTACGGGGGGTTTCGCGACGAAGACTTTAAGTAGGCGGAAGGGCAACGCGGGGGCCACACGAGGGCCCCACACACTAGGGCCGCGCGGGCCGGCCGAGCGCGCCGCCCTAGTGTGGCGGCGCCTCGTGGCCCCACTTCCTTTCCCTTCGGTCTTCTAGAAGCTTTGCAAAATAGGACCCGGACGTTGATTTCGTCCAATTCCGAGAATATTTCCTTACTAGGATTTCTGAAACCAAAAACAGAAAACAGCAACTGGCTCTTCGGCATCTTGTTAATAGGTTAGTGCCGGAAAATGCGTAAATACGACATATAATGTGTATAAAACATGTAGATATCATCAATAATGTAGCATGGAACATAAGAAATTATCGATACGTCGGAGACGTATCATTATCTATAACACGTTCAATAATTTTCATAGGTATCTTGAAAGGAATATTTTTAGTAGGTGGATTTAAAATATCACAAGCATCATTAGAGTTATCACATATGGGAGATAAAGTATTATCAGAGCAAATTTTCTCCCCTAAAACTGGGAAGCTACAAAGATCATAAAAACTAGCTTCCCCAAGCTTAGAATTTTCCATAGCATTAGCAGCAATTGCGTTCATACTAATAACATTGCTACTATCATGCAAATAAGGTTCCATATGTTTTTTAATTTTCACATCAAACAATTCTAAATCAGGAAAAAGATCAAAAAGCTCACTATTTTTGTTTGTTGTTTTCCATTATGCCTAACTAGTGAAAATAAAAACAAGAGACAAAAAGATAAAATTGCAGAATCTAAAGGAGATACCTTCGAGCACTCACACACCGGCAACAGTGCTAGGAAATAGCTTAGTAGTCGGAGGATGTGAATACCTTTTACCTTATCTCCCCGGCAACGGCGCCATAAAATAGCTTGATGTCTACTCACGCTTCTATTCTGTAGACAGTGTTGGGCCTCCAGAGCGAGGTTTGTAGAACGACGCAAGTTTCCCTTAAGTGGATCACCCAAGGTTTATCGAACTCGGGGAGGTAGAGGTCAAAGATAGTCCTCTCAAGCAACCCCAATTAAGATACAAGAAGTCTCTTGTGTCCCCAACACACCTAATACACTTGTCGATGTATAGGTGCACTAGTTCGGCGAAGAGATAGTAAAACACGGGTGGTATAGATGGTGGTAAAGTTTTCGTCCCGTTCATAGGGCTTGCGCGTGTCCCTAGGTTGTAAATTTAACAATGATAATGCAAGATATATATTACAAAATATATATCATTAGAAAGCTCATGTGTTCTACTTTCTAATGGTATAATTTTTGTGTTATAAAAGTAATATTATGTTGACCAAATTGAGAACCTAGGGATACGCGTAAGCCCTATGAACTGGGACGGAGGTAGTAATTGCGATCTGAAATAAATATTGCAGCAAGCGAACATGTAGCAGAACTTGTTGGAAACGGTGTTTCAATGCTTAGAAACAAGGCCTAGAGATCATACTTTCACTAGTGGACACTCTCAACAATGCAATAATAATTGAATATAAATATAAGCACTTCACTATGCTATTCTGAATTACTCTCTGGCTGGATAACGAACACTAATTCACCATGTAGGGATGCAAAGCAAACCTTAAAGATGTATTCCCAAGTACTAATAAACACCCCACGCTGTCACTTTGAGCATTCATAGGAGGTACTAACACACCACAATTTCATAGAGACATCCAACTCAAATCATAACCCAGTGAACAAGTATTCTGTGAAATATAGCCTAAGAGACCCACACGGTGCACACACTGTCACCTTTACACACGTGGGACAAGGAGTCTCCGGAGATCACATAAGTAAAATTCACTTGAATAACATAACTACTTCTAGATTACAAAGCTCACCATATGGATCTCAATCATGCAAGGCAATTCATGAGATCATTGTATTGGAGTACATGAGAGAGAGATTAACCACATAGCTAACGGTACATCCCTTAGCCTCGATGGAGAACTACTCCCTCCTCATCATAGGAGACAGTAGCGGCGATGAAGATGGCGGTGGTGTCGATGGAGATGCGGGGCACTTCCCCGTCCCGGCGGTGCCGGAACGAGACTTCTGTCCCGAATTGGAGTTTCGCGATGGCGGCGGCGCCCTGGAGTCTTTCTGGTGTTTCGTCAATCGATCGAAGTTTTAGGTCGAAGGGTCTTATAGGCGAAGAGGCGGCGCGAGAGGGTGCCAGGTGGGCTCCCACACTGGCGCGCCCTCCTTGGCCGCGCCGCCGGGTGATGTGGGCCCCGCCCCTCTCGGCTCCCCCTTCGGTGTCCTGGTCCGTCTCGGTGAATTATGATGTTTGGTCTTCGTTTCGTCGAATTCCGAGAATATTGCCCGAACAACCTTTCGGAACCAAAAACAACAGAAAACAGGAACGCACTTCGGCATCTTGTTAATAGGTTAGTTCTAGAAAATGCATCAAAACGATATAAAGTATGTATAAAACATGTAGGTATTGTCATAAAACTAGCATGGAACATAAGAAATTATAGATACGTTTGAGACGTATCACTTCTTCAGCTAAGTGTGCTTCAGCTTCTCTTGCATGATGTAGCTTATAATTCATAGTAGTATAACTGTGATGACGAACAATGCCTTTGATATCATACTTTAAACCATGGAGGAAACGTTGCGTCGTAATCTGAAGTGACTCACGGACACGGCCACGCTGCATAAGCATCTCCATCTCCATGAAATAAGTATCAACAGTTTTACTACCTTGTTGTCTCAAGAGGGTCAACTTATCAAATATAGACCGCAAATAATTAGTGGGAATGAAACGATCTTGCATCATGACCTTCATCTCACGCCATGTAAGAACTGGCAACTTGTTGTCTTCTTGACGAGCACGTGTAACTCCATCCCACCAACGCAATGCATAGCCATCAAATTCTGAGGAAGCAAGCTTGACCTTCCTATCTTCAGTATAGTCATGTAGGCACCACAACTTCTCAGTCTTCAGCTCCCAAGTGAGGTATTCTTCAACATCAGCACCTCCTTCAAATTTGGGTATTGAGAACTTTGGCTTACCCAAACCATCGTCTTGCGGTTGTGGTGGGACACGGCGAGCTCCGAGATCAACAAAGCCACGACCACGGTTACCACGTCCTGCACCACCACCAGCACCACGTGCTTCATCCTGAAGCTCAGGGTCTTCATCTTCTTGTTTTTGTTGTTGGGTGAGATTATCAACAGCTAGAGTCAAAACTTGAAGACTGTGCTGGATATCCGTCATTTGATCTTGCATTTTGGTGACGGTCTCATTAATAGTATCCAGCTTCTGGGAGATCTGAGTGCGGAATTCACGTCGCATGTCATTACGAAGAGCTTCATACTCCCTCCATGTCATCACATCAGCGTCATCCTTGTTTTTCTGGTTAACAATTTTCTCGTCACTAGAAGACATGGTTAGTAGGTTAGTGCACTAAAACAAATATATATGGTGGTACTCTCACAACTCACTCAAAACTGATAAGAAAAGGTAGTCTTACCGCTCCAAAATGAATTAGTGTTGCTTAATTACCACTTGTAGCGACAACGAGTGCACGGATGTAGTGAAGCGAATATCAAGGGTATAAGAACAAATCACACGACAAAGCAAGATATATGTGGGGCTGTAGGTAGGGTACCTATTTGCACCAATAACAAGCTCTAGCGCTGACCGTAGACAACCAATGATACTCACACAAGGCGATAAATGTGGCAATGTAACTATATGGATGAAAATATTGCAATGCACTCGAGACACACTAGCAAAGCTCAACGAAACAGGCACAAGATTGCTCAACTACAAGTGCAGAAAAGTAAACTAGGCCTTCACTTGATCTTACTAGCACTTCACTTTTTTTTCACTCTTTTTCTCTTTTTTTTGAATCACGTTTTCTTTTTCTCTATTTCTCATGGTACTGTAGCTACAGTAATTTTTTTTTTGATTTGACGACTCTTCTCCTTGTAACACGGCCAACAGAAATTGCAAAGCACAGCCTAACGAGCGCCTGTCGAGCGGTAAAACTAGTCGCTTTTGGGAAAGTTCCTAGTCACGTATATCGAAAGGCTGTGTCTATGGTTGGGAACAAGCACACTGTACGCTGTGTGGACTCGAAGAAACAAAACTGAAAACTAGATGATAGTGGAAACACAAACCCTAACAATACTAGATGGAAGAAAAGGTACGCAAAACAACTACAAAAAGCAACTAAAACTCGAAATTAGTGCAATCTAAGGCTATGGCAAGCCCTAACCCTAATATTTTTGGCTTTTTCTGGATAGGAAACACTCACAACTCAACTATGGGGTGGATTGTGGATGGCTTACCGAGGAAACACTGAAATCTGATACCAAGATGATAAGGGGTTGCCCGATATTCTCAGTAAGCGACGATGGTGGTGATGAACACACGATGAACAAAGCGGAGATAACATGATGAAAGTGGAGGATAACTTGTATGACGCAACAAATCCCTCGATCAATCCCTGTCGCCAATGCTCAACCCTGCAAGATATTCGTAACTCCACACACTTGCGCACGTAGCCGCCGACCACGAAGCGGTAAGTTTCAACCATCTAAATCCCAATGGAACAACAAATCACACAATACTTTCAGGGGTATACACCAAATCAATGCTATGTGGTGTAGAGATTCAATAGAGTTGCAAATCAATCAACTATGAACTAGGTTTTATCTTAAACGTGATCTAAAACTAATTTGGGGGGTCCTGGGCACTTATATAGGGGTTCGGACGACTACGAGTCGAAACGATACATAGAAAACCAACCAGTTGGATCTGGTCGAGACAGACTCGGACACGGCCGGTCTGGGGGCCGGTCGACCGGGCCTGGGACCGGCCGGTCCGGTTTGGACCGGGCCTGGGACCGGATCATGACCGGCCAAGGCGGTGTCACGCAGTACTCCGCCCGGATGGCGGCGGTGCAGTTCCGTCGAACAGGGCTCACCGGCGTGGGCGGGCGGCCGGTCGGACGGCGTGCACCGACCTGGACAAGCTTCTTCCTTCCTCGCGCATGCCTCCCGCTCCTCCTCGTGTGTCCATGGGATGTCTTCATGTCCAACTCCATAACCGCTTCACGTCCAGCTGCTCCTCTTCTCTTTGTGCGATGCTTGCTCCTTCTTCATACCTGATCATACATAAGTAATAGGATTTAGGCAGTATAAAGTTCTCATGGATCAAAGTATCAATTAGGAACAAGTTCACTTGCTGTTTGAGTAGCTTCGCACGAGCCCTTATAATGGGTCCAGTCCCGACTTCATTGGATTTGAGCTTCACAACAACATCGTCTTCATCTTGCAATGACGGAGGTAGTAGTGTAGTAGGGATGTCCTCATCAATTATACCACATCATTTCCTGCAAAAACGAGTTAGATGCTTTTACTCAATTTTTTTTAGTTCATTACGTGGCTGCTAGGGTTGCGAGGCAACCTTTGCTACCTACGTCGTTGTTGAGCATAACTCTCTTCATAGCTATTTGACTCTCAGGGTGAGTGAAACGATAGTTCCGAGGAGCGAAAGCATCACTCTAAACTTTGATCACACGCGTGACCCCCCCGCGTGGATCAACCACCATACGACCCACTAGTTACAGTTTTGACTACTTGACCAAAGTAAGAAAACAGACATTCGCAAAGTCAATTTACCCGAGCTTCACCCACTATCATAGACACAGTCTTGATCCAAAGATCGTGAAGTCCGCCGAACGGAAGAAAAACCAAGATCCTGCTTGATCAAGCGACGATCCCAATGGCATACTTGTCGATCACCGTAGACCCGGTCAGAGCTAAGCTATATGGGAAATAGGTAAGCGTGCCACCTAGGTGGATGAGACCAAACTCGCCACCAACTGACACCTAACCCTTATGCGAATAAAGAAAAGTGGGCCACCAATGTGTCGAGTGAGGCATGCAAGAGGTACCGTCGCACTCGCCATCAGTGAGGAGCGGAACTTGATCCCCATGGCGACCATTTATCGTGCACACAAAATCGTCCTTGCACATCTTGTGCACCGATCCAAATCGCCACCCTTCACCCCAATGAGATGCCATGGAGCGGGATCTAGGCGTGTTGCCTACCATTGCTGAGCACGTGACCCTAGCTAGAACCACTGACGAGGACGCCGTCAACGATGTGCTGTGATTTTCACCCAAAACTCACCAAGTAAGAGGGCAACGGGATAGATGAAGAGACAAGATGTCCCCACCTCTACCGTTCATCGCGTGCGCTTTGGCTGGCCAGCGACGACCAAGGGAGATGAGCTTGAAAGGATGAGTTGGGCTAGGGTTTTCGTTGCTGCCCATGTCACTGAATGAGAGCGACCCTTGAGCCTTTTTCCCTTTAGCCTTTTTCACTGGCGATATAGGAGGTGAATGCTTAACTCCTAACAACCCACGTGTTCTATTGGTTTGATTTTTTGTAGCACAACCTTTTGGATGTGTGATATTCTTGCATTTTCATACGGATGGTATGTACATTTTGAGTCACCCAACCCGACGGAAATAAATTTTGATTTAGTAGTACTAGAAATATATGTTAAATTTTATATAGATTTGGCGAATGTTAGGAAAAAAATGATTTAAGACGAAATTAATGTGCACTATATTTTGACATGAAGTATTGTAATGAGAAAACCCTACACGCCGGTGGCTGAAGAAGATAACTGGGTAGTAGAGAGAGAGAGAGTGCCATAATAGCGAGCTTAACTCCAACCGTTACCGCCAACATTAATTCAACGGCGAAATCAGCATTAATCCCCCACCTTAGATCGACCACGCCGCGTGGTCCCCTCTCCCTTTGCAGTCAAGCAGCAGCCCATAAACAAATGAAAAAATGGGAAAGGGAGAGAGAAACAAAGAGCAACCTACCCTCCCCTGTCCCGGTGGCGCTGTGTAAGAACCGGACAGGTGCACGCGACTGTGGTGGGAAAAGGAAGAAAAGACAGGAGCGAGAGAGAGCAGTAGCCACACCATAGTGGTGGAAAGGAAACGCGAGACACAAAGAGAGAAGAGAGGACACAAACCCCGCCCGCCCGATCTCCTCCTCCTCCCACCTCCGATCGCTCCTGCCCCGACTTCCCATCCGATTGCCGCGCCTCCCCGCCCATGGAGCCTCACGCCGCAGCTGCACCCGGAGCCGGAGAAGGAGACGCCGGCCGTGGCGCCGACCCCGACACCGGCCTCGAAGGTACCAGCACACCCTTTTTCCTCTTCTGTGTTCTCCTATTCTCATTCCATATTATTACGCTTAGATCTCCGCGCGTCCGTACGGCGCGCGGATCTGCCTAGGTTGGCCTGATAACGGGATGGAATGCACTGCAGGGTCCATGTGGAGGATGGGGCTGGGCGGGGACGGCAGCGGCGGCGGCGGGGACGGCGACGGGGCGCGCCTGCCGGAGCGGCCCGGCGAGGCCGACTGCATCTACTACCTCCGCACGGGCGCCTGCGGCTTCGGGGACCGCTGCCGGTACAACCACCCCCGCGATCGCGGGGGCACTGAGGTGACAAAGCCACGCTTCCCCTCCCCTATCCTTCGCGCGCTTTCCTGATCCGCCTCGGCGCGCAGATTCGGTGCGCCCGTGTGTACGCGCGCGTTCGCGTTGCGTCCACGAGGCAGCTCTAGGTAGATTTCCCATGTAATTGACGCAAGCACCACGCCTTAATCCACTGCGAGGATCGCAGAAATTACTAGTAATTATCGGGGTAATGTAGCTCCTCTCTAGCTGAATTGCATCTGCCGCTCAAGCATTTTGCCCGTGGCATCTCCCTAGCACTAATCAGGCGGCAGCGTGATTATCTGGATTGTGGCCGGCAGGCTGAATCTAGGCACCCTATGCATAGTAATCCTTTCGGGAGCAGGAGGTTACTCTGCACAGCGCCTTCATTTCATACTTAATTCGCATTACTTCCACTTCATTATTATCTTCAAACCTACTGCTTCGGCTTTATGGGCGCCTAAGTTTACTAGCAGCTCTCAATACTCCATTTATTAGTATAACCTAATGTACGTATATACATGTATGATCATCGATTACGGAGTTTCACAGTTGTCCGTAACATATGTACATATGGTTTTTTTTGCTCTACCTGTATATATAAATCTGGCCAACAATTGTAAGTACCTTACAGTTTACTATTTATGACCCTGATTTTGGTGGATTTGATGCTTTATGACTTGCTTATAATATGCAAAACATACAGAATTATATACTGCTTACTATTAGCAGCTAGATTTGACATTAATAAAGCTGCTTCTATCATGGTGATGGACTCTTGCCTTGTTTTCATTAGAGCCGACTGTTTTTGGTCTGTGGGCCTGGGATATTGTTTTTCTTTCTCCTATACTGTTTAGGCAGTAAATCTTCTGTTGAACCTAGAACATAGTCAAGAGTTTATGTCCCCCAAATTGGATTCTAGGAATCATATTTACAGTTTTGCAGTACATTCAGAATTGATTAATCTCTGTTTTCCCATCATTTGAAAATGTAGTTTGGTGGAGGTGCAAAGAACGAAGTAGCATTGGACTACCCGGAGCGGTTGGGTCAACCAGTATGCGAGGTACATAAAATCAACTGTTTCATGCTCAAATTTAATTACCTTTCCATACAGCCGAGCATCAGTCACACTCTTGAGCATGCATACACCAACTCCTGCAGACCTGCACACTATTTGCATGCACCTAGTTTCCCACGGATTTGTTGCTCGTTGACTGGCATGCAGAGTGAACAGCTAAAAACGTAGTAATCACTGGCTCCGTGTTCAGCACACTGGCTATTCTAAGTTATGTCACATGCTTCTTAATTGTTTGGACTTATTCTTCTGTATTTTTTTTGCAGTACTACATGAAGACTGGGACTTGCAAATTTGGCTCCAACTGCAAATATCACCATCCTAAGCAAGATGGATCTGTGCAACCTATATTGTTAAACAGTAATGGATTCCCTCTACGTCAGGTGTGAAAGTTCTCTCCAAAAACATTGCTACTTTAGTGAAATATTTTAATGGAGAATTTATTGATACAAACAAAGTGCAGGGTGAGAAAGAGTGCTCCTACTACATGAAGACTGGACAATGCAAGTTTGGTTCTACATGTAAATTCCATCATCCAGAATTTGGTGGTGTTCCAGTGACTCCTGGAATTTATCCACCATTTCAGTCCCCATCTGTCCCTTCGCCTCATCCGTACGCTCCTCTTACAAATTGGCAAATGGGGAGGCCACCTGTAGTTCCTGGATCATATATGCCAGGCTCTTATTCTCCAATGATGCTATCATCTGGAATGATTCCCGTGCAAGGATGGAGCCCTTATCCGGTAACTAACTTGAGTTGTAAATAATTTTTTGACATGCATCGCAGGTTTCAAATGCAAAAAATGAACTAAGAGTCACAAATCATAATAGCCAACTTGTGTAAAGATGTAAAGCAATTAATCGACACCTTGTAAATTGTAGATTAGACTGAAAGGTGGAAAATGAGTTCATTGTCATGTGGGCAAGAGCTGAAAGGCATCCACTAACATGTTACCTGAAAAAGTGGCTAATGTTAAGAGAACACTAAAATGGGGCAAGTAATTGACATATGTGATCATAGAATGCAAACCTAAGAGTGCATGCAGCTAGATGAATCTTTTGCTCCAAGTAAATAACTCTTCTGTTTGATGCAGGCTTCAGTAAACCCTGTAGCATCAGGTGGAGCCCAACAAAGTGTTCAAACTGGTCATGTGTATGGCATAGGGCACCATGGATCTTCCTCTGCAATTGCTTATGGTGGTCCTTACATGCCTTATTCTTCCTCAACTATACAATCCAGCAATAATCAACAAGAACATGGATTCCCTGAGCGGCCAGGGCAGCCCGAGTGTCAGTATTACATGAGGACTGGAGATTGTAAATTTGGTGCTACATGTAAATATCATCATCCTCGAGACTGGAGTTCACCCAAATCTAATTATATGTTCAGCCCTTTTTGCCTTCCACTTCGTCCAGTGAGTAACCTGAACACATCTTTTACATGTTGTAGGAACTAGCGCTACTTGTTTGTATGATCATTTTAATCCCCTGCAAGCCAGTCAGAACTTTCATAGTTCCTTGGAATTTGAAAAAAATAAACCAAAGTTAAAGTTGAACAAAAGAAACCAGCCAACAACACTCTCACTGCTACAAAAGGAAACACTGTTGCATATATATGATTTTTAGCCCAAAAGAATCTCAGAGATAATCATATCCACTACTTGTTGAAGACTCTTATCTGCAAGACTCGGTCTACGTCAGTGGTAATACCTATCCATATGATTGACCTACCCCTTATTTAATTCCTTCCCCATCATTAAAAATAAAAAATAGCATTTTAGAGAGGTCACACCTCAGAATGGTCTATCTGCAAAACCAATAACCTTGAGGGATTAGCAAAGTTCACCTATTAAAGATCTTGGGCAGGCGGACTTTGAAGTTCGTAAAAAATCTAGTCATGGATTGAGAACCACTTGTGGCCAGGGTTCTCCCCATGCTCTACTAAGTGTATGCACATCATCTTGTTTGTCCTTCAAATTGCAAGAAAGTTTCTAGCATTACTTTGGCCCTTCTTATTAGTACTTGTGCAATGATTGATTCATTTGGCCGCCTTCAACTCTAGTTTCTGTCTCTTGCCCTGACCGTTCCTTAGCATGCTTAGACATATTTGGGTACTTCACCACATAATTGCTTTGTAACTTGCTTAGCTTAATGGTTGGTTAATATCCTTTTACTTTTTTTTTACCTTTTTAAATTATAAGAAGGCATGAACCTCTCAAATAGAACATACCTCCTACTACCTCCGGACCGTATTAATCGACGCCACCACCACACTAATCTACCCGCATGCAGCGAACAGTCCGCGTCGATTAAAAACGACCGGAGGGAGTAGTTGTGAAGGGTTTTGTAACATTATCACGAATGAATGAGTCCCACAAGATAGTTCAGACAGTGACTTCCAGTTAATGCTCTCATAAATACAAGTTGTTCAGAAGTCATGAGGTTGGTTAGTTTGTACTTAGAAGAATATATCATGTCTCCTGATCATATGGCTTGCACTCAAACCCCATTCTTGAGTCGCAACTCTCAAGTGCTTATTAGTAGCTGTCCCGGACACTCTGGTGTCGATAAGTTGCTACAGATCAATCATTTGAGTTTTATGCAACACATTTTTTTAGAAATTCTAATCTTCGTGATTGAACATGTTGATTTGTCAGTGTTTTCTATCAATTAAGTTCTTGTCATGGTCTATCAGAATAACCAGGGTAGTTGTTGAGAGACAGATGGTAGCACAATGTTTCTATACTCTTTAGTCATCAGCTAAACGTTAGGTCAGTAAAAACCGTCAAATGCTTGTCATGTGGCCAAGATCCTCATTGTTTTAGCCCCAGAATAATCAGTCCATTCAACTTGGTTGATTGAGACTCACATTGATTAAATGACTGTTATGATCTCAGAAATTTGTGCAGATACAGTGTAATCCAGCATATAATGGTGGAAAAAAGTATTATTCTCCCAATTTCCTAGCCAGTCAAGTTTCTTCAATGAATAAACACTGTAATCTACCTATGTATTTAAGTTTTCTAACCAGGAGGATATTCCAGCCTTTTGTTTCTATTTTTGTCCTAGTGTTAGTTTTTGGTCTTCTGCCTTTCTAAGATCTGTGTATATATATACATTAATATATAAAACAATGATTCTTTTGCCAAAAAAAAGGATATAGTGATGGAAATGAGCTTTCAGTTGCCCATGGCTCTGCCCTAAGTATTCCATCTTGAGAAAAAAAACTGAATAATACGTGAATAGCTTGGTCTTAGGTTCATCACCATATAGTGCACATAGTTGCAGCAGTGAAGGTCTTCTGCAGAATCCTTAGTGTTAGCTTGGTGTTTAGCATGTAGTGGGTTCATTATGTCCTGAATAATTGAAATAATTTTTAGAAAGAATATGATTTTTATGTCAACTTGTATATTTACTAATGGGTATATATTTTTGCGTCACATCATCATCACGTGCACCAATGGCCAAGAAGGCATGAACAATATTAATACTTCATATCTCTGTGCTTGTTACTGATGTGTATTTACAATATATAGTGTGTAAAGATTGATATTATGTCTCCCAAAATAATTTCATTATCATAAAGTAAATCCATACTCTGTTTTGTCTTGTGAAGATCTGTCTTATGAAGATCCCTTCAGGCATACCAAGATCAACAAATGCTTGAAAAGCATTTGTCTTGGTTCTATTCGAAAGGAAGTTGATTAAGTCTTTACGCTCATGGAACATTCTGAAACAAATCATGTAGTTTCGGGTACATGCTAGAGCCATTGAGTAGCCAGAATTGATGTCCCCATTTGGCATTTGCTTGCCAATGCTGTTTGCCCTTTCTAATTGGTATGCACCAGCTCAACAAAGTCAAGGACTTTAGGGGAGCCTAATCTGCCTTCCTTAAATGTTTCTCCTTGATTGAACTTTCCTGCATGGCATTAGAGCAAAATGCCATCATGAAAGCATCCATTGATATCAAAATCCTCTATTTCCTTTAGTTTGGGATCTTATGAGATCGTAGTTAGTTGCAATTGTGAATTTGTGATTATCAGTGTGATATCCTGAATTATTATGCAGTATCTGCAAGTTACAGCTCTCTGTATTTTGTGTTGGGAACGGCACATGCTTTGTCTGGAATTTAATGGCATAAATCACATGTGATGCCAGATTTCTGATTTGCTTTAATATGCTAGAAAAAGTGTAGTGGCCTTAGACAGTATATGTATTTATAGTTCTTTTTTAAGTACATGCAGTTTCTTACCAGGCTGCTTATGTCATCTGAATTTTCAGGGTGCTCAACCTTGTTCATACTATGCCCAAAATGGGTACTGCAGATATGGAGTTACATGCAAGTATGATCACCCGATGGGTACGCTCGGCTACAGTTCATCTCCTTTACCCCTCTCTGACATGCCAATTGCTCCCTATCCTCTTGGCTTCTCTATTGCCACATTGGCTCCATCTTCATCTTCCCCAGATCTAAGGCCAGAATATATTTCAGCTAAAGACCCATCAGTCAACCAAGTAGGATCGCCAGTGACCGCATCTGACCCTGCTGGACCAATCTTGCCGAAAGGGGGTTTCCCGCCAGACACAGTGATGCGTGCTCAGACTAATGCGACAGCCGGTGGTTCAAGCCCTGGTGGCGGTCGCTGATTTTTCTGAGCTGAGTAGAGAGATCTCTCATCTCTCAGAACAATTTTCCAATCATTTGACACAGGTAAATTTGAACCCTCCACAATTTTCCCCATCGTATAAATTCTGCTGCTACTGGAGTGCATTCTTTCTTACACTGTCCATATCAGTTCTCATAGGCCCCTCCGATGTGAATAAAAAGCTGGAGCCTCTGTAGAGAAGGTTCGGCGAGGGTGGTTATCTCTGCCATCTCAATAAAAAGCATTGATAGGTTACAAGCAAGCAAAGCTCGATTCACTTGCAAATTTTTGCGTTCTTCTGTTCATCGCTGAGACGGGAAAAGCAAGGTTTTTGGATATCAGGTTCGATAGCTCGCAGCCGGTGTGGATAGACGTATATCCATTCCCTTGGTAAATAATTGTGGGTCAAGGAAATCTCCACATGCAGAAATTACTGGGTTTTGGTCCTGCCCTTCTGAAGTTATTTTCTTTTTTTGTTCTGTATATTGTCATATATATATCGTCAACAAACTCAGACTTGAAACTACATAAGTACATATATATGTGTCCATACTGGGAGCAAGGCACATTGTAATGAACACTGAACTTTTATAATTTAATGAAATACTGCTGCCAAACCTCTCAGTTCTACACTACTGGCATTCTGTTCACAAAATGCTGAATTGTGCATTTTTTTGCTTTGAAATGACTGTAACTGCATGTTGCTGTTTTGAAATGACTGTAACTGCATGTTGCTGGTATTAGCTCTACTCACGCAATGCGTCCAGAGAAGTGTAAGGTGAAATTTCGTTACTGTATATCATTTGATATGCGTGTCATATCTTGATTGTGGTGAATCCATTCGATTTTTATCAATGTAACAATCAAGTTACATTTTATTCTTAGTTAATTGTACTCAATTTTTATTGATCAAACAATCAAGTTTTACATCGTTTGGCTTTTGAAAAAAAGACCCATATAGACATTTTGGTAGTGATTCATTACTGGGGAATGGGCCCAAGAAGTCTTCCACACGTCTGAAAAATCAGGAGCAGTTGGACGTTCCATTACTCCACCAACAGATGGCTCGTTGCCGCGTCCCCCATTAAAGCGTTTTTCTTGTTACTCAAGGTCACAGCAGTACTGAGCGAGCGCACGACTGTGCTGGAGGTGGTGGAAGGAAGACTGCCAACTTGCCAAGTCACGTTACAAAGTAGTACGCCATCAATTCATAAAAAGATGCCTAAGATCTATGTAGATTTGGATGTATCTATCCATTAGAAGAATATACATACATTTAAATTTAGATAAACTTGTGACATCCTTTTATGGACAGATGTAGTACAATACTATGCAGTCAAAAGTTTACATTGACGCAACAAGGGGAAATTCAAAATGGAAACTCAAAACGGAAATCGAGCTTTCTTTATTTTCAAATAGTCAACACTCTTATTTTCAAGTTTCAAAAATTCTGAAACCAAATTCTAGACTAGCCAATGATGTAACTACAAATGTGCAAAATCTCGATACGAAATACTTTGTATTATAGGTTAGACAGATTTGACATAATCTGAAAACTTTTATAGTGAACAATGTACATTTCAACACTATCCTACAATCTAAAGTATTTAGGATATTGCCATACTAAATATTGGCAAGTTAGGTAGTCTGGAACCTTGAATTTTACTCATAAAAGCTGCACTAAGTTTAGCATAGTCGAAAGTGTTAATTCCTTGCACCAAATATTGAAGTATTTGAATCTTATGTACTCTCCCTTTATGGTTTTCGTTTAAATTTGAACTAGAACCACGGCAAGGATTATGAAACAGAGGATAACATGAAACTTATACTACTAGAACGGCCTATCACGAAAGCGAAAGTATACATTTTTTTAGAATAACATGGATCGCTTCCTGGCTCCATTTCATTGAAACAAAACCATGCCGTGACGAAGTTCTTAAGCCAGAAGGGCAACACTAAAAGATTTAAGGAAGGAAAAGCCAAAATCCATGACGAAACCAGCTGATACTAGCCAATCTAAAAACAACAAAAACCGGGCTCAAAGACCAACACAAGTTTTTGAGCCCGCATCCACGTTCTTCATGAAACATGCACCAGCGCAACTATATCAAATAGGAGTCGCTCGATCGACGCCAAGGTGCTTGGATCCCTCTCGCTCCGTCACCACATGGATTGCTTCAACGTCTTTAGTATGATCTTGAAGATAAGAAGCAAACGCCCAACCTCTATGCGATGAGCCGATAGCAGTTGTCTTTCAGTTAGAAATTCGCCCAAAAGGCTTGCGGACCAGTCCGGCATCAGCTCCAGCAGATGGTTGAGTTTTTTGAGCAGAAGAGTTGTGATTGATCCAGAAGGGGGCCATTCATGGTGTTTCACGCAAGTTTTTTTTTGTTAATGTCAATAATGTTCCGTTGTTCCAAATGCCCCAGGGAGTAGGATAGGAAGGAATGTTGAGCCGTAAATATCTCTTATTATTGTATAGCCACTTTGAAGCTAAACTATAGAATTCTTTAATAAAAAGATTAAAAACCTGAGAAACACCAGCATAGACAATACACTCAAAGAACAAATGTTTAGCAATTTGCTATTTCTTTGCAAACACTAGATTCTAGGGGTTTAGGGATTCCCCTCTTTCTCATGTTATCCCTAGTTATTATTTTTATTTAGGTGGCATCTTAAGCTTTCACATAGAAGGTAGATATACGCACGCCTATTATTAATAAAAACATACATTGATTTAGAGGAATAAGCCCCATTGTTTTCATATCCCCAAATCAAGAAAGTATACGTTTTTTTTTTGCGAATAAGAAAGTATACGTTGAATTGAAGAGCGTATGTATATGAATGATACGAATGATAAACGTTGTGAAACGTGGGGATGCGCCGAAGGGGGAGGGGAGCACTGCACATCCAGCACCGGACCACCACGGTGCGCTACCAACCAAGCCACCAACTATCGCTGCACCGAATAAAAACACCAGATTCCGCACGTTGCTTTTTTACATTACAAGAAAAGAAAAAAGAAAAAAACCGATCATTGTTGGTTGTTCGTCCTGGGCAGAGAGAGAGAGAGAGAGGAACCAAACCAAAAAGTGTCGACCGGGCATCCTAGGCGGAGCACGTGACGGTGCCGCCGCTGTGGGGCCCGGGCTCGGCCAGGGCCAGGGCCGTGGCAGCACCGCAGCAGCAGAGGCAGCGACCGACCGTCCGGACGACCGCGCATTCAATGCGGCCCGCGGCTTGCCCACTGCCCACTCCCGCCCGGCCCCACCACCACCACTTTCGCCCTTTTTGCGTTTCCACCCCTCCGAGTTCTCGCTTATCGCCGTTGAGCCCCCCGCGGCGGGCTTCTTGGCGCCTACGCGAAGTCACCCACGCGCTGTCCGGGCCACGACACGACACCCCCAAGCTAGAGAGAGCAGAGTGAGTCCCACTCACGCAGAAAAAGCCACGGGACTGCGAGCGTACGGGCTGCGACTGCAAGGGAGAGAAGAGAGAGAGAGAGGAGGAGTCCGGAGGAAGCAACGCCCAGAAGATTTTGCCTCGCTTTCCGCTTCGCCTCGCCGCAGCAGCTACTCAGGCGACGACGGCCGGCCCCGATCCCCGCCCGATCGCGCGCCGCCGCGGGAGGAGCATTCCGGGACCCGCCGCGCCGCCCATGATGGAGCCGTACGCCGCCGCCGAGCCCGAGGACGCCGGAGCCGGCGAGCCCGGCCCCGACACCGGCCTCGAAGGTACGCCGCCGCCCAATTCCAGCTCCCCCGCCGCTCTCTGCACCGCCGACATCGGGGTGTTCTGTTGCGCGCGCGCGTGCTTGGGGAAAAAAAGGAGGGGGTTTCATTTCTGTGCTCTGCTGCTCCCTGCTAGGGTTTTGGATCTTCGATGCGGGCTCACGCGCGCGAATGTTGTGTCCTCGCAGGGTCCATGTGGAGGCTGGGGCTGGGAAGCGGCGGGGAAGCGCCGGCGGCGGCGGCCGCCGCCGGGGCGAGGCTGCCGGAGCGGCCGGGCGAGGCCAACTGCGTCTACTACCTCCGCACCGGCGCCTGCGGCTACGGGGAGACCTGCCGCTACAACCACCCGCGCGATCGCGCCGCCGCGGTGAGCACAACGCTTCTCCTCTCCTCTCCCCCCCGCATCATGCTCTGCTTCACTTCAGTGTAGCCGGTCGCTGCTTATTAAGTGCGACTTGTCACTCCCTGATAATGACCGCCGGCTGAATTACAGCTGGTTGGTGCGGAGGGGGGAGCTTCCGCCTCAAGCCTTCCGCCGCGATTCAACCGATTCTCGTTAGCTATCACGAGCTCGCGGAAGTGAAATCTGATTGTGCGCGACTCGGTTGCTGTCGTTGATTACCTGATCTCATTGTTTAATGCGATACTGCTCGTCTTAGTCTCGCGGTTAATGTTGATAATTCGAAGTTCCACTTTCTACCCACGGTGCCACTTGCTCATGGCATTGACCGAGTCATACCTCTGTCAGGAAGATCTTTTACGTATTTCTTTTGCCTTATACTAGCTCAACTAGATGGCCATGTTCGCATGTCTGCAGCGAGCAAGCGGTTGCAGAACCGTATGCAGAGTACAGTAGACACTAGCTAGATTGAGCTCAAGGTGAGGTTCAGTTGAAATTATTAACCTGTTTCCTGCTCTGCTTTTTAGTTTGATGGAGGCGCAAGGACCGCGCGCACCGTGGAGTATCCGGAACGACCAGGCCAGCCTTCGTGCGAGGTAATTGAACTAGTCCCCATCTTGCATTTGAGTTACAATGGTATGAAATAGAAGGTCTGTCCTGCAGAAGCTGGTAACTGATATTTCAGGCATCAGACATGACCTGTTTCTTTGTACTATGTCATCTGGTGGATACTCTACAGTTAACATTCTTCACTTTTTCTTTGCAGTACTACATGAAGAATGGGAGTTGTAAGTTTGGCTCTAATTGCAAGTATAATCACCCCAGAGAAGGTGGTTCTGTCCAACCAGTTGTGTTGAATACCAGCGGATACCCTCTGCGTATGGTGGGTGTTTGTTCAATCAAAGTTTCTGTATAGTTCTGGGCCCTTCTTTGTTCGTTCTCTGATAAAAGCTTTCCTTTCGTCATGCAGGGTGAGAAAGAATGCTCCTACTATATCAAAACCGGCCATTGCAAATTTGGGTCTACATGCAAGTTCCATCACCCACAAGGGCCAGAACCTGGTGTTGTTTCAGAGGCTCCTAACATGTACCCACCAGTCCAACCATTGCCTATCTCTTCCTCTCTTCCATATCCACCTCTTGCCAATTGGCAGTTGGGGAGGCCTTCTGTGCTGCCAGGATCATATTTCCCTGGCTCGTACCCTCCAATGATGCACCCATCTGCTGTCATGCCAATGCAGGGATGGAACCCTTACATGGTAGGTTTCAGTTAGTATTATTTTTCATTTTGGTCTCTGTGCTATAGATAGTAGAAGTAAGTTACTTAGCAAGGGAGTTTTCTGTGAAATGATTTTTTTCCCATCTGGACTGAATTTTGTGAACTTAATTCATAATCATAAGATCTCTTTTTAAGGATGCAACCATTACTGTCTAGTGTCACAACTTCCAGAACTTGACTTTGTACTTTTCTGTTATGAAGCATTTGATGCATGGTCAGAAAAAGTATGAAACTGCCCTGATGAACTCTTTATTCTTCTCTGTATTCTTAGTCACCTATGAATCAAGTTGCGTCAGCTGGGGGACAGCAAACAGTTCAGGCAGGGCCATTGTATGGCTTACCGCACCAAGGACCTCCATCTGGAGTTGCTTATGGCAGTAATTATGCACCGTTGCCTTCTTCAACATGGCCTTCAAGTAATAAACAAGAAGTTGTCTTTCCTGAGCGGCCTGGGCAGCCTGAGTGCCACCACTACATGAAGACAGGGACCTGCAAATTTGGAGCCACATGCAAATACAATCATCCTCAGTATCTGAGTACACCTAGGTCCAACTATATGCTGAGCCCTCTAGGTCTTCCAATTCGGCCGGTGAGTAGAACACATAAGTCTGTTTTCTTACATTTAAGTACTATGTTGTCTCCAAGAAAGTTAGTCCAGAAGCACACCACTGAACTTTTTTTATATGTTGTCCTTGATAAGATTGACACCACAGCTTATTGTTCTGATACAACTGAATTGATAAGTGAACTTTTGATGTACGAGTGTAGTTTAGTCTAACTGCATAATTAGTGAAGCCTAGTGACGATTTCGTGTATTCAGTTACTAGAAGTTTTTGAAATTAGTTGGCGTTCTGTCTTTGGCTGCAACATTGATCAAGCTGCCACACATGGAAGAACATTGCCATACATGGAAGAACAGTTCATCCACTGCCTTACTTTCATCACCCAAATCCACCTTCCATATACAATAACTGTTCAAAGTTTTGTTCCTAGTCTAGTAAATCATGTTATTATACTAAGTCCTCTAAGTTTAGCTTGTCATTTAATCAACCAGAATGTGAAGCAAAGCCAAGCACTACAAAATGTGTACTGTGCACGCCTGCAATTTTCTCTTTAGCCTGTAGCAGAACATGTGTGTGCAAACATAAAAGCCTGTACTGAAAGAAAGGGCCTATTATGCGTCTATTGACCTTTTTTGTTCTAGTTTTAAGTATATCCCTATTATACTATGCATACGATGCTGTTTTGTGTATCTTCAATTAAATGAAGATCAATGTTCATATTATTTGCCTAAGAGATTTCTGAGTTTTGACCTTGTTCTGCTTATTTGATTCTGCTTGAATTCAGTATGGTATGAGCATTGAAAATATAAGATGGGATCATTTGTTGCATTGCATGCTTTTAAACCAGTCCTCTGGGTTGCGTAACTTGTGTTTCTTGTTCATTTTGATGTTCAACTTTTAACCTTGAACTCTGTAACCGGTTGTTTTTAACCTTGGAAGTACCGAATCAGTTTACTTTAACCCAAATGTTTTTGTGTTGACATGATCACTTATACAAATACACATCAGCACCATGACATGTCAGCAATTTTTTTAAGTACTAAAAGATAGGGGAAAAATCATACATAATAAGTTTTCTGTAATAATCTGAAACTTCTGTACTAAATTCGGGTGAACCTTTCAGTTTGACTTGAATCCTTCTATCATGCTGACAATTCGAAAATACATTTTTAGGGAACTCGGAGAATGTTTTTTCAGACTGGCTATTAAAGAACTTAGCAACATGTCATCAAGACACTAGTTAATTCGTTTTTGAGTTTAATATATCTGATTTTCTTAATAATTGGAAATTTCCTAGACAATATGTTTGTCCTGTGATTTTCTTGATTTTTCTGTTTTCTTACTAAGTTGCTGACATAGGAAGGTGATTGTCTTGTGGGGTATTATCTATATGCATAGGATGAAGCCAGCCTAGCCGGGCTAGGGCTGGCAGCCAAACGAATCAGGGACTGGTCATAGTAGTTAATTAAAGGAAGAAAGAGTGCCCCTTGAAAAACTTAACATGAAACAACTAAACATGTTGCTGTATGTATTTCATTTCCCCCTTTCCACATTTCAAAATGAAACCAGCTTTGGCTTAATCACAATGATCTTGATTCTTGACCAATATAGTGATGGATAGTTGTTCGTTCGCACGTTAAAGAGTTCTTAGCCACGTTACACCGTTAGGCTGAAAAGCTAATTTGTAGAACATCAATAGTAAAATTTGACAAATTGAAACTGTTCCATTTTTTGATCTTGTCATATCTATGATCTCTAGAAAAATAAGGAAAACTTTCCTTTTTCTGTTACTAGATTACGGTTAAATATAATTATCTTCTCCAGTGACATAACGATGAAATGCAGGTGTCTATGAGATTATCTCTATACCTGATTAAGAATTGACATCTTTGTTGTGATTTGTTGTCATCTACCAGTAGCAACTAGCAAACTAATTTATTATCGTCTTAACCAAAATGGTTGTGAATTAATTATGTCAACTTTAATTCTTGCTTTGCAATATATTTGTCCAAACTTATCTTCAGATGCACAATGCATAGTGTAATGTTCATGTAGCATTTCATTTCTTCTTCAAGTGAGTGCAAGTAATAATGCAAAGTAGAACTTCATCTAGTAATGGATTTCCTGTGGCAAAACATGCATATAGGATACTACAATACGCAAGCTAATCTGATAAATAGGATTACCCATTTCTCTTTTTGCACATGGAGCTACATTGTGATCAACTTTCCTTCAATTTGCAGGGTGCTCAGCCATGTGTTTACTATTCACAGCATGGCTTCTGCAAATATGGTCCGGGATGCAAATTTGATCACCCACTGGGTGCTCTAAGCTACAGCCCTTCAGCGTCATCGCTTGGTGACATGCCTATTGCTCCCTATCCTAGTCTCCCTGCTGCTCCTATGGCCCCATCTCCATCATCTTCTGTTCCGCGGCCAGAGTACATCCTTGGCAAGGACTCTTCAGCGTACCAGCCAGCATCACCTGGAACTACATTTGGACCTGCTGGACCGATGTCAAAAGTTTATGCTCCACACATGCTTCTCCGACCTCCAACTTCCACAACTGGTGCCACTGTCACAAGCCATGGTGGAGAGCTCTAATCCCATTTCTGGCATGAAGATGGATGTTCAGCAAGCTTCTCAAGAATTTTTTTTGGCGTATTAGAGATGAGATATCAACTCATTTTTTGCTCCGATTCGGTTCCACAGCTAGTCTGTCTCCACTTCTCCCAGCAGCTGTTCACTCAGAACCCCACCCAGTGTGAATATGGCTGGAGCTGACATAGACAACTCATGGCCAAGGTTGCAATCCTTGCCATCTGAATAAATGCATAGATGGGCAGTGGTAAGCTCGTCCCCTGCCATTATTATGTTCATTGCTGAAATGGAAAAGAGGGAGAATCCTGAAATCCAAATTAGCTGACGGTCTTTGTATCGGTACATAATTATTGAAGCAGGCCACATGATGCATCATTGCAGAGAGGTTTTGTACCTGAAATTGATTGGGTTCCGCACTGCTGCCCAAATCTTTGCTCATTTAACCATCTCATATGTGTTATGCAACTACCAGTCTGGACTTCTGTAATATGTATAGTATATATATCCATAATGCGAACAACTGAACATGGAACAACGTAATGGACCATTTGGAACTTTCAATTGAATCATCTGCGCTTCTGCATCATTGTTCATCTGCATCAAGTTCGAATACTAAGTCAGTAGATTAAGTGTATTAAGTAGCTTGTTATGCTGTTTCTGCATCAAGAACTGAGCGCACTGGTGAAGCCTTTTTTTTCCCGGGGAACTGGTAGAGCCAACTTAGGCAATGTGCAGCAGAAAACGTGGATGCTATCATAATGCATAATCAGTGTCTTACAGCCTTGTTATTTCCTTTTAGATGGTATGTTTTTACACCTTTTTTGTGTGTGTAAGAATTTGGCCTCAAATTGGAAATTCGCATTTGATCTTGCGCGGTGAAAACGGAGTGGATACAGTGGAATAGTGCCGAAATCATATATGTAACCATTCTTTTTGGAGCAGATAATAACGAATAAAGAATCAGAGCCTGTAGTTTACGAATATGGGGCGAATACAGTTCGTAGTGGTTAAATATTTTGTTGGATCTCTCTTCAAAAATAGACCGATATGTACTACGGAGTACATCCGTTCTAATACCATATATTTTGAAATAGTTGAGCCACTTACTTTAAAACGGATGGAGTAACACATGATATGGATTGACTTACTCCAAATCAACGGTTCGTTGTGTTATTTTTTTTTTGACGATACGGTTCATTGTGGTTAAATACATTTAAAACGGTTCCTTGTGGTTAAATATATTGTTGGATCTCTCTTTAAAAATAAGACCAATATGTGCTACATCCGTTCTAATATAATTATATTTAGAAAAAGCTAAGACACTTATGTTATTTTAAATACATAAATTGTTAAGAACTCCTTCCGTGGCTACTTAATTTTGCCCTTGAAAGCCACTTGCATGGTTTTGCCAGCGGATTTTATTTTTAGAATGTCGAAATTTTGGCGCGCACATCTCTGACATTTGAGTGTTAAAAGATAAAATAAATGTTTCATGATTTTTTTTAGCTAGGTGCAATTTTTATCCTTCTAACCATGACATTAAAATATCGTTTTCCATGAAACAACTTTCTGAACACGCGTGAAACTTTTCTTCAGATTTTTTAAACATTTAAAACTGCGTTTAAAACTCTTGAAAACCGAAAGCATGTACTTCCGGCTGACAAAACGCCTCTGCTCGTGTCGCTTCACATACACTACTCTTGGTTGGGACGGAGGCTATCCAGCTGAGGCTAAAGGTATCTACAGCAAGCCAACGCAAAACAACAACTTAAATGACCCGATTATATTCGTTTGGGTAGACCTCATCTGCCAGCCCAGCATGCACAGCGGCCGTGATCCATTCGGTCCGCCCTAACCATTTAGCCGGCTGACAACAGATAAAAGAAAAGACAAAATTCAAATAAAGTCAAAAGCACGTGGAAAATTTGATAAATATTTCATTCATTCAAACATAATTTACATAGAAAATAATAAAAAACTCAAATAACCTAATTCCCATTTCCGCCGTCTTCTTTGTCGCCGGAGACCAAGTCGATGTACTGTGGCAGATGCAGCACGTGCTGCAGTGGTTTGGCGGACGACCCATATCGCGGAGGAGGCAGCACCAACTGGCCGTCCCACGCGGCCTGCGGTGGCACATGCGGTAGAGAGGCGACGTGCTCCGCCACCATGGCGGACAGTTGCACCGACGTCCTCCAGGCCGGGCCAAAGCCACTTGGCTTTCTCCTTCGCCTTGGACAGCTCCATGGCGGCTGCGGTAGCCGCATCTTCTTTGTAGTCGCCGGGGACGAGGGCTTCCGCTTTACAGAGGCGGGAGGCGCCTTGTCCTTCATGCCCTAGCCGTCGTCTTCCTCCTCATCCTAGCTGGATGCGGCGACAAGAATGTCATAGTTCTCGCCGAGCTAGAAATCCCGCGCATCGTGGATCGCCCGCCGTGCCTCATGCTCCCATGCCAGGAAAGCACGCCAAAAATCCTCACGCAGGTACGCACGGTCGTACCATAGCGCCGCTGGTAGCTGCTGGATGCGGCGCCACATCTCGACGTGGAGTTCCGGCCCATCCGTCGGCGTTGGCGGCACGAGGATCCTCCCATTGTTGAGGTGCCATCCATGCGCTAGGGAGAAGTCGCAGTGGTTCCATGGTCGTCCTCCGCCCAACGCCTCTGGCACTCGTGCAAGGGCACATAGCGATTGTTGCGGCGTGGCTTATGTGCAGCCGGTTGGATTGCCGGTGCTGCGACGGCTTCAGGCCCGACAAAATCTGCCGCCTGTGGAGGTGGCAGAAGATTCCGGGCACACGCAGGGTTCCGGTGAGGCGGAGACTCCCGACAGCGTCGGCGGGTACCGGAAGACGACCCCGCCTCGTGGTCATTGGAGGTCCTCTTTAGACATTTCAACATCTTTATCGGCGGCGCTTGGTTCTGAAAATGGCGCGGCGCTTGGCTTCTGGCAATGACGGTAAGCAGTGGCGGTGGGATAACCGACAGGCACAAGGCGAGTTTAAATAGCCCTAGCCGTCAATGCACGCCTAGCGTCCCAGCGCCATCGCCATCAATGCTGCCGCAGAAGTTGCTGTGGCGGTGGTAGTGGTCAGCGACGACTTTGATGGTCGTGGCTGCTGCGGTCGGGTCACTTCCATGCGGGCCCGCAACATACACGGGAGGAAACGCGCGTTGTTCATGGCCGGTCCACGCAGACGCATTAGCTCCCCGAATTTAGTGGACCGATGAGTCGCGCCGAAAGGATCGATCCGTTTGAGTCGCCCCACTAAAGCATGCGAGGCTGGTCCGCCTATCCATGCGAATATATTCAAACGGCCTATGACAGAATGTGTCGTAAGTCCCGCTGAAGATGGCCCAAAACGTGGATTTTTCCGTCTCCCGTCTTGAGCGGAGTATAAGAGCATCTCCAGGGGACGCTCCGGGCACAATGAAAAAGTGAGGCGGGCTTCCACATGTCGGCGAGTATTTACATAAACCGTTGATTCGCGTCTTTTTTTTTTGTCGCTCCTTCCTTCCCGCGCCTCCCACCCCTCCACCGCCGCTGGATTTTCCGGCCGTTTCGGTGTCTGATTTCTTCTGAGAGTCGGCACCGTCGTCGCGGCTGGTGCTCACGCCGGTTGTTCCGCCGCTTCGCCACCGCGTCCTAGAACGCGGCGTCAAATCCGCCCCACCTCCGCGCACACAAGGTGCTCGACGACTTGCCAGGTAGGCGCGATTGGCCGATGTTCGTTGCGTCATCTGCCTCGGCGCAATTTTAACCATTGATTTTTCTTTAGACATGGATAGCGACGATGAGATGCTTGCCCTGCTGCTGGAGGACGAGCAAGCCTTCGATGACGACCTGCGGGAGCATTTGCTGATCATCGCGTCCCTCCAGGATATGGTTGACGCCGAGACGGAGAAGAGGAAGAGGCCGCGCTGCGGAGGATCAAGGCCGGGGAGAAAGAAGTCCAAGCCCCGGCAGAGGATGGAAGGGCATACCATGCTGCACAACGACTACTTTGCAGATGATGCAACACATGAAGACAATTTTTGGCGCCGGTACAGGATGAGCAAGGGTCTGTTCATGAATATCCTCCACGGCGTTCGAGAGTTCGACCCCTACTTCAAGCTCAAGCTCAACGCTGTAGGCGTTGTCGGGTTCTCGTCCATTCAGAAGTGCACCGCCGCCATGAGGATGCTTGCATATGGAGCACCTGCCGATACACAGGACGACTATCTTCGCATGAGTGAGTCTACTGCCATTGAGTGCATGTACAAGTTTTGCCGAGCTATGGTGGAAAAGTTTGGCAAATACTACTTGAGAGGGCCAACTGAGGAAGAGACTGCAAGGATCATGGCACAAAATGCTGCCAGAGGATTTCCTAGAATGCTTGGAAGCATCGATTGCATGCAATGGTCATGGAAGAACTGCCCGTTTGCTTGGCAAGGTATATACAAAGGGTGTCATGGATATTGCAGTGTGGTGCTTGAAGCTGTGGTAGATTATGACCTGTGGATTTGGTATTCTTTCTTTGGCATGGCGGGATCACACAATGACATTAACGTGTTGCAACAGTCTCCGGTGTTCAGCAGACTAGTGGAAGGGCATGCTCCACCATGCAACTATGAGGTCAATGGCCACCAATATACCAAAGGCTATTATCTAGCCGATGGTATATATCCAAAATGGGCCACTTTTGTCAAAACAATCTCGAATCCAGCAGGTCTGAAGAATTCCCACTTTGCTACGCGACATGAGGCTTGCAGGAAGGATGTCGAGCGGACATTTTGTGTGCTTCAAGCACAATTTTCCATTGTCCGGTACCCTGCTCTAAGCTGGTCTCACGACCAAATGTGGGAGGTGATGCAGGCTTGTGTGATCATGCACAACATGATCATCGATGATGACCGCAAGAATCATGCCAGGACACATGTTAGTTACTATGAGTGTGAGGGTCCTCTTGCGGAGGTTGATCATGAGCTGCCTGCAGATTTTGCTGATTTCCTCGTCATGCACGCAGAGATCCGTGACAACAATGTTCATGATCAACTTCAAGCTGATCTCGTTGAGCATTTGTGGAGGATCAAAGGAAATGCCGTGGCACCTTGATCTAACCCTATTTATTATATTTGTTTAGTTGTTTTATTGTTTGTTGTATTTTAATTTAAAAACAATCTCCGCAAACATATTTATTCCTATGCTATATTTGATAAATGGTTATGTGTTAAAAATATTATTTTTAATATTTGAGGGCGGCATTTGGGGGACGCGGCTGGGGAGCGACGCCCCCCAAACGCTCAATCCGGCTCGGTTTGGAGGACACGACTGGAGATGCTCTAAAGCGTTTCGTATCCTACCCCTATTTTGGGTTTTTTCGGAGACATGCCCGTTGTTTCGTTGCCTGTTTGAAATAAGCTGAACAAGCTTTGACATTTTTTTATTGGTAGGATTGGCTGCGTCAAGTGGTACCCAAGAACCATTTTGTTTGCTTGCTCGCATGTTTTTCTTAGCCTCAAAATTTTTACTATCATGGTGACCTTACCTCACCAATCACACATATCACCACGTCGCTGATTAGAAAGCCGAGCATAACTAATGTTGCAAGCGGCGCAGACATGGGACATCCCGCCTCCCGCCTACACGTCCCGTCGGAACTAATCGGGATTAGCTGGATTTTAGAAATCGGGATAGGGCTTTCCGGCGGGACCCATCCCTCGATACTTCTCGGCTGGGTATTCTAGAGTCCGACAGGAGCAGAAATAACCCATCCAACCGCACGAAGGAGCTATTTCCGTGCTTCTACCTGTACGCCAGCGATACATACAGAATTATTGGGAGATCAGTGCTAATCCCACCGGCGCTTCACGGGATCGGAGAAACGGGACAAACATGGCGCCAATCAAAGGATAGCATGTCAAGCAAGGAAGTTTGTTCAATGACGGTGGTACCACCTTGGATTACGCTCTCTCACTTCTCATATACCTTGACCATGTCACTGACTCACCGTCCACGAAGTTGGGCACAATCCATACCATGACGGCACACAAAAATACTACCATGCCGCCGCCGAGGGTGGTTACCACCATGAACCGATGAATAAGATGATAAAAAAGACAAGTGAGACTTTAAGCAACAGGTTACAATACACCCAAATGAGCTACCACATACTTACTAGTTATACTAGCGAGTTTTTTTTTTAAATCTATCCATCTACATCCAGCGAAACGAAAAACTAACAACACGAGAGTTGTGCGTAATCGTGAGGTGAAACCCACTCCTCAAAGGATATTTCAAATGGTCGACTGTGTGCGACAAATTTGGAAAAATTCTCTAAAACGAACACACAATTTACAATTTACAGCTGACAAAACTCAAAAAACGACTGTCGGAATGGATTCATATCATCGACACACATCTTTTCCATGTACATCTCATATTGATTTGAAGCATGGTTATAGTGATTTGAATGTAGTGGAGGTGACGGAGGCTGAAGGAGTTTGAGGGAGGGTGAGCCTAAACAGCTCAGTTTCCTCACATGAAAGCTAGCAATGAGAACAGGACATGCACACTGAAAACAACCAATTCGGTCGTTCCTCTCAAAGCATGCTCAACACTGCTTTAAAATCTGTGCTATGCAACTCTTGTGCGCTTGGACCGGGCCTTTTGTAACGCGGGATGGGATTTGGTTTTCGAAAATCATGTCCTTCACGCCCTGTCGTCTTCCCTTTCGGACCATTGCCCCCTACTCCTCTCCAACCAAAGCGGCCCGAGGAAACCACCGATCTTCCGTTTTGAGTCCTTCTGGACCAACATGCCTGGTTTTAAGGAGACGGTTCAACTTGCTTGGTCGGCGCCTTCTACACACACTCAGCAGGCTCACAGTATAAATCACAAGCTAAAGGCCACAGCGCTTGGGCTGAAATCTTGGAGTAAAAGCCTCTTCTCCGATTGCAAACTTCAGCTCCTTATGGCTTTGGATGTCATTCTGCAACTCGACATTGCGCAGGAATCTCGAGACCTCTCTCTTGAAGAAAGAAACCTTCGCGCTGACCTTAAAAGGCGGGTTAAAGGTCTTGCTGCCCTGGAACGGTCCCGTAAGCGCCAAGCTTCCAGAATCCGTTACCTTCGGGAGGGCGATGCCAACACAAAATTCTTCCATCTTCGGGTTAATGCTAGGAGGCGCAAAAACCACATCCTAAGGCTCAAACATAATGATGGTTGGGCTGCGACACACGAAGAAAAGGACAAGCTGATCTTCGATCATTTCTGCCAAGCCCTAGGTCGACCCCCTCCTCGCCAGCTGGACTTCAACTGGGAGGCCCTGAACCTCACCTCTCATTCCTTAGAAGACCTGGATCTCCCTTTCTCCGAGAATGAGATCAAAGAGACCATTCTTGAAATGCCTTCGGATAAGGCCCCGGGACCTGACGGCTTCTCTATGGCTTTCTTCCGCACCTGTTGGGACATTATCAAAGACGATCTTATGGGGATCATCAACGCCTTTTCTGAGGTTTCGGCGCGCAATTTCCACATCATCAATACCGCCAATCTGGTTCTTCTACCTAAGAAGGATGGCGCGGATACCGTTGCGGATTTTCGACCTATTAGTCTTATCCATGCGGTCCCAAAGATCATTGCGAAAGCTATGGCTCGTCGTCTCAGCCCCAAGATGAACGAGATTGTGTCACGCAGCCAGAGCGCTTTTATAAAGTCCAGAACTATTCACGACAACTTCATGTACGTAAGAAACACCACCCGCAAGCTACACCGCAGCAAAGTCCCATCCCTCCTCATCAAGTTGGACATCGCCAAGGCTTTTGACTCGGTACGTTGGGACTACATGTTGGATCTCTTACAACGTCTCGGATTTCCCCAGAGATGGCGTGCTCTTTTGACGACCCTCTTCTCAACGGCTTCTTCACGGGTCTTACTTAACGGGGTTCCTGGGAAGAAAATCCCTCATGGGCGCGGCCTCAGGCAAGGAGACCCCTTATCGCCTCTTCTGTTCGACATAGCCATAGACCCGCTTCAGAGAATCTTAGAGGAGGCTACGGCATCCGGGTTTCTTCACGCTATGCCGGGAGATTTGACGGGCCCCCGAATCTCTTTATATGCCGATGATGCGGCCATCTTCTTAACCCCAACAGTGCACGACCTCGATGGACTTGCCAACATCCTTCAACAGTTCGGGGAGGTTACTGGTCTGGTGACCAATGTGGCAAAGAGCTCCATCGCCCCCATCCAATGCTCTAACGTCGACCTAGATGGAATTCTGGCCAACTTCCCGGCGGTCACAGTCCCCTTCCCCATAAAGTATTTGGGGCTACCTATCTCACTTGGACGACTCAAGCGGGCAGATCTCCAACCCTACATCGACAAAGCGGTTGCACGCCTAAACCCTTGGAAAGGCAGATTTCTAAACCGTGCGGGTTGCACCGCCCTTGTTAAGTCGGTGCTCTCCTCTATGCCGATCTTCCTCTTGACAGCCTTGAAAGCTGACAAGGGCATTCTCAAGGCCTTTGCAAAGATCAGCCGTGGCATGCTTTGGGCTTGTCACGAGACGGTCAGCGGAGAGAAATGCAAGGTAAATTGGCAAAAGGTTTGCCGACCCAAGGAGCTTGGCGGGCTTGGGATTCTGGACTTGGAAAAATTCTCTCGTGCCTTGAGACTCAGATGGCTTTGGTACGAATGGACAGCCCCAGAAAAGCCATGGGTGGGTTCAGAAACACCAATTGATGCCTCGGATTTGGACCTCTTCAACGCCGCTACTTTAGTCACCATCGGCGATGGCGCTAAAGCCTCCTTCTGGTCTTCTTCTTGGTTAAATGGCATCCCACCTAAAGACCTGGCTCCTCTTATATATGTGGCGTCAAAAAGGAAAAACCGGACTGTCCGAGACGCCCTTGAAGGTCACAACTGGGTGGCTGACATTTCGGTCGAGGCTTTCACCGTCGATCATATGGAGCAATACGTTCGCCTTTGGGATCTCCTTTCGGCTGTTCAACTTTCGCCAGGCACGGAGGACTCCATAGTTTGGACGCTGACTCCCAAGGGGTGTTATACGGCCAGTTCCGCCTACAAAGCTCAGTTCTTGCCCGCTTTGCCTTGCTCTTTTGGTAACATCGTTTGGAAACCTTGGGCTCCACCAAAATGCCGTTTCTTTGCATGGCTTGCGGTGCAAAACCGCCTCTGGACTGCTGACCGTCTTGCCAAACGAGGTTGGCCGCATCAACCTTCTTGTCAGCTATGCAGATGCTCCCCGGAAACGGCTCGGCACCTGCTCTTCGAATGCCGCTTCTCTAAGAGAATTTGGATTGCTGCGGCTTCCTGGCTGGACTGCCCGGACCTTATCCGCTGCCTCGGGGCGGGGAGGTCTAGAGTGTTGGACTACTGGCATGCTATCGCAAAAACTCCCACTTCCTCTCCCAAAGGTTTACGAACTGCAATCATGCTTATCAGTTGGGAGATATGGAAAGAGAGGAATGAGCGGGTCTTCAACAACAAATCTTCCTTGCCCTTGGTTGTCATGCAAAAGATCAAGGATGAAGGGAAGGACTGGGTCCTTGCCGGCGCTAAGAATCTGGCGGAGCTTATAGGCTGATCGTGCTTGTACCTTTAGGGGGCGGGTTCTTCTTTTTCCGCCTTCTCTCTTTTTCTTTTTGGCTCTGCCACCCTTGTTTGCTTCTCCTATATTAATATAAGGCAAAGGTTTTTTTGCCCGTTTTAAAAAAAAACAATATGAAAAATCCTAGGAAACCAAACAACCCATTTATCTCCACGGATGCAGGCCAAAACGAGGACATCCTACCAAACGCGTCCTAAGATGCTGGCTGGCTGTAGGGAACGGGAATACCCTTTTTTTTTTGATCGGCTAGCAAGCAACCGGAGATACAAAAACAACTTACTCGATTGGAACTCCCGATTTAGCGTTTTTTTTTTGCTCCATCCATTCACTAATCACTAATGTAAGACATTTTACCTTTTTGCAGATTTACTTATTTTGTCGCAACGTAGTCTATTTTTAGTGCGTAGAGTCACTCATTTTAATCCGTATTTATTTTGTTTTAAAATATTAAATTACTTAGTGAAGCAGAGGGAGTACCTGAAATGGATTGGGTTCGGCTCAAACCTTTGATCATTTAACCATCACGTATGTATTATGCAACTACGAACCTAGACTTCTATATCTATAACATGTATAGGAGTACTATGTATATCAATAATCAGGGAACGACGTAATGGAATACTTGGAAAACTGAAACATCTGCAGCTAGTTTCCCCAGTTGCATCATTTTTGTATCGGAACGACTATGTGTCTATGTCATTGAGCCGCACGATTAAAGCTAATCATCCATACTAATCTGCTGTTTTACTTGTGTTTGAATGGCACATGGGCTTTGCCACCGATCCAACTAATTCTAGTGTGGGTCTTTTTTTGTTGTTGTTGAGAAAACCACATAATTCCATTAGCATAGTAACTGGAGATTACATCATACGTGGCCCAACTCTGGAACAATCCAGACAACAGCAGAACCAGGAAAGTGCAAAAGGACCCCTATAAATAAAGAAAATACAAAGAGAGCCCTCGAGGTCCTTGAGCACAACCAAACATCGCCCAATCGCAATCTCCAGCGCCGCCGTCGCCGTTGCCGGAGAAGAAAAAGATGGGCAAACCACGACCCCTGCTCTGAGGAGATACCATCAGAGATCTGCTCCTTTGTAGACCTCAAAAGTAGGCAGCTGCAAGCAGCCGCACCTTCTCCTATGGAGCTCGTCGGCCGGGGGACAACACCGTCACTCCTCAGCGCAGGCCGCCGCTGCTTCCCGTCGACAGCGTCGAGGGAGAACACCGAGGCCACAACCAACAAACTTCGCTTCCCGCTCTTGAGCAGCAGCCATCTGGACGAAGCCGGCGCACGCCGCCAACCATCTCCTGAAGCCTTCTGACCCGATTTCCGAGCGGATCCGGAGACAATCCGCCGCGGAAGCAGCAGATCGGAGAGAACAAAACCCCGCCGCAACGGCGCCGTAGCTGCCCCGACATCGCCGCCAGGGATCTTCAACCGCCCGCCAGGATCTCGGAACCTGGTCGCAGATACTTCATTCGCCACCACCGGCTTGCCGGCGGCACGCACACCTATCCCATTCCTATTTACATGCCGAGAACGAAGATCCTGGGTTCCCCTACCCTCCCGCCGCCGAGGCAGCAGACGGATAGTAGAGGAACCCGAGATCTCGCCGACGGTGGAGGTGGGGAAGAAAGTCGGCTCCGGTTTCTCCTCTCTCTACTGTATAGAAGGGGAAGAGAGAGAGACGGGGGCCACTCAACCCGTAAGGTTAGGTGACTTACAATATCTCATTGTGGGTCTTCTGTTGGGCTTTTCTAGCTGGAACGGTTACCAATTTTATAGGCATTGAGAAAAAAACTCCCCCTCAAAAAAAAAAAAAATCATTGAGGAAAAAAACTAAACACAGACTACTCTTCGATATCACAAGATGACAAGAGTGTACCTGCTACAAAAACAAGCGTGGAGTAAATTTTTTTGCTATACATTTTCTTGATTTTCCCGCGGGCTGTAACTTGCAACAGCAGTGTTGGACAGACCTTCCTTCACCTTCGCGGAAGACGAGCGGCTAGCTCCACCTGCTAGGGCTTCTCGGGGACGGAAAAGCCGAATACCCATATATGCCGAGGGGTATTCAGTACGAAGTTGAGAGTCCACCAGAGGACGCAGTCCACAGATGCTCGAGCCATGGTGGGATTCTTGCGGCGGAGGATAAAGGCGGCGATGGAGAGCCCGACAATCATCAAGAACGATGCGATCGAGAAGGTGAGGGAAACCCAGAATTCCGTGTACTTCTGCTTGCGCTTGGCGAGCTCCTTCCGAGACAACCGCATCAGATTCTTCTCCCGATGACTCTGGACCTCTGATTCCGCGGCAGCCGCAGCAGCGCTGCGGCTTCTGATTCCGTCGCCGCCATGACCGCTCATTCGCGCAAGCTAGGGTTTAGGGGAGGAGGGCGCTGGGAACAGATGGGCGAGATGCCGACTTGTGCCGCACGGGAAGGTTAAATGTCCGGCCCGATACTGTGTGCATAAAAAGTTTCCTGAAATCTTACGGGGGCGTCCCAGGCACAAGCATTAGGCGACAGATATTGCGTCCAGCTGTCAAAAAAATGGTGGCTAACTTTGGTGTCCGGCAACAGAGTTTTGGAACCCTGCAGAGCAACTTTGGCGCCCGATCAAGCAATTTTAGTGTCCAGTAGAGCAACTTTGGTACTCGACTGAGCAAATTTGGTTTCTGACGGCTCAATTTTGGCGTCCAGCGAAGCAACTTGGGTTCCCACCGAATAAATTTTGATGGATGGCTGAGCAACTTTGGCGTCCAGCGATACAACTTTCGTTGTGAATGTAGATTTACGCTGCAGCAAAGTTGCTTCGCCCCGCACTAAAGTTGCATCATCTCGCGTTATAGTTGCTTTGTCGCACGTAGAAGTTCCTTTAGAAAAAACTTCACCAAAATGCATAGAAGTGAGATCTAGTTTTAAAGAGCTCACCGCAAAAAATTCAAAAGTGAAATCGGATCCTAATTTTGACATCTGGTGTCGTTTTCTTCTGAGATCAGGTCTACGTACCAATGTTTACGGAATCTTTCCTCTTTTATCTTTTAGGTGATGGGGACACTAACTTTTCTTATTTAGGGGTGTGCCAGGATTAACCAACGAGCACGCCCGTGATCGCTAGACGCGCCCAAAAAGTTTCGCATGTATCTAACAAATTTGACGTAATTAATAATTGAAAGAACTCATGTATATCCCCATTTTGGTCAATTTATATATACTCCCTCCATCTATAAAAGGATGCCAAATATTTATATAAATTCAAATGTATCTATACATTAAATAGTGTTTAGCATTTAGACAAACTTTTGACATCCGTTTTTGAACAGAGGCAGTAGTTCATAACTTGATCAGAATGGGGATATACATGAGTTCTTCCAATATAAATTGGAGTATTATATTTGATCACGTTTATAAAAAAATATTTCAACATCTCAAACACCAATTTAATTTTATTATATTCATCACAAATATATTTTTATAGTATATGGATTTGACATTGTAGATGCTTTTTCTCTCTCTAAAATCTAGTCAAACTTAGAGAAATTTGACTAGGACGGACAAACCTAGACCTTCAGTTATTTAAAATGGATGGAGTATGTAATTTTAAATAAAAAATTCACACAACTACTGAACATGTTTTGACACAAAATTAAATCCTTTTTCCATCATAAAAGTTATACTTCCTCCGTTCCTTTCTATAGTGCCTATAGATTTTTGGCATTTGTTTCAGAATATAAGGTTGTAGCTTAGCTTTTTTTCAATTACCCCCTCCCCCGTTCAGCTTCCACACAACATGCGTGAGAAAAAATCCATATAAAATTGGAAACAAATAATTTAGATTCCTAATGCATGGCCCAATGATTTCTTAAAATTAGGCAGCAATGTTTTACTTTTCTTAATTGAACTTGGCTGCACATATATGGAGAATCAACAAGAGAGATTTGTGGGATTTGTTATGGTAAGTTAGGAAGATATAGATTTCCTAAATTTTACGTTGATCTCAAATCATTCAGCTAGGGGGTCTTGTGTAAAAAATACTTTTGCGCTAATTTCCGTGCCAAAAAACAATAGGCACTATAGAATGGAACAGAGGGAGTATGTGAATAAAATATTCATGCAGGCTCAATAGAAGCTCACTTAACTTCTAGAAATTGTCATGGAAAAAAATAAAAGAGTTCCATATAAATGTATATCTGAAGTATACGCCACTGTCTGTAAAATATTCTCATGTTTTTTAAGGTAAATATTCACGTTAGTGAAATTTCCAATATTCAGCGAACCAAATGACTAACGCCCGATTATTAAATTTAACTTATATGCATTTCGTTTTTTACTATATGAACAAATAAGATTATCCAATGAACAAAAGAAAATTTTGCATAGCCATATACTTAACTTCAATACCAAGAGAGCCGCCGCCAGATGGTTGACTTAATGTGAAGTGATGTTTAGCCACTGAAATGCGGTTCCGCCAATGTGCCAACATGTCAATGACTCAACGTCACTTGTGTCGTCGTGCTCGTCCCTCTACGACACTCATCCAGGGAGCACAAGAGCAGCATATCCCCTTTTTGTAGGCAATGGCAACCATTTTTTTTTGTTTTTGCAAAACATATTTCGTGAATCTAGTATTGTTCTCTCAAATAACCTTCACATGTCCTAATGTCCTAATGATGATTCCCTCCTGGAGGAGGAAAGGACATTGATCCGAGACATAAAGGGGAGTAAGAGGAGCGAATCTGGGGAGAGGATAAATATAGATGCCTCACAATCGTACAGTGAGGTAGTTAATTGGATCTCATGCAGAGCCATCCCCACACCGCTAGCTCGGGAAGCCATCCCATAAAGACCACGATGCCTAAATTCACAGGGCCCACCTTGAGACTCCTCCGACCTAATCTACCGTGCTACATATAGACTACCTTCAGACCAAAATCTGTTGGACTGAAGAGATATGTAAGAAGGTATTTCAAGAGTTGGCATACAAGACATGAAGATCTCCAGGTACAAGACGGGGACTCTAAAGACCTATGCTATATAATTGGAAGATGATAATGGGAGAGGGGACGATCATTCATTAAGTCATCGGCTACATGACACATACATCCAGCATCGATATACATAATATATCTCATAAATCCCATAACAAGTTAGTCATCTAACTCGCTAATGCCCACAAGTGTAGGGGATCACTGAAATCTTCGTTGAGAAGTATTACCCAAATTTATGGTTTGACTCAAGAGGAATACAATAATATCAATAATACTTTAGCAATTGAGACGTCACTCTCAACCATACCTGTATATCAATAAACTCACAAAACAAGTGGTGATTTTATAGCAGTTGATTCAAAGCAATAGAACAAGCAGTAAATAATAGCAACATATTCTTGTGTGATTCCAAAGCTCCATGCCCCATGTTTTCGTGAAAAAAATCAGTGCTATTTTCCTCGAATTTGTTTCCTGTGAAAACAGACAAAATGAGACTTTTGCTAAAAACAACGTTAGATTCAACAGTTTTACCCAGGTTCAGTGAGATTCCGAAGCAAATCATTGAAGAAAGTGCTTGAAAAAGTAGATACATTTGAGATGTGTAAATCCCCCAAGCTTAGCTCTGTTGTTTATTCTCAAACAACTCAAACACAGTGTAGAAGCGATAAAAGACTTTGACAAAAACTTTGCTCGATGCATGCATAGCAGTTTAACATAGCAAGTATTTGGTACATAGCTTTATCAATGAATAGCAAAGTCTTAATAAAAGTTCACTATGTTGGTGTTCCACTGTTTATACATGGTGCAAAGAAGATAATATATGGCAACAATATTTAGGCATGATTAATTGATAGTAGCAACAAACAAAGTTCTCACATCGCGTTTGGTTAAATCATGAGTAAGGTTTTTGAGACCTTTGATTCCTTCAATTGTTGACAAATAATTCACCATGTTTGCATTGCAAACTAAATACTTAGGTCATGGTGTATCCTTCGAGTCTTTCAACCTTTGAATTCTCATAGGATACCCATACATGAGTAAGTGACCAATATATTTAGTTGACCAAATGGTGGAGTGGAAGTAGGATAGGTGCTTGCTTATAAGCTTTACACCTTATATGAGCGGCAGGGGTCTTTCCCCTAAAATGTGAGCTTGTATTTCCATTTTTCTTTCCGCTTCACTTGCATAGGCATTTCTTGGTTTGCCTTTCTTTGGCCAGCACTTCTTAGTTTTTACCCTTTTCTTTGGTATCATCATAACAGCCAGCTCATTGGGTTCATTCTCTTTCTCTTTTTATTTTATTTTTATTTTCTTTCCTTTTTCTTTTATATTTTTTTCTATTTTTTCTATTTTTCTTTTGTTTTCTTTCTAGGATAGTGTCTCATGGATATTTGCCCACCAACACAATGATAGCCATGTTGGCGGAATTGGTTTGAAGGCTAGCGGGAGGCTGGTTGGTCAACTAAACATCCATGATCATTTCCCTAAGTATTAATTAAGCTATGCATAAGCACTTGCTATTGTTAAATTGCACACATAAATATAGCAAATGTGTCATACATCTTTCATCAATTCATACACACTGTTTCATCATTGTTGTTCTTCCTCTCCCAACCTGAATTGCACAATATACTCACATATCGAATAGATTCAAGAGAATACAATTTGGTTCATCTAGTACCTCATTTCCAAAAGTTGACCAAATGTACTGCGGGTTTATTCCTCATAATTTTGAATCAAATGGTGTTAAAGTAGTGGTTCATAGTGGCTATGATCCATATATATTCATGGTACTCATTTGTGATCATCTGCAAGTTCAACTAGCCACTTAGTGATGAATATTAAAATCTGCCAGCAAATTGCTACCATCAATGCAGCCCAACTTACCCCTACTTGAACATTCCATGAATTTTTGCTAATTTTTGTGTGTAGGGGGTGAAAACTTGTAGTTTCTGCAGAATTTTCATCCTAATCGGAGTACAGGTAACAAACTAAAAAAACAGTGAGCAACATCATGCAAATTTCTGTTACTCCTTCTACGTGCTTTACAAAAACGCAAAACTTTTTGTGGTGTTTAGTTTTCGGTGGAAAATACAACTAACTAAATAGCAAGAAAACTAAAGGAACAAGTGAAATATTTTTGTGTTTCTTGGTTTTTACTAAGAGTGATTAACATGCAAAGTCTAGAAAGTGGAAATCTTTTTTGGGATTTTAAAGTTTTTGTGACAAGAACACTACCAATCAACAACTTATATAATACTAGCATGGAATATACAATGTAAAGGAGGGGAAGGAATCATACTCCCCCAAGCTTGGGTGTAATCTAGTAGCCTGGATGTTGGAGGTATGATCCCCAACATTGAGATCCATCATCGTAATAGGGCGCCTGCTGCCCCCATGGTGACCACTCCTGAGCCGCCGGCGTATCCTCCCATGAAGAATACTCATCCAGAACAATCCACTTGTCAGTGAGCCTGTCAAAATAATCAAGACGAGGGAGAAAGGTGGTGGCTGATGTCTACGGGTGCTTCTATTCTTGTAGACGGTGTTGGGCCTCCGAGAGGTTTGTAGAACAGCGACAAGTTTCCCTTAAGTGGATTACCCAAGGTTTATCGAACTCGGGAGGAAGAGGTCAAAGATATCCCTCTCATGCAACCCTGCAACCACAAAGCAAGAAGTCTCTTGTGTCCCCAACACACCTAATAGGTGCACTAGTTCGGCGAAGAGATAGTAAAATACAAGTGGTATGAATGAATATGAGCAGTACGGCGCCGAAAATAGCTTGCTGGCGTGCGGTTGATGGTAGTAATATTGTAGGAAGTAAACAAGCGTAGTGCATAGCAGTAGTAATTAGTAAAACACAAGCAGCGATAGCGATTTAGGAACAAGGCCTAGGGATTATACTTTCACTAGTGGACACTCTCAACATTGATCACATAGAATAGATAAATGCATACTCTACACTCTCTTGTTGGATGATGAACACATTGCGTAGGATTACACGAACCCTCAATGCCGGAGTTAACAAGCTCCACAATTCAATGTTCATATTTAAATAACCTTAGAGTGCATGAAAGATCGACACAACTAAACCAAGTACTAACTTAGCATGCACACTGTCACCTTCACGCCATGTAGGAGGAATAGATCACATCAATACCATCATAGCAATAGTTAACTTCATAATCTACAAGAGATCATAATCATAGCCTACGCCTAGTACTAACACGGATGCACACACTGTCACCATTACATCGTGTAGGAGGAATAAAACTACTTTAATAACTTCACTAGAGTAGCACATAGATAAATTGTAATACAAAACACATTGCAATCATAAAGAGATATAAATAAGCACTTCACTATGCCATTCATAACAGTGAATAAGTATTCTGTGAAATATAGCCTAAGAGACCCACACGGTGCACACACTGTCACCTTTACACACGTGGGACAAGGAGTCTCCGGAGATCACATAAGTAAAACTCACTTGACTAGCATAATGACATCTAGATTACAAGCATCATCATATGAATCTCAATCATGTAAGGCAGCTCATGAGATTATTGTATTGAAGTACATAGGAGAGAGATGAACCACATAGCTACCGGTACAGCCCCGAGCCTCGATGGAGAACTACTCCCTCTTCATGGGAGCAGCAGCGGTGATGAAGAGGGTGATGACCCACAAGTATAGGGGATCGCAACAGTCTTCGAGGGAAGTATTACCCAATTTATTGATTCGACACAAGGGGAGACAAAGAATACTTGTAAGCCTTAACAGCGGAGTTGTCAATTCAGCTGCACCTGGAAACAGACTTGCTCGCAAGAGTTTATCAGTAGTAACAGTTTTATAGCAGTAGGAATAGTGAAATAACAACGGTGAAATAAAGACAGCAGTGATTATAGTACAGCAGGATTAAAATACTGTAGGCACAGGGACGGATTAACGGGCGTTGCATGGATGAGAGAAACTCATATAACAGTCAAAACATGGGCATTTGCAGATAATAATAAAACGGTATCCAAGTACTAATCAATCAATAGGCATGTGTTCCATATTTAGTCGTACGTGCTCGCAATGAGAAACTTGCACAACATCTTCTGTCCTACCAGCCGGTGGCAGCCGGGCCTCTAGGGAAACTACTGGATATTAAGGTGCTCCTTTTAATAGAACACCGGAGCAAAGCATTAACACTCCGTGAACACATGTGATCCTCACATCGCTACCATCCCCTCCGGTTGTCCCGATTGTCACTTCGGGGCCATTGGTTCCGGGACATGTGTATACAACTTGGGTAAGATCATAAACAACGAATATCTTCATGAATCAATAACATGTTCAGATCTGAGATCATGGCACTCGGGCCCTAGTGACAAGCATTAAGCATAACAAGTTGCAACAATATCATAAAAGTGACTTCTACGGATACTAGGCACTATGCCCTAACAATCTTATGACTATTACATGACCAATCTCATCCAATCCCTACCATCCCCTTCAGCCTACAGCGGGGGAATTACTCACACATGGATGGGGGAAACATGGCTGGTCGATGGAGAGGCGTTGGCGGTGATGGCGGTGAAGATCTCCTCCAATTCCCCGTCCCGGAGTGCCAGAACGGAGACTTCGGCTCCCGACGGAGTTTCGCGATGTGGCGGCTCTCTGGAGGGTTTTGGCGATTTCGACTCCCGTGCGTTTTCGAACCCAATAAGTAGTCCGAAGGGCGGAGGCGGCCGAGGGGGCCACACCACATGGCCGCGCGGGCCCCCGGGCAGCGCCGCCATATGGTGTGGGGCCCTCGGGCCTCCACCTCTCTTGCCCTTCTGGCTCCGTCAATATGGTAAAATAGGGCCTTCTGCATAAATTCCGAGGATTTTCCCGAAAGTTGGATTTCGCACAAAAACGAGACACGAGCGTTCTGCTGAAAACAACGTTAGTCCGTGTTAGTTGTATCCAAAATACACAAATTAGAGGCAAAACAATAGCAAAAGTGTTCGGGAAAGTAGATACGTTTTGGACGTATCAACTCCCCCAAGCTTAGCTTATTGCTTGTCCTCAAGCAATTCAGTTAACAACTGAGCGATAAAAGAACTTTCACGAACACATTTGCTCATATGATGTATATATTCTCATGCTATGGCTAATACTTAAGCAGTTCATAATGAGATACATGCAAATAAGATCATCCAACAGCTATGTCAATCATGGAGAGGTACCAACAATTAATAATAAGCACCATGAATCATGTATATAAGCAGGATTGCAATGTTCATAAGAGAATATGATAAAGTGGTATCTCGCTTGCCTGTATTTGATCGGCAAAACATAAATGCCGAGGCACCTCTGGAGTTCATAGAAAGACTAGAAGTATTGATTGTCAAAGATAAAAGCATCAAAGTTATACCACAATCAATCATATTTTGAGACAAGCATATTATACTAAGAATGACAGTTGTGCTCTCAAGATAGTGCTCAAAGAAAGAATGGAGACACAACATAAAAGTAAAAGATTGACCCTTCGCAGAGGGAAGCAGGGATTAACATGCGCTAGAGCTTTTCATTTGTAAAACAGGAGTAAAATTATTTTGAGAGGTGTTTGTTGTTGTCAACGAATGGTAATGGGTACACTAACTACCTCATCAACCGGACTCACAAGAGCGGCTCCCATTTTATTTATTTTTGGGTGGCACTCCTTCCACCCTTTCTTTCACAAACCATGGCTAACCGAATCCTCGGGTGCCTGCCAACAATCACATACCATGAAGGAATGCCTTTTTATTTAAGTTTTATTATGATGATGACACTCCCCCAACCTTTGCTTACACAAGCCATGGCTAACCGAATCCTTCGGGTGCCGTCCAACAATCACAAACCATGGAGAAGTGTCTATTTAAGTTGATTAATTTGGGACTGGGAATCCCATTGCCAGCTCTTTTTGCAAAATTATTGGATAAGCGGATGTGCCACTAGTCCATATGAGAGTCCGTCAAAAGTAAATGACAAGGTTGAAAGCTAAACACCACATACTTCCTCATGAGCTATGAAACATTAACACAAATTGAGAAGCATTTTGAAAGTTTTAAAGGTAGCACATGAGAATTTACTTGGAATGGTTTGAAATGCCATGCATAGGTATTTATGGTGGACACTTTTGGAACAACTTGGTTTTCAGGTGTTTGGAAGCACGAGCGGCGTTCCCGCTCAGTACAAGTGAAGGCTAGCAAAAGACTAGGGAGCGACAAATCAAGAGAGCAGTAACTGTCATAATCATGCTTGCGGCAAAATAAATTAACGGAGGCATAAAAGTGATACAATAACTCTGAAGCAATATAAATCATCGAGGCTTAATTGACTTTTTGTTCAGTCATATGCATGCGTGAGCATGTGCCAAGTCGATATAAATGAATTATTCAGAGGAGGATACCACAATGCCATACTTACTTATGAATAAAACAATGCAAGCAAACATCCATGACATGCTACTCATATTAATAAATTGGAGCTAAACATGAGAGATCATGAACTACTAGACTTTCTCAAATAACATATACCTCACATGAACCAACTAAGCATGCTCACATGGATGAGTATATGTACAAAAATGAAAACAAATAGAGTTCATACCAGCCTCTCACCACAATCAGATTGTCGTAGATCGTCATTATTGCCTTTTCACTTGTGTAGCTTGGATAATATGAAATGAAAACCACGCTCCAGCCACCGAAGACCATTGAACTCATGATGAACTTTACAAACCAAAGAAGAACAGCAAATATTTTTGGTGTTTTCGAATTGGAAATAAGAACAAAAGAAAACAAGCAAACAAAGCAAAATCTTTTTGGGTTTTCTCATAGCAAACCAACGATAGCAAACGAAGTAAAATAAGAGCAAAGATCCAAATAAACAAATGGTGAAGAGAAAAAACAGAAATATTTTTGGTCTTTTTGTGTTTTAGGAAATAAACAAAGTGAAAACAAAAGAATGCAAACTAACAGAAACACAGAAAAGCAGGATGACAGAAATCTGCCAAATCCTGACAGCAGTACAGAAATCGAAATTAACAAAAATCTTCCATTGCTCAGACCAAAAAGTGTTCAACTAATGAAAGTTAGATAACAACCTGGGGAACATGCTCAAAAATTGGCAGCTCAAAATAACGTTCTGGCTGTGCGTACGAATTTTTTTGGTAACAGCACAGAATCTGTTTTTGGACAGCACTTCCCCAAATATCATCTCCCTCTCATTAGAAAACCACTCTAAGAGACTAAACAAGTATGTACAAGTATCCAGCAACCATAATATGCAAAGAATGAGTGATGCCGGTATACCTCCCCCAAGCTTAGGCTTTTGGCCTAAGTGGAGTTCATTCCCAACGAGGGTCGGAGTTCCACGCCGGTGGATCATACATGGAGTGGTAATAGGGCCCCTGTGCAGAAGAATATCGTGGAGGTTCCACATGCCCATGATGTTGATATGAGGAGCTCGCTGCATCGGATGAAGAGTCGGGGTGCTCCTCGGCCTCCTCCACATCTTCCCTTGCACGACGGCTTTCCCTTTCTATGTGCGTTTAGCTCATTTTCTGTGATCGACCACCCGTCCCTGGCATCAAGGTTAAACAAAGCAGGTGCAGGCAAGCGTACTAGTTTTTCAATTTTCTTAGTTATACTCCAACTTTTCTTATACAAAGTTATCCTATAATGCAGGTTGTTCAAATTAGATGCATCTGAAATAAACTCATGTCTGATCATGGAGACAACATCAAGTTTCTCTATAGAAAGCGGAATATCTAAATGGTGAGGTCCTACACCATGCATAGCTAATAAGCGAGAGGCGATAAGACCTCCACAAATTCCTCCTTTCTCACGGTTAGTAGAAAGTCTACAAGCTATTAAAGCACCCAAATTATAAGTCCTATCCTGTTGCAAAGCAGCAGCTAAGAAAGCCAAATCTTGGACAGATAATTTACCTCCAGTCTTTCTCGCAAGAACGCACTTTGTAACGAAATAAGCAAAGTAGCGGATAGCTGGCTGTTGAATGCTACTAATCTTACCACTATCATTGGAGAAGCTCCTCCCATTACAAATCATTGTATAAAGATTTGAGAGCTCCCGCGGTGTTCCCCTGATCTTCTCGCAGGATCCCCACCGCGGCACTCTAATCGCTGTACAAAAATCACTGAAAGGCAAGTCGATAGTTTTGTTATAAATCTTATACCGGACCATGGGGTCAGTTTGAGACCGGTGAAATTCGAAATCCTGCACAACCGACACCGTTAGTTTAGCATATTGGTGAGGTTCACCAACAGTAAAACCTTCCAACCCTGCATTGGAAATCAGTGTTTGAACATCTTGTAGGATTCCTGCATTCCGCATAAAATCCGTGCATGGGTAATAAGAGGGGTATACTCCCTCTTCACGATGAACTCTCATGACTTGCTGTACCTCCAACTCTTGTTGGTTAAGTTGGTGCATACTCCCTTCCATTTTCTGAAATTTTTCAACAACCATTATAAAATTTGATTTCAAGGTATATAATTGAAGGGAACTACTATAGGAACTTGCTAGAGTACTAAGCATGCATCAAAATTAATTTCTACCACTCAAAACAAGCATGCAAGCTCACTAAACATGTTATCTACAGCAGCAAAATATTCAAGATATACTCAACCAAATGAAATTCTAATTGGACAATCAAAGGAGTCACATACCAAGGAGTAAATGTGCCAAATTTCAAACAGAAATCTGGGCTGAGCAAGGAGATCGAAAAATCGCGAGTTCTTGAGCAGAAACACGAGTGAGAGAAACTTGGTACGAGTTTTTTCGGGAGAGAGAAGATGCTGGGAGGAAGAGATGATGTAGTGGGGCAAGGGGTGGCCCACACCACAAGGTGGCGCGGCCCCCTTGCTGGCCGCGCCGGCCTATGGTGTGGCACCTCCTGGTGCCCCACAGGTCATCCTCTGGTGCTCCCAGGTGCCTCGTCGAAAAATAGGACCAACGGTGTAATTTTTGTAATTTTTAGAGAACTTCGAAAAATGCACATTTCTGGGTATTAAATTAATGATTACTGCGCAGGAAAATGATTTCTAAAATCTTAAATAGCTAAAGCATATTGCAAAACAAAAGTGCTACAGCAAGTAAAATAGGTGAAGGAGAAAGAAAGAAAGAAATGTTGTTTAGCTCTCTTATGCATTAAAATATACTTGTTAACAAGGTTGATCAAGTCTTGCTACCAAATAAATTTTATATGACATAAGAAGAAATAAACCTCAAATCAATCATGTTACCTTATATTGAATTGATATGGATCCAATCACAAGAGTTTGATATTCTTCTTTAGGCTCATATATAGGACAATCAATGGATCCCACTTTGATAGTTTTCACATTAAAAATTGTATTGACTCCACATACTTTATCATCCTCTTGGGAAAATAGACAGTGTGTTCCTTATCATCAACATTGAAAGTAACCATGCCTTTATTGCAATCAATAACAGCCCCTGCAGTATTAAGAAAGGGTCTTCCAAGAATAATGGACATATTATCATCTTCAGGCATTTCCAACACAACGAAATCAGTTAATATCAAGCAATGCTGAGTAACTTGAACAGGAACATTTTCACATAAACCAACAGGAATAGCAGTAGATTTATCAGCCATTTGCAAAGATATATCAGTTGGTATCAATTTATCTAAATCAAGTCTCTTATAAAGAGAAAAAGGCATTACACTAACACCTGCTCCCAAATCACATAGAGCAGTTCTAACATAATTATTCTTGATGGAACAAGGAATAGTAGGTATACCTGGGTCGCCCAACTTCTTTGGAATCTTACCATTGAAGGAGTAATTAGCGAGCATAGTGGAAATTTCCTCATTGGGGATTTTCCTTTTGTTAGTAACAATATCTTTCATATACTTTGAATAAGGAGGCAATTTAATAGCATCAGTCAAAGGGATTTGCAAAAATAAAGGTTTCATCCAATCACAAAATTTATTATAATGTTCCTCCTCCTTTGATTTTAGTTTCTTAGCAGGAAAAGGCATTTGCTTTTGAACCCAAGGTTCTCTTTCATTACCATGTTTCTCAGTAATAAAATCTTCTTTAGTGTACTTTTTATTTTTAGCAGGCTTTTCAGGTTCTTTTTCAATTTCTTCTTTATCAGGAGTATCATTCTTATCATTATCTTCCTCATGTTCATTACCACTTTCAGTTTCAGCATCAGAAATAGAAATACTATTAGGATCATTAACAGGTTCAGAGGATTCTACAATATTCTTATGTTTCTTTTTCTTTTTCTTAGATGGAGCACTAGTTTTAA